>SKCR01027528.1:0-734465 GCA_019454045.1 Zanthoxylum bungeanum
TTGACACGCCAAATATTTAGGGTTATATAGGGATTTCAAAATTCCCCAAACAATAATAAGTATAAACTACAAACAAAATTCAAAAACATACCGCAGTCTAAATTGAAAAAAAATAACAAAAATCTTACTGTTTGAGAGAGAGAGTTTCAAAGAGGTGTGTTTCAGATGAAGGTGTTCTGCCGTGTTTATAAAGAACCTTCAGCGTCGCCACTTCGCACGACGCTCAACATATACTTTTGACCTTTAGCAAACGTTTCAAAATTTAACGTCGTAATATTCTTAGGCGACGCTAAATATTGTACATTTACGTTGCATACTCGGTTGGCACGCTAAATGTTAAAATATTAATTTTTCACTAAATTATTTTTGCATTGCCATTTGACGATACTAAAAACTATAAGATTGATACGCTAAATAATATATATTTATTTTGTTTTTTAAAAATTTCTTATTACAAAATTTTAAACTTTTTTTTATTAAACTTTAATAAAATATAGAGATTATTAATCACTATTAAATATCTATTCGGTTTCATCGTCCGATGTAAACTCGTCTTCAACTACATTTTCTTCTTGGTCATCATCTTCTTCTTGGTCGTCATCCTCGTTTTAGATTACCTTAATAGCATCAATGTCATATCAAGTATGTTTAATAGTGACAATATCATTTTATAAAATATTTGACAACTGAAATATTTATTCGGCATCATCGTGCTCAGCATTATTTTTGAAGTGATCATTGGTGATATTTTTTCCATTGAACATCCTAAATACCCATCTGGTATAATTTTTCCACGACTTTCTATTCATTCCAAAATTTTGGGTAATCCAGATTCATGACAGGACATGCTTAATTACAGAAAATGTATGGATCATCTTTGTACCAAACGCCTTGAACATTGATCGATGTTAGATAGTGATGAAACTCCTCTTTCTATGATTAGTGTCAAACCACTTGTATGCAAATAAGAAATTCTGGTGATTAGGTTTGTAAATCAACTCAATAACTCCTTGTAGCACACCGTAAAAGTCAATAGTGACATTACTACGGTCCATTGGAACTGTAATCCTACAGTTTTACATTGAGCATAAAATATCTCTTTTTTTCATCTGCGATAATGCACACACCATTAACCATACAACCAGAATACTCATATGTCTGTCTTGCAGGACCATAAGCTACTGACATTACTGCATTCGGCATAACCTTTTTCTATCTGATTGTTTATATGAAATGCATGTGAAATCATTGATTAGGGAAAGAAAGCTATACTATACACTATAAAAGTTTGGGTATGAGAAAAAACTCACGGGTGTCTAAACCACTTAGGGAATGTCATTCGTTGTCTTTCACTGATATTTTAGTTATTTTTATTACTGCCAAGAACGATATCATGATATCTACATAAAAAAAATGATAAAATTATTCAAAATTCATTGTAAATTAGTCAAATTATTGAATTGAGTTTATATATGTATTGTAGATACGACTGTACCTCATCATAATTATTCAAAAAAAAACCAATTAGTATGTTGTTTTTCCTCCATTGTAAGTATTTTAACAGTCATATATTTTGATGGAAAACAGAGACACCATGTGATTCATATTTTTCCCCATCGTAGTTTTTAGTCCGAAAATTAAAGGTTGTTTCAATATTCTTCAAGTACATTGAATAGAATATTAGGGCTTCATTTGCTAAACAAGCCTCAACAATTAATAATATACACAAAGCTTACTTTTCTATGGGTACATCCATATGAAGTGGACATGACCTCATTTCCGTGCTTTTGTAGGTAAATGCACTGCCAGGTGAACCATTATGTGTGAGCGAAACAGGGTTTACCACTATGCTTATGACGTCGATGACCATGATATGGTTGGGCTCACAGCCCACAGAGAGTATGTATAACCAACAAAAGACTAACCGGATAATAAATGAGTCACCACCTAGTATAATACACGGGCAATGATTTAAGACCGCACTACACCCCTTGCAAGGTCTGACCTTAAACCTGTTTGGGTTTAAAACGGTCCCTTACTGATGCAAGTATAATATCCATGTTAAAATGTGGGATTCACATATCTTATAATGAAAGAATCACGCAACAATAATTTTAAAGGCACATAGTAGCACAAATAAGGATAATAGAAAAGTAAATTAATAGATGTAAATATCCAGAAACAGTGAATACTGAGAAGAAATAATACATGGTGCATTAAACGAATCAGAATTTATAACTTTCCGGCCTGGTTCGAAGAAGTCTTGCCAGATAATTTTTTTACGTACTCATTGTCTGGATATTTTTACCAACATCTAGCCAGATTTATGTTATCACATTAAAGTCTGACCAGACTTACTAGAAGTTTGGTCGGATATGTTGCGTAGGACAGAAATGCAAAACCATGCATGACAACAAATAACAATGGTATAACATTCTTGAAACCAGTAACCATAAAGTGCAGGATCATGTATAATAGTAATTATGATAATAATAGAGTGATAAAACAATCAAAGCAGTCACACAACAGTGGGACAATGGTGCTAAAGAAATAAATGTACATACATAATTGTTTCCTAGTGGTACGTGAAGTTGTGTCACAAGTGCATGCCATATTACCGTCTATTTGGAATCAGCTATGAAATTTACGTACGAGTTTCTATCCTATATACCACAGGGAAACATATATATATGTGGCATGATATAGCTAGTTATAGATACAATTACCACAAACCACATGCTGTAAAAGTTATACATGTTTCCAAAAGGATTAAAAAATCATCAGATTCGAGGCCTAACTTGACATTACGAGGGTCCTCAATGAAACACTGGTACATATCATCAAAGTCTTTCGACTCAGTTGCATCAGTAGGATGTCTAAGAATGCCTTCATCAGCAACACTCTTATCATGATGTCAACTCATGTCAGATTCGGTGTGATGTGACATAAACAATCTTTGTAATTTAGGTGTCAATGGAAAATAACGCAACACATTTTGAGATACCTTATTCCGAGTACCACAGATCTTATACCGATATTCTCCATATATCGGACAATTCTCAAGGAATTCATACTCTGCTCGAAATAATACACAATCATACTTACAGACGTGTATCGATTTATGTCATCAAATTCTTTCCATTTAGTTGCATCAACAGGGTGTCTAAGAATGCCCTCATTAGTAACTCTCTTATTATGATGTCATCTCATGTCAGATCCAGTGTGTCGTGACATAAAAAATCTTTGTAGTTTAGGTGTCAATGAAAAATAACGCAACACCTTTTGAGATACCTTCTTCCAAGTACCACAAATCTTATATCGATTTTCTCCATATATAGGACAATTATGAAGGAATTCATACTCTACTCGAAATAATACATAATCGTATTACAAGCGTGTATCGATTCATATACCAATTCCAAATCACACAATATTTTCGTCACCTCTTAATATGATTTTGGACATTCTGTGCCGATTGGTAATATCTATCCACGCAACTTAAACATCATATTAATACTTTTATTGGTCATTCGATTACTTACTTTAATGTAGAGTAGATTGTTAACAAAGTTCAAATTCGACATTATAGCACCATTAAACAATATCTTTTTAACTTCTTCAAGTAAATGAATAAACACTTTCTATCTATCGTTCTCGTACATATATGATGTTTCTCCATCAACGTTGTCCAATGTCGAACCATGCAAGTCTTGCAAAGCAACAATCATACCATCATCATCATTTTCTTAACAATGCTAGTGATAATTGATACTAGCTTTTAAATGGATATACTGAGAGTCAGTGTTTTATTTTTCTCTATGATAAATCCACATTCGATAAGTTGTTGAAATTCCCGGCATGTATAAATGATCCATAACTTCGGTCATATGTTTCATTCTCTTATTCAAACAATTATTACATGGACAACGTACACAACTTTCCGCATCGGTAACTCGTTTCGTCGCTTCCATAAATTCTTCCACCCCTTTATGGTATTCGAAACTCAATCTATTGGGTACACTCATCTAACTTTTATCCATAGCAAAAAAAATATCTACAAAAATATAATAAAATGATCAATTAAATAAAATTAAAGAGTTATCCAAAATCAAACCCTATACATACTTATTCAAAGTTAAATTATCCATATTAATTATATGCACTATAAATTAAATACATAAATTTAATATTTAACTAATTAATTCTAAACCCTCATTTTAGAGGTTTTACTCAAAATACATAATGGGTAAATAATTTATTAGAGTCACAGAGATATATGCACCACCAATTCAATTCATGAACTAAATATTTACCTAATTAAATTCTAAACCCTCATTTTAGGGGATTTACTCAAAAATTCATAATGGGTAAATAAATTACTACAATAATAGTGATACATCAGAGAAAATATATTCCTTAATTAGCTTAATGTTAGATTGGGGATGAAAATAGTGAAAATGAGTATTTTTTGATGTGGATTTTTTAGAATATGAAGAAGAAGAAGAAAGAAGAAGAAGATGAAAGTTGTGGGTATGTATAGATTTTTAAAGGCTTTTTAACATCGCATATGAAGTTGGTGACGCTTAATGTAGACGCTACATTTAGCAATTCACAGGCGACACTAAAATATGAATATATATACAACGTTGCTACCTAAGTTCAACGCTAAATGTTGATGTGAAATGTCTCAATTTTTTTACGTTGAAAGTATATTGACGACGTTAAATGTTTTAAATTTAGCGTCAATTTTTCTGTCGACCCAAGATATTATTACTTTTAGTGTCGTTTTATTTTGGCGATGCGAAATTATACATTAGCGATGATTAACATGGCGTCACTAAATCTTTGGACATTAAAGATTCTATTTCTTACAGTGTAATATTGTATCATATTTGAGATGAGATTGATGTAATAGGTAAAGAAATCGAAAAACCATTGAAAAATCATTGATAGATGAGCTAGTAGTAGGGTGGCAATGTAAACATAATGTTGTTTTCGTTATAGGAAGTTTAGTTATATATACCTAAACCACAAATGAAGTGATGGTAATTAAAAGGGAAATTAGCCAAACAATGAAAAAAATAAGGGTACTTTTCATTGGTCATTATTAAGTTTTTATATCCATATTATCCAACCGATTCACCTTGAGACCAAAATACCCTTTAAAGTAAATCAAGCCTCGTGCTCTTTATTCTCAAATCACGGCATCAAAAACAATTGTCAAACTCATCAAAAGACCATTCAAACTTTCCCTCTCACTTAATGTTTTTTTTTTTTTCAAAAATCATACCTTGAACCACTGTTTTCATCACTTCCAATTGATAGGATGTGAGATGTGTGTGAGACCGTGCGAAATGGGAGTGGGATGTGGTGTGAGAAGGTGAAAATGGGTGTGAGACGAGTGTGAGACGAGGTATGAGACAAGGTGTGAGATGGATGTGAGACAATGTATGATGAGTGTGAGACGGGTGTGAGACGGTATAAGATGAGTGTGAGAAATATATCACACACTTATTTGGGAGAATCCACATGAAGATATTTGAGTTTTATAGTTGCTGCAACAGTTCGAACTCATGTCCCTCAACATGTTGACAAACATGAGTTACCAATGGAACGATTCATCTAATTTAGTAATATATCAACAATCATAAATTCAAATCTACATAAAAATTTGATATTATCATATTTGTGTTACAAAATTGAACACCTTTAAAATATACTATTTATCGATATTACTTAAAGTAATTTATTATATTTGGTACTGTGGACCTTCCGGTGATCGATTGTTAGATGAAGGAATATGAATATCCCTCGGTAACTTCACGAAATTCCAATCTTGGGAGACGAATAATAACCTGGTGGTGGGCAGGGATTTATTCATGGACTTGGCCTAGCAGAGGAGTAGGTCTCTTCGGCAGCATTCCAAAATTCATCCGAAAGTTTCTAGCTTTATCTTGGCTAAAGGTAAAGCCAAAAGCTAATGCCACCATAAAAGTTGTATATATATATATATATATTATTTACGGCTGTTTTTCATTTCAGGGGCAAATTGGGAAAATCTACTCGAACAAACCTCCCCAAAGCAGTGAATTTGTTTGGTTAATTGGGAACCAAAAGCAAACTTGGCAAGCAAATAGAAAATCACAGAGAAAGACAAAGGTTTAACGTGGTTCGATGGAGAGTGGCTCCAACCTACGTCCACGGGAACAAAGAATGAAATTTTTATTATTAGCTCAGGTAAAACTGACATGCTTTCTCTTTCTCTCGCTAAGCTTTTTGGTGCTCTCTTTTACAGGTAGTGAAATGTCAAAATTGATAACTAATGAGCCAACTCACTAACGAACGAACGAACCCACCCTTTATATAGGCTTCTAAACCTACTGTTACACCAACTCGTGACGTTAGCTTATGTCATCCTGTCATTGTCGCCCATGCTCTTTTTCCCATATATTCTATAAACAGTAGCTCTGACCGCCTGAAACAACCATCATCTGCCATCTGAAAACCATCATTGTCACCATTAGCCTATGTATACGTTCTGCCAATGTGACAACATATATTTCAATCACTCCCAAGTTGTTCCGTGTGTCAGGGGATAAGCCTCTGACCTGCTCCAATCGTAGGGTTTACGTCATTCATACGTAAGCATAAGATTTTACGAACCCCACATCGGTCCCCGAGTCGATATGCTGAGATGATTGATGTTGAGTTGATTCTTTCTTTATTTTACCAGGTCGGGTCGGTAATCACACGATCAGGTCTGGCCAGACTTCACAGATGCTCAAGTACCGTCGAATCAAATATCTTCATCAGGTCGGGTCGGTATACCAATTCGACCTCATCAGGTAATTTTAGCATCAGAAGCCTCTCTATACCTTTGGCTCGGGCCATTCATTTGATCTCTTATCCTCATAAGGACCTTGGACCATCTGTTAAGTGCAAACCTCACTATACATTTCTTTAGGCTTCTGAGTTCCTCGGGGTTGAAAATCACCATTAACATTTGTCCCATAGTTCTTGGTATCAATGAGTTGGTGAGTTGATGTTGGGAGTTATAAAAATGATGGCGGTTCCTTCTCACGCTGATGCTCAATCTTGATCAAGTCCACAATCTCAAGTTTGCACCACCTCATAATGGATACCACAACTGTAAGCTTCAATGCTCATTCTCATGAAAATCCACATCGGTTTCACAACCCTGATTTAACACCTCTGCTTCTGATTTATAACTTGGTCATCTATTCCACTAGGCCTTTTCAGACTGAAGAAGTCATCCTGAACTAATTCTAGCTAGTCCATTCATTGGCTTCTCCGCTTGAAAAAGCTCATCCTATGCCACCTCGGGCTGATGAATGCTCTTGACAAGCCGCGATCCCGGAAGGGAACGATCTTCAAAGACCTGTAAAATAAAAATAAATCATAAGGGAAGCTCCCCTCTTTGGACTATCACACAGTAATTGGACCTCGACGGGATGTAACCCAGCCCCGATATGATCTGATAAAGAGAGGCCTTAGAGGAAAGACCAACCCCAAGCCATCTAAGTCACGTGGCTTCAAGAGAATGATCCCTCATTGCACAAACACACATCAATAGGACCTCAACGAGATGTAACCCAGCCCCGAGCCAATCTGACAAAGAGAGGTCTTGGGGGAAAGACCGACCTAATCCATCAATGTCACTTGGTTGCAAGGTAAATATCACTCCTTGTGCCAACACACAGCAATAGGGCCGCAGCGGGACGTAACCCAACCTCGAGTTGAAGAAATCACTTAACCATAAGGGTGAAAGTACCTACAAGCAATAGCGACAAGAAATCTCTATACCCAAGAGGGGGGTGAATTGGGTTATCGCTATAAATGCGGAATTATAAAATCTTTGCCGATTTTAAGCTCTTATTACCAAGTGCGAGTTTTAGGCAATTTTCTCTATTCCAATTAATAGCCTATATGCAAGTTTCTAATCAATATTATAAATGTAATCAAACTTGCAAATAAGTAAAAGTTAAGGAAAGAGAAATACGACACCACGATTTATAGTGGTTCGGCCAAACGTGCCTACGTCCACTCCCCCAAGCCTCGCTTGAAGATTTCCACTAGAATCGAGTTTTCCGTGGTTGACTCGTAACCAAGAGTTTTCCGCCAAGGCACACTCCGAACCTTTTACAAGTTTGAGTTTTATACGTAGGTGCACTCACAACCTTTACAAATTACCCAAACGATGGGATTTCACAAACCGCAAGTGTTTTTGATATGAAAGAATTAAAACACACTTGGGCACTCACAAATAATGAGAAGATTGTGTGAGAGCAAACCCAAGTGTTCTAAGCTCACTAAATGATATGGAAGATGTGTGTGTGAGCTTGGATGAGTGTTTATGAATATGAAGGTGTTATGACACTCTTTGTTTGCCTTTAGAGAATGTATATGAAGGTTTTCTAGATCTCTAACCTAAGGCAAAGGAGTTGGGGTTCTATTTATAACAAAATGCAAAGTTTTCCCCAACTTACAGCGAGACCGGCGAGCACACCGGCGAGGGGACCGGCATACCGGTCTAGGGCTCCAACGGTAACATAACGTTCAAAAAACTAGCCGTTGGACCGGCGAGCAAACCGGCGAGGAGACCGGCGAGGAGACCGGCGAGGAGCTCCCTGGTTCCAGAGAGCATTATTTGCTCAGCTAAAACCGGCATGGAGACCGGCGAGCAAACCGGCATGGGGACCGGCATGGAGCTCCCTGGTTTCAGTATGTGCATGACCAGTCAAGACTGACGACACTTGGTATTTTGGCCGTAACTTTCTCTAGAAAATTCAAAATCATGATCCGTAAATTTTTAAATAAACTAGACACATAGATCTAGCTTCTGTAACAAATTCAGCTCCAAAAACATTAAGATGAAATTTATGGAATTTTTCTAATGTGACGTGTATGCAGAAAACGCACATCTGAACATGTTGTACTAAAAAGGCTCTAGAAAAAGTTCTATGCATCGGAATTATGTTCCGTTTGAACCGTAGCAAACTAGAGACACATATCTATCTAACGGTATATTATTTGAAGTTAATTCAACCGTTTGATAGTTTTTGGAAGATCATTTACCGATGCACTTGTGCATAGAAATTCATTTTTGTGCAAATAAAGTGCAAATGATTCTTTAAGCATTCTAATCCATTTTAAATGCAAGTGATGCAAAATGTATGATTCCTAAGAGCTTTAGATCACTTGAGTAAACTCACTTACAATAAAATTAGCTCTTAATCATTATCTTCGATTTGCCGCTAGTCTTCATATTCTCGCTCTTCACCCTATATGCTTCGACACTTTTTGTAATGCTTCGTGTTTGTACGTCGAAGTCTTCATTCGCGTTGACGTCATCAAAATCCTTTTATGCGATCAAGTCGCCAACAATCTCCCCCTTTTTGATGATGGCAACCCCTTAAAACTTGATGATACTTGTGAGCTTCTTGGAGTCCAAATTTGACAATTTTGCTCCCCCTTAATATAAGCTCCCCCCAATGTGTGATTGTCTTCAAAATAGTTCTATCAAAACTTGACAAACACATTAGTACTATTACTCCCCCTTAAACCAAGGGTGAGGGTAAAACAAGTTTTAATCTCATTCTAATGATTTCTCCCCCTTTGACATTATCAAAAAGTGGAGAAGCAAAATTAAGTTCTAAAATGAGATACCAATAGATGTGTGCAAAAATGATAACACATTTAAAAAATAAGCACATTTGGCATTTCCCCCTTTTTGCCATAAAAAATCAAAATTCATGCATACATACATAATTTAGAGGAAACGGTACCAATGTTTCCGTGAGTACGGAGTTTACCTATTACCGTTGTGATTCCTCATTTCTTTGAGTCTTTGGGATCAATTTTGCAATCTCTTTAAAAATCCATTCCCAAAGCTCCCCCTACAAATTTATCAATTACACTTTGGTACCCAAACTTTCTTGGGTCCATTGGGGTTAGTTTTGATTCCTTGAGGAATCCATGCATTCTTATTCACATTCATATACATGCATTCAAAAATTTTATGTCCCTTTTTGTTACAAGCATGGCATGTGACATTTTCATTTATTTCATTCTTAGCATGAGAATAGGATGCCTTAACAAAATAGTTCTTTAAAAATTTTCTTTTAATATAAGGCCTATATCCTAATCCTTCTCTTTTAAATGCACATTTTTGGGATCCAATAAGCATATTAAAATTTTTATGTCCCAATGTGAATTTGCTAAGTATGTTTTGCAAATCTACAATCTTAGTATTTAATAAGACATTTTCATTCAATATAGATTCGCAATCGCATGTCTTAGAGCTAGATGGCATATTTGATATGGCATTTTCAAGTTCTAGCTTTTTAATTTTAAACATGCATTTTCATCATTTAAGCATGCAGTTTTTTTTTCATGTTTGGCCTTTAAGCAAATAATCTCATTATCTAAAACATGAATTTTATCCATATAGCATGCATGTTCATTTTTAAGTATAGCATGCTCATTTTTAACTGACTTCAATTTTTTTAAGCATATCACACAATTCTTTTAAGCTATTAAAAGCATCAAGTAAATCATTATAATCTTGAGAATTGTGGAATTGTGTCTCTTCTTCGCTTTCTTCCTCAATTTCAAAGCGGATGTCCTCATCCGTGATAGCCATGAGTGCTAGATTTGTTCTTTCTTGGACCTCTTCTTCTTCCTCGGATGAGCTGGAGTCGCTGTCACTCCAAGTTGAAGTTGCTTTCATCGCCCTTTTCTTCGATTTTCCTCTCATTTTCCTCAATGGGCAATCCATAGCTATATGACCCGGTTTGTTGCATTCATAACAAACAATTTTCTTGTTCTTCCGCGGCCATTTTTCTTCTTTCTTTTCATCCGTCTTTGATTTTCCCTTTTGTTTTACGGATTGAAGAAGCTTCTTGAAGCTCTTATTTATTTGAGCCAACTCATCATCACTATCACTTTCACTTGAGCTTGACTCATCTTTTCTTCTTGCTTTTAAGGCCAAGGATTTCCTTGTCCTTTTCTCATCTTCCTCCTTTTTATCCATTTTGATCTCCATTTCATACTCAAGCAATTTACCGACCAAATCATCCATCTTTAATGTGTTTATGTCGTTTGCTTCTTTAATGGAGGAGGTATAGCTTCTAAACTCTTTCGGGAGAGATCTCAAAATTTTCTTCACTTGATCCGATGTCCCGATGACTTTTCCCAAGGCTCCCAAATGGTTGATGATGATTGTAAACCTTGAAATCATGTGATCGATTTCTTCCCCGGATTCCATCTTGAAATTGTCCAATTCGCACATGAACCGGTTGATCTTCGATTCCTTCACTTGGCTTGTACCCTCATTGACCATTTCCAAAGACTTCCACAAATCATAAGCATTTCCACACTCCGGAAGTTTGTTTACTTGATCCCGATCAATGGCACATAGGAGTTGGTTGAGTGCTCTAGCATTTTGTGAGGCTATTTTTACATCCTCATTATCCCATTCCAAATTTGGCTTTGGAATATCAACCCCGTTGCTATCCTTCTTTGTTGGCATATTTGCACCCCGTGTGATAATCAAATAGGATTGCGAATCATTGGCTAGGAGATAATTTAGCATTCTCATCTTCCAATAATTGTAGTCCGTTCCGGTGTAAAACGGAGGTCTAGTCGTTGAAAAACCCTCGGCAAGATTTGACGAGTTGCTTGTAGATGCCATGATCTATTCTCGGACGGTCAAGTCTTTCTTGAGAATACCTCGCTCTGATACCAACTGAAAGTACCTACAAGCAATAGCGACAAGAAATCTCTATACCCAAGAGGGGGGGGAATTGGGTTATGGGTTATCGCTATAAATGCGGAATTATAAAATCTTTGCCGATTTTAAGCTCTTATTACCAAGTGCGAGTTTTAGGCAATTTTCTCTATTCCAATTAATAGCCTATATGCAAGTTTCTAATCAATATTATAAATGTAATCAAACTTGCAAATAAGTAAAAGTTAAGGGAAAGAGAAATACGACACCACGATTTATAGTGGTTCGGCCAAACGTGCCTACGTCCACTCCCCCAAGCCTCGCTTGAAGATTTCCACTAGAATCGAGTTTTCCGTGGTTGACTCGTAACCAAGAGTTTTCCGCCAAGGCACACTCCGAACCTTTTACAAGTTTGAGTTTTATACGTAGGTGCACTCACAACCTTTACAAATTACCCAAACGATGGGATTTCACAAACCGCAAGTGTTTTTGATATGAAAGAATTAAAACACACTTGGGCACTCACAAATAATGAGAAGATTGTGTGAGAGCAAACCCAAGTGTTCTAAGCTCACTAAATGATATGGAAGATGTGTGTGTGAGCTTGGATGAGTGTTTATGAATATGAAGGTGTATGACACTCTTTGTTTGCCTTTAGAGAATGTATATGAAGGTTTTCTAGATCTCTAACCTAAGGCAAAGGAGTTGGGGTTCTATTTATAACAAAATGCAAAGTTTTCCCCAACTTACAGCGAGACCGGCGAGCACACCGGCGAGGGGACCGGCATACCGGTCTAGGGCTCCAACGGTAACATAACGTTCAAAAAACTAGCCGTTGGACCGGCGAGCAAACCGGCGAGGAGACCGGCGAGGAGACCGGCGAGGAGCTCCCTGGTTCCAGAGAGCATTATTTGCTCAGCTAAAACCGGCATGGAGACCGGCGAGCAAACCGGCATGGGGACCGGCATGGAGCTCCCTGGTTTCAGTATGTGCATGACCAGTCAAGACTGACGACACTTGGTATTTTGGCCGTAACTTTCTCTAGAAAATTCAAAATCATGATCCGTAAATTTTTAAATAAACTAGACACATAGATCTAGCTTCTGTAACAAATTCAGCTCCAAAAACATTAAGATGAAATTTATGGAATTTTTCTAATGTGACGTGTATGCAGAAAACGCACATCTGAACATGTTGTACTAAAAAGGCTCTAGAAAAAGTTCTATGCATCGGAATTATGTTCCGTTTGAACCGTAGCAAACTAGAGACACGTATCTATCTAACGGTATATTATTTGAAGTTTAATTCAACCGTTTGATAGTTTTTGGAAGATCATTTACCGATGCACTTGTGCATAGAAATTCATTTTTGTGCAAATAAAGTGCAAATGATTCTTTAAGCATTCTAATCCATTTTAAATGCAAGTGATGCAAAATGTATGATTCCTAAGAGCTTTAGATCACTTGAGTAAACTCACTTACAATAAAATTTAGCTCTTAATCATTATCTTCGATTTTCCGCTAGTCTTCATATTCTCGCTCTTCACCCTATATGCTTCGACACTTTTTGTAATGCTTCGTGTTTGTACGTCGAAGTCTTCATTCGCGTTGACGTCATCAAAATCCTTTTATGCGATCAAGTCGCCAACAAAGGGAATGTTCACTCATTGTGCCATTCAACACTTGGTTATGAGGGAGAAACTCTAATCCCATGCCAATAAATATAATAAGTCCTCGGAGGGATGTACCCGACCCCGAGCTGATGTAATAACTTAGACACAAGAGAATGTTCCCTCCTTTCGCCATTCAACACTTGGCCATGATGGAGAAACTCCAAACCCATACTAACAAACATAATAAGGCCTCGGTGGGACATACATGACCCCAAGCTGATACAATAACTTGGCCACAAAGGAATGTTCCATCCTTGTGTCATTTGAACATTGCTATGGGGAGAAACTCCGACCTCATGCCAATAAACATGATCTGGCCTTGGTGGGACATACTCGACCCTGAGCCATCATATTTTCTTACCAATACTAGCCGAGAGGGAAGATCCTCAGCCTTCGACCATCTCCATGAACACTAGTAATGGCGTCTCACACCAAGTTATCCATCAAAACAAAAACAAAAATAAAAGACAATAACGAAAGAGGTAATGTATCACATACCTCGTACTGACCCAAAAAAAACAATGAGGGAACTTAAGATAATGTCCTGTCTGATGGTACGGAAAACAATAATCCAGAATCTTATCATCCAGATGTCTCGGCAAATCAAGCTACAGACCAGAGGGGTGACCAACACCATAAAAATGTCCCCATACTAGGAAAAAACTTCAGTCCCGCAAATGCCATGGAGGCCTTCCTCCCTTTCCCGTGCTATGCTTGACATGTCCGAAATGGGATGACCAGCACCACATGGGCATTTCCCATCCCCGTGCTAGGCCTATCCTGAGGCTGTAAATGCCATGGAGGCACGTGGGTCTTCCCCATGCTATGTGAACCCAGAATGTATCGTAATACCGTTACCATCTTCAACCCATACATGCTATGATTACCTTAGGGCACCAAACACCACACCAACTATCTCACCGAGCGTGCTATGGATACCCGATGCGCCAAACGCTAAGCAGGTCTTCTCGCTCTGATTCCCCAAATGTGTGAATCATTGGGTGTTAACCCTTCAGCCCGGGGGTTTGATAATGACACCATAGATTAGTGTGCCACATGTTTCGCGCATTTCCCACATGTCCTGCACCCCTTGATATATTCTGACCGCGAATATTTCCTATTAATATCAAATATGTCTTTCACATCCAAATAATAAACAAGCATGAATGAACAAATTTTTATTTAAAAGGGAAAAATCTTATTTATATTCCAGGGACCTATTGCCATTCTTATAACTATTTGATGGTCATTTTAACAGAGGCTCTATTGGAAATACCACTTCAGCATCTCCGCGTTCCAAGGCCTTTTGAGCCGGGTACCGTCCAGCTGCTCAAGGTGATAGGTACCCAGCGCTGCCTTGCCCTCATGACCTCATGATCAACATACTCACTAAGGTAGCCATTTCTTACTAGGTCCTCAATTTTATCCTTCAGATCCATGCAATTCTCATGTTATGTTTGTTTACTTGATGGTGGGTACAATAGACCCTTTGATCCCTCATGTCCATCTTGAATCTCCTTGTGTCGGGTTCTGTCAACAGACACTTGTCCCATGTTTCACGAACTATTTGCGCCAAAGGTATGTTGACGGTCGTATACGCATCGTCCCTTGTTATATGAGCAACTTTATGCGAAGATGTTAGATTTGGAGCCAAATTCTCGGGATTGAAGGCTTGAACCCCTGTTGTTTTGGTCCTGGTTTCTTCCGTCTGCTAACTCCGTTGCAATGAGCTGGCCTTGGTTATTTTCTATCACGATCATCTGATCCCATTTTGTTGGGTTTCCTTTTCCTAGTCATTCGCTCCCTTTCTATAGAAGTCATCCTTTTAATACTGGCGATATCTTCCCTCTTTCAACTAGGCCATACATGCGTCTATTCTCTCACTGTTTCCTCTTCTAACTTTTCAATTCTCTCCATCATGGCCTGTAGGAAGACCTGGGTCTCCTCCTTTTCTATCCTCTAGTTCTCCTCCATTTTACCCATCCATCTTCCTACTGAGGCCTCCAAAGCCCTATGATTTTGGTCTCCTGCCATCGTCTTAGTGTTTGCTACTTTTTATACTGTTCCTTATAGACGGCGCCAACTGATGACAGTTGTTTTTGTTCCAAGGGAGATTTTGGAAAATCTACTCCTCGAACAAAACTCCCCGAAGAAGTAAATTTATTTGGTTAATTGGGAACCAAAAGTAAACTTGGTAAGCAAATAGAAATTCACAAAGAAAGATAAAAGTTTAACATGGTTCGGTGGAGACTGGCTCTAATCTACATCCACGGGAACAAAGAAGGGAATTTTTATTGCTAGCTTGGGTCGAACCGACCTGCTTTCTCTCTCTCACACACTAAGCTTTTAGGTGCTCTCTTTTATAGGTAGTGAAATGTCAAAATTGATAACTAACGAGCCAACCCACTAACTAACGAACTAACCAAACCTTTATATAGGCTTCTAAACCTACTGTTACACCGACTCCTGATGTTAGCTTATGTCATCCTGTCATTGTTGCTCATGCTCCATTTCTCAATTACTCTACAAATAGTAGCTCTGACAGCTTGACACAACGACCCCCTGCCATCTGAAAACCATCATTGTCACCTTCAGCCTCTGTTACACGTTTTTTCCATGTGACAACCTGTATTTCAATCACTCCCAAGTTGTTTCGTGTGTCAGGGGATAAGCCTCTGACCTGCTCCCATCGTATAAGCCTTCTAGGGGCTCAAACTTTCTCGCATGGCTTACGTCATTCATACATAAGCACAACATACTGTGAACCCCACCTCGGTCCCCTGGTCGGCATGCCGAGGTGATTGATGCTAAGTCGATTCTTTCTTTCTTTTACCAGGTCTGGTCGGTAATCATGGGATCATGTCGGGTCAGACTTCACAAATGCTTAAGTGCTGTAGAATCAGATATTTTAATCAGGTTGGTAGGTATACCTACTTAGCCTCATCAGGCAATACTGCCCTCGAGTGTCTTTCTGTACCTCGGGCTCGGGACATTCATTTGATCTCTCATCCTCATAAGGACTTGAATCATCTGTTAAGTGCAAACCATATTATACCATTCTTCAGGCTTTAGAGTTCATCGGGACTGAAAATCACCATCAACATATATATATTTGGTAATTCATAATTTGTAAATAATCTAACTTCATAAGCAAATATTGCAATTTGGATTTGTTACTCATTTTTTGAATGTTGTGATATATATAGCAAGTAAATCTAGAATTTTGGCATTAGTGTGCATATTCTGAATGTTTAGGCAATGATATCACTTTTGAGTTTCGTTTACATGGAAGCCAAGTTACTTCAATTGAAAAATTCAAGAAATGAACAACTTGTTTACAGCTGCGGGTACCATAAAATACCACCAATTAATATTGTACCACGTTGGAGACGACATTGATGTAATAGGTAAGAAAATCGAAAAACTGTTGATAGATGAGCTAGTAGCAGCTGTAGTGACAATGTTAACATAAAGTTTAGTATATATACATACAACACTTTTTTTTTTTTTTTGGAAACCCCGCCACCAAACCACCTATTCTGGTCGCGCGGCGCAGGTAAAACCACCGGCTGTCCCAGGCTCTTACAAGAAGTGCACCCCCTGGATTCGAACCCAGAACCTCAAGGTGAGATCCTGAACCCTACACCACCAAGCCACACCCCTTGGGGACATATACATACAACACAAATGAAGTGATTTTATATTCATACTATCCAACTGATTTATTTTGATACCAAAATACCCTCTGAAGTAAATCTAGTCTCGTGCTATTTATTCTCAAATCACGGCATCAGAAATAACTGTCAGCCTCATCAAAAATGCCATTCAAACTCTCTCTCACTTAATTTTTTTTTTTTTCCCAAAAAACAAACCATGAACTCATGGTGTGAGATAATGTAAAATGAGTGTGAGATGGAGAGATGAGTGTGAGAAATAAATCACACAAATGTTTGGGAGAATCTACAAGAAGATAATTGAGCTTCACTGTTGCTGCGGCAGTTCGAACTCATATCCCTCAACATGTTGAGAGGCATGAGTTAGCATTAATATATCAGGATCTAAATTCAAATTATAAAGAAGAAATTTGATCTTATCATATTTGTGTTATAAAATTGAACACATTTACATATACTATTTATCGATATTACTTAAAATAATTAATTATATTTTGTTATGTGGACTTTCTGGTGATCGACGGTCAGATGAATGAATAGAAATATCCCTCAACAGCTTCATGAAATTCCAATCATAGGAGACGAATAAAAACCTGGCGGGCGGGGATCTATTCGTGAACTTGGCACAGACAGAGGAGTAGGTCTCTTCGGCAGCATTCCAAAATTCATCCGAAAGTTTCTGGCTTCAGCTTGGCAAAAGGCAAAGCACAAAACTAATGCCACCATAAAAGCAATAAACAGTAGCTTCTCTTCTATTATGTTCATTGCTATTCTTCTTCATTTGAGTTTGTCGCTCTACCAAGCCCTTTATATATATATATATATATTGGCAATTCATTGCTTTTCTTTTTTCTTTTTTCTTTGTCAAGGGTAATTAATCTAACTTCATAAGCAAATATTGCACTTTGGATTTGTTTACGCATTTTGTGAATTTAATAAAAATTGCAATATATATATATAACAATTAAATCTAGAATTTTGGCATTAGTGTGCATGTTCTGAATGTTTAGGCAATGAAATCCCTTTGAGTTTAGTTTACATGGAAGCCAAGTTACTTCAATTGAAAAATTCAAGAAATGAACAGCTTTACAGCTGCGGGTTACCATAAAATACCACCAATTATTATTGTGCCACGGTGTCTCTCCTATTTAGCAGACTCAAATCGAAGTTGTTGGATGTACAAATACAATGAGGTGGTTAAATTAATTTCCTTCAGCTATTCATAACAGGTACAAAATTTACTTTTAAATAAAGTATATTTCCTGTCACACCCGTCCCCTTAGGTAGGGCGGGGGTGGTGACATGAGAATAGACTTGAAACGGACAGAATTTCCCTTATAAAATGGATTAATCCTCCAAATACAATATGATGAAACAACAGATGAAAAATGAATGATCTACTAATCTGTTAAACCTGAAAAGTTAAAGAAAGAGGTAAGCTCACGCTTAGTACAATGGATCACAGCTTAGTGCCGTGGATAAACAAGTAACAAGGTGAATCGAATAAGTCTTTAATAATAAATCGATATGTCAAACATTTACTTGAAATCATAAATCTCATTCTGCACAAGAATACTCTGTAAAATAAATCTGTTCATTCATCTATATGCACATTCTCGTGACGATACGGCAAAGCTGGCAACATGGGGCATCCTCACGGCAATAACTGGCATCCGGAGCAAAAACTGGAAACATGAGACCTCGTCTCACGACAAATAATCTGGCACGTATAAGTACACTGGGTGCATCCTAACATAAAAATTATTTCTAAAACACATGCTCATATATCTCAAATCATGTAAGTTTCTCATATATCACAAATCATGATTTCAACATAACCAATATTCAATCCATACTTTCATAGCAAAATATAATCTTTCTAAAAAAAAAAAAATCATTTAATGCATTACCTTAAAAATTCATTTAAGAAAACATACATACTATACACTTTTGAAAACATCAATGTTAAAAGCTTATCCACGCACCCGGTGAGCTGACTACAGAGAAAGAAACTATGCAGCAGGACCGTCCCCGCTTACGGTATCACGATCACCTAAAGAGACAAAAGAATTTACTATAAGGAACATAATCCTAACAAGAACAGATTATAAAATATGCAAGAAACGTGACTCATTCGTTCTCGTAAACCTAACAAAATTTCGGCAAAGTTCCGTCGATAATACAGACTTCCATTATACAACCCATAATGATTACCTTACATTAAAGTTCTATTCCCAACACACACCCACAATTCAATTCAACATTACTAACCCAGATCTCGGGCTCACAAATATTTCTCACACACAATCTTACTCGACCATATTCTCCGATAAAGTCCATCATTCACTTCTAACCACAAGGTAATCATTTATATGGTCTAAGCATGTAAAATAATCATACTTTAAAGCCATTTACATTTCGAAACACATAACATGCATAAACCGAATATAACGATAAATTATACAAAAATCAAGATTCGGAGGCCCGTTACTACTCGGAATGGTCGGGAAATCAAGGAGGAAGACTCGGGAAGTTAGCGACAACAAACTGTCCGGCACGTGTGGGCCACACGCCTCTCGTCCAGGCTGCGTGTGGGCCCCATGTGCCACTGCGCAAGGCGCGCGTGAGCGTCATGCGCCAGCCGGACTCTAAAATTTTCAGTGGCTGAATCTTCCCCTCACCCTCCCGATTCCAAAGCCACTGACGGTTTGTCAATCGGAGTTCCAGATCAACGGGAAATAAAGAAAAACCACTAAAAGTTTCTTACTGGGATTTCTACGAAAATTGGGAGTTTCCCGAGATGAAACCACCACCGAAATAATCCTCTCGTCGAAAGCTACGCTTTCTCTCAAAGACCCGATCAAAGTCGGCTTCAGATCGGACGGATCAGGACAAGTCTCTCTTTTTTTCTCTTTTTCCCTTTCTTTTTCTCTATTTTCTCTCTCACGCCTATTACTTTCTCTCTCTCTCTCTTTGGTGGCTGTAAAGTGGAATGAAGGGATGCAATTAGGTTTTCTCTTTATATATATATATATACTCATATGGAAAATAACATTTTCCACCCCTCAACTTGTCCCTAACCTTATTTAAATCCAACTTTTGTAAACTAACAATCTAGCCCCTAAATTTCCAACACACTCAATAAAAACCACAAATTAAAATATGGGTAAAATAATTTCGGGGTGTTACAACTCTCTCCCCCTTAAGAGAAATTTCGTCCTTGAAATTCACATACCTGAGGGTGGAAACAAGTGAGAATATTTATTCCACATGTCTTCTTCACGCTCCCAAGTAGCTTCTGCTTTCGAGTGTTTACCCTATAGGACTTTCACCAACGAAATCATCATGTTTCTCAGTTGTCTCAACTTTCTAGCCAGAATTCCCACTGGTTCTTCTGCATATGTCAAATCTTCTCTCAACTCAACTGGCAGTTCCTGCAAAATGTGAGAAGGATCTGATCTGTACTTCCTGATCAACATGGACACGTGGAAAACATTGTGAATCTTTGACAACTCTGGTGGCAATGCCAATCTGTAAGAAACTGGTCCAATTCGCTCCACGATCTCATATGGCCCAATAAACCGAGGACTCAACTTCTCTTTCTTACCAAATCTCATGACACTCTTCCAAGGAGAAACCTTCAAAAATACGTTATCTCCCACCTGGTAGTCGATGTCCTTCCTTTTTAGATCTGCGTAGCTCTTTTGTCTATCTTGAGTTGTCTTCAACTTTGATCTGATCACTTCTACCTTATCGACAGTAATCTGAACTATCTCAGGACCTAAGAGTTTCCTCTCACCTGCTTCATTCCAATATATAGGAGTCCTGCATTTTCTTCCGTATAATGCCTCATAAGGTGCCATGCCCAAACTAGCATGATAACTGTTATTGTAGGCAAACTCCATCAATGATAGGTGTTGATCCCAACTACCTTTGAATTCCATAACACAAGCTCTCAACATATCTTCTAATGTCTAAATGGTTCTCTCTGACTACCCATCTGTCTGGGGATGAAAGGAAGTACTGAACTTCACCTTAGTGCCCAAAGCCTCTTGTAGACTTGGCCAAAATCTGGAGGTAAATCTTGGATCCCTGTCTGACACGATTGACACTGGAGCTCCATGAAGTCTCATTATCTCATCAACATAGAGCTATGCTAACTTGTTCAGAGAATAATCTACTCGGACTGGTAGAAAATAAGCTGATTTAGTCAATCTATAAACAATCACCCATACTGAATCATGTCCCTTCTTCGTACAAGCCAATCCTGACACGAAATCTATAGTGATGTGTTCCCACTTCCACTCGGGAATAGGAAGCGACTACAAAGTACCCGCATGATGCTGGTGTTCTGCTTTAATCTGTTGACACGATAAGCACTTTGATACAAATTCAACTATCTCATTCTTCATGCCTTTCCACCAATAATTCTCTTTAAGAGTTCTATACATCTTAGTGCTGTCTGGATGCATAGAATAAGCAGAACAATGGGTTCTTCATGATCTCTCTCTTTAAGCTCTCAACTTCAGGCACACATAATCTATCTCCATACATAAATGTACCATCATCTCTAAGCGAGAAATTTGAACGTTCTTCATTTTTCACTTCATCGATGATTTTCATCAAATGAGCATCTTGAGTCTGAGCTTCCCTGACTCTCTCCATTAATATAGGCCTGGCTTTAAGAGTTACTAATAGAGATCCTGAATCATCAACTGATAAGTTAACTCTCAAAGATCTGAGTTCCACTAGCAATGGCAACTGTAGGACTTCCATATGAGCTAAAATACCCGAGGACTTCCTACTAAGAGCATCTGCTGCTACATTAGCCTATCCCGGATGATAGTCGATAGTACAATCATAATCTTTTAATAATTCAATCCATCGTCTCTGTCTCATATTCAACTCATTTTGCGTGAGTAAATACTTGAGACTCTTGTGATCCGTGAATATCTGACATTTTTCTCCATATAAGTAATGTCTCCAAATCTTCAGTGTGAACACTAATGCAGCTAACTCCAAGTCATGAGTAGGATAATTTAATTCACCTTCCCATGCTGTATCAACACACAACCCAAACCTTTTCTCGAGGCATTACTGTACACCACATATCCACCACTGCCTGATGGAAGAGTAAGCACTGGAGCAGTTGTCAAATACTCCTTAAGCTTATCAAAGCTTTGCTGACACTCATCAGTCCACTCAAATTTTGCATTCTTCTACAAAAGTTTCGTCAATGGTGTTGTAATGATGGAGAATCCTTGAACAAAACGTCGGTAATAACCTGCTAATCCTAAGAAACTTCGTATCTCGGTTGCATTGGTAGGAGATTCCCAATTAACCACTGCTTCTATCTTATTGGGATCTACTAAAATACCATCTGCAGAAATGACATGGCCCAAAAATACAATTCTGTCAAGCCAAAACTCACACTTGCTAAACTTGGCATACAAACCTGCTTCTCCCTCAGAGTCAGTAAAACGATTCTTAGATGTTCTTTGTGCTCATCTTCGCTACTAGAATACACTAAGATATTGTCAATAAACACAATGACAAACTTATCCATATAATGTTTGAATACTCGATTCATCAAGTCCATAAAAGCAGCTGGTGCATTAGTTAACCCGAATGGCATTACTAAAAACTCATAATGTCTATAACGAGTTCTAAAAGTCATCTTAGGTATATGCTTCTTTCATTTTTAGCTGATGGTACCCTGATCTCAAGTCTATTTTGGAAAATACTCTGGCTCCCCATAATTGATCAAAAAGATCATCAATCCGAGGAAAAAGATATTTATTGTGAATGGTAACCCTATTCAATTGCCGATAATCGATACACAATCTCATGGAACCATCTTTCTTCTTCACGAATAACACTGGTGCACCACATGTTGAAGAACTAGGCCTTATGAAGCCTTTATCTAGCAGTTCTTGCAATTGTACCTTCAACTCTTTCAAATCTACATGGGCCATCCTATAAGGAGCAAGGGATATAGGGGCTGTACCAGGAATTACGTCGATGCTGAAATCAACTTCTCTGTCTGGTGGTAAACCAGGTAGTTCATCTGGAAATACATCAGCAAACTCTCTCACAACAGGAATCCCAAGTAATTCTGATGTACCCATACTAGTATCTACTGTTGGGGTTGGTGCTCAGAGTGCCAATCCGGACCGTATTTATGTCTGACTCATGAATACGAACATCCCTTTATTCCATAATATAACTTATTAATGGTTGCACCTCTTGTTTTTATATACGTATTCGATCTGATTACGATTAGATTGAAACTAAATATGGTTTAGTGATATGTATATATTAGACAAAGGCCCGATAATATATAATGCAGTACACAGTTACAAAGTTAGTTTGTAATTGACATTGGGAAATGTCACTGCTATATGTATATTATCAAACATAGTTTCTGGTCAAGATTTGCTAACACGGGTCGGTTAGTCAAATCCGATGAGACCAGTACATGTCGTATATCGAGACTTGGTCCGATGGTTTATCCCAATGAACCATGAGTCTGGAGAGACTCGTATAGACGTGTAGGTGTTTATAGTGTATAAACACTGAACGGCTCACCGAAGATTCTTAATGGATGGTACACCAACGTCAATAAGAATCTTCTCGGGTTGAGTAGCATAGTGGTCCTTCGACTTGAGATACCACAGTGGATGTATGAGACATCATCCACACTTAGATGGCAGTCACGTCACCGATCTATTTAGATCAGACCTCCGCCTGTTCGTTGGGTGTGGACCGATCCTCAGGATATCATGTGTGTGTCAAGCTAGGATCCGTCAGTTCTGTGTACGGAGCATAGGTAGTCCATATATTATTAGCAGTCTGTTAAATCTGTGGCCACAGTATACATCGGAAGTAAGTTCCGAGTGTTATTTAAAGATTGCTAATAGATACGTCGACGGGATAATACCTATAGAGATTTGACGTTTACATCTATATCTCTGGGATTATCCGGATACCTGTGATGGAGGGATTATACGTATGCAATGACCTCGACATGTATGATTCAGCTAGTTTATCCGTGATCATCATAATCTACAGGTGGATAGATTATGGACATGAAATTGGATTTCGTGACGGATATACCTGAATCTAGAGAGTCTCAATAATGAAACATACTCGTAGAGCACTAGAGCAACATTTATGAATAATGATGATTATTTATAAATCGTTTAATCGTTAAACGAAAAATACATGCGAACGGGTCGAACCGTCGTTTCCTAATTAATGTGTATTTGTATTTAATATATGATATTATTAAATACACATTAATAAATAGTCAAATAAAGGTATTTGACATATATCATCAATATATGTATTTGAGATATTTAATGTAAATATAATACATATATTTGATATATTTGTATTTAATTAATTATTTAATTGTTAAATGATTAATATAATTAAAATATAAATATATCACCAAATGATAAAGTTAGGAAATGATTATAAGTGTAAATTTTTGACTTTACATTAAAGAAAAAGATTGTCAAATTGATTTTGACTTCTTAAGATATTTGTTCAAAATTGTTTGAAAAATGAAAATATCTTTTTCCTTTATTTCTCACTAAATTCGGCAATACACTTAAAATATAAGAGTTATATTTTTCTTAGTTGCATTTTTTGACTTAATATAAATATCTATAAAGTGTTATTTAGATATTTTATCAAGTTGATTTAATGAAATTCAAATGAAATTGAAATTAATATTTCTTGTATATGCCTTTGCCAAATTCGGCCAAGGCCTTTGTGATGCAAGTATATATTGTTTTTCATTTCATTTGGTATCTAACCTAATACACTTTAACCAAAAACTCCATTAAAGGAAGGCAAAGAATGCTAGAGAGAAAAGAAAGAAAAATCAAGAAAAGCTTGGAAAATAGTAAGTATTTCCAACCTTCCATTAGAGAGTAATTTGTTCCTCTTGTTGTGGGCAACATCTTGTGATGTTCTTGAGTTTTTCTATTCTTTATTCTTTGTGTTTTTGATGGATAAACGTTTGATGAAAATGTTGTGCATGTATAATGGAGGAAGCTTGTGACTAGTGTAGTTATAAGTATTCTTTTATGGTTTTGGAAACCTTGTTGCTAATCTAGAGTTGTTGACCCACTCTTAGATGACCTAGATTTGATCTTGAGTTGTTTCATTTTGTTGAGACTTTGATTGGATGGAAGAAACATGATTGAAGCATTGGATTTAACCAATTTGGTCTAATTTGTCCAATTTGATGAAATTGAAAAATTAGGGTTCATGACCAATTCTAAATTTGGGGATTTTCATATATTTTGTGTATTTGGATGTGTATATGATGCATATAAATTTTCATGTTCATTGGATTACATCTTGATGTGTTTTGATGCATGAAATGACAAAGTGCACAAATTGGAACCTGGCCAAACTTGGAATTTTGGGGATTTATGTTGCCCTTGGTGTTTTGATGTTTTGAACATGCTAAGTTCATCTTAGAAATGATTTAGAATCATCAAAATTGATTAGATCAATTTCGGACTAAAATGGACAAAATACCAAGTGTAAGGGCAATTCGGTAAATTCACTTAAATATGATTTATTGAATTTTATTTCATAATTTTATTATTGGATAATTAAATAAATATGTTTATTTAATTAATCCGAGAAAAAGTTTTGAAATCGGAAAATTTGATTTTCCACCGCTTCCGCTGCGTTACCGGATTTAGCCCCTAAAAACCCCTACATCTACTACGTGAGCTAAATAGGCATCACAACCTTTCCTCAACAACTTACTGGATCGTATCGCAGATATCACATAGGAGGGAACAAATCGTCTCTCCCCTCTAAAGGAAAATTTTTGCCCATCCGGACCTTCAAACTCCACAACTTTCTCATGACAATTCACTGTTGCACGATGATAGGATAACCAATCCATACCCAAAATGATATCGAAATCATGTATCTCCATGCAAATCAAATCTACTAACAACTCATGCTCACCAACATGGATTACACATCCTCTATAAACTTGCTTAGCAATAATGGAATATCCACCAAGAGTAGCAACAACTAACTCACAATCTAGCTCACTTCCTTCCCTATCGGCATGCAATGCAAATGGTTTTGAAACAAAAGAATGTGTAGCACAAGGATTAATAAGTATTCGGACCTTTCGACCAAAGATAGAAATCATACCAGTGATAACCTCTGGCGCTGCCAAAGCTTCATACTGCGTCATAGCGAACACCCTACCTTGGGCTCTAGGTCTACTAATCTGACCACCTGGAGAAGCTCTACTCTACGCACCTGAACCTGTGTGAGCTCAAGAAGTCTGACCTCGAATCCCACTCTGACCATAATTGCCTCTGGAATTCTGAGCTGGAGGGATAACTATCCTCTAAATCTGTCCACTGCTATCATTAACATTTGGACAATCTCTTTTCATGTGGCCCACTTCTCCGCACAAAAAGCAACATTTTATACCCAACCTGCATTCTCCATAATGATTCTTCCCACAAGTAGCACATAATGGAAATCTTCTATCTCGAGCTTGGCCTTGCTGACCACTAGGAGTCCCATTAGGTGGAGCTCTCACTGAACTCTGACTAACTGTAGATCTAATTTGTTAATGTGGCTGTCTAGAACTCCTCTGATAACTACCACTGGGTCTTGAGTCACCCCTTTCTTACTCTGATTTCCTTCTCCAAAAGATCGATGCTCCATATTTCTTTTCCTCATATGATAATCTAGCCCAACTTGCCATTCTCTTTCTACAAACTCTGATTTTCTAGCAAAATCTGCCATCTCTGTCAAACTGTTCATAAGAAACAATATGATCCTTGATCTCAATTCTGCATTCAGATCGTTAAGAAAATGATCAATCTTGCCCTGTTCATGGTCCTTCAAATGTGGAATAAACTATACCAACTCGTGGAAGAGAGTGTCATACTGATCTACAGTGCGGTTACCTTGAGTTAACCTGTAGAATTCCCTCATTTTCTCATCCATAAAAGCAGAATTCATATAATTACCCATGAACTCCCTCTCGAACTTCTCCCAAGTCAACACATTAGCCTCTGAGAATTTACCTCTTACACTCTTCCACCATTTATCAGTATGCTCAGTCAAAAGTCGATACACATGGTGGCATTTCTGTTCATCAGTCAATCTCATCAGCTCAAAAGCCTTCTCAACTCTGTCTAAGAAATTCTCGGCTACTATGAGATCCTTCTTTCCATCAAACTCAACAGCTCCATTTTCTTTCACTCTTTTAGAAATATTATCTTCATTAACTATAGGAGCTACCTGAGTTGGACCATGACCCCATGTTGGAGGGTAGTAATACGGATAAGTGTAAGCACCAGGAGGAACATTCAGAGGAACACCTGCTGGCGGAGGAGCATAATAAGGTGGAGGATAAAAACCCGGGGGAGGTGTAGGATAACCCTGATTCACTGGAGGAGGTGGAAGGTGCTATGGCGGTGCTGGAATATTTCCCTGAGGTGCTGCAGGGGCTGAAGGAACATTACTGCTAAGAGGATGATGAACTGAGGTACTATCTCCGAAAACTGAGGCTAGCGAATCTCCTACAACGGGAATAAGGTTCCCTTCAAAGGGTTCCCGACATAAGAATAAACCTCCAGAGGTGCCCTAGAGGGTTGGCCAACATTTCCTATCCTACGAGTACAGACTCGACCTGCACCTCGAACTCTGGAACGCGGAGGCATCTGAAAACACATGAAAGATATCAACCGCTAATAGACATAGAATAACTGATTAATAAAAAGAAATGTCTACAAAATCTATGAACATAGTGATCTGATACCATTAAATGTCACACCCGTCCCCTTAGGTAGGTTAGGGGTGTGACAGAGACTTGAAACAGACAGAGTTTCCCCTGTAAAATGGATTAATCCTCCAAAATACAAAAGACAAAACAAAATTGAATAATGTCATCATAAAAATAGGATCTCCATGATCCAAGTCAAAAGAATATCCATGAAGAAAAATAAATATTCTCAGTATCAAATAAAGGCTCAATGCCTATAACCAAATAATAATTCCACTCAAGAATGACATGCCTAGAACTATAATCCAGAAACCTAACAAAGACACTCTACTGTTGGTACAAGCTTTCTCTACTGGCAGGAAATGATGATGAAACAGCAGATGAAAAATGAATGATCTACTAATCTGCTAAACCTGAAAAGTTAAAGAAAGGGGTAAGCTCATGCTTAGTGCAATGGATCACAGCTTAGTGTCGTGGATAAACAAGTAACAAGGTGGATCGAACAAGTTTTTCATAATATAAATAAATATATAAAGCTGTAAATCAATATGTCAAATATTTACTTGAAATCATAAATCTCATTCTGCACAAGAATACTCTGTAAAATAAATATGTTCATTCATCTATATGCACACTCTCGTGACGCTACTACAAAGCTGGCAACATAGGACATCCCCACAGCAATAACTGGCATCCGGAGCAAAAATTGGAAACATGAGACCTCGTCTCACGGTAAATAATCCGGCACGTATAAGTACATGGGGTGCATCCTAACATAAAAATCATTTCTAAAACACATGCTCATATATCTCAATCATGTAAGTTTCTCATATATCACAAATCATGATTTCAATATAACCAATATTTGATCCATACTTTCATAGCAAAATATAATCTTTCTAAAAATAAAATCATTTAATGCATTACCTTAAAAATTCATTTAAGAAAACATACATACTATACACTTTTGAAAACATCAATGTTACAAGCTTACCCACGCACCGGGCGAGCTGACTGCAGAGAAAGGAACTATGCAACAGGTGTTGGGGTTTTTAGGGGCAGAATCCGTAACGCAGCGGAAGCGGTGGAAAATCATATTTTTCCGATTTCAAAACTTTTTCTCGGATTAATTAAATAAAAATATTTATTTAATTATCCAATAATCAAATTATGAAATAAAATTCAAATAAATCATATTTAAGTGAATTTACCAAATTGCCCTTATATTGGTATTTTGTCCATTTTAGTCCGAAATTGATCTAATCAATTTTGAATGATTCTAAATCATTTCTAAGATGAACTTAGCATGTTCAAAACATCAAAACACCAAAAGCTACAAAAAACCCAAAATTCAAGTGCTTGGTCGAATGCACCATTTGGTGCCAAATTGTGCACTTTGTCATTTCATGCTTCAAAACACATCAAGATGTAATCCAATCAACATGAAACTTTATATGCATCATATAAACATCCAAATACACAACATATATGAAAAGCCCCAAATTTGGAATTGGTCATGAACCCTAATTTTTCAATTTCTTCAAATTGGATAAATTAGACCAAATTGGTTAAATCAATTACTTTAATCATCTTTCTTCCATCCAATCAAAGTCTCAACACAATGAAACAACTCAAGATCAAATCTAGGTCATCTAAGAGTGGGTCAACAACTCTAGATTAGCAACATGGTTTCCAAAACCTTAAAAGAATGCTTATTACTACACTAGTAATAAACTTCCAACATCATACATGCATATCACCTTCATCAAACTTTTATCCATCAAA
This sequence comes from Zanthoxylum bungeanum, assembly GCA_019454045.1. Taxonomy (NCBI): domain Eukaryota; kingdom Viridiplantae; phylum Streptophyta; class Magnoliopsida; order Sapindales; family Rutaceae; genus Zanthoxylum; species Zanthoxylum bungeanum. The sequence continues at coordinate 29,670 of SKCR01027528.1, forward strand.
AGTAAAAAGAATAAAGAATATAAAAAACTCAAGAACATCACAAGATGTTTCCCACAACAAGAGGAACAAATTACTCTCTAATGGAAGGTTGGAATACTTACTAAATTCCAAGCTTTTCCTTGTTTTTCTTTTCTTTTCTCTCTACCTTCTTTGCCTTGTTTTAATGGAGTTTTTATAAAGTGAAATGGTTCATTAAACCCTAAAATTAAATGAAACAATATATACTTGCCCAAATAAAGGTCTTGGCCGAATTTGGCCTAAAGGAAATGCAAGTTATACTAGTTTCATTTCATTTCAATTTCATTTGCCAAGTTGATAAAATGATCATTACATTTTAATGACAATTTCAACTTAGTCAACAATGGCAACATGAAAAATATAACCATTATATTCAATTAGGGTCATGGCCGAAATTTAGCAAAAAAAATAAAGGAAAAAGATATTTTCATTTTTCAAACAATTTAAACAAATATCTTAAGAAGTCAAAATCAATTTGACAACCATTTCCTTTAATGTATAAGTCAACAATTGCAACTTATAATCATTTCCTAACTTTATCATTTGGTGAGATATTTATATTTTAATTATATTAATCATTTAACAATTAAATAAATAATTAATTAATTAAATACAAATATCTCAATATATGTATTATATTTACTTTAAATATCTCAAATACATATATTAATGATATATGTCAAATACATTTATTTGACTATTTATTAATGTGTATTTAATAATATCATATATTAAATACAAATACACATTAATTAGGAAATGACGGTTCGGCCCGTTCGCATGTATTTTTCGTTTAACGTTTAAACGATTTATAAATAATCATCATTATTCATAAATGTTGCTCTAGTGCTCTACAAGTATGTTTCATTATTGAGACTCTCTAGATTCAGGTATATCTGTCACGAAATCCAATTTCATGTCCATAATCTATCCACCCGTAGATTATGACGATCACTGATAAACTAACTGAATCATACAGGTCGAGGTCATTGCATACATATAATCTCTCCGTCACAGGTATCCAGATAATCCCAGAGATATAGATGTAAACGTCAAATCTCTATAGGTATTATCTCGTCGACGTATCTATTAGCAATCTCTAAATAACACTCGGAACTTACTTCCGATATATACTGTGGCCACATATTTAACAGACTGCTAATAATATATGGACTACCTATGCTCTGTACACAGAACTGACGGATCCTATCTTGACACACACAGGATATCCTGAGGATTGATCCACACCCAACGAACAGGCGGAGGTCTGATCTAAATAGATCGGTGACGTGACTGCCATCTAAGTGTGGAGGATGTCTCATACATCCACAGTGGTGTCTCAAGTCGAAGGACCATTATGCTACTCAACCCGAGAAGATTCTTATTGACGTTGGTGTACCATCCATTAAGAATCTTCGGTGAGCCGTTCAGTGTTTATCCACTATAAACACCTACACGTCTATACGAGTCTCCATAGACTCATGGTTCATTGGGATAAACCATCGGACCAAGTCACGATATACGACATGTACTGGTCTCAACGGATTTGACTAACCGACCCGTGTTAGCAAATCTTGACCAGGAACTATGTTTGATAATATTCATATAGCAGTGACACTTTCCAATGTCAATTACAAACTAACTTTGTAACTGTGTACTGCATTATATATTATCGGGCCTTTGTCTAATATATACATATCACTAAACCACATTTAGTTTCAATCTAATCGTAATCAGATCGAATACGTATATAAGAACAAGAGGTGCAACCATAAATAAGTAATATTATGGAATAAGGGGATGTTCGTATTCATGAATCAGACATAAATACGGTCTGGATTGGCGCTCTGAGCACCAACCCCAATAATAGGACCGTCCCCGCTTACGGTATCACGATCACCTAAAGAGACAAAATAATTTACTATAAGGAACATAATCCTAACTAGAATAGATGATAGAATATGCAATAAACGTGACTCAATCACTCTCGTAAACCTAACAAAATTTCGACAAAGTTCCGTCTATAATACAGACTTCCATTATACAAACCATAATGATTAACTTACATTTAAGTTCTATTCCCAACACACATCCACAATTCACATCAACATTACTAACCCAAATCTCGGGCTCACAAATATTTCTAACACACAATCTTACTCGACCATATTCTCCGATAAAGTCCATCATTCACTTCTAACCACAAGGTAATCACTTATATGGTCTAAGCATGTAAATTAATCATACTTTAAAGCCATTTACATTTCAAAACACATAATATGCATAAACCGAATATAACGATAAATTATACGAAAATCAAGATCGGAGGTCCGTTACTACTCGGAATGGTCGGGAAATCACGGAAGAAGACTCGGGAAGTCGACGACAATAAATTTTCCGGCGCGTGTAGGCCACGCGCCTCTCGTCCAGGCTGCGCGTGGGCCCCACGCGCCACTACGCATAGGGATGGCAAAATCCGGATCCGGACCCGGGTCCGGATCCGGAAGAGGTTTCACAACCCCGGGTTCGGTTCCGGACCCGGGTAAATATTCCCGGGTCCGGACCCGGGTCTACCCGGTACGGATCCGGGTAGACCCGGTCCGGACCCGATTACCCGCATTCTTTTTTTTTTTATTATTTTTTAAAGTTTTAATTGTATTTTTTTATATTTGTATTTGTATTTTGTCAATTTTATTAGTTTTATTTCAATTCTTTTAATTTTTTTTATTAAATTCTATTATTTATATATATATATGCATAATATTTTATATTTTTTTTATTAAAATCTAATTTTTTTTTTTACGGACCCGGGGTCCGGACCTTCGTTTTAAAGACCCGGGTCCGGATTTTTTAATTCCGGACCCGGGTCGTCCGGGTCCATGCGGACCGGGGCCGGGTCCGGGTGTTGTTGCCATCCCTAACTACGCAAGGCACGCATGAGCGCCACGCGCCAGCCGGACTCCAAAATTTCCAGCGGCCGAATCTTCCCCTCACCCTCCCGGTTCCAAAGCCGCTGACGGTTTGTTAATCGGAGTTCCGGATCAACGGAAAATCAAGAAAAACCACTAAAAGTTTCTTACCGGGATTTCGACGAAAATTAGGAGTTTCCCGAGATGAAACCACCACCAAAATAATCTTCTCGTCGAAAGCTACGCTTTCTCTTAAAGACCCGATCGAAGTCAGTTTCGGATCGGACGGATCGGGACAAGTCTCTCTCTTTTTCTCTCTTTTTCCCTTTCTTTTTCTCTCTTTTCTCTCTCACCTATTACTTTCTCTCTCTCTCTTTGGTGGCTGGAAAGTGGAATGAAGAGATGCAATTAGGTTTTCTCTTTCTTTTTTTTTTTTTTTTTTTTTTTAAATATATTCACATGGCAAATAATATTTGCCACCCCTCAACTTGTCCCTAACCTTATTTAAATTTAACTTTTGTAAACTAACAATCTAGCCCCTAAATTTCCAACACACTCAATAAAAACCACAAATTAAAATATGGGTAAAAAATTTCGGGGTGTTACATTTCCTTCAACACTTGTTCACATAGTCCTGTAAAAGATGATAAAAATAAATAGTTAAATAGATAATCCTGAAAATGTGAATTTGAATTACAATAATTTTATGTGAATTTTGATGAGTCAAATTAATATTATGCGAATTATTATCATTTTACAGACAATGATCAATTTGGTAAAAGATATCGAAGTTGAAGAGTTTGAGAAAATCGAGGAGGATGGTGTAGAGGTAATTATTAACGGATTTGAGAATATTGATGATGATAGAGCCAAGAATTGAGATGTTGTTTGATAGTGCCAATGATATGTTTAATTATTATAAAGATTACGATAAACGTATTGATCCGGAGAAGTAGTAGAAAGGGGCATGAATAGACTTGGTCATGGTTTCGGTTCGGAATCGGAACCGGACGGTTTCGGTTTCGGTTTCGGTTCCGGAATCGGAATCGTAAAGGATCGGTTCGGTTAGGGTTCGACCCCCAACCGAACCGGTTGGAACCGTTCCATCGGTTCCAACCGGAACTGTAGGGTTCCATCAGGAACCCTCCCCAACGGCTACTAGCCGTTGGGCTGGGGCAGGGAGCCGTTGGCACCCTGTCCCTAAATAAAAAAAATGGCCAACGGCCAAAAAAATAAAATAAAATTCTTATTGTAATTCATAACGTACCCCTAATAACGGTAATAAAACGGTTATTTTTAGGGGCATTTTCGGTATAAAAAAAATCCTAAAATTCTATAAATAGGGGTCATTTTTCATTATTTTGAACACACCAATTTCTCAACTCTCTCAATTCCTACAAGAATTAGCGTAGGGGATCGTTGGTTACTGCAACGAAATAAAAAAGCTAGGGATACGACAACTAATAATCCCGAATTAGATAATTATTTATCTACAAATTTCGAGTTTCCTACTGAAAGTTTAGTTAGTAAAAATTTTAAAATCCTTGAATGGTGAAACCGACATCAAAATATATATAATATTTTATCAATTATTGCTAAAGAGATATTGGCAGCACTTATTTCCACCGTTGCGGTTGAGCAAGCCTTCAGCTTGTGAGGCAATATATTGGAAGCTAGACGATATGCATTACATCCAATCACTCTAGAAGCAACAACTTGTGTGGATGATTGGACTCGAGCTGATCTGAGACAACAAGAAGATACCCCCGATGATTTTGAAGACTTGTTCGATAATGCATCTGCAACAAAAAGTGCAAGCGGAACGGGAGCTGAATGATCAACTGATAATGATGATTGATAATTACAAAATTGTAAATTTCCAAAGGGGAAATATCTTAAAATTGTAATTGAATTACGTGAGCTTTAATTCCTCTCACCCCTGGAGGATACGTAGGCAATTTAAATTTTTTAAAATTTAAGTTTAAGCTCTTTAATTTAATAATTTTATTTATTTATTAAATTAATCTAATTTATTTTAAATTATTTTCGATTTTTTATATAATTAAAAAAAAGGTTCGAACCGGAACCGACCGGTTCGGTTCCGGTTCGATTTACGGTTCCGGTTCCACACTTGTGGAACCGGGAACCGGCCGGTTTGGTTCGGTCCCGAACCGGAACCAAACCGCCGGCCAGGTCTAGACATGAAGGGAGTGTTAGATGTGTTACATTTACTTGTAGGCTAATTAGCTTTTCTAAAAGGACATATAGTAATATTATAGAGCCCCAACTTAATGAAAAAAATTGGTGACAATGCTAAAATTGATGGATGTGTAGTCTAAGATGGGAAATGATAGGTTTGAACTTTAACGTTTGAGCACAATCATGAATTATTGTCTCAGTCGAAATCCATGTATTTCCCATCTAACCATAATCTCGATATACATGCAAAAAAAAAAAAAAATTTGAGATAAATGATCGAGCTGAAATTAGAGTTGCACAAAGTTCCAATTCTCTTCTTATTGAAGCTCGTGGTTATGAAAATGTTTCATTCGCAACAAGAGATTGCAGAAATAATGTTGACAAACAAAGAAGATTACTACTGGGTGAAGGAGATGTTGTTGCTTTATAAAACTATTTTTCGAAAATGCAAGAAGAAAATAATTTTCCCCCTTTTATTACTTTTTTAATTTATTTTTCTAAACAGTAGCTGATGACGGCCGTCTCCAAAGTACCCTTAAAATTCCTAAGAAAACGAAAACAGTGAGCTAAGGTCTGATGTCCTGAGGGCTGCTTAGAATGCATACTTATTTAATATTTTCAGCGAAGTAATAGTTGGAATTACTAAAATCCTGTCAACTAAAAGTAAAGTATATTAAATTATCCATTTTGAACAAGTGTTGCTCTATTTGTTCCAAGTATCAAGTCCAATTATTAAAAAGATATGGAATTATTAAATGGCAGGACCAGTTTCCAATTCCCTTAAACTTTTCCCGTCGATATTCAAGTCAGGCTTTGTTAAAGATACTGCTAGTTAAAGAAAGCATATGATTAATATTTTGTAAGGATTGATCAAATCCTATAGTCAGTTTGTTTCTTACTCGAACATGCATCTTTATCCTATCAATGTTATAGTAATGTTGCATTTTTGGACTGGGTTTGGTTTTGTATGATCGAATAAATTCTCACAGAATGTGTTGTAGTTTTTTGCCAGCTCCTGTTTTCTTGATCGTAATTTTTCCTTTTCCCTTTTATGGTGCCAGGTCTTCGAATGTTGGACAAGTTGGAGGTGGAGGCATACACAGATCTAGGGAACTATGTTTATTTCAAGCGATGAAGCTGCAGAGGATAATTCCGTTGGATTTTTAGATGAGAAGGGCATATCAAAAGCTGAAGAGAACTAGGAATACTCATATGTAGTTGATGTCTTCATCCACTCAGGTTTCAGTTTAGAAAGAGGAAATCAAAAATCTTGTTTTTTGAATACATACATTTATATGGCTTCCCTAGAGATATATTAAAATAAACTTCAGAAATATATGACACAAATATTTCGGAGAATTTACCTTTAGCAGTTCGAACTCATATCTCTCAACATATTGAGAGGCATGAGTTACCTATGGAACGATTCAACTAATTTATTAATATATCAAGAATCATAAATTCAAAACTATGAATAAAGTTGATCTTATCATACTTGTGTTACAAAGTTTAACACATTTTATATATACTATTTATCGGTATTACTTAAAATACTTTATCATATTTGATATTATTGACCTTCCGATGATTGACGGCCAGATGAAGAAATAAGGATATCCCTTGGTAGCTTCACGAAATTCCAATCTTCTGAGATAAACTGAGAATCATGAGTTACCAATGGAACAACTCATCTAATTTATTAATATATCAAGAATGATAAATTCAAATTTATGAATAAATTTGATCTTATCATATTTGTGTTACAAAATTTGACACATTTTACATATACTATTTATCGATATTACTCGAAATAATTTATTATATTTTGTTATGTGGACTTTCTGGTGACCGACGGTCAGATGACTGAATAGGAATATCCCTCGGCAGCTTCATGAAATTCCAATCTTAGGAGACGGATAATAACCTGGCGGGTGGGGATCTATTCGTGGACTTGGCCCAGACGGAGGAGTAGGTATCTTCGGCAGCATTCCAAAATTCATCCGAAAGTTTCTGGCTTCAGCTTGGCAAAAGGCAAAGCCAAAAGCTAATGCCACCATAAAAACAATAAACAGTAGCTTCTCTTCTATTATGTTCATTGCTATTCTTCTTCATTTGAGTTTTGTTGCTCTATCAAGCCCTTTATATATATATTTTTGGCAATTCATAATTGGTAAATAATTTAACTTCATAAGCAAATATTGCAATTTGGATTTGTTGCTCATTTTGTGAATGTTGAGATATATATAGCAAGTAAATCTAGAATTTCGGCATTAGTGTGCATGTTCTGACTGTTTAGGCAATGAAATCCCTTTTGAGTTTCGCTTACATGGAAGCAAGTTACTTCAATTGAAAAATTCAAGAAATGAACAATTTGTTTACAGTTGGGATACCATAAAATACCACCAATTAACGCTACAAGAATATGGATTTTTAACATCGCCAAACTTTGATGCTAAAGGAGGTAAAAGTCGATGCTAAAATTTTTGGCGTCAAAAGATGGCGACACACAAAATAGATGCTAAAGGCTGGTTGATGAAATGTTTTAGCGTCGAAGAAATTTCGGCGACCCTAAATATTCGATGTTGTGTCACCTTTTGTCGTTACTAAAATCGATACTCGGTGACGCATAAAGTGGACAATCTCATGTTGACAAGCAAAAGCGACGCTAGAGATCGTGGACTTTTAATGTCGCCAAATTGACATCGCTAAATGTGGATAACTATTAGCGTCGACATTTGTGTTGTCGACGCTAAATGTAGATATTTAGTGGCGACACTAAATCTATTTAAAATCATTAAAAAAATAAAATATTATTAAAATATATACATATATATTTAATAGTATTTATTTTTTAAAATTTAAAAAAATTGAATTAAAATTATTATTATATATAAAATAAATATTTTATTATATAAAAATATTTTATTACATTAAATAAAAAAATCATGTAGGACGATCGGTTGGGATCAATGCTGCATATGTCGAGCCTGGAGGAATTTTGCAGCGATCCTGCAGCACTGACATGAGCGAACGATCTCTATTTAAGCTCCTGCAAGTTCGCCATTTCCTGATCGTGCTCCTCCATATGCATTTTCATCTCAGCATTCTGCCTCCTCATCTCAGCATTTTGCATCTCCAGCCGGTCTTGAGTCAGCGTCAACTGCTCCCTCAAGATAGTGACCTCCTCTAAGGAGTTGGACGATCGAATGTGGTGTTTTGAAACACCTGATGCGAAAGCTCCTCATCAGCCAAAGGCTGTAAGCTCTGCGTGAGGTTATGTGTTTGGATCTCTACCATGTGTTCTTACATTTTAAGATTCAGTGTTAGTTAAAATATAGTGGAAAATATTGAAATTTTGCATAATTTATATAATTAAACACTTATATAACACTCTCGGACGACATCGTTCACCCAACCTTTATTTTGAGTGCAGTGGGTGAGTTGGAAAAAATCCGGTATTGGGAGGGGTTGCGGCACCTCTCTAATGCTGTTTTGTTGCAGATGAAAAATATTAATTAGTAATTAAATATTGTTAAAATACAATTAAGCAAATATATATCCACTTACCTTGGAGTGTTCCTCGCGATGTGCGAAAAATGACTTCTAACTTCCAATATGGTTGAACATCAGATTCTGCCGGTTCACCTTGTTCTGCTCATAAATTTTCTACAAAAAAAGAAGTTTGTTGCTATTTTGTTTCAAAAAGACTGTAAAATAAAATATTATGAAAATTTAAAACTTAGCGCGAATTCCTTCAAAGCCCACATGTTGCATAGATATCCCCAATCCTCCTAATTGATGTCATGCGATCGATGGGAAATAGCATCAACCACACTATGCTCGGCCAAGATAGGCTTGAGTTTCTTCGTACAGTAGTTCGAGTACGACTTCCCATGCAGTGGTCGACATACTTGACTATATTCGGAGCAGTCAATTCAATTTCGAATCCCTCTTATACAAAAAAACACAATAGTTAGAAGTGTCATTTAAATAAAAATAAAAAGTAAAATTGAATTGATACTTACTGTCAAGACCGTGAACAAGCCGTGACGCGTTTGCTCTAGTATCTTTGTCCAGCACATGTACTGCTAGAGAGTGTCACATCACGTAATAGTCCTAATTACATTGCTGAACTTTGCGTTGTGGCGGCCCAACTATCTCTCTCCATCGTCAAATATGTGAATCTATATCCGCCCATGGGGCTTTAGTGAAGTGCCAGTCTAAACCCCTTATATGACCACTAGATCATCTCACTGTTGGGGTCGGGTCAACGGCCTAAGCAAGTGGCTCAGAGGTGGAACCTGTCACACTGTCAGTGGATGGAGCGGGTCTCTTGCGTTGTCTGTGTGTCATCTGAAAAAAGAACAATATATTAGTTATGCTAAATGTAACTTAAAGTCAATTTATTAAGTAAGGCAATGACAGTGCTTCATTCGTGGCACTATCAAGTGCCTCATTCGAGGCATTGTTCAATGCCTCTTGGTGCCTCAAAACACACTTAGTGTGTTATTGACACGCCAAATATTTAGGGTTATATAGGGATTTCAAAATTCCCCAAACAATAATAAGTATAAACTACAAACAAAATTCAAAAACATACCGCAGTCTAAATTGAAAAAAAATAACAAAAATCTTACTGTTTGAGAGAGAGAGTTTCAAAGAGGTGTGTTTCAGATGAAGGTGTTCTGCCGTGTTTATAAAGAACCTTCAGCGTCGCCACTTCGCACGACGCTCAACATATACTTTTGACCTTTAGCAAACGTTTCAAAATTTAACATCGTAATATTCTTAGGCGACGCTAAATATTGTACATTTACGTTGCATACTCGGTTGGCACGCTAAATGTTAAAATATTAATTTTTCACTAAATTATTTTTGCATTGCCATTTGACGATACTAAAAACTATAAGATTGATACGCTAAATAATATATATTTATTTTGTTTTTTAAAAATTTCTTATTATAAAATTTTAAACTTTTTTTATTAAACTTTAATAAAATATAGAGATTATTAATCACTATTAAATGTCTATTCGGTTTCATCGTCTGATGTAAACTCATCTTCAACTACATCTTATTCTCGGTCGTCATCATCTTATTCTCGGTCGTCATCCTCGTTTTAGATTACCTCAATAGCATCAATGTCATATCAGGTAAGTTTAATTGTGACAATATCATTTTGTATAATATTTGATAACTAAAATATTTGCTCGGCATCATCGTCCTCAGCATCTTTTTCGAAGTGATCATTGGTGACATTTTTTCCATTAAACATCCTAAATACCTATCTGGTATAATTTTACCACGATTTTCTATTCATTCCAAAATTTTGGGTCATCCAGATTCATGACAAGACATGCTTAATGACAGAAAATGTATGGATCATCTTTTTACCAAACATTTTGAACATTGATCGAAGTTAGATAGTGATGAAACTCCTCTTTCTAGGATCAGTGTTAAACCACTTGTATGCAAACAAGAAATTCTGGTAATTAGGTTTGTAAATCAATTCAATAACTCCTTGTAGCACACGTAAAAGTCAATAGTGTCGTTACTACGGTCTATTGGAACTGTAATCCTACAGTTTTATATTGAGCGTAAAATATCTTTTTTTTTCATCTGCGATAAAGCACACACCGTTAACCTACAACCAAAATAATCATATGTTTGTCTTGTAGGACCATAAGCTAGTAAAGTCACTGCATTCGACATCACATTTTTCTATCTGATTGTTTATATGAAATGCATGTGAAATCATTGATTAGGGAAAGAAAGCTATACTATAAACTGTAAAAGTTTGGGTATGAGAAAAAACTCACGGGTGTCTAAACCACTTAGGGAATGTCATTCGTTGTCTTTCACTGATATTTTAGTTATTTTTATTACTGCCAAGAACGATATCATGATATCTACATAAAAAAATGATAAAATTATTCAAAATTCATTGTAAATTAGTCAAATTATTGAATTGAGTTTAGATATGTATTGTAGATACGAATGTACCTCATCGCAATTATTCAAAAAAAAACAATTAGCACGTTGTTGTTCCTCCATTAAAAGTATTTTAACAATCATATATTTTGATGAAAAACAGAGACACCATGTGATTCATATTCTTCCCCATCGTAGTTTTTAGTCCGACAATTAAAGGTTGTTTCAATATTCTTCATGTAAATTGAATAGAATGTTAGGGCTTCAATTGCTAAACATGCCTCAATAATTGACCTTATAGTCATGCCTTGTTTTGTACATATTGCTTGTACTGTCCTAATTGTTGGGGTGGGTGCTCAGAGCGCCAATCCGCTCCGTATTTATGTCTGATTCATGAATACGAATAATCCATATTTTCATAATATTACTTATTTATGGTTACACCTCTTGTTTTTATATACGTATTCGATCTGATTACGATTAGATTGAAACTAAATATGGTTTAGTGATATGTATATATTAGACAAAGGCCTGATAATATATAATGCAATACATAGTTACAAAGCTAGTTTGTAATTGATATTGGGAAGTGTCACTGCTAAATGTATATTATCAAATACTGTTCCTGGTCAAGATTCACTAACACGGGTCGGTTAGTCAAATCCGTTGAGACCAGTACATGTCGTATATCGAGACTTGGTCCGATGGTTTATCCCAATGAACCATGAGTCAGGGGAGACTCGTATAGACGTGTAGGTGTTTATAGTGGATAAACACCGAACGACTCACCGAAGATTCTTAATGGATGGTACACCGACGTCAATAATAATCTTCTTGGGTTGAGTAGCATAGTGGTCCTTCGACTTGAGATACCATTGTGGATGTATGAGACATCCTCCACACTTAGATGGCAGTCATGTCACCGATCTATTTAGATCAGACCTCCACCTGTTCGTTGGGTGTGGACCGATCCTCAGGATATCCTGTGTGTATCAAGATATGATCCGTCATTTCTGTGTACAGAGCATAGGTAGTCCATAAGTGATTAGCAATATGTTAAATCTGTGGCCACAGTATACTTCGGAAGTAAGTTCCGAGTGTTATTTAGAGATTGCTAATTAAAACGTCGACGTGATAATACCTATAGAGATTTGACGTTTACATCTATATCACTGGTATTATCCGGATACCTGTGACAGAGGGGTTATACGTATGCAATGACCTCAACCTGTATGATTCAGCTAGTTTATCTGTGGTCGTCATAATTTACGGGTGGGTAAATTATGGACACGAAATTGGATTTTGTGACGGATATACCTGAATCTAGAGAGTCTCACTAATGAAATATACTCGTAGAGCACTATGGCAACTTTTATGAATAATGATGATTATTTATAAATCGTTTAAACGTTAAACGAAAGATGCATGCAAACGGGCTGAACCGTCATTTCCTAATTAATGTGTATTTGTATTTAATATATGATATTATTAAATACACATTAATAAATTGTCAAATAAAGGTATTTGACATATATCATTTATATATGTATTTGAGATATTTAAAGTAAATATAATACATATATTTGAGATATTTGTATTTAATTAATTAATTATTTATTTAATTGTTAAATAATTAATATAATTAAAATATAAATATCTTATGAAATGATAAAGTTAGGAAATCATTATAAGTGTATATTGTTGACTTTTGCATTAAAGGAAAAATGTTATCAAAATGTGATGATGACTTAGATATTTGTTTTAATATGTTAAAACTTGAAAATATCTATTTCCTTTACTACATGTAAAATTCGGCCAACACCCTAAATAAATATAAGTGTTATATTTTTGAGTTGCAATTGTTGACTTACTTTATTTCATTAAAAGGTTGATGATTACAAGTGCAAGTTGACAAGTTGTAACTTTAATGAAACAAAAATAATATCTTGATATTTATATACACATCAATTTCGGCCAAGGGCAAAAATGGTGAGGTATATATTGTTTTGTTTCATATTTTAGGGTTAAGAGAAGTTCATTTGACATAAAACAAACACAAAATTAGTTGAGAGAAAAGCTTGAAGGCTAAAGGAAAAAGCTTGGAAATCTTTGAGTTTTGTAAATTTTTATTTAAAGCTTTCAACATGAAAAATATTTCTAACATGCTTAGCATCATTTGTGTTGCTTTGGTGTTGTCTCTCTTCTTATAGTTTGTGTTTATTTTGGTTGTGAACTTTGATGAAAGATTGATGCATGTAAGTAAACTTGAAATGGTTTCAAAGCTTTACTTTTGATTTTTGGAAAATCAAGTTGACATTATAGAGTTGGTAAGCCACTCCTTGGTGAACTAGAATTGTTCTAGAGTTGTTTCAAAGTGGTGAGTCTAGATTGGTGAAGTATTGAATGAATTAAAGTGTTGGATTTTGTAAATTTGGTGAAATTGGACAATTTGATGAAATTGAACAATTAGGGTTCATAACCCACTCCAAATTTGGGGCTTTTCATATATGTGATGTATTATGGTATGAATATGATGCATGTAAATTTTTGGGTTGATTGGATTTGATCTTTACATGTTTTGAACAAAAGCGACCAAAATGTAATTACTTGAAAATTTGGGGTGCTCACGGCAATTACTCAAAAAATTGGGGATTTGTGTTAAATCTGATTTTGGTGCATTATATTATTGAAAAATATTTTATAAATGATTTAGAATCATCCAAAATTATATTTGATAATTTTTGGGCTAAAATAATCAATTTACAAAGTTTTGGGGTAATTCGGTAATTACCAAGAAATTTGATCTCTTGTGTAATTTTTCAGCATTTGATAATTGGATAATTAAATAAATAAGTTTATTTAATTGATCCGAGAAAAATTTTGAAATCGGAAAATTTTGATTTTCCACTATTCCGCTGCGTTACCGATATCCCCCCTTAAAACCCATTCAAAATGGTATCAGAGCGAGTCTGATTCTGGACACCCCGATATGATTAGCCCTTTAAAATATAATATTTGTTCTTATCTTTACTTGATACATGCATGCTTTCATTTAATTTGATTAAATTTAAAGTGTATGACACTTTATGAAATATCCCCGCTTAATAAGGTTTTAAAGTAACTAGTATTTGAAATACTTATTTCTTGGTCCGTTTTGTCAATAAAGTTTATGAATATTTTTCCGTGACTACATCTGAGACCGTGCCTCTGCTGTGAGGGTGTAGCCGATAGAGATTTATTTATACCGGATGTATATTAGATACTAGATAAATTCAAGCGAAAGCGGAATCCTGAACGTGCCCTAGCTGTCAGGGTTACGCAAGTAGCTTGAGTTTATCATTGACGAGTTTAACCTTGGTACGTCTCCTTGTGGGCCTGCCTTAGCAGTCACAACGAGAAACGATCAGGACCAGAAACCCAGGAGTCAACAGTGAGTGATTGACAAATGAGTTGTCTACCTGATGAATATACGTAGGCGAGACCGTGCCTCTACTGTGAGCTGAAATATATTCATGGGGTCCTTTTCCCATTATGGAATTCGATTTAATTATTGAATTCTCGTTCTTCCGTTGGGGATTACGGTATTACGTAAAATAGTGGGAGGCACTGCTAAGTTTAAAATATTTCATAACTTAGGCAGTGTGTATTATTATGGAAATAGCCGCTTGTTCGTTTCCTTATTCTATTGTTTATATAGAATTGAACTTTTATTTACTACACACATATTTTGATATGTTATCTGACTTGACTCTTGGTTGCAGTTATTCTAGAATAGGTTCTAGATACTACTAGACTAGGATATTATTAGATTGGTCTAAACCATCGGGAACTGTTGTTCCGATTTTATTTTCAAAAATCAAGATGGTTAATGACTTAGTTTCTAAGTCATGATAGATAATCTAGATAGATATCCCTTTTAGGATATAATACTTTAGAGAGAATAGTTTCTTATGCAGTAAGAATTGACTTGAATTAGTTCATGTCTTGAGATTCTTGACTGGCATTAAGAAAGCCACATTAGGTATTTGTTAATCTAGTAATGACGTTTCTTAGCTTTAATGACCTTTAGAGGCAATGTGTCTGACACAATTTGCTAATCAATTATTTGCAATTGTTGTGAATAGTTGAATGCAAATAGTAAAGCTAAAGAAATGATATGCGTATAGTTGTGTATAGAAAATATCGATTTTCACAATACTACAACTATAGGTATTGGATACCAGATCTCCCGTCTAGTTATTTAAAATATTAGTTAACGATTATTTTGATATTTTATATCGGAACTTGCGACTATTGGATAGTTACTTGTTCTTTATAAAAAATTGTTATATATTTTAAATATAACTAATAGTGTCATTGACGTGGAGATAAACATTAAGAAAAATTATTCGGTAAAGTAAATAATTTAGAACGGTACTTTATGAGATTTTATCACTTGAGCATTGGATGCTTATTCCGTATGGTAAATGATGGTTTGATACGAGATCACACCACATATCCTTATCCATTTAATGAATATTGTATTCGGGAAGGTGATTAAAATCTCGTTTAACCAATGATTTGTCATTTGACCACCAGATTTATTAAACTGATACATTAGATGTATGTAGTTTAATGAATTGTAATTGCTTAAGGTAGTTTTCTTTACTTCGTAACTTAGTTTATGAATTGTCATAACTTAGTTACGTGTTTCTGAAAGAACACATATTGAACGTCTTGAAATGATCAAGAACTTTCAATCTGTTCTGATGAAACGTAGGTTGAACATTTTTGACTTGTTCAAATATATTCAATCTGAAGTTTTATGAGAACTTTATCC
This sequence comes from Zanthoxylum bungeanum, assembly GCA_019454045.1. Taxonomy (NCBI): domain Eukaryota; kingdom Viridiplantae; phylum Streptophyta; class Magnoliopsida; order Sapindales; family Rutaceae; genus Zanthoxylum; species Zanthoxylum bungeanum. Next base: position 45,546 of record SKCR01027528.1, read on the forward strand.
TTAAAATTCATTACATGTCTTTGAATTGTTCAAAGATCTTTGATACGATCAAACATATGAATTTAAAGCAATTAGTTCTAAGGTTATTCAGTGAATATGATTATTATTCAATATTATTCTTCCACGATTCCACCTTGATGGAATTGAGTAGTGGCAGCAGTCGAATCTTATATGATTTGATTCGTTTGATATTGAATGTTACCGAATTAGTTTCAATACTCTTGGGGATATGCTTCAGTAACACTAGTTCATCTTTTTAATTTAGGTTCCATTAATTTCTACAGTTACATATATGATATGTATAGGTAGAAAATTTGAATCTTGAAAAGTTTGAGATTTGAATATTTCTTTTATATAATAGTTGTATAATGGAAATTACTTACGCCTTGGAGGTATAAGTAAAAGTTTATCGTTTATTCTGTTTAATAGAATATTATATTCTATTTGATAGAATATCTTTCCTACGATCCTAAGTATTAAAATCGTTTTTATTACTTGGTGTGTAACATCGGATGTTAACAATTGTAGAAAAGACTTGACTTATTGAAGTCAAATGTGAGAATGATAAATTATAAATGGAACTACGTAATTAATAAGATGAAACAACCCTTATACATCTTCTATATAAGTCTAATAGGATATCAGAATCATTTACGAGTATTTGATACTTAATGGTTCTGTTGTTTTCTTACCGAAGAAAATTATTATTAACTTATAATGGAAGCGATATTTGATATCGATTTTGGAAGTTCACCATTGAACCATAGATCTAAGATTGTTCATAGCTTACTATGATCAGGTTTTGAACTTGATTAAGCTTTAATTATAAATTAGTTCATGATTTGTGCTAAATCTTTGCGCAGCAAAAGCAGTGTGAGCTTATTAAAGGTTTGACCTTTATAGTATGACAGTGAGAAAAATTATACTCAGCAATCTATTGTCTCTAGTCACACTAATTGAACAATTAAAGATATATTGGTTAATGTTGATATTAAACTATACATTTTAGCTAAAGAATGCAAAGTGGCATTTTTGAATGACTTATTCAGATAAGAGATCAGTTGTGATTTCTTCATTTGAAGACTTCGTTCTGGAATGGCCCTAGAGTTTGTGTTCTGCTGAGATTGCAGTTTAGTATGCTAGCTTATAGAGCCTATTGTAGACTCGGATAAGTCTTCCAGAAATCCGTGTTCTCTATTTTTGATATCAGTCAGATTGTCTGATCTTGTCAAAGTATATAGAATACATATGTGATTGAAGGGTTAGTGGGAGCGTACAAATTACTTTCTAGTGTTATATATCCTAACAATATTATTATTATTATAGTAATAATAAGATGTTTGTGAGGTAAAATATTTACCTAAGTCTTCTTTACTCCGTGAAAGCAGTGGGAGTAGTCTCTGTTATATTCGATATAAAGTTTTATATAAGATATAAAACTAAGAGACTTGTGAGATACTCCTATTATTCGTGCATTAGATATGATCTAATAAAAGACACAACAAGGCTATCTGTATGACGGTTAGTATAACTGGTTGACAGTTAATGTGTGTCTTATATATAATATTCATCTTTCGTAAAGGATGATTCCTTTTTCGAAAGAGATATTGATTAGAATGTCTAATCAATCTTATGTATCATATGATGATGACATAATGAATACTTTATTATGTGCGATTAAAGATATTGATTTAATCGTAATTGTTACAAGTTATTTTGATATCCTATAGACCAGAGGATGGATCTTGAAACACGTTCTTTGTGATCTTTGAGATATTAAGAACGAGTTTCTAATTCATGGAGAATACAGTCTGCAACCATTATGGTCATATTAGTTTTGAGACTAATTATGACGTTAGACAGTCTACGTCATAAAGAGTCACAATAGATGCAGTGGGAGTGTCACGGAGGATTCTACTATTTAGTGGAATTAGATGCAACTTATGAAGTATCGACTTATGAAGTTGCATAGTGACCTAATAAATTAGAAGTTTTGGATTGGTGTTGTGCTTGCGGTTGTCTGCATAGTATTTTGGATTTGATCCCTAAATACTTGGACAACTCAGTAGCTGTAGCACAATACTGATGTAGCATCAAAGTCATATTAATGTATAATTTAGATTCTACAAAATATGAATGATGCTGGCTATGGGAGACGATTGAGTTTGTTTGAAAAACTCATTATGTTATAGCAGACCTACTTCTTGTTGCCTACCTCTTAAGTGCTGGGTGAGCTTTTGAGGGCCATGCGTATACGATACACATTGAGATGTGTATATGATACCGTGGATTGGCACAAGAGCAAGTGGGAGAAATTGTTGGGGTTGGTGCTCAGAGCGTCAATCCGCTCCGTATTTATGTCTGATTCATGAATACGAACAATCCATTTTTCCATAATATTACTTATTTATGGTTGCACCTCTTGTTTTTATATACGTATTCGATCTGATTACGATTAGATTGAAACTAAATATGGTTTAGTGATATGTATATATTAGACAAAGGCCTGATAATATATAATGCAATACACAGTTACAAAGCTAGTTTGTAATTGACATTGAGAAGTGTCACTGCTAAATGTATATTATCAAATACTGTTCCTGGTCAAGATTCACTAACACGGGTCGGTTAGTCAAATCTGTTGAGACTAGTACATGTCGTATATCGAGACTTGGTCTGATGGTTTATCCCAATGAACCATGAGTCTGGGGAGACTCGTATAGACGTGTGGGTTTTTATAGTGGATAAACACTGAACGACTCGCCGAAGATTCTTAATGGATGGTACACCAACATCAATAAGAATCTTCTCGGGTTGAGTAGCATAGTGGTCATTCGACTTGAGATACCACTGTGGATGTATGAGACATCCTCCACACTTAAATGGCAGTCACGTCACCGATCTATTTAGATCAGACATCCGCCTGTTCGTTGGGTGTGGACCGATCCTCAGGATATCTTGTGTGTATCAAGATATGATCCGTCAGTTCTGTGTACAGAGCATAGGTAGTCCATATGTGATTAGCAATCTGTTAAATATGTGGCCACAGTATACTTCAGAAGTAAGTTCCAAGTGTTATTTAGAGATTGCTAATTAAAACGTCGACGTGATAATACATATAGAGATTTGACGTTTACATCTATATCTCTGGTATTATCCGGATACCTGTGACAGATGGATTATATGTATGCAATGACCTCAACCTGTATGATTCAGCTAGTTTATTCGTGGTCGTCATAATTTACGGGTGGGTAAATTATGGACACGAAATTGGATTTTGTGACGGATATACCTGAATCTAGAGAGTCTCACTAATGAAATATACTCGTAGAGCACTATGGCAACTTTTATGAATAATGATGATTATTTATAAATCGTTTAAACGTTAAACGAAAGATGCATGCAAACGGGCCGAACCGTCATTTCCTAATTAATGTGTATTTGTATTTAATATATGATATTATTAAATACACATTAATAAATTGTCAAATAAAGGTATTTGACATATATCATTTATATATGTATTTGAGATATTTAAAGTAAATATAATACATATATTTGAGATATTTGTATTTAATTAATTATTATTTATTTAATTGTTAAATAATTAATATAATTAAAATATAAATATCTTATGAAATGATAAAGTTAGGAAATCATTATAAGTGTATATTGTTGACTTTTGCATTAAAGGAAAAATGTTATCAAAATATGATGATGACTTAGATATTTGTTTTAATATGTTGAAACTTGAAAATATCTATTTCATTTACTACATGTAAAATTCGGCCAACACCCTAAATAAATATAAGTGTTATATTTTTGAGTTGCAATTGTTGACTTACTTTATTTCATTAAAAGATTGATGATTACAAGTGCAAGTTGACAAGTTGTAACTTTAATGAAACAAAAATAATATCTTCATATTTATATACACATCAATTTCGGCCAAGGGCAAAAATGGTGAGGTATATATTGTTTTGTTTCATATTTTAGGGTTAAGAGAAGTTCATTTGACATAAAACAAACACAAAAGTAGTTGAGAGAAAAGCTTGAAGGCTAAAGGAAAAAGCTTAGAAATCTTTGAGTTTTGTAAGTTTTTCTTTAAAGCTTTCAACATGAAAAATATTTCTAACATGCTTAGCATCATTTGTGTTGCTTTGGTGTTGTCTCTCTTCTTATAGTTTGTGTTTATTTTGGTTGTGAACTTTGATGAAAGACTGATGCATGTAAGTAAGCTTGAAATGGTTTCAAAGCTTTACTTTTGATTTTTGGAAAATCAAGTTACCATTATAGAGTTGGTAAGCCACTAATTTGTGACCTAGAATTGTTCTAGAGTTGTTTCAAAGTGGTGAGGCTAGATTGGTGAAGTATTGAATGGTTTAAAGTGTTGGATTTTTTAAATTTGGTGAAATTGGACAATTTGATGAAATTGAACAATTAGGGTTCATAACCCACTCCAAATTTGGGGCTTTTCATATATGTGATGTATTATGATTTGAATATGATGCATGTAAATTTTTGGGTTGATTGGATTTGATCTTGGCATGTTTTGAACAAAAGGGACCAAAATGCAATTACTTGAAAATTTGGGGTGCTCACGGCAATTACTCAAAAATTAGGGATTTGTGTTAAATCTGATTTTGATGCATTAGATGTGTTGAAAAATATTTTAGAAATGATTTAGAATCATCCAAAATTATATTTGATAATTTTTGGGCTAAAATAATCAATTTACAAAGTTTTGGGGCAATTCAGTAATTACCAAGAAATTTGATCTCTTGTGTAATTTTTAAGAATTTGATAATTGGATAATTAAATAAATAAGTTTATTTAATTGATCCGAGAAAAATTTTGAAATCGGAAAATTTGATTTTCCACTATTCCGCTGCGTTACCGATATTCCCCTTAAAACCCCTTTACTAAAATCCTGAAATATTTAGCCATAAAACTAATATGGTGTGTGTGTGTGTGTGTTGTGTGTGTGTGTGTGTGTGTGTGTGTGTGTGGTGTGTGTGTGTGTGTGTGTGTGTGTGTGTGTGTGTGTGTGTGTGTGTGTGTGTGTGTGTGTGTGTGTGTGTGTGTGTGTGTGTGTGTGTGTGTGTGTGTGTGTGTACATTTCTACGGGTACATCCATATGAACTGCACATGAGCTCATTTTCGTGTTTTTGTAAGTAAATGCATTGTCAGGTGAACCATTATGTGTGATCGAAGCGGGGTTTACCACTATGCCTATGACGTCGACGACCCTGATATGGTTGAGTTCACAGCCCGCAGAGAGTACGAATAGCCAACGAGGGACTAGCCGAAGAATAAACGAGTCGCCACCCATTATAATACACTAGTAATAATTTAAGACCGGACTACATCCCTTGCAAGGTCTGACCTTAAACCCGTTTGGTTTCGAAACGGTTCCTTATTGATGCAAGTATAATATCCATATTAAAACGGGGATCCAAATATCTTATAATGCAAGAATCACGCAACAATAATTTTAAAGGCACATAGTAGCGCAAATAAGGATAGTAGAAAAGTAAATTAATAGATGTAAATATCCATAAGCAGTGAATACCGAGAAGCAATAATACATGGTGCATTAAACTAATCAGAATTTATATCTTTCCGGCCTGGTTCGAAAAGCCTTGCGAGATAATTTTCTTACGTACTCATTGTCCATATATTTTTACCAACATCTGGCCAGATTTATGTTATCACATTAATGTCCGGCCGGACATACTGGAAGTTTGGTCGGATATGCTGCGTAAGACAGAAATGCAGAACCATGCATGACAACAAATAACATGGGTATAGCATGCTTGAAACCAGTAACCATAAGGTGCATAATCATGTATAATAGTAATTATGATAATACCATAGTGATAAAACAATCAAAGCAGTCACACAACAGTGGGACAATGGTGCTAAAGAAATAAATGTACATACATAATTGTTTCCTAGTGGTACGTCTAGTTGTATCACGAGTGCAGGCCATACTACCGTCTATTCAGAATCAGCTATGGAATTTACGTATGAGTTTCTATCCTATATACCACAGGGAAACATATATATGTGGCATGATATAGCTAGTTATAGATACAATTACCACAGACCACATGTTGTAAGAGTTATACATGTTTCCAAAAGGATTAAAAAACCATCAGATTCGAGGCCTAACCCGACATTACGAGGGTCCTCAATGAAATACAGGTACATATCATCAAAGTCTTTCGACTCAGTTGCATTAGCAGGATGTCTAAGAACGCCCTCATCAGCAACTCTCTTATCATGATGCCATCTTATGTCAGATCCGGTGTGATGTGACATAAACAATCTTTGTAATTTAGTTATCAATGGAAAATAACGCAACACCTTTTGAGATACCTTCTTCCGAGTACCACAGATCTTATACCGATATTCTCCATATATCGGACAATTCCCAAGGAATTCATACTCTGCTCAAAATAATACATAATCATACTTACAGATGTGTATTGATTCATGTCATCAAATTCTTTCCACTTAGTTACATCAACAAAGTGTCTAAGAACTCCATCATTAGTAACTCTCTTATCATGATGTCATCTCATGTCGGATCCAGTGTGACGTGACATAAATAATCTTTGCAGTCTAGGTGTCAAAGGAAAATAGCGCAACACCTTCTTAGATACCTTCTTTCAAGTGCCACAGATCTTATATCGATTTTCTCCACATATCGGACAATTCTCAGGGAATTCATACTCTACTCGAAATAATACACAATCTTATTACAGACGTGTATCGATTCATATACCAATTCCAAATCACACAATATTTTCTTCACTTCGTAATATGATTTTGGACATTCTGTGCCGATTGGTAATATCTATCCACACAACTTTAACATCATATTAATACTTTTTTTGGTCATTCGATTTCTTACTTTAATGTAGTGTAGATTGATAACAAAGTTCAAATTCGACATTATAGCACCATTAAACAATATCTGTTTAGCTTCTTCAAGTAAATGAATAAACACTTTTTGTCTACCGTTCTCGTACATATGTGATGTTTCTCCACCAAAGTTGTCCAATGTCGAACCATGCAAGTCTCACAAAACAACAATCATATCATCATCATCATTTTTTTAAGAATGCTCGTGATAATTGGTACTAGCTTCTGAATGGATATAATGAGAGTCGGTGTTTTATTTTTCTCTATGATAAACCCACGTTCGATAGGTTGTTGAAATTCTCGGCATGTATAAGTGATCTATAACTTCGCTCATATGTTTTATTCTCTCATTCAAACAGTTATTACATGGACAACGCACACAACCTTCTACATTGGTAACTCGTTTCGCCGCTTCCTTAAATTATTCCACCCTTTATGGTATTCGATACTCAATCTATTGGGTACACTCATCTAACTTTTATCCATATCAACAAAATATCTACAAAATATAATAAAATGATCAATTAAATAAAATTAAAGAGTTATCCAAAATCAAACCCTATACATACTAATTCAAAGTTAAATTATCCATATTAATTATATGCACTATAAATTAAATATATAAACTTAATATTATAAATTAAATACATAAACTTAATATTTAACTAATTAATTCTAAACCCTCATTTTAGTGGATTTACTAAAAATACATAATGGGTAAATAAATTATTAGAGTCACAGAGATATATGCACCACCAATTCAATTCATGAACTAAATATTTACCTAATTAAATTCTAAACCCTCATTTTAGGGGATTTACTCAAAAATACATAATAAGTAAATAAATTACTACAATAATAGTGATACATCAGAGAAAATATATACCTTAATTAGCTTAGTGTTCGATTGGGGATGAAAATGGTGAAAATGGATTTTTTTTATGTGGATTTTTGAGAATATGAAGAAGAAGAAAGAAGAAGAAGATGAAAGTTGTGGGTATGTAGAGATTTTTAAAGGCTTTTTAGCATCGCTTATGAAGTTGGTGACGCTTAATGTAGACGCTACATTTAGCATTTCACAGACGACGCTAAAATATGAATATACAACGTTGCTACCTAAGTTCAACGCTCAATGTTGATACTAAATGTCTTAATTATTTATGTTGAAGGTATTACTACAAGAAATTACAGTTTTAGCGACGGAATATTCCGTTTGAAAATTTAACGACGGAACAAAGACGAAATTGAAACGGATAATGAAATTAGAGATGAAATTTAGCAACAAAAAAAGTTTCATCTCTAAATTAGAGACGGAAACGAAAATCTGTCGCTAATTAGAGACGAATTATTATTCTATACCTAATTTCATTTAGAAACGGAATTTTTCCGTCGCTAATTAGAAACAGAATTAATATTCCGTCGCTAAATAGAAACGAAATATTTATTCCGTCGCTAATTTTAAATTTTCATTTTTATTTTAATTTTAATTTCTAATTTACAAAACTATTGGTAATTAGAAACGTAATTTTTCCGTCTCTAATTAAAAACAGAATTAAAATTTCGTCGCTAATTAGAAACGGAATTAAAATTCGTCGCTAATTAAAAACATATTATTATTCCGTCGCTAATTTCATTTAGAAACAGAATTTTTCCATCGTTAATCCGTAGCGAATTAGAAACAGAATTAATATTCCGTCGCTAAATAGAAACAGAATCTTTATTTCGTCGCTAATTTTAAAATTTTATTTTAATTTTAATTTTAATTTTAATTTCTAATTTGCAAAACTATTGGTAATTAGAAACATAATTTTTTCGTCGCTAATTAAAAACAGAATTAAAATTTTGTCGCTAATTAGAAACAGATTATTACTTCGTCGCTAATTTCATTTAGAAACAGAATTTTTCCATCGATAATCCGTCGCTAATTAGAAACGGAATTAATATCCCGTTGCTAAATAGAAACAGAATCTTTATTCCGTCGCTAATTTTAAAATTTTTTATTTTAATTTTTATTTCTATTTTCCAAGACTATTGGTAATTAGAAACTGAATTTTTTTCGTCGCTAATTAGAAACGGAATTAAAATTCCGTCTCTAATTAGAAACGGAATCTCAATTCCGTAGCTAATTTTAAATTTTAAATTTTTATTTTTATTTTTATTTTTATTTCTAATTTATAAAACTATTGGTAATTATAAACGAAATTTTCATGTCGCTATTTCGTCCATAATTAAATTCTCTTACGATACGAAAGATCATATTTTTTTCATAACCAAGCCATAAATACTATGGGTATCAATGGCATTCCTCAACACTAATTTTCTATAGACTCACACGAAAATCACACGAAAATCCACTAATCATGTGTAATCGCCTAGTAGCAAGCCATTGCCCATAGTCGATGAATGAAGTGGGAAAACATATGAACATGTTAGAATACACTTCGAGCATGTCATCTCATTCCTTCTGATATCTATGTCTTTTATCGAGTCTGTGATCATGGTAAGGTCAAATCTTTATACTCGACATATCTTTAAACTCTATCTTGTGGATTTGACATCTTTAAGATATCGACTGTTTTGGCCAAAGACTTATATTTATAATTTTGAGTTTCCTTGAAACATCTATAGTTTTTATTATCAAAGTTATCAGATCCCATCTTGAAGCATACATGACTTCATACGTCAATCGCTCAAGGTCATCTAGCATTTATTCAAAGGACGTAGATAGTCGAATGATGATATACTAGTGAACCAAGAGTACTATTGCACAAGTCATCATATGATCTTAGGTCAGAGGATATAATGACATTAATATATTATTACGAAGATCAATAACCTTAGATAATATTACCATGTGATCTCACGCTTTTGTGGTTGTGTTCGATATTTCATTCTACAAATGAAATATCTATTGTTTTGTGTCCTTAAAATATGAGACTCATCATCCATTATATTAACATCATATGTCAATCTAGAAGACACACAACAATATTGGTCAATATTGTACCATTGAAATACAAAGCAAAGGCGCGTGAGTTGATCTCAATATTTTTTTTATACATTTCAATTTAAAATTAAAATTTCATAAAATATAAAGTAACATATTATTGATTTGCAAATCATAATATTTGAAATAAGTACTATTCAATAAAAAAAAAATCCTTATATTTATAAGAAAATAATGATTTTAGACTATTTATTTTCAAACACTCATATTTACTTTATATGGACTCCAAATTTTAATCTATAAAATTCTATATACCCTTAATATATATACATACAACTTTCTTAAGCAAAAATCTCTCAAATTCAAACTTTCGTAAGATTAAAATCAGTCCAAAAATTATTGCGTCATACATATTATACAACTTTGACCACTTTCATTAAAACATACATATTTTCTCTGGGACATCTAATTTACTATCCATTTTCAACTTGCCACTTTACGTGCGTGCATGCATTGCTTTTCAAACGCTTTGGCAACGATAACAAATGGCTTCACTAATACGATTTAAAATACAAACAGAAAGAGTCTCTAAATTTTTTTTTTGACACTATTACTATTTATTCTCATACGATAAATTTTAAATTTTAACTTTTATGCACACTCATTAAAATATTTAACTAAAAAAAATAACTTAAAACACTCATTTTCCAAAATCACAATGCATGAAATTGATTTCTTCCCGACAAGAGAGATGAAAATTTGTTTGCCAGCATATCCATTTAATGAACCATTCTAAATTGCTTTGATTTCATTCAGCTCATACCTGCGTTCTGAAAATTGCTGGTCATTCTTGGAATGCCCAGGACTTGCATATTCGTAATTGCACATGCAGCTGGTAATATTTTTTCCTCTTCAATTATTCTTTAAGAAAATTTACAAGTTCTAGGTTTTAAGGTAAGCGAAAGTTGAATGTGTACGTGTCTGGAAAATTTTTTAAAATACAAAAAGTAATTCATTTTAAAATAAAATATGTGGGCGAATAATCCTAAATCTATCATTATATATCTATACACACAGACACAGACACAGACATAAACACATACAGCAAAAGTATGAATGTCTGAATTTTTATAAAATCTGAATTTAAACCACAATTAAAGTTGTACAATATTGTACAGTTATTTTATAGGAGGCATCACCAAAACTTCATTATTTTGGTAGCATTGGACCTTCCGGTGTCACACCGCCAGAAGGTCCAGATGGAGGAACAGGCACACCCTTTGGCAGCATCCCAAAATTCCAATCTCTAGAAAATGAGTAATAGCCTTTGGGATTTGTTTCCTCGGATTGCATTCCAAAATTCTTCTGAAAATTTCTGGCATCAACTTGGTAAAAGGCAAAGGAAAAAGCTAATGCAAGCATAATAAAAGCAATAAGCAGAAGCTTCTCTCCCATTCTGTCCATGCTTTTCTTCATTGAATTTTTTAGCACTATCAATGCCCCTTATATATAATATTTGGCCATTCATAATAGGTAAATAATCTAACTTCATATGTAAGTATTGCAAAATGAGTAACAAATCCACTTTTACATACTGTTTTGAATCAATTATTTATTTCCTACTTGCCTTTAAGTATGTCCTTTATATAGAATTTGGCAATTGAATTCAAGGAAACCATCAAACTTCTTATACGTGTATAGGTTAAACACTGCAGAATTAAAAATATACTCTATCTAAAATAAGTCTAAACTAACATACACTCTTAAGTTTAATCAAAAGCAGAAAGTAAAGGTAAAATATAATTCATTGCAGTAAATAAACAATTGACATAAGAAATTATTACGGAATTGAAAACTTTTGCAGAAAAAAATTACTCTAAATATATGTTACCGCCGTAATTTACTTAAAGAAATAAGAGAAGGAATCACAACTCAACATAGATAATCAATAAGAGACAGAGTTCGAGTATAAGTAGCAAAAAAAAAAAAAAAAAAAAAAAAACAATTCAAATAAAACTTTTGAGTACAAGTAGCAAAATTAAAAAACAATAAGTTCAAATTAAACTTACTTTCCCTTTTTGTAACAAAGGACAAGAGGAAAACAACAAAGATAATAAACACAAATAGAAAACATCATCATCACACCATCGAATCTAGTATCCTCATCACTATCAGTCCTCATCAGCACGCAGAATAGGCTAAGACGATTATAAACCCAATCAATATTCTATCTGATAAATCCTGTGAGGTCTACCTAGGGATCATGGACAAAACCAGGGATAATTCGAGAGACTAGCCTGCGATTGAGGCAGCCATACAGCAGAGCATGATGAGAAGAAGCTTCATGATGAGCATGAATTATCTCACAGACGATGAGGCCACATATATTGATAGATGATGGGCGACCAATATTAACATATTTTTCGCACCTCTAGTTTGATATTTTGTCTGTTATCTCGAGTTTTATGACCGTTTTGATGTGTTTTGAATCCATTTTACACGTAAAAATAATATCGAGATCCAATGGAATCACTACAAAAATTATACCCTTTAGCGTCGAAAATAATCGACGCCAAAATCCATAGTTTCGACGCAAAAGAGAATTAGCGTCGAATTAATTAGACGCAAATATTGGATGCCGAAATGTCGACGAGAATAAATTTTAGCGTCGAAACAAAGAAATTCGACGCTAAAAACTCTATTTTGCGTCCAATTTATTTCGTCGCTAAATTAAATTTTCTGACGCTATAGGTTCGATTTGGCGACGAAATAATTCGACGCTAAAAGTTTGGCTTTTAGTGTCGAAACGTTTCAACGCTAAAGTATATTAAAAAATTAATATTTGTATACTTACAGCGGCGATTTTTTAACTATTAGCGTCGAAACTTTCGACTCCAAAAATACATTTAGCGTCGACTATTTCGACGAAAATAGTTAAAAAAATGTGTTTTTTTAAAAAAATTATAAATTTACTTCTTTTTGGTCTAAAATAATTAATTTAATATTTAATTTAATTGAAAAAAATTTCTGATTAATAACAGAATTACGAAATATTATAATAATTATTATATTGAATTTTTTTTTAGAAAAAATACATATTATATTAAAATTATTTGTTCAAAATATTTATACAAAACCAAATATAAAATTTATTGCTATTGTGATGAGGGGACGCTCGAGCCCGATGCACACTGACTGAGTGAGGCCTCCAACATCTGGCGGAAAGCCAGCATTAGCTGTTCGAACTGCTCCATCTTCTTCTTGTGGTCCACCTTGACCTGTTGTAGCACCTCCTTAGTCTTCTTCAGCTCATCTTGGGTGGTGACTAGCTGGTCTTCGGTGGTGGCTAGCCGGTCTTGGGTGGTGGCTAGCTGGTCTTTGGTGGTGACTAACTGGTCTCGAAGAGAGGAGGTATTTTCCGAATTAACAGTATTGCGTGCAGATGACGTCGGCTTCTTACGAGTGCCAAGGCCAACGTTGTAAGCTGTCTGATTCTTGAAAACCAATTGCGACAACTGCTCATCTGGTATCGGGTCGGATCCTATCTCCTGAGTTGATGTTGGAGTTTCATCATTTCGTTCTGTTTCAAAAAATAAGTTAATATTAGAATTTGAAAAAAAAAATTAACATATATAATTTTAATTATTTTATTTTAAAAACTGAAACTTACATAGCAGTGTTCGGCTTCTTCATTTATCCATTTTTTTCTCGTTGTAATGCGTCACACGGAAAAAATCTGGAAATGATTGCACCTCACATGTGCTACTCTGTTATAAACAGAAAATAAATTCAATATTATTCCACATTAGTAAAAACAATGAACTGTTAAATTTTACATTATGATATATTTACCTCAGAATGTTCGGCACGATATTGGAAAAATGGCTTCGAACCTCCACGGTGTTTAAAACGCAAGTGACTTCGATTTTCCGCATTTGCGTGACATTTATCCTGCATTTACCAACACTGTAAGTACCGAAAACAAAGACAATTATAAATTTCCGTTTATTTCAAAATTTATCTCGTATTTTTTGGTAGACCAAAGCTCACATAAGAATGTCCAGGCTTACTCTTCTATAAAATCAGGCTTGTGTTGTGGAGCATCTGAAGGTCCATGTTCATCGAATATTGGTTTCAGGACTTTTGTCCTATAATCTTTATAATTTTTCCCCATGTGGTAGTCAATATATTGTTGGACATTCACTTTGGTCAGATCGAAGTCGAACCACTCCTACATGAATAGCAACCGAGTAAAAATAAGTATAAAATAAAAATGTTAACTAACAAACAATATCGAAAACTTAATACCGTACGAAAACTCACAAGTAGCGAAGAGAATAGTTGGTTGATTTTCGTCTCCCACGGTATCTTTCTCCAAGAAACGTAGTTTTGGGGAGCTTCAAATCGAGCTGTAGCTCCTATGGCTGTAGTAAACGCTGAATTATGTTGTCCGACTTGACTATGTCCATCATCTGATATCTCAATCCGGATACGGTCGTGAGCCTTAACGTACTTAGCCAACCCCAGGCCACGGGTGCGTCCTCGACCCTTCGCTGTACTGGACTCACCTGTGCTAGCAAAGACTCCACCAGGACCAGTTGTCATTGCTGATGTAGATGAAGTCGCATTAGCCCGTCTGCGATTGCCTGGTGCCATCTGTAAAAACACACAAAGTTTCAGGTTTCCATCACAATAACTCACTTGTGGTGGCTTGGATCTAACTTATTATATGCATGAATCATGAATAAATAGTATGAACTGCATAAATGAAAAGGTCCAATCAAGACAGACATAAATGAGAGGAGAGACTTGGCTCTTTAACTACATACTTTATTTCAAGATGGTTGGAAAGTCAGCTAGAATAACAAAGCAAAAATGAGAAGGAACGAAGTATCAGAGTGCCGACAAAATCATTACAAGAAAAGCAAACAACATTAGGGGAAAAAATATACGACAGTATATCATAAGGTCTCGTATAGTGCTTGACTTTGAATGGTTGTGTCATTTTGTCAAGCTTCTGGGCGGTGTCCTCGATGTGTACTCCCCAATGATGTAATGATTCATCTGGTTCATGAGATTTTCATTATGCTCTCACACTTGCTCTTGTCTTTGTCCTACATCTTGTTTCACTTTTTCTTCATAGATGTATGTTAGCATTTCTTTGTTTGGCTCTTCATCAGACATCTACGCAATGCATGTTTCACGAGTATCAATCTGAGGATGCAGAGTTTCATCTTCGTTTGTTAGTATGGTTGGTACGGGCAACTCTTCTACTTGTTCCTCCACACAGATGCATTCAACGACCAGAGAATAATCTAGATCAATTTGAGACTCTGCTTGTTCGGGCTCCTGAACTGATACCTCTGAATCTTGATACTGCTGAGCCTCTATTTCGATTAAGGTGTCATCTTGGTTCTCGAATGCTTCATCAGTGTCATCTGTAAATACTCCTTGAGGTATGTAGTTCTGGTTATCAGTTAATTGTCTCAATTGATCTGTCAGTCTCTGTATGGTTGCCACTTGACTCTGAAAGATTGCATCAAATTTAGCTTCTCGTTTCTTGAGCATGTCAGCCAACCATTTTTTTCGTGTTTCGAGCATGTCAATCAATCGTTCTTCCTCTGATAGTTCTGGTTCTTGAGGAAGATCATAAGTTGGTGCTGGATAAGATGGAAAATGTGGTTCAGTGAAATGTGCTGGTTCGATATATGAAGGTCACTGATAATTCTGCCACCCTGAATTATAGTGGTACATGCATTGATCGTTCAGGTGGTTACCATCACATATCTCACATATAATCATTACGTTCTGAAATGGTTGAGCAAATGTTGTGTTGATTAGCTCTGACATCTATAGATATTCGTTGGGCTGGACAACAGGCCTCAGAAAATCGGACTGTGTCTTATGTATCTTCTCCTCTTAAAGCTCTTAATGCTTCCATCGCCCAATATTGATCCATTTTCAACCACCTAAAAATAAAAGAAATAAATAAAAATTTAAAAATAAAAATAAAGAAAATTAGATACAAGTAAAGTAAATAGCCTCAAAATTAATAATGTAAGAAAAATAAGTCCTCTGCAACGGCGCCAAAAACTTGATCGGCGATAATACACACGTTACGCAAGCGCACGAATCGCACAAGTAGTATAAAAATATCGATCCCAAGAGGACTTAATTCTCACGATGTTAATTATTGATGTTATTTATTTACAAGTATCTAATTGAGGTAAGAATGGATTGTTGTTAGTTGAATATGGATTTAACTAAATAAATAAAAATATAAAATAAAAACAAAGGAAATTAATAATAAAGAAAACATATACGGTTGTGAATCCGCCCAATATTACTCTGATGATGAATTGATTCTCATATACATGTTTAATATATTAGTTTGTTAATCTGGAACACGAAGATATGCAAAAGTCTCTGTCGATAGTCAGATGCAAACATTCAAAGCAACTCAATTAACTATATGTCTATGTTAATTAAGAAACTCCAAATTCATTAAGTTCAAGTTCCAATTATGCCTATACACGCCCCGACCGGTATATGTCTATCCTGGAAGGAAATCCCTAAAATGAGATAGTGTGCTATTGAATCTAAGGCTGAAACCTAAAATCATTTCGACAAGTTTATTTTAAGTTTACCACATCAATCTTATTGGTGATCAGTCAACAAGAAGCATTAAGGTCAAGATTCAATAAACAAGCCAATGTATCACACATTATATAAGAAAATCAATTATGAATCTCGTGAATATTATGTTTCATCACTTCCCTAGATTAAAATAAAATATTGGGGTTAGGAGATCCACCTTTAATAATTCAAACCTAAGAATCTCACTTTTTATAATATATAAATTGGCATTATTACTCAATTAACTTTCTCAGGAATTAATAATGTCAAAATATATAAAATCAGCCATATAGGCGGTAACCGATTTATTCCAGTCAAACCGGTCATATGGGCGGTAATCCAATTTATTATATAAACCGACCATATAGGCGGTAACATAGTTTGCCATTTATTAATCCAAATTATTAGGTCACAATTTATATATTATAATATAAGTGAGATTAACCTAAATTTTCATATCAAATATTTCACCCTTTACCCCAGCGAAAATAAATTAGCTAGACATAAAGAAAATAAAAGCACACAAACTATTATTACTAAAAATTAAAAATACATAATTTAAATACAGAAAATAAATACAAATAAGATACAATCCTCAAGTTCCTTATTAGAAACCTAAGGAAAGTATGAATTGGAAAATGAAATCAGCTTCAATTTATAGGCAAAATTCTGCCTTTGGCGTCGCGACGCGTAGAGCTGCTTGACACATGTACGCATAATCGTTGAGCGTCATGATGCGTAGAGTATATGGCGTTGCGACGCGCTGCACAGTGAATGTCGCATGTCGACAGGAGTGAAATTCCATTTTTACCATTTTTGTCTGTTTTTCGTCATTTTAGTCCCGAGTTGATTCCATTGAGTCCCGATATTTTATTTATCTGCAAAATAAACAAAAACACATCAAAACATTCATAAAACTCGAGAAACTATACAAAATATTAAGTTAAAGGAACGGTAAATATTGATTTATTTTCCACTCATCAGCTCAAAATGAATATTCAAGACCAAGTACAAAGAAGATTGCTCGATCGATCGGTTCAAAGCAAGATTGGTAGCTCTAAGTATTCGCACAAGTGCATGGATTAGACTTTTAGGAGACTTTTAGTCCAGTGGTAAAACCGACTACTGTCGCAATGATTCTGGCCATAGCAATTACCTCAAAATGGACCATGAGGCAGCTTGATGTAAAAGGAAAAAAAAAACATTTTACATGATCTCCTCAAAGAACTTGTCTCTATGGAACAACCTTCTGGATTCAAGAATGAGCAACAACCTGACCATGTTTGTCTATTACACAAATCTTTATACGGGCTCAAACAAGCACCACGTGCTTGGTTCGATCGTTTCTCTCAATTTATTTTACAACTTGGTTTTCAATGCAGTAACTTTGACTCATCCTTGTTTATATTTAGAAGTAACGATATTACTATTCTAATGCTAATCTATGTAGATGACAATGTGGTTACAGGAAACAATGAGACCTTCATCGACTCGCTATTCGCTAATCCTCAAGCTCAGCAAAGAGTTCGCTCTAAAAGATTTAGGGAGTCTGCATTACTTCTTGGGCATAAAAATCAAACACCTTAAAGATGACATTTTGGACCCTAAAGATGCCAAGATGTTAAACAGATCTCACTATGCTACTACTATGGCGCTATCAAACAACGAGTCCAAATCTTCTGTCTCATCAATTGTGCTCTACTTCGTGCTCTACCAATCAAATTTGGACAACTAATATCTCTCATTAAATGAGAGAACTCTGACTTTAACACTCCACCAATCAAATTGTTCTCTCATTTAATGAGAGATATTAATTATCCAAATTTGATTGGTGGAGCACGAAGTGGAGCACAATTGATGGGACCGAAAATTTGGACTCATCAAACAACAGTCCACACCTCGAGACGACAAAGCCACCAATCATGGGAGCACATCAGTACTTAACATTCACAAGACCCGACTTCAACCATGCCGTGAATAAAGTGTGCTAAAATTTTCTAAGTCCTACTGAAGGACACTTACGAACTATGAAAAGAATTCTCCGCTACCTAAAAGGGACAATTAATTATGATATTAGATTTACCGCTCAAAGCACTCTAACCCTTGAAGGTTTTTGTGATGCAGAGATTGGGGAGGCTGTCAAGACACTCGAAGAAGCACAACTGGATATGTATTTTCTTAGGAGCAAACTGCATATCATGATCTTCAAAGAAACAACTCATTGTATCAAAATCCAGCTCTGAAGCTGAATACAGACCACTAGCCTCCAGTGCTGTTGAGTTGACGTGGCTTTCCATTTTTATCTGCAATGTAGATTGATTGCGAATGGAGATTGATTGATTGATCAATGTCTCAATCATGTTGGCTATCTTAGAAAACAATAAAACAATTTAATTGTAATTACTCTATAATTAAACAGATACAAATTAGGAACTAGTTAACAATTTTAGTCCATTCATACTACTATATATTGTATTCTTCCTGTAATTATCAAGTAATAAGAAGAATCATTTTATTCTTTAACTTTTTTACAATATATTTGAACTTGAAGTTTACATAATAGATATGCAATCAAGTGTTGAGTTTTCATAACCGAAAGAGATTAGTGATCTTGCAAAAAAAATAAAAAATAAAAATTGATGTTTCCATTGATTTATTTATTGTTCATATTAACATTACTTTTGCTCATTATCACTGTCACTATTGAGAGAGATTTTTCAGTTAAGAATAATGTGAAGAATCAACACGAAATTAAATAATTTGATGTAAATTGCTGGTCACTTTAAAAACCAAAGGGCTTATTTCGCTAAATTTCGGATAGATCGTTAATAATTTCTCAATTAAATTTAATATATATATATATATATAACACACAAAACTTGGTACTAGCGACCTTTTAGGATCTAGTGTCCTTAGTGAAAAAATGACCTTCACTTCACTTGTACTAATTTAGTGTTAGTGATATATATTTTCTGATACCAATTTTTACTGTTACAGTAGCCGCACTCACTAAATAATGACCCTATAATTATTATCACTATTTCCGTGTCACTGTGCTATCAAACGAATACTAATTATACTAAAATATTAAATGATACTATGATGACATATGAATTATACCAGAACATTTTTTTTTTTGGAAACGATGGAAACACACCGCCACTGATAAGTGTGGTTTATACCCACTTATTATGGCATTCTCAGCTTATTATTTTGTTATAATTCGAGATATTTAATATGATTTATAATTTATTTTATGTTTTATTTATAGGAGCATTATATATGGATCGGGGAATAATTGCACGTGTTTTGGGAAATTTCGGGAAGACACAGGACGAGCAGGGAAGAATGGCGCCGAGGCGCCAAAATCCCATACAAGTTCCAGGGAGAATGGCGCCACGGCGCCATTCATCAAAAGCAATGGGCGCCGCGGCGCCCATTCATTAAGCAACAATGAGCGCCGCGGCGCCATTCATTGATTAAACAAAGGCGCCGCGGCGCCTCCTCACCCATACAATTCCCGACAATTTGGCGCCGCGGCGCTGCGGAGAAGAAAAGTACGCGCATATCAGGAAATTATTTTAGGGTTTTTAATAATCCTAATGCTACCCAAAGACTCCCTGCCTCAACTATAAATATAACATTACATCCAACACTCAAAGGGGAGGCTAATACAGAGCACAAAACACAGAAACGTATATTTTTAGAGATCCAAGGAGAGGATTGAAGAGCGACAAGAGGAGACAAAGGCTGTAATATCCGGAGAGGAAGAGATTCAATTCGGGTTTTATCTTCTTATTTCTTTCTTAAAACTCTAATGATTTCCATTAGATTCGTGGCTTGATTATTTATTGTTTTATCTTTTGTCATGAATTTACTCCTTAATTTTGGAGAATGATGTAATTGATGCTTGAACCTTGTATTTTGTTTATCAATTTTGTAATGAAGTTTTATTAATTATTTATATTCTTTTGAGTTTAATGCTTCTTGATTGTTGGCCACAATTGAAGATGATGAATGTTTAGAATCTATCACTCGAGAGAGGGGATTTTGAATAGATCTAGAGAATATAACCTAGGATTTTATAGAATTCGAGAGAATCTGTAGTCCTTTGAAGTCGTTAAAATAGAATCACAAATCGTAATGAGTTGTTAGCTATTGGATTTTTATAGAGATATCGAAGTCTATAGTTGATAATATTTTCACTCGGCACTCGAGAGAGGGAGTGAATATTTTAGGATCTTGACTTATAAATAATATAACTGAACAATGATTAATTGGTATGACAAATACATAGGTGACAGCTAGGTGAAATCAGGACCCAGAATCTCTATCGTATTAGTTCCTCCTATATAATTATTTTTATTTTTATATTTATTTATTTATAAAAATCTTTATTAATTGTTTTCTAAATAAAGTTAGGATTATCAATTGTAGTACTTAGTGCGAGTTAACGCAATCCCTGTGGGTTCGACACTCTTAACTCATATTATACTAAAACTTGACACCGTACACTTGCGGAACGATATAAAAATATCACAACAAGTTTTTGGCGCCGTTGCCGGGGATTGTTTGTTTAATTCACATTGATACTACTACCAAGTAATCTTAGCTTTAATTTAGATTTTTATTTTTATTTTTATTTTTATTCTTCTTTATTTTTATCTTAAGTTTTTTTTTTATTTTTATTTTTTTTTTTTTTGTTTTTATTTCTTCTTTTTTATTTTTATTTTTATATTTTGTTTTTGTTTTATATTTTTTTTTTTTTGTACGAGGAGAGTTGAAAAAGAAGTAATGGCAGATCCTGTTAGTGCACTGATAGCTCAAGTATCGTCCCTCACGACTCATCTATAAGTATTGATAAATCAAATGAGTCAACCGTCTATTGAAGCTGTTTCTGCTAATGGAATGTTTTTATCCAACAGAGGAGCAGGATTTGAACAAGTACAGTATGTGAACAATTGGAACTTCAACAACTGTAGAGGCAGTCATATGCTAACTATTATCATCCGAATTTTTCATATGTTGATATGAAGAACATTTTGCAACCTCCTCATGGCTTCAATTATCCAAAAGCTGAGCAGAAACCTTCCTTAGAAGACCTCATGATCACGTTTGTAGCTACAGCTTCAGAGAGGTTTGAGAAGAATGAGTCAATGCTGGATAATATCGAAACACGAATGGGCAATATAGAGGCAAATATGAAATCTTTAGAAGCAAAATTGAGTTGCTTGCTTCTTCCATGGCCAATCAACAGACATGGGATTTTCCGAGTGATACTGAAGTCAACCCCAATGAGCAAAGTCAAATTATAACCTGTAGGAGCGGAAAAGAGTTTAAAGACACCTCTCAGGACTTAGGCAGTAAAGAAAATGAAATGATATTTCAGGAGGAAACAGTAACAGAAGAAGAGAACAAAGGTGAATTGATAATGAGAGGTCAATATGAAGAAATCACCTTCAGTGTTTTCAGAGCCATGCCGAGTTCTCAAGGTGATGCAGACTGTCACATGATAGATACGGTAGAAGAGGGAGTTGAAACCAGACAGGGTGAATCAGTATTTCAACAACCTATGAGCATAATGCAGCCATGCATAAAGGAAAATTCTCTGCAGCTAAAATCGAAACCACTCCCAAAGGGCCATAAAAAGAGGAAAAGAAAGGCCAGTTCTCACTTAGAGATAATTCCTGGAAGATTAAAAAGAAAACCGAGCCAATTTTGCCGAATGTGCAGTCCAGAATTTCCAATTGAAGGGAAATCTACATATCCTGGGGGACCATCTATGGATAAATCACCACAGCCTGCCAAGCTATCTTTTTCATGTCATAAGAACCGGTGGATACCAAAGAAGAAAACAGATGAGATTACCCGGTTCACTACTTTTTAAGCCACCATAACCATTTGGGTGGTTGCGTCTGGCTGAAGACGTTAAACTTAGCGCTAGCGGGGAGGCAACCCTTGCATTTCTTTTATCATTATTTTCTTTACTTTTTATTTTTTTATTATTTTATTTTATTTTATTGTGTGCTATTTATTTATTTGCATGTTATTTATGCAGGTAGCACGAGACACACAACGCCCGCGCAACCAAATTCCAACCAGCAAGAGTCTGATCAACTCCATGCACGGTAGTGTTGTTCCTCACTCTTGTTCTTTAATTTTATATTTATCTTACATTGAGGACAATGCAAATTTTAAGTTTGGGGGTGTGTGCATGTTGCTTACTTGTTATTTAGTTGTTAAATTTTGAAAAAAAAAAAAAAAAATTTGTTTCAGTCTTTGATAGTAAAGCATAAATCCTGTGATAATATTGGTTGTTTATTTGTGAAATTTTAGAAACGATAAGTGCCTAATTTACTTTTATCTGATGCCTTGAATATTTGATCTATGCTAGACTCGTAAGCACTTAAAAATAGGTTTTTAGCAGTAAAACGTAGTTGACAATGTGACTAGTTGACGAAATTGCATGTCGATGAATGACCGTTTGCTTAAATATCTATCTTGATTTGCTAGTGTTATGAAGTATGGTATAGCTAAAAAGAAAAATGTCTCTAAAGAAAGAAAATAAACCACCTATAACCGATAAGCGTGAAGCTACCCATGGGCGAGTATTAGGACCACCATGAGGAGAAATGCTACCTTAAAGGGTAGGTGTGTGATTAAAAAAAAAAATAAAAGAGCAAAAAGAGAAGCAAAAAGAGACAAGAAAGAAAAAAAAAAAAAAAAAAAAAAAAAAAAATCATACCATACTGAGCACGAAATAAAGCAATTACAAGCATAATTGAGATATCTAAGTTGGTTTGACCCATTGATTCTAATTTTTAAACGAAATCATTGAGTTGGCTTACTTAAGATCAAGCTGTGATGAACCTTTACACACCACACCTTGAGTCTAGCTTAGATAATTTATTCGAGAATTTGATTCGAGCTGCAATTGCGTACTTTGAAGATTCTCTAATTTCAGTTATAAGCTTTCTTTGAGGATATATTTATGCGTAACTATCGAGACTATGTTTTGTTATTTTTATATTTTTGCATGATTGTGTGTGAATGACGTTTGTGGGTGTCGTCGCTGTAAGCCCTCACGAGACTATACTCGTCCACTAGGGCCGCCTAGGGTTTTTAAAGGCTTGTTGCTATGCTAATGCAATCGTGATCCCTACGAAAGTGGCTTAGTTAATTTAGTAATTTTTAATTATTTATTTGAATTTAGTTTTTATTTTTATTTTTGCTCGGGACTAGCAAAACCTTAAGTTTGGGGGTATTTGATAAGTGTGGTTTATACCCACTTATTATGGCATTCTCAGCTTATTTTTGTTATAATTCGAGATATTTAATATGATTTATAATTTATTTATGTTTTATTTATAGGAGCATTAATATATGGATCGGGGAATAATTGCACGTGTTTTGGGAAATTTCGGGAAGACACAGGACGAGCAGGGAAGAATGGCGCCGAGGCGCCAAAATCCCATACAAGTTCCAGGGAGAATGGCGCCACGGCGCCATTCATCAAAAGCAATGGGCGCCGCGGCGCCCATTCATTAAGCAACAATGAGCGCCGCGGCGCCCATTCATTGATTAAACAAAGGCGCCGCGGCGCCTCCTCACCCATACAATTTCCCGACAATTTGGCGCCGCGGCGCTGCGGAGAAGAAAAGTACGCGCATATCAGGAAATTAATTTTATGGTTTTTAATAATCCTAATGCTACCCAAAGACTCCCTGCCTCAACTATAAATATAACATTACATCCAACACTCAAAGGGGAGGCTAATACAGAGCACAAAACACAGAAACGTATATTTTTAGAGATCCAAGGAGAGGATTGAAGAGCGACAAGAGGAGACAAGGGCTGTAATATCCGGAGAGGAAGAGATTCAATTCGGGTTTTATCTTCTTATTTCTTTCTTAAAACTCTAATGATTTCCATTAGATTCGTGGCTTGATTATTTATTGTTTTATCTTTTGTCATGAATTTACTCCTTAATTTTGGAGAATGATGTAATTGATGCTTGAACCTTGTATTTTGTTTATCAATTTTGTAATGAAGTTTTATTAATTATTTATATTCTTTTGAGTTTAATGCTTCTTGATTGTTGGCCACAATTGAAGATGATGAATGTTTAGAATCTATCACTCGAGAGAGGGGATTTTGAATAGATCTAGAGAATATAACCTAGGATTTTATAGAATTCGAGAGAATCTGTAGTCCTTTGAAGTCGTTTTAAAATAGAATCACAAATCGTAATGAGTTGTTAGCTATTGGATTTTTATAGAGATATCGAAGTCTATAGTATTGATAATATTTTCACTCGGCACTCGAGAGAGGGAGTGAATATTTTAGGATCTTGACTTATAAATAATATAACTGAACAATGATAATTGGTATGACAAATACATAGGTGACAGCTAGGTGAAATCAGGACCCAGAATCTCTATCGTATTAGTTCCTCCTATATAATTATTTTTATTTTATATTTATTTATTTATAAAAATCTTTATTAATTGTTTTCTAAATAAAGTTAGGATTATCAATTGTAGTACTTAGTGCGAGTTAACGCAATCCCTGTGGGTTCGACACTCTTAACTCATATTTATACTAAAACTGACACCGTACACTTGCGGTACGATATAAAAATATCACAACAAGTTTTTGGCGCCGTTGCCGGGGATTGTTTGTTTAATTCACATTGATACTACTACCAAGTAATCTTAGCTTTAATTTAGATTTTTATTTTTATTTTTATTTTTATTTTTTTAAATAATTTGATGTAAATTGCTGGTCACTTTAAAAACCAAAGGGCTTATTTCGCTAAATTTCGGATAGATCGTTAATAATTTCTCAATTAAATTTAATATATATATGGGAAAAAATGACCTTCACTTCACTTGTACTAATTTAGTGTTAGTGATATATATTTTCTGATACCAATTTTTACTGTTACAGTAGCCGCACTCACTAAATAATGACCCTATAATTTATTATCAACTATTTCCGTGTCACTGTGCTATCAAACGAATACTAATTATACTAAAATATTAAATGATACTATGATGACATATGAATTATACCAGAACATTTTTTTTTTTTGGAAACGATGGAAACACCGCCACCAAACCACTCATTCTGGGCCACGGCGCAGGTGAAATCACCGGCTATCCCAGGCTCTTACAAGAAATGCATCCCCTGGATTCGAACCCAGAACCTCAATGTGAGATCCTGGACCCTACACCACCAAGCCACACCCTTTGGAGACAATTATATTATATTATAGTATGATGTTCTTGTATAATATAAGTATAATTGTCCTTAATTATACAAGAACATCATACTAATAACGTTACAATGGCATCAACGTTTACCTGAAAAAAAAATAGAAAACCAACAAAATAGAAATTACAAATTTGAAATTGAAATTGGATTTGAAATATCCATTGTAGTTGTACATAGGGACGTAACCAGCTAAGGATCAATCGAGACTAGTTTAAAATCGAATACGGGTTTGAAAAAATAGATTTGTTTAATAAATGGGTCGATTCGATTCGGTTCGTTTAGTAAAAAAATCGAATATGAATTTAAGTTCATTGATTCGTTTATTCGTTTTATTATTTTTTTTACTAGTTATTGTTATTTTTCAATTAAGATTCGAGAAATTATGACTAATTACCATAAAAATAATAATATTGCCGATATATGGTGGGGTATTTTTAGTAAATATATTAATTACATATTTCATATGTATATATTTATGAAAAAATAATGTAAATAAATTATGGTAAATTATGTTATTCAATAATATCATGACTAAACTGTGGACGCTGGTTTTCGACTGAGGTCCACAATCGAGAATTCGTAGGAAGAGGGCACTAGCGATCCTACAAGACAAAGGTAGAGTGAGCGGAGAGTTCCTACCCACCGGTGTGGTGGGTGCCGTGGACACTCTGACGCTCAAGTCAGAAGTGAAGACGAGCGGAAAATAAGGAAGAGCAAGGTTCTTGGTTACTTTAACCTCCGTAGACTGCCGTGAGGGTGGTGGACCGGTGTTTGGAGGGCGAAATATTAAATGAACAATGATACTATGAGTCTATGATGACATATGAATTATACAATAACATGATACAAAATAACGATACAATGGCATCAACGTTTACCTGAAAAAAAATTAAAATAAAAATAAAAATAGAAAAACAACAAAATAGAAATTACAAATTTGAAATTGACATTGGATTGAAATATCCATTGTTCATAGGGACGTAACCAGCTAAGGATCAATCGAGATTATGGGTGGTAATTTGGGTAAGGATTCGTTTATTCGTTCGATTCGATTCATTTAAAAGCGAATACGGGTTTGAAAAAATAGATTTGTTTAATAAATTGGTCAATTCGATTCAATTCGTTTAGTAAAAAAATCGAATACGAATTTAAGTTGATTGATTCGTTTATTCGTTTTATTATTTTCTTCTACTAGTTATTGTTATTTTTCAATTAAGATTCGAAAAATTATGACTAATTATCATAAAAATAATAATAATATTATCGATATTTGGTGAAGTATTTTTATTAAATATATTAATTACATATTTCATATGTATATATTTATGAAAAATTAATGTAAATAATTAATGATAAAATTATGTTATTCAATAATATCATGACGAAACGAATATTCGTATTCGCTTCGTTTAATAAACGAATTGAATATGAATCATGATATTATGATTCGTTAATAAATAAATCAAATACGAATCCTGATGTTATGATTCGTTTAATAAACGAATTGAACATAAATCTATCACATTTTAATTTGATTCGTTTAGAAATCGATATAAATTTGATTAGTTGATTCGTTTTGTCACCCCTAATACACATGCTGAGTAAGGTTTAAAATTATTTTCTATGTTGGTATTTCCAACATGAATAATAAATTGTCAACCAAACTCATCATTATTTAGGAGTCCTAATGGCACCAAAATAGCAACATCATCATCTTATCATTCCATTGAAAGTCCCGCCAAAACAGCCCACTCTTAAGAGTTTTATATCCACTTGTCCACTAAAAGCCCTTATGCAACCAAATCAAATTCAAAAAAAAAATAGTAATTGTGATTTATTTTCTTTTACTCTTTTTTTTTTAAGAACACATCTTAAATAAGCAACCCACTAAATCACCTCCTCAATTTCAGCCACCCTAATTTAGGAAGGTAAAGAGCCGAATCTAAATTGATATAAGGTAACCAAATCCGACGAGATAAAGAAAAAGAAAAAAGCACAAATCTAGCACGATTAAGGAAATAAAATAAAATATGGCAGAATTAAGGAAAGAAAATAAATCTGGCGGGATTAAAGGAAAGAAAATCAAATTTGATGAGAGTAAGGAAAGAAAATCAAATTTGGTGAGATTAAGGAAAGAAAATAAAAATTTGATGGGATTAAGGAAAAAATAAAACCCAGCGAGATTAAGGAAAGAAAATAAAAATCTGGTGGAATAAAGAAAGGAAATCAAATTTGGCGGGATTAAGGAAAGAAAATAAAATCTGACTGGATTAAATGAAAGAAAATATAATGCTATTATAGAAACGAAATTGACTTTATTATGGGAAATAAATTTAACTTAATATGGAAATGCAATTGACTATTATGGATTGAAATCGACTTTATTATAGAAAGGGTAAATCAGACTCTATTGAAACGCAATTAACGCTATTATGGAATGAAATCGACTCTATTATTGAAATGATAAGTTTGACTGCATTATGGGAATGAATATTGTTGTAAAATTAGTGTCATTAAACATCAAATAACATGCTACACAACAATTCAAACCAGAAACAGAAATCTAGATCTACAAAACATGCAAAACCCTAAAAAAGTCTTAAACTTGAAATTTACAGAAAACCTGGAAATTGTGAAAACGAATCCAAGTCGAGACAATCCTCTGTCCTTAAGAACTTATTGGCCCCGTCACTGGTGCTTTACGGATTCGCAGTTGATCAACGTTCTCCCAGGATAACTTGGTTCCTTCTTGTCCAAGGAGCACACCTTGACAAGTATACAAACTAGGAAATGGTTGAACTTTCTCTCAAAAACCAATAAACAAAAACAAATGTCTCTATCAAAAATTCGGATTTATTTCTCTTCCTTTGTATTTGGATTTAAACCCTATTTTATAAGGCATAGAAGGGTGACAATAGGGCACCTCTTGGGGTGGGGTGCAACTCTTCAAAGGGTTGTACCCCTCACAATCACCCAAAGCATCCAAAGGACAAATATACCCTTAATGAATATTTAGAAGAATTTCCAACAATCCCCCACAATTCTTCAAATATTCATGGAGACACTTGAGAGAGTTATCATGAACTAAAGCTGCATCAAAATAGGTAGCTTTCGCCTTGAACCTTTCCTAGTGAGTGACAATCGGATTTACTTGGCAAACCAGTGACTCATAGTCTTGAACTGTTATGTCGTTGGTGTAAACCAAGACAATTGCCAACACAGCTTTAATTCGACCATTTTCCTGTTCTACGGTTGTGTTCATTTCGGCCCTGAACAACGGTCCTGGATTCATCAAGCACTTTAGGGTAACCCGCCTTTAAAAGTTCACATGAAAGCGACATCACTTCTTACTTGAAATATGTGATCTACTATGAAGAGGCAATATGTCTTTACCCCCATTAGGACTCATCTCCTAATATAGTGATCATTAAAAGCCTTAGCTTATCCTAACCAATGACAGACAGCACTCAGCATCATTATCGGAATAGGAAAGAGTACAAAACTCTTAAGTGCTTGTTTTGAATTGCACAAAGTTTCTGTTGTCCCTTTTGAACCTAGATCTTGGGATCTCCAGTCAGCTAGGTTGGGTTTCCACAGTGACGATTCTTAGATTATAGGCTTCAAGCTCATTCCCCTTGATGACTTCTCAACTTGCTCTCGAGGTAAACCTTTAGTTAGTGGATCCGTTAGGTTTTCATTCGACTTAACATAATCGATCGTTATTATGCCACTTGAGAGCAGTTGACGTATGGTATTATGTCTCCGACATATATGTCGAGACTTACCATTATACATTGTATTTTGAGCTCTCCCAATAGCCGATTGGCTGTCACAATGTATACTAATCGCTGGCACCGGTTTGGCCCAACTAGGAATATCCTCCAGGAAGTTTCTAAGCCATTATGCTTCTTCCGTTGTTTTGTCTAATGCTATGAACTCTGATTCCATAGTAGACCGGGCAACACATGTTTGCCTCGAGGATTTCCATGACACGGCTGCATTACCAAGTGTGAAAACAAATCCAACCGTAGATTTGGAATCCACTGTATCAAATATCCAGTCAGCATCACTGTATCCCTCTAGAACAGCAGGATATCTCTCGTAATGTAGCCCATATTTTGAAGTTTCTTATACCTCAAAACATTTACTATGGCTTTCCAGTGGTTATGTCCTGGATTGCTAGTATATCTGCTAAGCCTATTCACAGCTTGAGCGATATCAGTTCGTGTGTAATTCGTGAGATACATCAGACTTCCGATGATCCTTGAATACTCTAATTGCGATATGCTTAAACCAGTATTCTTTAATAGAGGAAGAGTTAGGTTAGCTACTCCCAAATCTTTCATATCAAATTTACTGGATAACATTTTCTTGGTAGACTGAATCAACTCATGATTATTACCAATTATCAGCATATCGTCTACATAGAGACATACAACGACATATCATTCTTGAGTTGATTTGGCGTATATACACTTATCACACTCATCGGTTTTAAACCCACTTGACAACATCTCTTTGTCAATGTTCTTATGTCATTGTCTAGGTGCCTGTTTTAATCCGTACAAGGATTTTACAAGTTTTCACACCTTTTGTTCTTATCCAGGAACATTGAACCCTTCTGGTTGTTCCATGTAAGTCTCTTCATCCAATTCACCATTCAAGAATGACGTCTTTACATCCTTTTGATGTATTTCAAGACCAAATATAGCTGTTATGGTTATAAGCATTCTACTGATGTGATACGAATCACTGGCGGATAGGTGTCAAAGTAAACAAGGTCTTCTTTCTGTCTATAATCTTTTATGACAAACCTTGCATTGTACTTATCTATTGATCCATCCATTTTCATCTTTCCATTTGTAGCCCAGTGGCTTACAACCTGGAGGAAGATCAACCAACTCCCAAGTATAGTTCTGTAGGATTGAATCAATCTCCCTGATAATCGCCTCTTTCCACATAGGTGCCTCCAGAGAAGACATTGCTTCTTTATAGCTTTGAGGCTCATTTTCTAACAAAGATGTCATAAATTTGATATGAATCTTGGTCAACCTGATCACTGTCTGTGCCAGTATCAACAGATCTTTTGGGAGACTCTCTTCTTTGTCTTTCCTTACAAGGAAATGTCTCTTCAAAAAATATTGCATTCATTGACTCAATCATCACATTTAGATTGATGTCAGGAATCTCATACTTGTGTACCAAGAAATACGCACTACTGTTGCAAGCATATCCGATGAATATACAATCAACAGTTTTGGGTCATATTCCACCTTCTTAGGTTTAGGAACCATCACCTTGGCAATTGGCAAGACACCCCCACATTTTCAGATATTTGTAGGAAGATACATAACCTTTCCACAACTCATATGGTGTCTTATCCAATCTCCTGTGAGGAAGCTTGTTCATAACGTAGTTCACGGAAAACAGGGCTTTCCCCCCACAAGTTCTGAGGTAAACCAGAACTAGTCAACATGGCATTCATCATTTCCTTCAACGTTCGGTCTTTGCACTCAGCAATCCCATTTTGTTGAGGAGAATAAGGAGCAGTGGTTTCATGAATAATTCCGTGCACAGAACAATATTCACCGAATGATGAAATATATTCACCACCTCTATCACTCCTGATTCTTTTGATTTCCTTGCCAAGTTGATTTGCAACTTCGTTCTCAGTGTATAAAGCTCTCAATAGCTTCAGCTATACTCCTCAGTAAATACACTAAACTGAATCTTGTGCTTTCATCGATAAAAGTGACAAAGTACTTTTTACCACCTCTTATTTGCACAATATTCATGTCACACACGTCAGTGTGTACAAGTTCCAAGGGTTCAGAACTTCGTTCTATGATGTTCAATGTATTTTTGCTTCAACACATGTCTCACACTTATGTTGGCTATCAATGCAAATTTAGGTATAAGGTCCATGTTAATTAATGTACGCATTGTATCATAATTAACATGTCCTAACCTCCCATGCCATACATTTTGTGACTCAATAATATAAGCAGAAGTTTCAGCTTTATTAATAGCATAATTGACAGTCATTGAAAAGACCCTCAGCGAGGTATCATTTTCCTACACATACATCATTTTTGGTCAATACAATCTTGTCAGAAACAAATACAAACCCAAGACCGAGTTCTTCCGAATATCTGAAACATGCAAACATTCTTATATGTAAGCTCCGTTCCGGATATCATTTTCAGAACTACTGTGCCTTGTCCAACCACTCTAGAGGTAGACCAGTTTCCCATTGTCAGATGATCGCCGCCATCGACCTTTCTGATACGAGAAAAACATTTTGCTATCAGCACATATATGACGAGTAGCCCCAGTGTCTACCCATCATTCTCTCAGATTCCCAACCAAGTTGGCTTCAGTTACCACTGCTGAGAGATTCATTTCTGAAATCTCATCAGTTAACTGTTCATCTTCAGTGACATAGGCCTCATTATTCTTGTTTCTACAGTCCTTTGTCAAATGACCGCTCTTTTCACAGTTGTAGCATTTCCCATTGAACTTCTTGTTCGCTTGGGAAGAATCAGCTTCACTGTTCTTTCTTTTCTTGCTACCTTTTACATCCTCAATGATGTTAGCCTTAGACTCTGTAGTCTTGTAGCTGGCCTTCTAGGACATCCTGTTGTCCTGTTCGATTCTCAATCGAACTCCAAGTTCTTAAGATTGTTGTAAAATTAGTGTCATTAAACATCAAATAACATGCTACACAACAATTCAAACCAGAAACAGAAATCTAGATCTACAAAACATGCAAAACCCTAAAAAAGTCTTAAAACTTGAAATTTACAGAAAACCTGGAAATTGTGAAAACGAATCCAAGTCGAGATAATCATCTGTCCTTAAGAACTTATTGGCCCCGTCACTGGTGCTTTACGGATTCGCAGTTGGCCAACGTTCTCCCAGGATAAATTGGTTCATTCTTGTCCAATGAGCACACATTGACAAGTATACAAACTAGGAAATGGTTGAACTCTCTCTCAAAAATCAATAAACAAAAACAAACGTCTCTATCAAAAATTCGGATTTATTTCTCTTCTTTTGTATTTGGATTTAAAGCCTCTTTTATAAGGCATAGAAGGGTGCCAATAGGGCACCCCTTGGGGTGGGGTGCAACCCTCCAAAGAGTTGTACCCCTCACAAGCATCCAAAGGATAAATATACCCTTAATTAATATTTAGAAGAATTTCCAACAAATATTGCATGATTAAGGAAACATAATCAGCTTGAAATTATTATTTTTTTCCAATTATATGAAGAAAAGATCCCTAAATATACATGCAATAAGGAAACTTTATGACTAATGACGCCAAAATAAGGAAACACAAAGACACATAATCTGGTCAAGTTCGAATTTTTTTTGCTTTTTTTGTTTTTTTTTTTCTTTAGAGAACTTACAAAACATAAACTTAAACAAGACTAACAAGATTTTCAACAATAAAACGTTGGTGCATTAAGATAGAAAGATCTAGTTATTCATTGACTCAAGAAAAACTGAAAACAATGATAGAAAAATCTGATCTCGAGCCCCGAGCTCTGATACCAAATGATAAGAACCTTCTTGTGTTTGATTTCAATAAGACCCCACCACGTGTTCTAAGTCCCGAGAACCGCAAATCTGGATTTTTAAGAACAAAATTCATCCAAGATCAAGTACAACCCTTAAGGAACCTTAATCTTAATAACATTTCTTTATTTCTTTGGAGAATCTTGAACAGCGATACAATGGCACAATGCTTGCCACACGTTGATAAGCTTTTGTTCCGTAGAAATATTAATGCATCATTCGGAAATTAAGCCTAAAATCAATCAAGACAGCCCATGCACATCCAAGACCCATTGCATACATGCCTTAGACATAATAAAATCTTCATATAAAGTCTCATGCATGTCCCAAGCTCTAAAACTCAATGAATCTTTCAAATCCATCAAAATGGCTCAAATACACCAATCTGACCAAGTTATGCAATCAGCCACGACTTTAAGTTAATTTGGTCCAAAAAAAATGATTTGCATGCTTCTTTTATGCCCAAGAGATGCCTCATAAAGTTCATTTGATTCCGAGTTTGTTTTTGTATAAATCGAAACTGGTTCATAAAACTACCGAAAAGTCCATTCTGAATCATATCTTTTTTATCACTATATATTAAATTTGAAGTTTACATAATAGATATGCAAGTAAGTGTTGAATTTTCATAACTGAAAGAGATTATGATCTTGCAAAAAAAAAAATGATACTATAAAACATAATGTGTTTTCTTTAGTTTATTTATTATTCATATTATCATTACTTTTGCCAGTTGCTATTGTCACTATTGAGAGAATTTTTTTTTGTCTTAGGGTTAATAGTGTACTAACATTTTTAAAAGTGGAAAAAATAAGTTTTCACAGTCAAATACTAACATTTTTTGTCTTAGGGTTAATAGCGTAGTATCAATAAAAGTCATTTTTCTACTAAATTTTAGAGAGTTTGTATTGACAGAACACTTTTACAGAACCAAATAATTATAACATGATGCCTATTTTACGATCTAGCTTTTTTTGATTTAGGCTCCATTTGGTATTATTGTTGTGATTCTCTGATCACTAAAAAATGTTTTGTGAGGAAAAATAAATAATCTCTATTATTAATTGAATAAAATTTATAAGTATTACAAAACTTGCACAAAAAACCTCACACTCTAATTACACTCTATATCAAGCTCTTTTGCCTTGAAGCTTATTGTTTTTGGGGTGCTTTGAGCTCTCAATGTGCTCTCAATTTATAGTCAAACACAATGCTCAAATTGTCAACAAGGGAATAGTGATCCTCCTAAAGTTTGTTTGGAATATTGCTCCATTGTCAAAAGTTGGTGCTCCATTTTCAATCTCTCCATAAGTTCTTTGGATGATTTGTTGATGATGCCTGCAGTTGGATATTACAATTCTCCCCTCCAGCTGCATCTGAAATAATCTTCATCTGACAGCTATCATGGCTATGTCTCTACACAGCTTTAGCTTATCCCGATTGATCATCTTTGTTGAAATGTGGGTTGTGTCTCTGCACAGCACACTTCACTGTGTCTCTGCACAGTACTCTTCTGATGTGTCTCTGCACAACACAGTTCCGCTGCCATATTTCCTTACCCATTTGTTCCTCAGTGCCTTCTTGCCTTGTGGGAAACTCTCTGGATCCCTCCATCAGTAAGCATAATATATTCGAATCCCGAATATCTGGTTGATGGAATCATGCCTCGCTCAGATCTTCTTGTCTGGGGTCCACTGGTTTCAGGAGATCAGTCATCATCCAACTCTGTAGATGATCATGTAGCTTCTAGTGGAGCGAGTTGCCGCTCCCCCTACTAAGCACTCTCTTCTGTAGCTTCCGATGGAGCGGGTTATGTCTCCCCCTTACTCGACATCCTCATTTGCCTCCTCTAGTTCTACTTCTGGAATATCATTGTGCACCTTATCTATGGTCAATTGTGCCGGTATTGGGTCTGGATTTCTGTCAGCACTGGAATTGGAAAACATCTTAGGCCTTTCAATGTCTTCAATTGTCTGGTTTTCAAGAAATACTACATTCTGGCTTCTGATGACCGTCTTTTCCTTCAGATCCCATAGTATGTATCCAAATTCTTCATCTTCATAGCCTAGGAATATATATGGAGTTTTCCTTGCATCAAGCTTCTACCTGAGCTCTTTGGATACATATGCAACAACCAAATACTCTAAGGTGAGAGTATGAGAAATTCTTATCAGACCACACTTTTTCCGAAATCTCAAAGTTCAACGGTACCGATGGAGATCTGTTGATCAGGCAGCATGCAGTACGAACAACTTCTCCCCAGAATGACTTTGGCAGCTTAGTCATACTGATCATTCTTCTAACTTTCTCCATAATGGTGCAATTCATTCTTACAGCTATATCATTATGGTGTTGGGTGCATGGAACGGTTCTCTCATATCGAATATCGTGTCTCCTGTAGTAGGCATCAAACTCCTTGAAATTGTACTCGCCTTCATCGTCTGTGCAAAGGCACTTCAGTTTCTTCCATATTTCACGTTCGACCATGGCATAGAACAGTTTGAACTGATCTAGAACCTGATCTTTTGTCTTAGGAAGTACACCCAGATTTTCTGATAAGCATCATCAATAAAAATCAGAAAATACTTGATACCGTCCAATGAATCAACCTCCAAGGGGCAACAAACATCAAAGTGCACCAGACTCAGCGACTCTGATCTTCTCGTATAAGAGAATTTAAACGAGACTCTGTGTTGCTTACCAAACAAGTAGTGGTTGCAAAGACCTAGTGCAACATCCTTAGTAAGCTCCTTCTTGGTTAGGGTAGACAACCCATTCTCACTCATGTGACTGAATCTCTGGTTCCACAGATTTTG
This sequence comes from Zanthoxylum bungeanum, assembly GCA_019454045.1. Lineage (NCBI taxonomy): Eukaryota > Viridiplantae > Streptophyta > Magnoliopsida > Sapindales > Rutaceae > Zanthoxylum > Zanthoxylum bungeanum. Next base: position 81,733 of record SKCR01027528.1, read on the forward strand.
AGAAGCCTCTTTTTCAGCTACATTGAGATTGTCTGCGTAAATCTTCACATGAGTCTTGTATAATATGCCGCAAGCATGTCATCGGGTGACAACCATGGCATCTTTTGTCATTCTTTATGTTTCATTTCTGAAGTGACTGTCATAGCTATGTTTGTCAATGGCTATCCCCAAGAGTACATTCAGTCAAGTTCTGGAACATGCAGGACATCCTTCAAGGTTAATGTACACTCGACATTTGTTCGCAACTGAATATCACTAATTCATAATATCCCAGAGGATCTGATATTTCTCATCTTCACTGAATCAAAGTCTTCTGCTTGGTAGGTTGTGAAAAAATCTATGTGATGAGAGACGTGGTAGGATGCTGCAGTATCTACCACCCACTCAATAGCTTAGGTTGCATTGTGAAGGCATGTTTCTTCCTACATAGAGTATATAGCTACATCTGCTTGGACAACAACTAGTGTCTCTCCTTTGTTATTCTTCGGGTGGTGATTGCCTTAGCCCTACTCTCGTTGCAGTTTCCGGCAATTCTTTTTAAGTGGCCTTCTATGCCACAATGATAGCACTTATAGGTAGGCTTCATTCCATATGAGGATCTACCTCTGGTTGTGCTTCTGCCTACCCCATTTCTATTCCTTGATATCTTCCTCGAGTCTTTGTGACGAAGGCTTCTGTTTGTTCTGAGCCAACGTCTTTTCTCCTAGACTCTTCATTTGACATGACATCTTTTACCATAGGCATGGTAAGTTTACCTCATGGAGCCGAATTACTGAGAGTAACCACCAATGTCTCCCAGTTATCAGAAAGAGAACTAAGTAGTATGAGGGCTTGTATTTCATCTCTCAGCTGTATATCTATTGCAAACAGTTAATTCATCAGGCTCTAGAACTCATTGGTGTGTTTTGTAACGGAAGTTCCACTCTATAACTTCAAATTCACCAAACGCATGATTAACAAGGCTTTATTCCTAGTTGTCTTGGCCTGGTACATGTCTTCCAGCATTATCCATATTTCGTAAGCATCTGTATCTTATGTTACGTTGTGGAAGACACTGTGGCCGATCCACTGCCTAATCTGACCGAGAGTTCTATTGTTGAGTTTATTTTAGTCACACTCTTTAAAAGAATTTGGTCTCACTCATTTCACCTCGATCATATCAAAAAAAATCTTTACATTGTAAATAATATATAATCTGAGACCTCCAGATAGAGTAATTAGTTGACGTCAGCTTAATCATTGCACCAAAATATGAATCTTTTATATCCATTTTAAGTTTCAAATTTAAAATGAGAAATAGGATAAAATCGGGGATGATTTTCAAAAATCGGAGGTCACCAATGTGTCTGAAACGGTCTAAAATAGTGGATTAGATACTTCGTTGGTCCAAATCCGAAATAGGGATCGATTTGTAAATTTCTAAAACTTATGGGGCTAAAATATAAATTTCAGAAACTTCATGGGTTCAGTGAAATTTACCAAGGTTGCTGTCGTGGCTGACACGTGGTTGCTGACGTGGTCGAAGTGGGACTGGCTTGCTGATGTGGTGGACATATGGCGGTGATGTGTCACTGACGTGGCTGCTGACTATACCCTGACGTGGCTGCTGATTGTGCGCTACATATGGTGACGTGTCACTGACATGGATGACACGTTAACGTCTTCAACCTCCGGCAGCGCGTGAGGCGCGTGTGTGAGACTCACTCACCGGCACGTATGGCTTCCCTGGACCTCCGTTCGATCGTCGAAAAAAACCATCATACTCGTCTCGACGTGAACTTCCTGATGGTATACTCAAAATTAATTTTTGGCAACTTTTCTGAAACCCGAATTTTTCAAATTGAGTTTCGTTCTTCGGTTTTACGACCCTAATGTATAACTAAATCTACTGATACCACTTGTTGTGATTCTCTGATCACTGAATAGTATTTTGTGAGGAAAAATAAATACAATCTAAATTACTACTTGAATATAATTTATAAGTATTACAAAACTCGCACAAAAAACCTCACATTCTAACTACACTCTCTACCAAACTCTATTGCCTTGGTGCTTGTTGTTCTTGGGGTGCTTTGATCTCTCAATTTATAGCCAAATACAATATTCAAATCGTCAACAAAGGAATAGTGATCCACCTAACGTTTGTTTGGAATATTACTTCATTGTCAAAAATCGGTGCTCCATTTTCAATCTCACATAAAGTTCTTTGGATGATTTGTTGATAATACTTGTAGTTGGATATTATAATTCTCCCCCTCCAGATGTATCTGAAATGATCTTCATTTGAAAGCTATCCTGGCTATGTCTCTTCACAACTTTAGCTTATCCCAATTGACCATCTTTGTTGACATGTTGGTTGTGTCTCTGCACAACACATTTCACTTCTGTTGTGTCTCTGCACAGCACAACACAGTTCTGCTGCCATGTTTGTTTACTCATTTGTTCCTCGGTGTATTCTTGCCTTGTGGGAAACTCTCTTGCTCCCCCTCATCTGTAAACAGAATATATTCGGATCCCGGATATCTGGTTGATGGAACCCTGCCTCGTTCAAATTTTCTTGTCTGAGGTCAACTAGTTTCAGGAGGTCTGTCATCATCCAACTCTATAGATGATCATGTAGCTTCTAGTGGAGCAATTTGCGGCTCCCCCTGCTCAACACTTTCTTCTGTAGCTTCCGATGAAGCGGGTTGTGTCTCCCCCCGCTCGACATCCACATTTGCCTCCTCTAGTTCTGCTTGTGGAATATCATTGTGCACCTTATCTGTGGTCAATTGTGCTGGTGCTTGGTTTGGATTTCTGTAGGCACTAGAATTAGAAGACATCTTGGGCCTTTCAATTTCTTCAATTGTCTGGTCTTCAAGAAACTCTACATTCTGGCTTTTGATGACCATGTTTTCATTCGGATCCCATATTATGTATCCAAATTCTTCATCTCTATAGCCTAGGAATATACATGGAGTTGTCATTGTATCGAGCTTCTGCCTGAGCTTCTTGGATATATATGCAATGGCTAAACAGCCAAATACTCTAAGGTGAGAGTATGATGAATTCTTATCAAATCACATTTTCTCTCGAATCTTAGAGTTCAACAGTACATATGGTGATTTATTGATCGGGCAGTAGGCGGTACGAACATCATCTCCCTAGAATGACTTTGGCAGCTTAGCCATACCAATCATTCTTCTGACTTTCTCCATAATAGTGCGGTTAATTCTTACATCTACATCATTATATTATGGGGTGTGTGGAATAGTTATCTCATATCGAATATCGTGTCTCCTGCAGTAGGCATCAAACTCACTGGAACTGTACTCGCATACATCGTCTATGCAGATGCACTTCAACTTCTTCCATATTTCACGCTTGACCATGGCATGAAATAGTTTGAACTGATCTAGACCTTATCCTTTGTCTTCATGAAGTACACCTAGATTTTTCGAGAAGTATCATCAATGAAAATCAGAAAATATTTGTTACCGCCCAGTGAATCAACCTCCAATGGACAACAAATATCAAAGTGTACCAGACTGAGCAACTTTGATCTTCTCGTATAATAGAATTTAAACGAGACTATGTATTGTTTACCAAACAAGTAGTGGTTGCAAGGACCTAGTGCAACATCCTTAGTAAGCTCATTTTTAGTCAGGGTAAATAACTCATTCTCACTCATGTGACTGAGTCTACGGTTCCACAAATTTTGAGAAGCCTTTTTTTCAGCTATATTGAGGTTGTCTATGTAAATATTCACATGAGTCTTGTATAATATGCCGCAAGTATGTCGTCGGACAATAACCATGGCATATTTTGTCATTCTCCATGTGTCATTTCCGAAGTGACTGTCATAACCTTATTTGTCAAGGGTTATCCCAAAAAGTACATCCAGCCGAAGTTCTAGAACATGCAGGACATCCTTCAAGGTTCATGTACACCTGAAATTTATCTGTAACTGAATATCACTCATTCCTATTATCCCAGAGGAACTGATATTTCCCACCTCACTGAACCAAAGTCTTCTGCTTTGTAGGTTGTGAAGAAATCTCTGTGAGGAGTGACGTGGTATGATGTTGCAGTATCCACCACTCACTCAATATCTTGGGTTTCGCTGTGAATGCACGTTTCTTTCTGCATGGAGCATTTAGCTACATCTGTTTGGAAAATAACTAGTGTCTCTCATTCATTATTCTTCGACTGGTGATTGCCTTGGCCCTGCTCTCATTGCAGTTTCCAACAATTCTTCTTTAAGTAGCCTTTTATGCCACAATGGTAGCACTTATAGGTAGGCTTCCTTCCATCTGAGGATCTACCTCTGGTTGTGCTTCCGCCTCTCCCTCTTTCTCTTCCTCGATGTTTTTCTTGAGTCTTTGTGACGAAGGCATCTGTCTGTTCTAAGCCAGCATCTTTTCTCCCGGACTCTTCATTCGACAGGGCATCTTTTACCATAGGAACGGTAATTTTACCTCCTGAAGCTGAATTACTGAGAGTAACCACCAATGTCTCTCAGCTATCAGGAAGAGAACTAAGTAGTATGATGGCATGTACTTCATCTCTCAGCACCATGTCTACTGCAGACAGCTGATTCACTAGGCTCTGGAACTCATTGATGTATTCTGTAACGGAAGTTCCACTCCGTAATTTCAAATTCACCAAACGCTTTATTACCGGGGCTTTATTCCGAGCTGTCTTGGCCTGGAACATGCCTTCCAGTTTTATCCATATTTCGTAAGCATCTGTATATTGTGCTACGTGGTGGAAGACATTGTGGCCGATCCACTGCCTAATCTGACCCAGAGTTATGTTGTTGAGTTTATTACAGTCACTCTCTTTGACATAATCTGGTCTCAATCATTTCACATCGATCATATCAAACAGATCTTTGCAGTGTAAATAATCTATCATCTGAGGCCTCTAGAGGGAGTAATTGGTTGTTTTCAGCTTGATCATCACACTAGAAGAGGAATCTTCCATTTCCATTTTAAGTTTACAGTTTAAAATGAAAATAAGATACAATTAGGGCTGATTTTCACAAATCGAAGGTCACTGTTGCGTCCGAAATGGTCGAAAATGGTGGATTAGATATTCCGTTGGTCCAAATCTGACTCACTGACAAATTTGTAAATTTTTAAAAATTTCTGGGCTAAAATATAAATTTCAGAGACTTCATGAGGCTCAGTGAAATTTACAATGGTTGCTGACGTGACTGACACGTTTCTGTTGACATGGAAAATGTGGGACGGGCTTGCTAACGTGGCTGACACGTGGTGCTGACATGGCCGATGACATGGCTGCTGATTGTGCGTTAACTGGATGCTGACTGTGCGCTGACGTGGGCTGACGTGGCTGCTGACTTGACGCTGATGTGGCGATGACGTAGTCATTTTCAACCTCTAGCAGGCATGTGTGGCGCGTGGCGCGCATGGTAGCTCACTCTCCTATATGTGCAAGCGCGTGTGGTGTCCCTGGGCTTCATTTCGATCACCGAAAAATATCACCATGCTCGTCTCGACGTGAACTAACTGATGGTATGATTAAAATTGATTTTTGACAACTTTCCCAAACCTGAAATTTTCCGAATCGAGTTCCATTCTTCGGTTTTATGACCCCCAATGTATAATCAAAGCTACTGATACCACTTGTTGTGATTCTCTGATCCATATAGAGTATTTTTAAAAGAAAAACCGATTTTATTACTTACAATAATAGAAATTACAAGTGTTTAAACTCTTTATTAAAAAAAAAAAAAAAAAAAACCCTCACTTTTAACACTCTCTAAGCTTTCTCTCTTGAAGCTTAATGTTTTTTGGGTGCATTGAGCTCTCAATTTATAATCAAATACAAGGCTCAAATTTCAACAAAGGAATAGTGATCCACCCAAAGTTTGTTTGAAGCTTGCTCCATTTTCAAACTTTGTAACACCATTTTCAAACTCAACCTAAAGTGTCTTGGAAGCTTGCAATTATTGTGGCGGTGGTGAGTGAATGCAAGTTGGATTCTACAGCTATTATACCTCTGGTATCAATATGGGGGGAGTGGTAAAATGGACAACGCACTTGTTTGGCTGCCAATAGAAAATGGGTACCAACCAGTTGCAATTATCAGTTGGACCACAAATTAAAAAAATATTAATAATATATTAAAAGTAATAATAAAATAATAATATTATTAAAATAATATAATATTAATAAAAAATAAAACAAAACAAAAATAGCGAATCGATGTCAAATCTTGTCTAAAGTTAATTTTCATGTTTAATGTCCAAATTTTCATGTTAATACTATATAGGGTAATAATTTCATAATTTTTTTTGTTTAATATCCTAATTTCATGTTAAATATCAATAATGTTAGGTAATGCTATATAGAGTAATAATTTTTTAATCTTTATATTTAATGCCTTAGTTTCATGTTTAATGTCCATAATTTTATGTTAATGCTATAAAGGGTAATAATTTTATAATTTTCATGTTTAATGTCATATTTTCATATTTAATGCCCATGATTCAGGTAATGATATATAGGACAATAATTTTATATTCTTGATGTTTAATGCTTACAATTTCATTTTAATGCCAAAAATTCATATTAATAATAATATACACGTGTCAAATGTCACAGTCGTGTGTCATTTGTGAAATCACTTTTTCATGTTCAATATTTTATTTTCATGTCCAAAATAATTTAACATGGGATTCCAATATTTCATCATATTAGATACGAAACAAACACATCTAGCTAGCAAATGCTACCATGCATGTTGAAGGTGCTTATTAATTAACAGGCCCATATACCGAAATACTCTACACAGGAGGCTTCAACGACGGCGGTGGTGTTTCGTATTTCGGTGGTCCGCGATAAGGACCAGAATAATGAACGGACACTTTTTCCGACCCGAAAATCCCGATATTCGATGTAGAAAGAGGCCTTGCGGATGGTGGGGTTTCGTATTTTGGTGGCTCATGAGAAGGCCCAGAATAAAGAACTCTTTCAGAACCAGAAGTCGAATACTCTAAAGAAGAAGAAGATTGCACCGACCGGAAAGCCAGAGCAAGCGAAAATGCCACAACCAACAACATGAGAGCAGTTTCTCTCATTCTTTTCAGCCTCCTTTGCATTGATTTCTAGAGTTTTTGAATCCCACCATTGACCAATTGCCCTTTAAATACAAGTCTCTAGCTATCAATAATTAATAATAGTAAATTTGGATCCATTACTAATCTAAATTAGGAGTGTGCATCGATCGGTTCGGTCGGTTAATTATTAGTTTTTTAACCGAATCGAAATAATTTGGTTAGGTAAATAATCAACCAATTTAACCATATGATGACACATAATCATTAACCAACCGAACAATTATTTTTCGATCAGTTTTAGTTAATTCGGTTATTAACCAGTTTAGAATCTTCACAAATAAAATAGCAATTCATTCATTAGTCATTACAGATAACACAGTTTAAATTAACACAATCATACCGGTCAGAATCTACACAAATAACAATCTACAGTAACACATTAATATAAATTTAATTTCATCAAAAAGACAAACATATATGTGTTTAACAACATAAGACAAATTTAAATTCATCAAAAAGCAGTCCACAACTACACTCAATAGAGGCAGAGAGTAAATGTTTTAATTTCGTTTTAATTACAAATATATAAAAAGTCAAATTAGGGTTTGTAGTCGGTTAATCGGTCGGTTCGATTATACAAATCTCATAACCTTAATCGAACCGAAAAATCGAAAAAGTTAAAAATCTTAACTGAAAAAATCGATTTAATCACAATAACCGAACCATTATATATATAAAAAAAAAATCGAAACGATTCGATTAATCGGTTAAAACCAATTAATGCACACTCCTAATCTAAATTATGGTAAGCTTTAATTAATAACTAATTATCATAATTTATAAAATGTTCAATATGAAATTAAGCTCAACACTGAATCCAGATATAACAAAAACACAATCTAAACATCATGACATTTTTGCTAAAGAAGGACTATTATTAAATTTTATGATAACTTTTTTCTTTTTCTATAGATTCACATTCAATGTACATTCAAAGACTTACCCTTTTAGGATGTTAGATAGGATTCACAAATTAATTCTCTTGATTTTCAAAATCTATTAATATTTATTTTTTAAATAATTTATATGATTTAACCTAATTTTACATAAAAGCTTTTGACATATGCATGTACATCACATATACATTGTAGTCCTGATAATGTAGTCAAGTTAGTTTTCAAATATTTTGATAAAGATTGCCACCTGATTTGGAGTTTTGGAGAGGTAAGAGTTTAAAAGTCTTACTTGTTCTCATATGAAGCTTTCTATTTATATTTTCAAAAATGATAAACTCACCAACACTCTCACTCACAATAATCTCAACCCTCTCACTGTAGTTACAGTGAATTACTGTAGTTCACTGTAGCCACAGTGAGAGGGTTGGGATTATTGTGAGTGAGAGTGTTGGTGAGTATATCATTACTCTTATATTTTCTATCTAATATAGTTTGTTTGATAATTCTGACCATTTTTTCCTTTATATGATGGTCAATGCTAAGGTACCCAAGGGCCAAGGGTATCAAATATCATTGAGTACAAAATATGTAATTTTTAATATTGGACATGCAACTTAAACCATTAAACGTGTAAACTCTACCAATAAACATGTAATTAATTTCATGTTTTGAAAAGTTTCAGGTTTATTGACATAATTTACATGTTTAATGATTTAAATTACATATTTGTTGATAAAAGTTACATATTTGACCCAAAAATATTTGGTACTATATGATAGATTAATAAAAGTTTTAATTTTTTTATTTTATCATATATAACAACACCATCAGGTGACCTCTGACGATTCACAGACATCCCAAGTTGGTCGAGTCTAGTCTTCTATTCAGTTCTTGTACGTTGCCTCATCAACATACGGAGACCTCTTTAGTACTTTCCTTACATTCCACACACTATGTCAAAAATTATATTCATTGACACTTGATTAGTAACACTTGTCAAAAAATATCTATAAATATAAGTATTTGTGTCTTTTTCCATTAAATTAAATAAGCATTAGTGATAATATCAGTGTTTAAAACATCAATAATCTATGATATCATAATATCACTAAAAATATAAAAATAAAATAATTTGTTATTTCCACAAGGATTCGAACCTATAGGGTGTAAGTCATTATAATTATTTCCTACTTGTGAGAAACCACAAGACAAATATATTTATCAATTCTAGATAAATTATTTCCCTGCTCAGGGCAAACACTTCTTTATTTTAGGGATGGGTAAATTAACCGAATTTCGGTTTGGTTTTTGGTTTATGTTTGTATTAAATCGATCGATTTATTTATGTTCAGTTCGAATTGTGAACCGGATCTATAAACTAATCGGTTTGTAAGATCGTGAATCGAACCGATCGATTTAGAGGTTAATTTTTTTTTAAAAAAAATCGATTCGGTTTGGTTTTAAACCTAATCGAATCAAAATCGAACACAAATATTAAAACTAAACCAAACCGAATTGAATTGGTCTGTTCAATTCCGATCGATTCTTAATTTCTTAAACCGATCGATTTTCAGTTCGGTTCGAAACCAAACTAAACGACCTTTGCCCACCCCTATATTTTTAACGGACATAAAACTTACAAACCCCAAATTTCTGTTGACTTAATGCATGCAGTATGCATGCCATCCATGCAAAGTCAGATGAAGACAGTTTTGCAAACGGTGCATGAGGATGACAGGCAGCTGGAGACGTGTGAAGCTGTGAGTGAGTTGCCAAAACCGTGTGACACTATTCACACGGTTTTGGCACTATAAATTGGAGCCCCATTGCTTTGTAAAATCATCCCAAAGAAGTGTGAGAATTGTATAGAGAGAGATTTGAGGTTTTGTAAAGTTTCCTTGTGTAAACTTTGAATTTTATTCTTGAGAGTAATAAAATTACATTCGGTTTTTCCTCAAAACACTCCAAGAGTGATCGGTGAATCACAACAAGTGATATCAATAGCATTGGTTCTTCTTTGGGGTCGAAAAACCGAAGAACAGAGCTCGGTTCGGAAAATTTGGGTTCCGGCAAAGTTGTCAAAAATTAATTTTGAGCATACCATCAGCTAGTTCACGTCGAGACGAGCACGGTGGTATTTTCCGGCGATCAAACGGAGGTCCAGGGAGCCCTCACGCGCCGCACGCGCCTTCCAGAAGCCAGCCCACGCGCCGCCAGTCGGGCCACGCGCCACACGCGCATTCAGAGGTTGAAGACGATTATGTGGCCGCCACATCAGCGCCCAGTCAGTGCCACGTCAGCGCACAGTCAGCGCCCAATCAGCACCACGTCAGCGCACAGTCAGCGCCTCATCAGCGTACAGTCAGCAGCCACGTCAGCCGCCACGTGTCCGCCACGTCAGCAAATCCGGACCCACTTGCCACGTCAGCAGCATGGTAAATTTCATTTAGCCCCCTGAAGTTTTGAAATTTATAGTTTTGCCCCAGAACTTTTAGGAATTTACAAATCAGCCCATGTGTCGGATTTAGACCAACGAAGTGTCTATTCCACCATTTTCGACCATTTCGGACGCAACGGTGACCTCGGATTTGTGAAATTCAGTCCCAATTTTATTGTATTCACATTTTAAACTTTAAAACTTAAAATGGAAATTGGAGATTCGTCTTCTGGTGCAATGATTAAACTGGCTGCAACTAATTACTCCCTCTGGAGACCTCAGATGATAGATTTTTTACATTGCAAAGATCTGTTTGATGTCATCGAGTTGAAGGGAGTGAAACCAGAGTCTGTTAAGGAGTATGACTGGAATAAACTCAACAACAGAACTCTGGGTCAGATTAGGCAGTGGATCGGTCACAATGTCTTCCACCACGTAGCACAGGATTCAGATGCTTACGGGATGTGGATAAAGCTAGAAGACATGTTCCAGGCCAAGACAGCTCGGAATAAAGCCTTGTTAATGAGGCGTTTGGTGAACCTGAAGCTACGGAGTGGAAATTCCGTTGCGGAACACACTAACGAGTTCCAGAGCCTGGTGAACCAGTTGTCTGCAGTAGACATGCAGCTGGGAGATGAAGTACAAGCCCTCTTACTACTCAGTTCCCTTCCTGATAGCTGGGAGACATTGGTGGTTACTCTCAGCAATTCCGCTCCAGGAGGTAAAGTTACCATGCCTATGGTAAAAGATACCATGTCGAATGAGGAGTCCAGAAGAAAAGATGTCAGCTCAGAACAGACAAAAGCCTTCGTCACAGAGACTCGAGGAAGACATCAAGGAAGATACAGAGAGAGAGACAGAAGCACAACCAGGGATAGATCCTCAGATGGAAGGAAGCATACCTATAAGTGTTACCATTGTGGAATTGTAGGCCACTTAAAGAAGAATTATCGAAAACTACAACGAGAGCAGGGACAAGGCAATCACCAGCCGAAGAATGACGAAGGAGAGACACTAGTCGTTGTCCAAACAGATGTAGCAATATGCTCCATACAGGAAGAGACATGCCTTCACAACACAACTCAAGATGTTGAGTGGGTGGTAGATACTGCAGCATCCTACCACGTCACTCCTCACAAGGATTTCTTCACAACATACAAAGCAGTAGACTTTGGAGCACTGAAGATGGTAAATATCAGTTCCTCTGGGATAGTAGGAATGGGTGATATTCAGTTACAGAAAAATGTCGGGTGTACATTGACCTTGAAGGATGTCCTGCATGTTCCAGAACTTCGGCTGAATGTACTCTCGGGGATAGCTCTTGATAAAAAAAGGCTATGACAATCACTTCAGAAATGGCACATGAAGAATGAAAAAATATGTCATGGTTGTCGCCCGAGGACATGCTTGCGGCACACTATACAAGACTCATGTGAAGATTTGTGCAGACAACCTCAATGTAGCTGAAAAAGAGGCTTCTTAAAATATATGGAACCAGAGACTCGGACATATGAGTGGGAGAGGGTTGTCTACCCTGAATAAGAAGGAGCTTACCAAGGATGCTACACGAGGTCCTTGCAACCACTACTCGATTGGTAAGCAACGCAGAGTCTCATTTGATTTCTCTTCAGAGAGAAGATCAGAGTTGCTCAGTCTGGTGCACTCTGATGTTTGTGGTCCCTTGGAGGTTGATTCATTGGGCGGTAACAAGTATTTTTTGACTTTCATTGATGATGCTTCTCGGAAAATTTGGGTGTATTTTCTCAAGACGAAGGATCAGGTCCTAGATCAGGTCAAGCTGTTACACGCCATGGTAGAGCATGAAACAGGGAAGAAGCTGAAGTGCCTTCGCACAGACGATGGAGGTAATTACAGTTCTAGAGAGTTCGAAGCCTACTGTTGGAGACACGGGATTCGACATGAGAGAACTGTTACACACACACCACAACATAATGGTGTCGCTGCGAGAACGAACTGCACCATTATGGAGAAAGTCAGAGGAATGATCAGTATGGCTAAGCTGCCAAAGTTTTTTTGGGGAGAAATTGTTCGTGCTGCCTGTTACCTTATCAACAGATCACCAACTGAACCGTTGAACTTGGAGATTCCGGAGAAATTGTGGTCTGGTAATAATCTCTCATACACTCACCCTAGAGTATTCGGTTGTTTAGCCGTTGTATATGTATCCAATGAGCTCAGAGAGAAGCTCGATGCAATGACAACTCCATGTATATTCCTAGTCCATGGAGATGAAGAATTTGGATACAGACTATGGGATCTGAAGGTGAAGATGGTCATCAGAAGCCAGGAAGTAGAGTTTTTTGAAGACCGAACAATTGAAGACATTGAAATGCCCAAAATGTCTTCCAATACTAGTGCCAACAGAAATCCAGACCCGGCACCAGCACAATTGGCCACAGATATGGTGCAAGAGAAAATTCCAGAAGCAGAACCAGAGGAGGCAGATAAAGATGTTGAGCAGGGGGAGACACAACCCGCTTCATCGGAGATTACAGAAGAAAGTGTTGAGCAGGGGGAGCCACAACCCACTCCACTAGAAGCTACAAGATCATTCACAGAGATGGATGATGATAGACCTCCTGAAACCAGTGGACCTCAGACAAGAAGATCTGAGCGAGGCAAGATTCCATCAACCAGATATCCGGGATCCAAATATATTCTGCTTACTGATGAGGGGGAGCCAGAGAGTTTCCCACAAGGTAAGAAGGCACTGAGGAACAAATGGGTGAAGAAACATGACAGCAAAACTGTGCAGAGACACAGTGGATTATACTATGCAGAGACATTGCAGGAGAATACTGTACAGAGATGCAGTGAAGTGTGTTGTGCAGAGACACAGCCGACATGTCAACAAAGGAACGGTGATCGGGACAAGCTAGAGTTGTGCAGAGACATAATCGGGATAGCTGTCAGATGACGATTGTTTTCAAATACAGAGAACTACGATTGACTTGATCCCAACTCAGGGTACGTAGGCAGTCATACAGATGCGGCCAGGAGAGGATCCTTTGGAGGATCCGATTTGGATGATTGATGGTCAGCTCAGATTTTGGGCAAATCTTCACCGAGGGGAAGATTTGTTGACTTAATGCATGCAGTATGCATGCCATCCATGCAAAGGCGGATGAAGACAGTTTTGCAAACAGTGCATGAGGATGACAGGCAGCTGGAGACGTGTGAAGACGTGTGAAGCTGTGAGTGAGTTGCCAAAACCGTGTGACACTGTTCACACGGTTTTAGCACTATAAATTGGAGCCCCATTGCTTTGTAAAATCATCCCAAAGAAGTGTGAGAATTGTATAGAGAGAGATTTGAGGTTTTGTAAAGTTTCCTTGCGTAAACTTTGAATTTTATTCTTGAGAGTATTAAAATTACATTCGGTTTTTCCTCAAAATACTCCGAGAGTGATCGGTGAATCACAACAATTTCTTTATCTCCTTCGCAGCAATCTTAGGGAATAATCCGTTCATCTCCTGCGGTAAGCTCTTAAATCTTCAACTAAACCCCCCGGTAGTGTCTTCATTCCCCAGAGTCAAATTCTTCTCCAATTTTAGTCGCGATTCATTCTCTCAAGTCTCAAGTTCTTCGCAGATTTACGATTCTAAAGACAAGCAGCAGCAAAAGGTACTTCAATTTTGTTTCTGTTTTTTTTAAATTCAATTACTTGTTCTTTTCTTAAGCTTTAATTAATTCACGACAATTAGAAATCCTTAGATGATCAATCTGACTTATTGCACTAGACTTGTAATATTATGCGCTAATCTTGTATTTGATGCTGCTGTAATCACTTCCTTTTTTTTTCCTTTAATGAATTTAGTAGTGAAAGTAATTTTAAGGGGGGTGTATTGAATTAGGATTTTAAAAGACTATTTTAAGTTAAATAAGTCTTGTGGTATTCAATTAAGACTTTTAAATAATCTAAAAGTTTTGTGGTATTCAATTAAGAATTTTAGGACTTTTTAAATAGGGTGTCGAAATCCAGTGGTATTCAATCAGGACTTTAAACAAATAATAAGAAGTCTTATGGTATTGAAAAACTTGTTGATTTTGAAGGATTTTTTTATATGTGGGATTGTGTGAGACTTTTTAGTAGAAAATATAAATATCAAATCCTATAAAAAATCTCACCCTAACCCATCAGACTTTTGACAGGAGATTTTTTTGAGGCTAGAGAAGAGAAGAAAAACAGACTTGTGAACTCTTCGTGAACAAGGTACTTTTGTGTTTCAATTTTTTATTATGTGTTGATCGATTTTTATTTGTGAATGAAAAATAGATAGATTGATTTTCATTCCTGAAAATGGCAACGTGGCGTTAGAAATTGTTTGCTATATGGGCTGTATTCGGCTATTGCTGGTGAGCCAAATTAATTGAATTGATCTATAGTGTTTTGTTTTGTTCCATCGCTGAAGGAAATTGTTTTGTTTTGTTTCTAGATATTTGGACGAAATATGTGACTATGACTTTGTTTTATCGCTGAAGGAAATTGATTTATTTTTTATGACTTTTGATGATAGGTTTTTGTTTTGTTAGGTGAAATGCTTGAAATTTTTCGGGGAAAAAAGATTTTTACATGTATGATTTTTAATTGATTTTATTTATATGATTTTTGTGATATTATTTTTTATAATTTCTCATGGGTGGTGGTATTAATTGACAAAAGGTTAACAGAGTGATGTTTTGGCAGTATATATTTGGCTGAATCTGTTAATACAGCAATATGTAGTTCTCGGTTTTGTTCCATCGCTGAATCTGTTAAAGTGAAAAAACTGAAGACGTAATTCATGAGAGATATGCCCAAACTTGAATTAAACAAGTTTAGAGATATGTTCCAAACTTCAATTGGCTTTCGCTTTGACTATGGACTTTGTTTTACTTCTCCAATTGGAACTTATATAACAAGTAATTGCTCTGCTAGAGTTGATATGCCCAAACTTGGACAGTAACATGTCTATTTAAATAGTTAATTTTGTATAAATTGCATTTTGTTGATTGACAAATGTGAATTACCTTAGAACATTTTAGTTGGGAAACACTTGTTAAATTTATTAATCTATTTGGATTTTAGTAATTTGATGAGTAACTATAATATACATGTCTATGTGTTGTAGAAGTAATTTAAATGGGGGATTCAGAGCAAGGAAATAACAAAGGAAAAGGCAAAGAGAAAGAAAACTATGAATCTTGGACCATTGATGATACGAATGAGTTGTTGCACCTCTTGGTGGATGCTGTCAATAGGGGATTCCGTGATGCTAATGGGTCACTTAGCAAGCAAAATGTAGAAAGAGTGATACTTCCTCGTCTTAATGCTAAAATTAGGTTCCCAAAAACATATAATCATTACCTGAGCCGAATGAAGTGGTTTAAGAAGCAATATAATAAGATGTGTACGCTTATGCGTAACAACTCTGGCTTTTGGTGGGACCCAATTACAAAGACCTTCACTGCTAGTGATGAAGTATGGAAAGATTACTTGAAGGTGAGTTTAGTTCATAATATTTTAAATATTTTATTAGCTTACTAGTTTAGTGCATTATGTTATTTATAATATATTAACTGTGAATAATTTGTTATTTGTCAGTCCCACCCAAGTCACAATAAACTACGAGAAAAGAGTGTAGTTGATTATGAGGATTTGAAGATTGTTTTTGGGGGTGGAACTGCTATTGGGAATGGCTCCATTGCATTGGGCGCTGATGATACTGATGCAACGACTTATGGGGAAGAAAATAGAGATTTCGGGATGGAAGACTTTTCATATAATCCTAACATTGATGCATTCATGGCACCAAACTCTTCATCTTTAGTATTATCGGTTAATGAAGAAGATAATTTTGAACCTATTGTGCAAATCCAAGAGCAGCAACGAGAAGATGCTAATGCATGGAGAGCTAGCATGGCTTTAGATATGTGGAGAAATGCTACTTAGGAGGACATGAAGCTACATCAAATTGGCTATTAAAAGACCATCAAATTGGCTTTTAAAATTATAATTTCTTTGTTATATTTTTCATTAATTTATGATTTTGAATATTCATTTTTATTTATGGTTCTATTTCATATAATTCTATTTTTTATTATTGTTGATGCAAATGTCCACAGCTTGAACCAATTGACTTTCATTATTATTATTATTATTATTATTTATAGTTCAATTCCATATAATATCTATTTAATAAAAAAAAAAAAAAATCTATATGTAGTCCTTTCAAATCTTACAAATTCTTATGATATAAATCTTTTAAAATCTTATAAGTAAAAAATCTCTATTAAAAAAAATCTCATAAAATCTTATAAGTCATTACATTCTTTAAATGTCTTTTAAAATCTAACGGACTTATTTATTAATAAATAGTCTTTTAAAATCTCAATTGAATACACCCCCCCTAAGATAGAAGAAATGAAGAATAACTTAAAAAAGCTTATTAGATATTGACCTGATAACTGTGTCTCCAAGAAATATTGCGAGAACAAAAAATATTTTCTACAGAAGCAATGGTTTTCCTTTATAGCTGTAGTTCAACTAGGTGCTCTCAGTTAGGCTTAACCGTCATGTTCTTTGTTGTATATTTTTTTAAAATAATAATAATAATAATCATGAGTGTAGAGAGCCTCTTATTAGCTGGAATGTATGAAACTACCATAGAGAAATCAAGAGAATGGGAATTATCTCCGAATCCAGTCTGGTATTTTTAATGACTTTATTATGCAATTATATGACATAACAAATGTATTGGAAGGAATTAGTCTTATTGAAAAGAAACTCAGGAACATAATATGTTGGAAGTAAATTTCTGACATTTTTTTAGAATTTTATGTTGTTTCCTTCTATCTTAGTTTGCTCCGTGTCATGGGAACTTACGAAGGATTGATCAAAATGATTAGGGGACTTGATAATTCAACTCCAGGTGAGTTAGATGCTGATGCCTCCTTATTACAGGTATTTGAAACTAAATAATGATTTCTTGTAAAGCAGAAACAACTTTTTTAGTTTACTATATCATGGATTGCGATGTTTCTGCTTTCTTTCAGCTCAGTTTGTAACATTGCATCGAATATCTAACAATTGCTGGTGATCCAGTTGTTGGAACAGAACTGCGAATAATAAAAAGAGAGAGAGATTTCTTTTTGTAGCTTTTGAAGATGGACTGTATTTTATCTTATTGTCTTTTCCTGCAGGCTTCAGTTGAAAATATTTCCATGGAAGAGTGCAGATTAGATGAACAAACAAGGTCACTTGTTCTCTCTTGTTGAAGCTGTAACATTTGCTGTTTATAGTTTTTACTAGTGCTGATACTTCCTGGAAATATTTCAGGGAAATGAAGGAAAGGTAGAGGGAATTGAGTGAAAATGAGAAAAATCAAAAGTAAGCCCTTCTTCTCCACCATTGGTAATGATCCCTTTATTACAACTTAACTAGTGTTTATATGAACTCAATGAGTCCATCATGTCTCTTATAACTATTTCAGGTGGCTTTTTGAAACTGAAGAAGATATCAAGAACCTGCCTTGCTTCCAGGTTAGTTTCTTTGTGCTACTCCTTATTGAATTCTTTTATAACCTTATCCCTCCTTGAACCCCATATCAAAAGATTCTTTAGATTATCTGAAACCACACTGTTGCCTAATAACAACAATAATAACAACAGGCGGATATGATCCCACACCTTAGTTTCAGGTTTTCTTTGAAGTGCAAACAGAATGTGAAAGAAGAAATATAGAACAATTGATAAGGAAAGTCAGAATTTCGTCTTAAATCAACTGCTCGAATTATATAAAGTAAAACTAAATACAAACTACATTACAAACATGCCTATGCTATATTAGTCTGGATTTGTCTGAGTGTCGTGCCGTTCTTCATTTACTGTTCTACATATTTATCTATAACTTTGTCTTCAACTGCTGGCTCCTCATTCACTGCTTCTCGTGACCATGTGTTATTTGCAGTTACCCTCAACTGTTGGATCCTGGCACAGTTACTTCAAGTTCAACCACTCCCTTTTTGAAACCGTTTCAGCTGCAACAACAACAAAGATCTCATAAAATTCATATATTTGAATTTAGCTTGACATTTTATATGGACCTAACATTAGAAGCTTAAGGCCCAAAATTAATGATGTAAACACACACTTCACATTCACTGCTTTTGGCAGAATCAGACCCTGACAGCTATCAAAGCTCCACAAGGAGCAACTCTTGAAGTCCCCGATCCTGATGAAGTAAGTCGTACTGAAAAATTTGAAAGGGAGTTTTTGTTGTTTCTCGCTTTTCATGTTATCGATGCATGTTTCATTGCTCACAGGGTG
The DNA here is from genome assembly GCA_019454045.1 of Zanthoxylum bungeanum. Taxonomy (NCBI): domain Eukaryota; kingdom Viridiplantae; phylum Streptophyta; class Magnoliopsida; order Sapindales; family Rutaceae; genus Zanthoxylum; species Zanthoxylum bungeanum. The sequence continues at coordinate 100,520 of SKCR01027528.1, forward strand.
TTGACTATCCACAGAAGAGTACCATTATATTACAAAAACGATAGATTCATAGGGAGCAATATTCTCTGGCGGAATACACTTATTAGTTCACGTAACAAGGAATTAAATACCATTTCAAAGAAGGTTCAAGTTTGAATGAGTTGGCCAATATTCTGCACTTTGCACTCAGCTTCAGAGTTGAAGCATAGGTTTGAACTCAAGTAGACATAGGTCCAAAGGGAAGTAGTCAATTTCTTGGGATAGTCTTTTAATTGTTAATTATTGTACCCACCGAAAGGTGCAATAATTTCATATTAAAAAAATTCTTTTTGTGTGTGGACTCACCCAAAATAATTTTTAATATGAAATTATTGCACCTTTCGGTGGGTACAATAATTAATAATTCTCCCACTTGAAAACTTGATTGAGAACCAATCGGTTTCCACACCATCCGTTCTACTTTGTCGTTTTCAAGCTGCTTACAACTCTGCTAAGCCATAAGAAAATCTTCACCATAAAAACTTGTCTATATTGATAGGCTTGGTCATTACGTCGGCAAGGTTCTCATTGGTGTGTACCTTCAATAAGTCCACACTGCCTTCTACTATTTCACGAATAAAGTGGTATTGTACCCCTATATGCTTTGTTCTTGAATGAAATGTTGGATTCTTTGCAATACGCAAAGCACTCCAACCGTCACAAAATAATGGAATCTTCTTTTGTTTGTGCTCGAGCTTCTCCAATAACCTTTGAAATCAAATAGCTTCCTTGCATGCTTGTGTAGCTGTCATGTATTCAGCTTCTGTTGTAGACAAAACCACAACACTCTGTAACTTGGATACCCAGCTCACTGCTCCTCCTGCAAGTACAAACACATAACCTCTAGTGGATTTTTTTGGTCAATATCTTATGCAAAATCTGAATCCTCGTAGTCCTTGACAACTAATTATGATCCTCCATAACATAATGCAACATCTGAGGTTCCTTTGATATATCTAAGAATCCTCTTAACAGAATTCCAATGTTCTCTATCGGGATTTGTCATAAAACAACTAACTACTCTCACTGCTTATGCAATATCTGGTCTTGTACAAATCATGACATACATTAGGCTTCACACTGCTGATGCATACGGTACTCGAGACATCTCATTCCTCTCATCTTCATTGCTAGGACACATAAAATATAATAACTTGAAATTAACAGGAAGTGTGGTGGAAATTAGCTTACTATCTTCCATATCGAAATAGAAAGCCAAACCATCTTGGTATTTTTCTCTTAGTGCATTTGAATCCCTAGAATCTTGTAATTAATAATAATTATTATTATTATAATTTCCCTTTAGCGTCGATTTCGGATATTCGACGCTAAAAGTTAATCCTTTAGCGTCGATTAGAGCTATTTAATTCGACGCTAAAACTTTTCAAAAATTCAATTTCCCTGAAAAAATTTTATGAACCACCAAAGTTTTAGCGTCGAATTATTCGACGCCAAAACCTAAATATTTCGACGCAAAAGTGTTATTAAAATCCCTAAATCGTTTACCATTCTCTGGTTCTTCTTTCTTCTTCTCGGTTCTCCCTTCTCTCTCACTATCTGGTAAGTGTTATTAATAATTTCTATTCTGAGGGGGTTCTTTTATTTTGGGTTTATGTCTAAAGATGAGTGTGTTTTAATTTCTTGTGTGTGGTTTTTTCGAAGGTAGAAAAATCGATTTGTGTGTTATTGTTAGAATGCATTTGATTCGTAATTTGTTAGCATTTGATTCTTCTTTATCAAAGTGGGTTGTATTGTCTTGGGTTGAAAACCTCCAAGTTGTGAAATACATGTGTTGCCCTAAGGCCCCTAACAGTTACTGTTTTTGTTCGGGGAGAGTTGGATTTTGCCTTTTGATGATTGAATAAGCATGTTGTAGAGCAGTTTGTTGTTTTTATTGGGGGAGAGTTAATGTTTTTGTTAACAGCAGCGGGCTTGGTAAGAGATTCAAAACAAAAAATTATCACAAAAAAAAAATTAGTTGAAATTTGCGATGATTTTTTTATCATGATTCAAAAAAATCGATTGAGATTCGAGATAATTTTTATTACCAAATCATAATCGAAATAGGAAAGCGGGAGACCGATATGGGACTTGTGTTTCTATTGCTATATGGACTCATCATTTACAATATGATTAAAAAAAATTTAGCAAAACACCTATATATGAGGTTTCGCATCATTGGCTAATATTAAACAAGAAGTATATGTGTTAGATTGAATAATGGTCACATGGCAACCTGTATATCCCTTTAACACAATTTAGAAACATAGTTATTAGTAGCACAAAGTCCTTGAAAGTTTCCCTTCCTAAGTCTCTGCTTTAATCAACGGCCAACATATCAAAGTTGCTGCTGTTTTAATTAACAGCAGCTTGCTGCTGCTGCTGTCAACAGCAGCAGATGTTGTTGGTTTCTTATTGCGGTGAAAGTTTACACAGGCTTATTTTGATAGTTGCGGTGAAAGTTTTGGCTTTGCAGATGGCACCCGGGTCTCGCAATCTACATCTGTAAGGACAAAGGCTACTCCAGGGGTCTCTACTAGCACAGGTGACTCGAGAATAACAAAGCATCGAGGACGCAGCCGTGCCCTGGCGTTGGTTAAGCACGTTAAGACCCACGGCTGCATCCGATAGAGATATCAGATGATGGAGAAAGACAAATCGGGCAACATTCTTCATTGTTTACCAATATCGTAAGTGCTGTTGTTTGGTTTGAAGCTCCCCAAAACTACGTTTCTTTGAGAAATATCTCGTGGGAGACGAAAATCAACCAACTCTTCCTGACGCTACAGCGGGTCGAGGTGGACAATCAGAAGAAGATGCATGAGTTCAACCAGCAAATGAGGGCTATCATGCAGATACGGGAGGCCTCACTCGGCCAGAGTGTATCGGGCTCGATCGCCCCTCCATCACAGTATCAATAATTGTTCTTTTCATTTGTATAAACATTCACAAGCAGTAATGATTGTTAATAAACTATGTATTTATTTTATTTAATAATTTTTAATTATAAATTTAATTTATTTTTATAATTTTTTTAAAATTTATAAGAACAAAAATAATTATTAAAATAAAAATAATTTTATTATCATTCGGTAAAATTAGTTTTTTATAATAATATTTTTCAAAACTAAAAATTAAATGTTTCGAAGCAAAATGTACCTTAAATAATAAATTTTTATATCTTTTAGTGTCGAATTATTTGACGTTAAAAGTAATAAAATAATATTTATATTTTAATATTATATATACTTTAGCATCGAAATGTATGAAATTTTGACGCTAAAATAAAAATAAATAAGTTTTTTATTAATTATATAATTATTTGGCGTCGAAATTATTCGTCGCCAAATACGTTATTTAGTGTCGAAAAATATCATTTTTCGTCAAATATTTTTGGACGCAAAATGTTGTACTTTAACGTCAAATTTTTTTATTTCGACGCTAATTGTCTTTATCGTCCATGTTTTGGCGCCAAAAATTAGCGTCAAAAATTTTCGACACCGATAACCTTTAGGGTCAATATATTTCGACACTAGAGACCTTATTTTTTGTAGTGAGTGGTGCAACGGCTGGTGGCGGTCTTTTGTCACTAGGGGTGAGCATCGGTTCCGGTTCTACCCGGAACCGGTTGGAACCGGACCGATTTTCCGGGTTTGGAACCGGAACCGGTTATAATCGGGTAGGTTCCGGTTCCAAATATGAAGGAACCGATTTTATCCGGGTAGGTTCCGGTTCTAAAATGGTCGGAACCGGAACCGGACCATGGAACCGGTTTAATATATATTTTCAAACATTCCAACCAGTGATCTTTTAATGGAGGCAATTGACTAAACAAATCATTCTTTCTTTATTTGACCTTTAGTTTAAAAAACTTATATTGAAATAAAAAAATTCAAAATTGCCTTGGAATGGCATGATCAACACCTTGCTGGTAGATGATCAAGCGCTGCTAAATCTTTTGGAATAAAGCAAAAGCCCTTTTAATTTTTTTTTTTACAAAACAGTGAACCAAACTTGAATAAAATCAAAAGAAGCTTTTGATTACTTGGCTTATTGGCAATGAATCTTCCCCTTGAATAATCAAATATTTTGAAAGAAAATAGTGGGCTATTGTATAACCTTTCGTTTTTGAGCTTCCGCACTCCGATTTGGTCCCCGTTTTTTCTTACGGACTCGTATCGGAATGTAGTTTTCATTAAAATATTTTAAAATAGGGTAATTCGGAACCGGACCGGAACCGGATTGGAACCGAATAATAGGGTACCCTATTTAATTGGGTAGGTTCCGGTTCCACTTAGTGCGGAACCGAATTTTTCCGGGTAGGTTCCGGTTCTATGCGGAACCGGAACCGAAACCGGTTTTGCTCACCCCTATTTGTCACTCCAGCAGTAGTGGGTTACTCCAGTGCAGCGAAGAGAAAGAGAGAGAGAAATGGAGGCTAGTGCACAAAGGTGATATATAATCGCGTTTTTATCAACTATTTTCCTTCGATAAAAAATTCGCTTTATCATGTTGGCGATTGGTAAAATTCCATCTAATATGTCAGGCCAGTAGGTTCATTACAGTTAAGGAATTAGGACTTAAAAAAATTATTCACTTATAAGACTTAATTATAAATAAAATTTTATTTTAGGACTGAAGTGTAAAAATAACACCGACATGACAGTTGACTGATTTAATACTTGTGTTAAAGTGTCGTTCCGTCATGCCGCGTCAGTAGGTCTGTTTAGAGTTAACGAATTATGATTTTTTTTTTTAAAAAAAAACTTATTTACTTATAGGAATAAATAATAAAAAAAAATTTAGGATAAAACTGTAAAAACAACATAACTTTTAGGACTAAAAGTATTATTATCCGGTTAATTATTATAAATATATTATTGATACCTAAGGCTTCAGCAATTAATTTTCAAACCAGATTTTTCGTTGGTCAAAGCCTCAAAATTTTACTTAAAATTAAGATGTCAAATTAACAAAATTTTAATTTTTAAATATATAATATGATTTTTATATTTTTTATCTTGATGTAGGTATATTTTAAGAACCCGTCTAAAATCTCTCAAAATTTAAGGAAATTCAAGGCGGCCCTCAAAATTTAAGGGTATTCAAGGCGGCCCTTCGATCTATCAGAATTCTTTGGCTAATCATTTAAGTTCCCATCCAAAAAGATATGGGCTAAAAAAATGTTATATTCCCCTCAACAAACTATGGGTGAGTTGTTCATGAGGTACTTCATTGCAATTGACTATAAGAATTGATAGTGATCATTGTAGTTATAATGAGAGGGGTGTAATTATTTTATGTAAAAGTATAAATATGTTTATCATTTTTGATTGGCTATTATTCAACCCAGTACTGATCAAAACAAAATCGAAGTGAATATACGAAAATAAAAATTCTGATTGCATCATATCAAAAAGTTAAGCACCAACTGAAAAATTAACACAACGAGAAAAATAATAATAATAATTATTATTATAGTTTCAAAACTAGAATTAACTAGAAATTAATTAATATCTCTTAAACTTCAAAGGGACCCTCAGGATCTAATTGCTTACACATGCCTAAATAAGTAAGATAAAGAACCCTATCTTTGGCTCCCGTCCTATGATTCTTCGTATGCTTGCAAAAATACTTCAACTCAGAAAGCTTGCAGCATCCAAGCATTTGCCCTAATAGCAAAAACAACCAATTTATTGATTTTTTCTTCCCAAGAATTGGCTTCATACAATTGCTTTGTCCGCAAAGTTTACAATTCGGAAGATTAGGGTTCATCCAAACGGCCGGTGCTCGATCATGCATCGTATATTTATTCTCCGAAATAAAAGTTGCCACCTCCCTAAACTTTTCTCGCAAATCATATTCAATCTCATACTTCTGCTCACAACGTTTGCATTGAACTTCGCCGCTAATCTTATTCAAATGATGTAATGATAAAAATTCAAGACTATGTACCGTGGCACGCCGCGCTGTAGCCCAAGGGTATGGCGCTGGTATTGTTTCAGTTTTACCCGGCTTGAGTTTTTGAAAAGGGGATTTCCGATTGCGTGTCCGAGAGGAACCCGCGGCAGCGGCAGCGGCGGCGCCTGATGAGTTATTTATTATCTCTTGATAGTGACGAGGAGGAGGAGGAAGAGGCGGCAGCGAAGGGGGCGGCGTTGCTCGAAAAAAAGACTGTAGAGTCTGTGAAAACTGAGGAGCAGGAGTTGAGGGTATTGTTGTAATTGGTTGATGATAAGTTTGCCCTAATGGCTGTGGTGATGGTACTGCCCTGGAACCAGTGGAAAGCGAAAGCTTGAGCAATTCTTCATGATTTTCTTTGTCATGATGAGCAGAATCATTCAAAGGGGATGACATTGATCTCTTCATTTAGATAGATTTTAAGAAAGTTTAATTAAAGATAATAATTTGAGGGCAGTTATTGGGAAGAAAATGACAAGAAACTGAGAGAAAAAATTAAGGGAAGACAAGTTGAACGACTGTAGAAAAAAGTTTAATTTTTTTCTGAAATAATTAATAAAAGGAGATTGAATTAACAATGTTTGTTATGATTAGGATTCTAATTAATATAATTAATTAAGTTGATTTTCAAGAGGATAATTATTATACTCAAATTGTACTTATCTTTACTTTTAACAAGCAGTGTTACTCGGATGTTGGGAACTAAGCTGAGACATTTAAGGAGGTTTAGGGACGTGGAGTTTAAAAGACGAAAACAATTAGAGGAATAATAATATTTGGGTCCTTAATGTTTAACAAATAACATATAAGTAGAAATGTTGTATTTTCTTCCATATCAGTCTTTATTCTGATTTGTTATCCAATGTTATCATGGTAGTAAAAGTCAAGCCAACTTTTGGATCAAATTCATTAATGTGTTGTCAAGATTTTGACCCTTAGATTTATCTTGATTAAATCCTAACCTTTAAAAGGAGATAAAGGATATAAATGTGAAAGGATGATAGCTCAATCCGTAGTAGAGGTGGCAATTTTGTAGTAGTGTCGTGCCGAAATTGTGCTACGTTAAATTTACACGAGGGAAGTTTATAAAACTAATAAAAAAAGATACCCATTTATCCAAATGAGTCACTGCGTTTCCTATTAGCATTTCCAGTCATAGCCACCGAAGTGTATTTCGAAGTGTACTTCGGAAAATAAGAAACTTATTAATTTAATCAATTAATAATATAATTTTTTATTATTAAATTATAAAAATAAGTCTCATTAAAATTTTAAAAAATTCATATGTGGTACCTAATCTTTATGATTAATTTTTTTTATTACCTATTATAATAAGAAGATATATTGTAATCTCCTATAAAATAAAATAAAAATCATACGTGACACCTAATTTCTACCATTAATTTTTTTTATTATTAACTTATAAAATAAAAATAAAAAACCTATTACAATATTAAAATATAATCTCCTATAAAATAAGAGACATAAATAACAGTCATCCACACAACTAGCCAATTTTTTAGTTTTTGGGTATATTGTTATTTGTTATTTTACTTTGAATTATTTCTATAAGTTTTTCCATGAATCTTTTATTATTTATTGTGCTTTATAATGCTAGATTCTAATTATTAACTCTTGCACAGTGACAGTCAAGATTTCAAGTTCGATAAAATAATATAAGTTTATATTGAATAAATTTCAATGAAATTGATCACCCGAAAGAAAATTAAATGTTTTAAAGTTATTTATAATTAGGAATATGATTTCAAATGAGAGAGTATGACGAGAGAGAAACTTTAATGTGAATTAGAAATACTATTTGAGAATTGATAGATAAATACATGGGCGGACCCAGGATTGAATATTAAGGACATCCAAATTTGAAGCATTTAAAGTTAGGTGACCAAAATCTATTTATTTTAAAATTACAAGGAAAATTTTGTAAAATTAGAAGGAAAATAAGGAAATTAAAAAATTTAGGGCGGACATAATGTAGTTCCGCATCCTGACAAACTAATGAGACATAAATATTAAGTATAAGTAACTCAATTGTCTCATTTATATTATAAAATCAATTAGATCATTATCATTTACAAGATCAATACCTAAAACAATATTAAGATTTTTATTATGATATAAAATTATAATTAAAGATGTGTTCAACCATCATCAATCTTTTTCCTAAACAAGACAAATATTTCATAAAAAACAAACAATAACAACAATATAATGAATAAGCTTATAATGTAAATATAATATAAAATTATGAATAAATACGTTATATACATATATTGTCGCCATTTAATAACTTTCCAATACTAGTGACAATGTTAATATATTGACATGTTTTTTCATCATAAAATATAGCATTAATAACATTTTTGATATTTTCATTTTCCTCAACAAGGTTAATTTGTTTTTTTATAACACGCATCTATAACTCCAATTGACATGACAAATCAGTGAGTTGAAAAAAATATTGATTTAAATTAATTTTAATTTGAAAAAAAAAAGAGTTAAAAGGACTTGGATTTAATTTTTTTTTTTTTTTTTAAAATTAAAATGCCTACATATCCTCTGAAGTCTGGAAGAATCAAATCTTATATAGTTATCTTACATTTTACTATTTACAGCTTTACCTTAATTATCGTTGCAATTATCGGATGTCATCGTTCCTTCGGTTGTTGTCGAACCATATAAATCTCCAATTCTTTATTGTTGTATCTCTTGTTGTCGTAATTCTGCTCTCGTCTAATCGTCCAAGAAAGCTTGAGCTTCTAATGAATCATGACTCATGATAAACCGCGTCTCATCTAATATATTACCTAACGCACTAAAAGTTTGTCCAACTGCTACCATTGAAACTGGAACTGCTAAATTTGTTTAGCGATGACTGCAAGAGTTGGAAATGTATTTGCGTGTCTACTCCACCACTCAAGGACTGTAAATTGTTTACATGTGGAACTACCACCAAACTCGAAAAATGATGTTAGATATATATCAAATTCAGAATTAGTGCCAGTGGATCCTTTAGATTTTTCTGCCTTTGCATTAATATGTGATCACCCATACTAATCTGAACTGGCTCAGTCTGAATTTGACTAGAAGATTGCCTACAACTGTCACTGGTTTTTTCGGAACCGAACCACCGGTTCGATTCCAGACGGTTTCCGATTTCATTTTTAATGGAATCGGAACTTAATCGCATTTTTTCGATTTTGATTCCTAGAATCGGAGATTCTCAATAGTTCTGGTTCAAGTTCAGAACCGAATCGTTGCCGGCCGTACAAATCACCCTTTTGAAGGAGAGATTCTTTGGTGCAACAGTGGTATGGGTGACGTGGTACCACAAGCGAATTAAAAAATGACATGTAGAGTTTCTTCACCTATTTTTAGTTGTTTTTTACTTTTTTAGCACGCGTGGTAGTGGATGATTGGCTTGTTGCATGAATGACGTGATAACACTGTTGCATAGAAGATTTTCTCATTTTGAAGATGTCAATGTAACATTAATTTAATTATATATAGGGTATTTACTTGAAAAGAAAAATATAAAGGCTGTTTCAATTATTTTATTAGGGATTGAATTATGGACATACTTAAAATTAAATATGAAAACACTAATCTTATATAAGAAATTATTAAACCATAAGAACCTTTTCTAGGGTTAGACTGTGCTTCATATAGATCAACCACCGCATATAATCATGTCGTGACCCATATTACCATCTCTATATGGTATGGAACTGCATGAAAAAAAAATGTTGTACAGTAAGTTCATTCTAATTACGATTTTACAATAGCTTAAAAAGAACCAAATAATATTAACAAGAAAGTAAATGCATATATAAATACTTGCTTTGGAAAAAAATAAATACTACCACATCGGTCTAAAATAAAACATTAATTTTCTAGATAAAATCATTTTGGTATTTTGTTCAATTTGTTGTAATTATCATGATTTGGAGGTGATGTAATAATTCAAAAAACAGTTCTCTCTTTGTGTATATTTAAAAACGAATGTAAGTCAAATTTTTTTTTTTTTAGAATCGTTGGAAACTCCGTCCCCAAATCATCCCTTATAGACTTAAGCAGAGCATGTAAAATCCCCGACTGTCACAGGCTCTTATAAGAAACGCACTCTCTGGATTCAAACCCAGGACCTGAAGGTCAGATCCTGAACCTTATATCACCAAGGTACGTCCCTTTGGACGAATGTAAGACACTTCAAACATGAAATAACAAAAAAAAAAAAAAAAAAAATTAGAATCAAACGTGAAATAAAAATAGAATCATATTTTGTATTTTTGAAAACATATACTAATTCGAGGATCGAATTATTTTAACACGATAACCATATCTCTTGAGAGAAAATAGGAGATATTTCCAAATTGAATGGAAAAGTTTGAGTATTAAATTCTAGGGGATAATTTTTTTTTTCCAAAAAGAATAATAATATTTTTATCATCGACTTAAAATTTATATTAAACCTTTTAATTTTGTCATTGTTCAGACTAATGGCAACTCAATCAAATTTTACCAATTCAAATAGTTGCCACCCACAAAATCATATTAAATTTGTTATAACTGTGTATTTAATCTTTCAAATAACATTACATATTTTGTCGAAGTAAAATATGTAATTTTTATTTTGACTTGAGCTATTTAAGGTGCTTCAAATAAATTTTTGTTTACGAATTTAATAGAATCCCAATCTCAAATATTTATACTATTTGATTTTTTTTTTTATTCAATGGAATTCTATTATTTTTGTAGGCTTTATATTATAATTTTGTATATTCATTACATTTTTGTGGTCATATTATCCGAATAAAATTAAGATTTTATCCTCAAAAGTTTGTGTTTGATTAGTGTTTATACTAGCTAAGAGCTGAAACAAAGGGCCAGTTTTGATAATATTGTTGTGTGAGAATTGTGACAGATTTGGTAGATTAGCTGGCAGGCACAAAAATTAAATATAGAGTTTGTTTTTTTTTAACATTATAAGAGAGAGAGAAGAGACAGCAGAGGGAGCTTACGAAAATATTAAAATTAATAGAAAGCAGAAGCAATAATTTCCTTTTCTCTCTCCTATTTCTTTCTTCTTCCTCGCCAAAACTTTGAAAGCGTCGCTGCCGTGTCACCGTCGACCGCCTTCATCCCGCGCCGGACCACCGTGTAGCTGCCGCCGTCAGCTTTCCGTCGCCACCAAGATCGAGTCCAAAGGCCGCCGGACGCGCCTCCACGCGCCGCCAGACCAGGACGCCACGTCGCAGCTTCTTCTGCAATTTCCGGCCGTCTCCGGCCACTTCTGACGGCCACCTCCGGCGAGTGAGCACTTTTCAGGCCGAGACCTTTCCAACGCCAGTGGTCACTTCCCGATCCGACATCGTTTGGGTTGTTTTCCGTGTTATAACTACCGGTAATTCGGGATTTGTATTGGAAGTTGAGATCCGACCGTTGGATCGACGATCCGATCGCATCAGATTATTGCTCTCGAAATTTCGAGCGTTTTGATATATATATTCACCGTAGAAAGTATTTGGTTGTGGGGTCCGCTTTTTGGTGGTGGGGCCCGATCTTTGTTGTGGGGCCCGCTTGCCTCGCTGAGCATTCTAATTAGTTCCGGAGCCGTTCGTTGCTGTTTTCTTCTCAGCTTAGTTGTTTGGAATTTCGGGCTGATAATCGTTATTGACTTTTGCGTGAATCGAGGTAAGTACACTCTGTGGTGATTCTCTTAACATATTGTTTGATGTTTGATGGTTGTTGTGAGAGTCGGTATATATAAATATAATGGTATATTATATATATATATATATTTATATTATATATACATATTGTGGAGATATAATATTGAGATATTGAAAGCATGATAATATGAGATCATATTATTGAGATGAGATTTGTGGATTGGATGTGAGATGTGATTGTATGGATGATGTGTGTTGTTGTGATATGCTGCCGGTTTGGTATAATAGTGGTCGGATTGAGATGAGATGAGATGTGATGATACATCAGATGAGATGAGATGTGATGATACATCAGATGAGATGAGATGATAGAAAACCTTGGGAGTTGTCATTGAGGTACTCTCCTACTGGTTTTGATATGGGGGAGTACGGGGGCTTCCTCATTGAGTACATTTTACTCACATTTTACGAGTTGATATGGTTGGAAACCTTGGAAGTTGTCATTGAGGACTCTTCCATTGGTTTTGATATGGGGGAGTACGGGGGCTTCCTCATTGAGTATATTTCAATCCTCTGTTATACTAACCCGGAGTAGCAGCCATGTTTGATGGATGTTTGTACTTGTTGAGGTGGATGTTTGTTGTAATGATATTATATTATATGATATTTTCATATAGATATAAATATGTATATATATAACCATATTTTGTTGGTGAGGTCATGTTGAGAGAATGAGTGTTTACTTACTGAGCTTTTTAAGCTCACCCCCATTTCCCCTAACATTTCAGGTAGTCCGTCTGTTCAGTAGTAGCAGTACCAGATTTGGATCCACGTGCCACAGTTGTATATTCGGGTTGGACCAGACATTTGTGTCACCTTTTGTATTTATTTCTTTAATATTGTGTTGTAAACCACAACAGTCGTGTATACTGTTTGGATTTGTAATAAGTGATGTAATATTTGTGTGCATTTGAGTGGTTGATTGTCATATAGAATGCTCGAGCTAAAGAAGTCTACGAACCTCTTTCTAGGGTTGGGCCCGCTCTAGGGAGGGGGTCGTGACAGATTTGGTATCAGAGCCTAGGTTTATAGGTTCTGTAGACATATTGCATTAGAGGGGGTATTAATGGTGTAGCTTTTTGTTTGTAGGAAAATGTCTGGTCGTGGCCGTGGAACTGGTACTCAACGCGGGAGAGGGAGAGCTCGACGATTTGTGAGGATGTCGAGTATAGGTATTGAGAGACCCCAGATTCTGCCTGTAGATCATGTATCAGATGTAGCTTCATCTGGTATTCCACCTGTTTTTGAGATTGGTGAAGGTTCTAGACCTGCACCTCCAGTAGTTTCGGCAGCTGTTCCCACTGCTATTCCAGTAGCTGCACCTGATGATGTTCCTGCAGTTGTACCTAATGTGACCTCTGCCGCTCATTCAGTTCCCCCGACAGCCTCACATTTAGAAAATGTATTGGGAAGATTAATCGATGTAGTTGCACAGATGGCTACCAGAGGGCCAACAAGTAATGTACCTGCGAGCAGCAGTGGTAACACGAGCAAACTGGATCAATTTCTTAATTTGAGGCCTCCACAGTTTCAGGATACGGCTGATCCCCTAGTTGCAGAAAAATGGAAAGATGACATTCAACATATATTCAGGGTGTTGGATTTGACTGATCAAGAGAAGGTTAGATTTGCCACTTTTTTGATGAGAGGAGAAGCAGAGAGGTGGTGGAAGCATACTGAGACCGTACTGATAGACAGATTGAGATCCCCTGACTTTTGGAGAACTGATGGACCTGAAAGACCTCAGTTTATCACATGGGATATGTTCGAGGAAGCCTTCAATGAGAAGTACTTTCCGTATGCTTATCGTATGGAGCAGCGTCGTCTGTTCGAACACATGGTTCAGGGACCGACGGAGACAGTGATGGAATATGAGAGACGGATGATTTCCTTTATCTCGTTACTATCCAGAATTGGTACGACGTGAGGACGACAAGTGTGAGAAATTCAAGAGTGGATTGAGACAGCAGATCAGATCGAGAATTTCGATTTTGGGAAAACTGCCATACACAGAATTGGTTGACAGAGCCATGATTGCGGAAAGTGACATCAAAATTGAGAAAAGAAATAGAGCTGCCTTTCAAGAGAGCAGGAAGAGGGAGCGAAATGAGGTTTCTGAAGGAGGACGTGGTAGATCTAACAGTAGACAGTATCCTCCACAGCCGACTCACAGCGGGTTACCACCGAGAGGCACGCAGAGTGCACCTTTCAGAGGACAGTTTCGTAGGGGTCAGACGGAGCAGGTTCAGAGCAGAGGCCCAGTGCCATCTGTTGATCAGAGTGCTGTGAGTGTGGCATCTCGGCCTACTGGCCCTCGTCGATGTTATAACTGTGGTCAGGAAGGTCATATTAGTATGCAATGTACCAGAGGAAAGATGTGTTATGAATGCCAGCAGCCTGGACATTTAGCTAGAGAATGTCCTATCAGAGGTGGATCTCGGGGAGCTGAGCCGACTGTAGGACGTGGTAGAGGGACAAGTTCCTATGGTAGTCGTGGACGAGGTTCGGGTTTCACACAGAACAGAGGCAGGGGAACGTTGAGTGGATTGGATGGTGGTAGAGGACAGACATCTCAGGCTCATACTGCACCTGGTGTTGATAGGGGACGAGTCTTCGCTATGACAGAGCACGAGGCACAAGATGGTGGTACTGTATCAGGTACGGTGCGGATATCAGGTATATTCGTTCGAGCTTTATTTGATACGGGTTCTACGCATTCATTCATTGCTACTAGTTGTATTCCTTGTCTGAATAGTGTACCGGAGACTAATAAGTATCCTTTGATTGTGAGTCTTCCTTCGGGGAAGGACATTAGAATAGATGCGGTATTTAGGGGATTAAGTATTGAGATTGAGGCGAGACAACTACCAGTTATACTTTACCCGTTAGAAATGGAGGACTTTGGTTTGATTTTAGGAATGGATTGGTTGACCACTCATGGAGCAGTTATTGATTGCAGCAAAAGGAAGTACGGTTTAAGTCAAATAGTGGAGAGTTTAAGGTGGTCAGTGATTGTAATCAGGTTGTGGTACCCATCATTTCTGCCATGTCAGCTTGTAGGATGATTAGACAGGGGTGTAAGGGCTTTTTAGCAAGTATCATTACGGTGGAAAAAGAGAATCGATTCGGATAGCAGATTTCCAGTTGTGAGTGAGTATCAGGATGTCTTTCCTGATGAGTTACCAGGGTTGCCACCTCGTAGAGATCTAGAATTCACTATAGATCTAATTCCAGGTACTACTCCTATTTCGTATCACCATATCGTTTGGCCCCAGCAGAAATGAAGGAGCTGAAGGAACAGTTGCAAGAACTGTTGGATCGAGGATTTATTCGGCCTAGTGTTTCACCCTGGGGAGCACCAGTGTTGTTTGTGAAGAAGAAGGATGGCACCTTACGATTGTGTATAGATTATCGTCAGCTTAATAAGGTGACTATCAAGAATCGGTATCCGTTACCCCGAATTGATGATTTATTTGACCAACTTCAGGGAGCTTCGGTGTTTTCAAAAATTGATCTTCGATCGGGGTATCATCAGATGAGGATTCGGGATGCAGATATTCCCAAGACTGCATTTCGAACAAGATACGGACACTATGAATTTTTAGTCATGCCGTTTGGACTTACTAATGCCCCTGCAGCATTCATGGATTTGATGAATAGAGTGTTCCAGCCGTATCTAGATAAATTTGTTGTAGTCTTTATTGATGACATCCTTGTGTATTCGCCTTCTCAGATCGATCATGAGCAACATCTTCGGTTGATACTTGAGATTTTGAGGAGAGAACAACTTTATGCCAAGTTCTCTAAATGTGAATTTTGGCTGGATAGAGTGGTATTTCTGGGACACATCATCACAGGAGAAGGTATTTATGTTGATCCACAAAAGGTTGAAGCAGTTCTGAGATGGGAGAGACCGAGAACAGTGACAGAGATTCGAAGTTTCCTGGGATTAGCAGGCTACTACCGTCGATTTATTCAAGATTTCTCTATTATTGCTGCTCCGATGACTCAGCTGACAAGGAAGAAGATACCGTTCGTGTGGACTGATGATTGTGAGAGGAGCTTCCAAACTCTGAAAGAGAAATTAACTACTGCACCAGTACTTACTTTACCTTCCGGACTTGATGGATATGTGGTTTATACTGATGCATCACATCAGGGGTTAGGTTGTGTTCTGATGCAACATGGAAGGGTGATCGCTTATGCCTCGAGACAATTGAAGACCCATGAGAAGAATTATCCTACTCATGATTTGGAAATGGCAGCAATTGTTCATGCTTTAAAGATTTGGAGACATTACTTATATGGTGCCAAGTGTGAGATTTTTACTGATCATAAGAGTTTGAAATACCTTCCCACTCAAAAGGAGTTGAATTTGAGACAGAGACGTTGGATGGAATTCCTTAGTGACTACGATTGCACTATTAATTATCATCCAGGGAAGGCCAATGTTGTTGCTGATGCCCTAAGTAGGAAAAATGTGGGTGAATTACAGTTTCTAAGAGTCAGACAGAAGATGTTCGAGGAGCTAGCGGAGTTACGATTGACCTTTGGGATATCTGTCGGAGCAGGCCTTCTTGCTCATATAAAGGTCCGACCTACATTGTTGGATAGACTTAAAACAGCCCAGAGCGAGGATGATCAGTGTGGGAAATGGAGAGCGGAGATTCCTAAGGGGGAAACTTCTAACTTCAGATTGAGTTCAGAGGATGTATTACTTTTGGGTGATAGAGTTGTGGTACCACATTCGGGATCGCTCAAACGGGAAATCTTGGATGAGGCCCACGATGCTCCTTATAATATGCATCCTGGGAGCACCAAGATGTATCAAAATCTGAAGAAGAATTATTGGTGGCCAGGAATGAAGAGAGATATTGCAGAGTTTGTATCTCGGTGCTTGATTTGTCAGCAAGTCAAAGCAGAACACCAACATCCAGCCGGGTTACTCCAGCCTCTACCTATACCTGAGTGGCCATGGGAGAATATTGCAATGGATTTTGTAGTTGGATTACCGAGGACACGGAAGGGTTTCGATGCAATTTGGGTGATAGTGGACCGATTATCTAAGTCTGCTCATTTTCTACCGATTCGAGTTACATGGGGACCAGAGAGACTAGCAGAACTGTATGTGGAGCAGATTGTGCGGATACATGGAGTACCGACAACAATTGTATCAGATAGAGATGCCAGATTTACTTCTCGTTTTTGGCAGAGTTTCCAGAAGTCGATGGGATCGAAGATTACTTTGAGCACAGCATTCCACCCTCAGACTGACGGACAGTCAGAGCGAACTATTCAGACATTGGAGGACCTACTGAGATCATGTGTTTTGACTTTTGCTGGAGGATGGGATGGTCACCTTCATTTGATAGAGTTTGCCTACAACAACAGCTTTCAAGCAAGTATCGGTATGGCTCCATTTGAGGCATTGTATGGGAGGAGGTGTAGAACCCCTGTTTGTTGGGGGGAAGTTGGAGATAGACAGGTTCATGGCTCAGAATTGATTAATATGACATCAGAAAGAATCAGGCTGATTCGATCTAGGCTGTTAGAGGTGCAGAGTCGACAGAAGAGTTATGCCGATCGTAGGAGGAAAGACCTTGAGTTCCAAGTGGGGGATAGAGTCTTTTTGAAAGTCTCTCCTTGGAAAGGAATTTTGAGATTTGGTCGAAAGGGAAAGTTAGCACCCCGCTATATTGGTCCTTACGAGATATTGGAGAGAGTGGGCAAGGTGGCTTATCGTCTGACATTACCACCGGAGTTAGAAAGGATTCATAATGTATTTCATGTGTCGATGCTGAAAAAGTACGTACCAGATCCTACTCACATCTTGGAGAACCAGCCGGTTGAGTTGAGCGAGAATATGACTTATGATGAAAAGCCTGTGAAGATTGTAGAACGAAAGGTCCAAGAGTTGAGATCCAGACAGATTCCCCTTGTAAAGGTCTTGTGGACTAATCATCATATTCGAGAGGCAACTTGGGAATTGGAAAAGGATATGAAGGAGAAATATCCAGAACTGTTTGAGGATTTAGAAATTTCGGGGACGAAATTTTTGTAAGGTGGGTAGATTGTGAGAATTGGACAGATTTGGTAGATAGCTGGCAAGCACAAAAATTAAATAATAGATTTGTTTTTTTTTAACATTATAAGAGAGAGAGAGAGACAGCAGAGGGAGCTTACGAAAATATTAAAATTAAATAGAAAGCAGAAGCAATAATTTCCTTTTTTCTCTCTCCTATTTCTTTCTTCTTCCTCGCCAAAACTTTGAAGCGTCGCTGCCGTGTCACCGTCGACCGCCTTCATCCACGCGCCGGACCACCGTAGCTGCCGCCGTCAGCTTTCCGTCGCCACCAAGATCGAGTCCAAGGCCGCCGGACGCGCCCCACGCGCCGCCAGACCAGGACGCCACGTCGCAGCTTCTTCTGCAATTTCCGGCCGTCTCCGGCCACTTCTGACGGCCACCTCCGGCGAGTGAGCACTTTTCAGGCCGAGACCTTTCCAACGCCAGTGGTCACTTCCCGATCCGACATCGTTTGGGTTGTTTTCCGTGTTATAGCTACCGGTAATTCGGGATTTGTATTGGAAGTTGAGATCCGACCGTTGGATCGACGATCCGATCGCATCAGATTATTGCTCTCGAAATTTCGAGCGTTTTGATATATATATTCACCGTAGAAAGTATTTGGTTGTGGGGTCCGCTTTTTGGTGGTGGGGCCCGATCTTTGTTGTGGGGCCCGCTTGCCTCGCTGAGCATTCTAATTAGTTCCGGAGCCGTTCGTTGCTGTTTTTCTTCTCAGCTTAGTTGTTTGGAATTTCGGGCTGATAATCGTTATTGACTTTTGCGTGAATCGAGGTAAGTACACTCTGTGGTGATTCTCTTAACATTTGTTTGATGTTGATGGTTGTTGTGAGAGTCGGTATAATAAATATAATGGTAATATATATATATATATATATATTATATATATATATATTATATACATATGTGGAGATATAATATTGAGATATTGAAAGTATGATAATATGAGATCATAATTATTGAGATGAGATTGTGGATTGGATGTGAGATGTGATTGTATGGATGATGTGTGTTGTTGTGATATGCTGCCGGGTTTGGTATAATAGTGGTCGGATTTGAGATGAGATGAGATGTGATGATACATCAGATGAGATGAGATGTGATGATACATCAGATGAGATGATGAAGAAAACCTTGGAGTTGTCATTGAGGTACTCTCCTACTGGTTTTGATATGGGGGAGTACGGGGGCTTCCTCATTGAGTACATTTTACTCACATTTTACGAGTTGATATGGTTGGAAACCTTGGAAGTTGTCATTGAGGACTCTTCCATTGGTTTTGATATGGGGGAGTACGGGGCTTCCTCATTGAGTATATTTCAATCCTCTGTTATACTAACCCGGAGTAGCAGCCATGTTTGATGGATGTTTGTACTGTTGAGGTGGGATGTTTGTTGTAATGATATATATATATGATATATTTCATATAGATATAAATATGTATTATATAACCATATTTTGTTGGTGAGGTCATGTTGAGAGAATGAGTGTTTACTTACTGAGCTTTTTAAGCTCACCCCCCTTTCCCCTAACATTTCAGGTAGTCCGTCTGTTCAGTAGTAGCAGTACCAGATTTGGATCCACGTGCCACAGTTGTATATTCGGGTTGGACCAGACATTTGTGTCACCTTTTGTATTTATTTCTTTAATATTGTGTTGTAAACCACAACAGTCGTGTATACTGTTTGGATTTGTAATAAGTGATGTAATATTTGTGTGCATTTGAGTGGTTGATTGTCATATAGAATGCTCGAGCTAAAGAAGTTTACGAACCTCTTTCTAGGGTTGGGCCCGCTCTAGGGAGGGGGTCGTGACAATGGAAACCTTAAATAGTCGTCTTATGGGTGTGGTTTGGGGGTTTGGTGGTGTAGGATTCAATATCTCACATTGAGGTCTTGGGTTCGAATTCAGGAGTGTCTTTTTTTATAAGAGCTTGTAATAGCCAGGATTTTACCTGCTCTGTTTAAACCCGGGAGATGTGATTTGACGACGGAATTTCCAACGATTCCAAAAAAAAAAAAAAAAAAAACCTTTGAAATAGTTGTTAATAGAATTAGTCAAGTCAGTTTTGTAAATTTTATTTTAAAAGAGTCTTGAGTTTTTAAAAACTTTGTATACATATGTATGTGGTAAACATTAATGATAAATTGCTGCTAGAATACAACTAATAATGCTGAATGCAATTTATAATTGCATGTATATAAACATGTGTGTGTCTATATAATATATTTTATTGTGTACATGTAACAACTGGTAACTAAAAAAATTATATTTGTGATATATTCATTTTATTCAGTGTTTTATTTTGTTATCTTAAAATAAATAATTGATAATAAAAAAATTAACTACAGTTTTCATTAAATAACATCAAAATTTTTACTATGCAATAGTAGTATATCATTACTCATATAACAATCTAATAATATCTTACCAGACATGTTAAATAGTAAAAATAATTAAATAAATGATAATTTTATTTAATATAATTCTTATACATTATGCAATTATTGATTGATAGTTTCACTCCACCCACACAACATAATTACTCCCTCATATGAGCTCAGGAGTGCTCAAGTATGCTGACGTGGTAAGTTAATTAGCTGATTTTCGATTTTCGATTTCTCAAAAATTGTTCAATTTCAATATGTAACTTTTTAATATTTTTAGATTTTTGATTGATAATTTTATATGAAAAAAAAGAATAATTCCATTAAAAATAATGAAAAATAGTAAGAATATACTTCGATTTAAAAGAATTATTACCGAAATAATAATATCAATAATATTAATTTACTTAAATAAGAATAATTTTTCCTATTTATATTAAAATCGCCTCTATTTATATTGACTTAAGTAAATATTCTTAAATTGTTTATCACATTTTCATCATAAATAAATGATTTTTAGTGATTTTTTGAGGATATTAAGAAATAATTTTTTTTAATTTTTTATTCTTAACCATATAGGAATGTCAACTTCATCATATTTTTTTTAAGAAAGTAGCACTTATCATTAGATATTTGTGAATAGGTACATGAGTTCTACTGGGATATTATCCAGCCAAACAACAGTTTCCTTATTTTCCAAAGCTAATTTAGCTAGAAAATGAGCACAAGCATTACAGGTTCCAGAGGTGTAGGTGCACTTGAAATTTTGGAAGTTTTCGCCTGCATCAAGAATATTTGTTATCACCCAAATCATTTTTGTAATGCTGTCGTTTCTGTTGTTTACCAGCTCTACGACTCCCTGAACATCAGATTCCACCATCACTGAGTTCAAACATGTCTTTCCCGCTAATTGCAATCCCCAGGTTACAGCTTCAGCATAAGCTACATCACCATTAAATTTTGAAATTTGTATGGCTGCCGCTTTAAAGTTTCCATCCCAGTCTCTAATAATAGCCCCAATCCAGCTAGCTTTTTCTCTATGTCAGTGGCTGCATCAACATTAATCTTATACCATCCAACAGGAGGGGGGCTCCATGACTTCTTAGCTGCTGCAACTTCCTTTGGGTTACAAGCTGTTTCCTAACTATTAATTCTTTTGTATGAGTCTACCACTGGCTACAATTTCCCATCGTTCTTCCATCTTACCTTCAAAAATGCTTTTGTTTCTCATTTTCTAAATTGCCCAAAAAATAGTCACAATCATCTCTAAATCTGCCTTGCTATGTAATTTTAGCAGTCGATCCAGCACAGTTAATATATCTTGGCATGCAGTATCTTAAATACTCTGAGTAAAATGAGTTATGTTCCAACATTTCCTTGCTTTCTTGCAGCTAATCAGCACATGGATAGTATATTTGGCATGCAGTATCTTTAATGGTTCTTGCAGAATCTTCTTCTTCCAGAGGTTCTCCGCAGTTGGAAACAAGTTTTGGGCCGCTCTCCACATGAAGATCTTTATCTTTTCAGTAATATTGAGAGTCCATATGATGCTCCATTAATTATTTTTTGATGCATAACCAGTTGGTATCCACTTTTGACCGAGTATTGACCCTTCTTGTCATAGTGTCAAATTAAGTGGTCTAGTTTTGGGCTCCTTGGAAGAGGAATTGCTAATATTGCTTCTGCGTCTATATCTCTGAATCTTCTTGTATCAGCTCTTCATTCCATGTATTATGGGAGCTCAAAATGTCTACAACCATAGCCTCCTGAGGTAAGTCTGGCTCCTGGATTGGTCTGAAAGTTGATGGCCTGAGAATCCAGTCGTCCTTCCTTCCTTATCTTCACTTGATATAATATCTTGCTTTCAGCACCTGTTTTGCAACAAGTGCTTGATTGAAATGAGAGAAAGTTCTCTAAACCCCTTCATCATTAATCTCTAATTATTTCAGATTAATCACAAATCGCTTTCAACTTTCATTTAAACTATCTAGAAAAACAAAGCAGTTGATATTTCCATACATGAATTTTAGTGGCCTTTGTGATTTTTAGTTTCTTACTTAAATAGCCGCATAACTACGAGTGTAATCAAGTCGAGTCAAACAAATAGTGACTTTGAAGTCAGCTCAATAAGTACTTATACGAGTACAAATCGAGCTTTAATTTGCACATGTAATTCGAATTGGACTCGTTAAAAAAGATATTATGAGATCGAGCTCAACCCTAACTCGATCACTAAATGAGTTGAGTTCAGATTTTTTTTAAAAAAAAAATTGTTTGTTTTTTATTTCTTCAAATTTTAAATAAATTTCCTCTAAAATTCAAATATTTGTGATATATATATGGTACACGAATAAAAAAATAAGTCGAGTCAAATTTTATTAGTCAAGTTAGTTTAATAATCAAGTTATTATTTTTCAAATTCAAATAACTCATTTATTAAACGAATCGAACTCATATAAATCAAATATGACTCAAATTCAAATTATTCATGAACGATTCGTTTCATTACAAATCCTACACACGACCTTTGTTTTTCAGATTCTAGAAGCTAAGGAGGTTCATCGGTTCGTCAAAAGGAAAAACATGGCCGGCAGCATGTAAAAGAAGATCAGACAGATTTGTGGTTTTATTACATGTTTCTGATCCGATCTCAAATGGTCAGGGAAATAAAATTGTTTTAAAATCAGACAGTCAAACCCATTTATGTCAATTTGACCTTTGAATCAATTAGTTCTTTATTTTTTTGTGCTTCCTTCATCTTAGTTTTGTTTAGTTTTATTTTTATCAATCAATATTGTTGTTGTTTGTAAAGTCGCAGCAAGAAAAAATAGAAACTGATCTGAAAGAAACTGTACAAGTAAAGAACACTGGAGATTATGTTGAAGCAGAGTAAATATCATTGAATTCAATACTTACATTTAAAGATTTGAAAATAAACCAACCACTAAGATCATGTCCTATAATTAAGTCATGATGAAACACATAAACAACATAACATTAACAACCTCCTAAAAACTAGGGATTAAACTTTGAA
The DNA here is from genome assembly GCA_019454045.1 of Zanthoxylum bungeanum. Taxonomy (NCBI): domain Eukaryota; kingdom Viridiplantae; phylum Streptophyta; class Magnoliopsida; order Sapindales; family Rutaceae; genus Zanthoxylum; species Zanthoxylum bungeanum. The sequence continues at coordinate 123,752 of SKCR01027528.1, forward strand.
ATATTCAAAACAATAATTAAAAACATTTACAGCAAAGGAAGCAGTCCTAAACACAACAGCTGACACTCCTCATTGCTTTAGAGACTGCAAACACCAAGTTTCATTTTCAGGAACTCGAACTTGCTAGCTGGTAAGGGTTTAGTAAAAATATCAGCTATTTGCTCTTCAGTTTTGCAATAAACAAGAGTTACAACACCATCCTTCTGTACTTCCCTCAAGAAAAACAACTTGATGTTGAAATATTTAGTTTTCCCATGAAAAGCTGGATTGTGAGAAATAGCTATTGCAGCTTTATTATCAACAAAAATCTTAGTGTCTTCTTTCTGCTCAAGATGAAGATCACTCAATATCTTCCTCAGCCACAAAGCTTGATTTACAGCAGCAGTTGCAGCAACAAACTCTGCTTCAGCAGTAGATTGTGCTACTGTTTCTTGTTTTTTCGAACTCCATGAAAAAATTCCTGATCCAAAACCAAAGCAGTACCATGAGGTACTTTTCATGTCATCAATAGATCTTGTCCAGTCACTATCAGAGAAACCAACCAACTTGAGCTCCTCTATTTTCTTGAACTTGATGCCAAAGTTGATTGTGCCTTTGATGTATCTAACCACCATTTTAGCAGCCTTCAAGTGTATTTCACTTGCACAGTGCATGAACCGAGATAAAATACTCACAGCAAATAAAATGTCAGGTCTTGTTGCTGTAAGATACATCAGGAACCCAATCAAACTTCTAAAGTGTGCCTCATCCACTTTTTTTGTTCCATCTTCCTTGCTCAACTTTTCCTTTTGATCCATAGGAGTGCTCATTGACTTGCAATTTTCCATATGAAACTTCTTGAGAATTTCCTTTGCATACTTCTTTTGACAAATAAAAAATTCATCTTGACCTTGCTTGATCTCCATTCCGAGAAAATAAGTCATCAATCCAAGATCAGTCATCTCAAATACTTTCATCATTTCCAACTTAAATTCATGAATCAAAGCTGCATTATTTCCAGTCACCAAAAGATCATCAACATAAAGAGAAATAACAAGGATATTAATCTCACAGTGCTTAATATAAAGAGTGGACTCAGATAGGCATTTATGAAATCCTAAACTTAGCATATGATCATCAATTCTGTTGTACCAAGCTCTTGGAGCTTGCTTCAATCCATAGAGAGCCTTCTTGAGGAGATAAACTTTATCTTCTTCTCCGTTCTTTAAAAAAACCTTCAGGTTACTCAACATAGATTTCTCTTGTAAAAAACCATTTAGAAATGCCGATTTAACATCCAACTGGTATACTTTCCAGTCTTTTTGTGCCGCAACAGCAAACAGTAGCCTAATGGTGTCTAGTCTGGCCACTGGTGCAAATGTTTCTGAGTAGTCGACTCCAAACACTTGAGCGTAGCCTTTAACCACAAGCCTCGCCTTGTGCTTGTTGATGGAGCCATCAACATTTACCTTGGTTCTGAACACCCATTTGACTCCAATGACTTTTCTATCTTGAGGTATGTCAACAAGCTGCCATGTATTGTTTTTATCGATCATGTACAACTCCTCCTCCATTGCAACCATCCAGTTTTGATTATGTTTTGCTTCATCAAAACATGTAGGCTCACAAACTGCAATATTGCATCTTTGATAAACATCAGAAAGCAATCTAGTGCCTCTGACAGGATTGTCATCCACCATGTCTTTTTGCCAGTCTCCTATACTTTCTTCTGCTGTGTCCGAAACAAAAGACTTCAGCTTGGCTCTTTTGCGGTTGGATCCATCTTTTTTTCATCTTCCCAATTCCACTCTTCATCTTCCACAAAATGCACATCTCTGCTTACAATAATTTTTTTAGTTTGTGGCTGGAAAACTTTATAAGCTTTTGTGACCAAGCTGTAGCCAATGAAGATGCCAGGAAGTGCTCTTTTATCTAGTTTATCTCTTTTGAACTGTGGAACATGAGTGAAACACAAACATCCAAACACTTTAAGGAAGCTTAGAGACGGTTTATATCCATACCATGCTTCGAATGGTGTTTGATTCTTTATTGCCTTTGTGGGAAGTCTGTTCTGAAGAAAAACTGATGTATTTGCTGCCTCAGCCCAAATTTTGTAGTTTTTTGTAAGTTTTTCTCATATAGCATACATCTTGTCATTTCCAGTATGTATATGTTTCTTCTTTCGCTGACTCCATTTTGTTGCGGAGTATATGGAGTGGTTAATTGATGTTGAATGCCAGCTTCCTCACAAAATCTGTTGAATGATTCAGAGGTGTATTCTTTGCCATTGTCTGATCTAAGAGTTTGAATTTTACAACCACTCTCATTCTCAACATTGGCTTTAAATTTCCAAAAAACTTGAGCTACCTCAGATTTGTGCTTCAAAAAGAAAATCCAACACATACGGATGAAGTCATCAATAAAAATAACATAATAGAGACTACCTTTCAGTGAAGACGTCCTTTGTGGGCCTGCAATGTCTGTATGAATCAATTGCAGTCTTCTTGAAGCTCTCCAAGCCACTTTGGGAAATGGTTTTCTGCTTTGCTTACCAAACTGACATGCTTTGCAATTTGGTAAATGATCATCAAACTTGGGTAGATTACTTGCCATCCATTTTTCTTTCATTTGCAGCAAGCCTTGAAGGTGATAATGCCCAAGCCTTTTGTGCCAGATTTCAATGGTATTTTCTTTAATTGGAAATGCTGATTGTTCCTCTTCAAGTGGATCCAAAGCGAAACTTTTCCCTCGCATTTTGACTTTAAACATCTCTTGGCCTGCTGGATTTTCTATTATGCATGCTTTTTCCTTGAAGATCACTTTGAATCCTTTCTCTATTAATTGACCAACACTCAACAGATTTTGATCAATATCTGGGACATAGAGAACATTTGTGATCAATTTTGTTCCAGAACAACATGCAATGGCTATAGTTCACTTGCCTTTAACAACAATATATTGACCATTTCCAATTCTGACTTTCTTGGTCTCAGTACTCCTTAACTCTCTGAACAGCTCCTTATCATAAGTCATGTGGTTAGTGCAACCACTATCAATTAACCAGCTTTCACTTGAATCACAGCTTGTGAAACAAGATGCAACAAAGAGTTGATATTCTTCTTCTCGATCGGCAACTTGAGCTTCTGCTACTTGCTGTTGAACTTTGCTTCTATAAATCACAGCTTCGTGACCTTGTTGATTGCACTTGCTGCATTTTGCATCAGGTCTCCTCCAACATTTGAAAGGAGGGTGACATTTTTTTCCACAATGTTGGCATGGGGGATAATTTCCCTTCAGACCTCCAGTTTTGTTCTTGTTGCTATTTGTTGTAGCATTGTTATTTGCTATAGCATCGCCACTTGTAGCAAAATTCTTCTTGTTCTTCTTCTTCCTTAGTTTCTCTCCTTCTTAATGCTTGACTGCCAATGCTCCTTCAGGCTTCAACGGCTCCTTCTTGCCTCATGACACGTCGTTGCTCTTGTGCTTGAAAAGAACTCAAGAGCTCTGCTAGTATAATTTTGGACAAGTCCTTAGTATTTTCTAAGGTGGTGATTGTAGCCTCAAATCTTTCAGGCACTGTTATAAGGATTTTCTCAACAATCCTTGAATCTGATAGAGTGGAACCCAATAATCTGACTCGATTTGCAATGCTTAGTAGTCTGTCAGAATACTCTTTTATGGTTTCAGTATCCTTCATCTTTTGTAGCTTAAAGTCACGTACTAGGTTCAGTATTTGCATCCCTCGAATTCGTTCATCTCCTTCATACTCGGTCTTGAGATAAACCCATATCTCCTTTGCTGACTTCAGAGACATGATACGAGTGAAGATGGTGGATGAAACTGCAGCAAACAAACAGGCATTTGCCTTTGATTTCTTCGTCTTCTTTTCCTTCTGCGCTTTGATTTGTGTCATGGTAGGATTATTCGGAAGTGCAGGGATTTCATAGTCTTCTTCCACTACTTCCCAAAGATCCAAAGCATCCAAGTATGTCTCCATGCGTACTGCCCACATATGGTAGTTGTCTCCGTCGAACACCAGTGGAGCAATGGAGGAGAAACTGGTTTCGGTTTCCATGACTTATCAAGCTTACGCACAGATCCCTTAATGACCGGCGTAAACCACACACGTATAACGCAAGCGCACGTATCGTTCAAGTAGTATAAAAATATCGATCCCACGAGGACTTAATATCTAATCTATTAATTTTATGAGGTCAAATGATTACTAGTATCTAACAGGTTGTTTGATTGATTTGAAATGGTGACAATTCTAAATTTAAAAACAAGTAAATAACATTGTTCGAAAGTAGATTTTAAGAAAATTTAATATTAAAAACTATCTAGGGTTGTGATTTCTTCCAATATCATTTAAAAGATGAAGTGGTTATCTTAAAGTTGGGTAATATATTGATTTATTAACCTGGAACACTAAATTATGTGTAAGCCTATGTCGATGGTCAGACACAAATACCCAGTTTAACCCAATTGAACCATATGTCTATGTCAACCAAATTATCTGGATTCATTAAGTTTAAGTTCCAATTATGGCTACCCCCGCCCGACAGGTATATTCCTATCATGTAAGGAAATCTATTAAAGGGTTATCTATCCTCAAGGAAGATCGTGGGCTATTAAGTCTAAGGTCTTAAATCTAAAATCCCTATGTCTAGTTCATTTTAGATTTACCAGTTCAATTTTATTAATGGCCAGTTAATAAAAAGCATTAGGATTAAGACTCAATAAATAAACATTATATTACCCAAACTATAATTTAACCTCTTATAAACCGGTGATATTGGATTTCATCACAACCTCAGATAACTGGCTTAGTTACGACACATATTTACAGGTAGTAAAAACTTAAATAAAAGAAAAGACATAAAATAAAATACTAAAAATTAAATACTGAAAAGTAAATGCTGAAAGTAAATTTCTGAAAAGTAATTGCTGAAAAGTAAATAAAGTAACATTACAATAAAAGAAAATGCTGAGGTAAAAGGATCCACTTTTATTACTTCTATTTTAGATATCTCCCTTAATATAATATATTAACTTTGCATGATAATTACCAACCAGCCATATAGGCGGTATCCAGATTAAGTCAAATTAATAATTAATTACCAACCGACCAATCAGGCGGTATCCAGTTTAGTCAGGTTAAAACCAATTTAAATAATTACCAACCGACCAATATGGTGGTATCCTCGTTAAGTCAGGTTTTAACTAGTTTATATATTATAATTAAGGGAGATTAATCTAAATATTAGCAATAAAAGTTTTACCTTTTACCCCAGCAAAGGGGAGTTACCTCCTCATTACTGAAAAGTAAAAACTGAAAATTAAATAAAAGAAAAGTACTGTGCGTAAAAGTAAATTGCGGAAAGTAAAAACTGAAAAGTAAAGAAAATAAAGTGCGAAAACGAAAATTAATTACTGAAAGCTGTAAATAAACAAACAAGATACAATCTTCTTAGTATTCTTAAGGAATTCCTTAGAAGAAATTATGAATTTTACAAATGAAATGGCTTGGTATTTATAGGCAAAATTTTGCCTCCATCAAATCATCCACCAAATCAATTATTAATTACTCCACTAATTGCTCCACTAATTGCTCCACCAAATCCATTATTAATTGCTCCACTAATCTCTTATCATGTTTGGTGATGATTTGATAATTTTTATTATTTATTTATTAATTTATTTTTTGCTTTGAAAATGATTGAAAGTGACTTTAATAATTACACACTACACACTTCTGGATGGTTCATCAATTTCGGGCATGAAATCTTCAGAATTCGAAATTATTTTGTCTTTCAAAGTTGTAGATTTGAGTCTTCTTTAATCTGGAACTTGAATCAGCTCAATCCGATATCTGAGTAAAACGTTATTCCCAAAATACGACAGATGCGCAAAACTGGAATTTCCAAAACTGCACTTCGTCAAAACGCCCTTTCAAGTTTCCAATCTCCAAAATTAAAATATCAAGTCCAATAATTGCCCTTATTTGACCCATATTTCGTCCTAAATGATTTCATTAAGTCCCAATATTATTTTATCTGCAAAATAAACTAAAACACATCAAAACGTTCATCAAACCCGAGAAACTAAACAAAATATTAAGTAAAATGGACGGTAAATATTGATATATTTTCCGCTCATCACTTAAGCAAAAAGCTCTGATACCAATTGTTGTTGTTTGTAAAGTCACAACAAGAAAAAATAGAAACTGATCTGAAAGAAACTGTATAAGTAAAGAACACTGGAGATTATGTTGAAGCAGAGTAAATATCATTGAATTCAATACTTACATTTAAAGACTTGAAAATAAACCAACCACTAAGATCATGTCCTATAATTAAGCCATGATGAAACACATAAACAACATAACATTAACAATCTCCTAAAAACTAGGGATTAAACTTTGAAAATATTCAAAACAATAATTAAAAACATTTACAGCAAAGCAGTCCTAAACACAACAGCTGACAAGTATAATTATATCCATATATTTTCTAAAGCGAAAACTAAAATGAGTAGACGATAATGATCTTTTTTTTATGTAGAAGTTAAAAGCTTATTTTCACGTTTGGTAATTTTTTTTTAAATCACTTTTGGAAAAATCATACTCCCTTATATAGCAAATGTTGGAAAGTGGAGAATATGGGGTGTATTTTTTACAAGTGTCAGCCGATGATTTTATACTTTTATCTGCTCCACTTAAATCCTGATTGAGTGATTTGGCGGTGGAATTATCAACATTTCAAAAAAAGAAAAAAAGTAAATTTCATTCCGCTTATGTTCATTTTAGTCATTTACATGTTAAACTATTGCACTTATAAAAATAAAATTTACAAGACACGCTTTATTTCTACAGCGCAGCTAGCAACATTTATTTAAAAGCTATATCATAATTCATAATCAAACCTAAAAAACTGGATTCCAACACAAAACCTAAAATGCTTCCTCTGAAAACTAATTTAATTAGCTTCACATCCCAAGCTAAAACAAATAATGCGACCAATGAAAGAAGTATCTGGACCAAATTCAAGGAATAAACTTCAAATTAAAAAATGTGTTTCGCATAATAACAAAAATATTGAATTTCATACAACATTTCGCTTAATAAACCCCAAAAAAAAAAAAAAAAATATACAGCACTCCACGGCTAGAATAGTTGTGAAAAGAATGCTTTCGAAATTCAACAAAAACGTAAATTTCGTGGTAATAAAGCCCAGAATACTGTATGATGATGAATCTTTCTATTGAATGTGGCACCCTGCTAAATTTTCCAGATAATGTTATCACAGCTAAAGAACAAATTAACAAATACATATATGCTCTTCACACTATACATACAGCTACCATTTGAATTTTATTAGTTCCCTTTCCCCTCATCTTCATTCAAAATGCGGTTCCGGAAATCACTCACCATGCGAGGCAACCCCTCTTTCAGAGGGACTTTTGGCTCCCAGTTCAGCAGCTCCTTTGCTTTAGTAATATCTGGTTTTCTCATATGAGGATCATCAGCTGTATTTGGTTTGAATTCTATTGTTGCACTTGAATCAATTGTTTCTTTGACAACCTAGAAGAAATAAATGTTTAAACATCGTCATGTTAAGTAGGGTAATGAAACTATTGGCTATTCTTAATCTTGGGAATAATAAGGGATTAAAAACATATACGAAAAAGAAGCTTCAAGAAAAGAAGAACCTCAGCTAGCTCTAGCATGGTGAATTCCCCAGGGTTTCCAAGGTTGAAAGGCCCCACGTGCTCACCTTCCATTAATGCTACCAATCCATCCACCTGTTATAGATAAGATCCTCTATAAGTTCAACAGTTTAAATAGAACTTGTAACCAAATAACATCAGCAATGATTCCAATTTAGCTTCTAAATTTTTTCTTTCTTTTTACCCCTCGATTCTCTTGATACATGAAAAATAAATAAATATATCAAACTTCTAACTAATGAAGGTTACACGCAGCACTACCATGAAGTCAGATTAAGCATGACCATATTGACCACTGACTTGCAAGAACAATAATTGGAGCTATATTTTCTCTTTCCGGGAAACTAAGGCCAAAAAAACTTTTTTAGGGTCCTGAATTTTGTTAACCAAAAGCTTTGTTTTAAATTTTAAGCCATTGGCTGTAATTGGATTGTGTAAAGGGATAATTTGAGCAAGCCATTCATGACATTGCTATGTTATGTTTGGTAAGAGGGAAGGAAAACAAAAGGAATGGGAAGGGTAAACGAAAAGGAAAAGGAAAAGAGGTAGGGCTCATTATTCCTGCCATTTGTTCGTTTGATAGAGACATATAAGGGAAAGCCGAGCGGGAAATGGTTCCTATTTGTATCCTTCAACGAGGGAAAGCAAAAGAAACCATGTTATGTTAATTCGATCACTATACCCTTTCGTTGAAACTGTTTATAAGATCCACATTTGAAATTTCTCTATACAAAATAAAGGGTAAAATTACAAAAGATCTTGTGTCTTGAAGAGGTCCTATTCTTTCCATCCCTCTTCTTTTCATTTCCGGAAGAGTTGAGATTTGTGGGTATATAAAGGATAAAGTGTTTACTATTTGTTATATGCTTTTCCATAGACTTCCCGCCTACGTACTTTCAAGCAAATGAAGTGTTGAAATCCCAAGACGTAAGTTAAAAAGCACACAACAAATGTAGTAGTGATTTGTCATACAAAGACATCCCATCAAAACATTTAGTATCACTAAAAACTAAAAATGATAACAATGTACCAAGTCAGAGACATATTGGAAGCTTCGTGTTTGTTTCCCATCACCATAAACAGTCATTGGTTGTCTGCGGATGGCCTGTATAACATAGATAAACTAGTTTAAAACGTTATCAGAAGATAAGTTATTTGTCCACATTGCATAGACTAGTTCTCTGCTATAGGGAAAAAACCACAAAAATTATTATAAAGGAGGTTAAACCTGAGCAACGAAATTGCTGACAACGCGTCCATCATCTAGACACATGCGAGGCCCATATGTATTAAATATGCGAGCAATACGCACCTGAGAAAAACAAGATCCACGGTTTGTTCCATTGGTTGATAGTAACAAACACATATAGTGAAGCAAGACAAATGGCCATTGGATGATAAAGAATAGAAAAAGAATTCCATCACAACCAAATTTTATTCGACTTTGAGTTAGAACTGCATATTGAACTCAAACAACTATAACTAACTAAATAATAGAAAACGTAGCTCAGTTATAAGAAAAAGATGTGATACTTGCACTAGAGCCCACCAAATTCCATCAACTTTTAGGCAAACATAGCTAAGTTTTAAGTGCTATTCCTTCATCCTGTGTAGGTTTTGGATTAAATCCAAATCCACCTATATGGTGGATTCAGGTGCTTTGAGGAACCTACCAAAAGCTGCTAGATGATTCATCCAATTTTCAATTAAAAGCATGACTGAAATGTTTGAAAATGCCAAAATGGATTACAGAATCATGTATTTATTTGCTTGTAGAAAAGAACTGGATAAAGTAAAACAAATATCTAGGTGATAATTATGTTAAGGTTTCTTAGTAAAAATTGTATAGCATTAGCACCCTCAAAAACTACCATATATTTTACGTAAATGAAAACATAATCTCCTCTAACTAATCGCAAGAATACCAAACATGGGTGGAGTGTTTGGCACAAACAGTTTTATATAAGAGGGGATTCCTATCGATAATATATAATTTTACTATTTTAGTTATCATAATCAATGATGCACTGTAGTAGTCAAAGTAATAACTAGTCAACTGATATTCCGACCTCTGGAAAGCAAAACTCATTACCAACATATAGACAAGTATTTTGGAGATACTAATAACAATAACTTCAGCAGATTATAAGCTACTATGGATTTCAAACTTCTCCAATTGTCTACCAATTCCATTGTAGATTAGACAGTTTCCTGACCATATCATTTATGCTTTTCTATGTTTGATCACTATATATCACTCGAGACAAGGATTTACAGTAGAAAGTTTCCTGAAAATGTCAACTCTGCCACCGAAATCAAAGCATAAAATTGAATTGCTTGTTATATTTGGTGCAAAAGTTGTAAATATACACACAACTCAGTCACTCAAATAGAAGCCTAATTCAAACTATACTCATCCAAGTTAAAGACAACACTATCCAAATCATATGACAAGAGAAGAGGACATGAATAAAGCAATAGTCAGTACTTAAAGAGTACCAAAGGGATCTGCAATCATAGCCTACAAACATGTATAAAACAGATCTATAATGAAATCACCTCAACGCCTGCACCTCTATGATAATCCATTGTTAAAGTTTCCGCTGTACGCTTTCCCTCATCATAGCAACTTCTCTCACCTATAAGCAGACCGAAACAAAAAGCTTAAAAAACAAAACAAAGAAAGCAAACAAACAATATAGCGAAACAGCAGCAGCTAATTCACCTATTGGATTCACATTTCCCCAATAAGTCTCCTTCTGTGGATGCTCAAGTGGATCACCATAAACCTCACTCGTGCTCGTAAGCAAGAACTTAGCACCAACTCGCTTCGCAAGACCCAGCATATTAAGCGTTCCCATCACATTTGTTTTGTAAATTTAACAGTCAAAGATCAAAACAAATGAATTCCACAAAATCACAAGAAGCACATTAAAGAATTCAAAATAAAATGAGTGTTTAAATCTAAATAAGGATATAATTGTCTTGACGGGGTTATATTTGTAATGAACGGTGACGCAGGGCAAGCCAAGTGATAGATCTGATCAACTTCCAACAAGATCGGCTCAACGACGTCGTGTCGAATAAGCTCAAACCTAGGGTTCCCAAAATGATGCACCAAATTCTCTTTCCTTCCAGTGAAAAAATTATCAATCACGATCACTTCATCGCCACGATCAATCAACTTATCAACCAAATGGCTCCCAACAACCCGGCCCCACCAGTAACCACAATCCGCAATCTCCGCCGTCCGATTCCGACGGGGACTCTCCCGGTTTTGGCGCCAAAACTCCTCTGAAACTGCTGGTTGCGGCTGGCAATTGCAGAGGGGAAGGGGTGGGACTCTTGTGGGCCCAGACGTGAGAGAGTGGGATGGAGGATGAAAAACGAGGAGCCTATAAGGATCCCGACGAGGATGAACAAAAGACGCTGTTCTTTGAAGAGGTAGTTGATGGATCTGGGAAGAGATCGAGGGTGTTTTGGGGTTTTTGACAAATACGTTGCGTTTTGACCCGAGAGGCTTTCTTCGTCTCGCCTTTGTTGCATGCTTGATTGCTTGTGTAGCTTCATCATTTGAATTTTTTTTCCCTTCTTCTTTTTTGGTGGTGCAGTGAGTGAAGCTCTGTTTTATTTTTTGTTTTTTTTGTTTTTTGTTTTTGAGAGCCTGGTTTCGTTTCGTTTTTTTTTTTCAAAATTTTTTTCAAAGACAGTTATGAAGTTACGGTGTTACTGGATTCAGTAAACGGATTAACGGAAAGCGATATCGTTAGCTATCTGGTGCGGGTAGATCTAAGTAGGCTGGGTAAGTGTCATTTTTGTGTGGTCTTGATTTTAGTTTTGATCGTGATTATGTAGGACCCACAGAGATTTACTGAAATCAAGTAGGTGGGGTGTATGAGGGTGGCAATGGGCCGGGCCGGGCTTTTGCAAGCCCGGCCCGAGCCCGGCTAACAAAAAAAAAGCCCGGGCCCGGGAAAAGCCCGGCCCGGGTGTCTTCCGGGCCGGGCTCGGGCCCGGGCTTTTTGGGCCCGAATTTAAAAAAAAAATTTAAATTTAAAAATATATAAATATAAAATATATTTACACTATATACAAAGATAATTTATAAATAAATCACAAGTTTCATTGATAAATTAACAATTTAAATGCTAAAAATAAATAAAAATGATATAAACATATTAAAAATAGAAAAGCCCGGCCCGGGCCCGGGCCCGAGTCGGGCTTTCGTTTTAAGGCCCGGCCCGGGCTTTTTTCACCACGGGCCGGGCCAAAGCCCGCCGGGCCGGGCCGGGTCGCGGGCTAAACTGCCACCCTTAGTGTATGGTGTAGACTGTGACAGACTGACGGGAGAGCATTGTTAATTATTTTCGTTTTTTCTCTGCTATGAAGCGTCAGTTAACGGAATATATATGTGTTGCTTTACTCACCTATTCTATATTTGAAAAAGAAAAGTGATACAGATACTTACACTTCTACATAAAATAACTATACATTTCTTATTGTAGTTACAGTGATCACTACAGTAATCACTGTAGTTACAGTGAGAGAGATATAGTTATTTTATATTGAAATATAAGTATGTCTATCATTTTTGTTTTAAAAAATATATATTTATCACTGTAACTACAGTGAGAGAGATATAGTTATTTTATATTGAAATATAAGTATGTCTATCATTTTTGTTTTAAAAAATATATATTTATTATTAAGAAAATTAATATAGCAATTTATTAAAAAATCATATTTTTTATCACCTATTAAAAAAAAAACTCTACTTATCAATTTGTTTCATCTTTAATCTTAAGACTTTAAATTTTATTCATCTTTAGTCATTTTCTATTACTATTTATTCTTTTTCTTTTACTAATAAGAGGTTTGACATAATTTTTTTTTACCTTCTACTCTTATAAACCCAACAAAAATAATAATAATAATTTTGTTCACATGAAAAATATTTTTTTCCTTTTTATAAAAATAGTTTGCAAGGTTTAAACACATTTTAGCCTCTTAATTCCCATTTATGCACTGTGTTTTTTGAAAACGCATATTTTTATTTTAAATACACACTAAATATTATTATTTTTTTGTGCAAATGAGATCACTTATAATCACATGTACCTAAATAAATAAACTCTTAAATACACACCTAATTGATGTCATTTGTGACTATCGGTAAAAAATACAGTCAAAATGTGAATAAGCTCACAAATGTGACCGTTCTCAATATATATGAGGGTCGACAATATGACTTAGGTCACAATTGTGAATGTGCTCAATGTAACCGATGGTCGGCAATGTAAATGAGGTAGTTAATGTGATTGATTGAGGGTCGGCAATGTGATTGATCGAGGGTCGGCAATATGACAGATAAAACTAATGTGATTGAGGTGAGGTAACTGACCGGCGTAAACACACATGTATAACGCAAGCGCACGCATCGTTCAAGTAGTATAAAAATATCGATCCCACGAGGACTTAATATCTAAACTATTAATTTTATGAGGTCAAATGATTACTAATATCTAACAAGTTGATTGATTGATTTGAAATGGTGATGATTCTAAATTTAAAAACAAGTAAATAAAATGGTTCGAAAGTAGGTTGGTGGAAATTCAAATTATAAAAACTATCCAGGGTGTGATTTATTCCAATATTATTTAAAAGATGAAGTGGTTATCTTATAGTTGGGTAAAATATTGATTTATTACCTGGAACACTAAATTATGTAAAAGCCTCTTCCGATGGTCAATTACAAATACTAGTATAATCCAATTGAACCATATGTCTATGTCAACCAAATTACCTAGATTCATTAAGTTTGAGTTCCAATTATGGATACCCCCGCCCGACAGGTATATTCCTATCCTGTAAGGAAATCTATTAAAGGGTTATCTATCCTAAGGAAGATCGTGGGCTATGAGTCTAAGGTCTTAAACTTAAAATCTCTATGTCTAGTTCATTTTAAGTTTACCTAATCAATTTTATTAATGGCCAGTTAATAAAAAGCATTAAGATTAAGACTCGATAAATAAATCTTTAAATTACCCAAACCTATAATCTAACCCTTATAAAACAGTGATATTGAAATTCATCACAACCCCAGATAACTGGCTTAGTTAAGACACATATTTACGGGTAGTAAAAACTTAAATAAAATAAAAGACATAAAGTAAATTGCTGAAAATTAAATACTGAAAAGTAAATTGCTGAAAAGTAAATAAAGTAAATGTATAATAAAAGAGAATGCTGGGGTTAGAGGATCAACTTTTATTACTACTATTTAGATATCTCCCTTAATATAATATATTAACTTTGCATGATAATTACCAACCAGCCATATAGGCGGTATCCAGATAAGTCACAATTAATTAATTACCAACCGACCAATCAGGTGGTATCCAGTTTAGTCAGGTTAAAACCAATTTAAATAATTACCAACCGACCAATATGGCGGTATCCTCGTTAAGTCAGGTTTTAAATAGTTTATATATTATAATTAAGGGAGATTAATCTAAATAGTAATAATAAAAGCTTTACCTTTCACCCCAGCAAGGGGGAATTACCTCCTCATTGCTTGAAAAATAAAAACTGAAAAGTAAAGAAAAGAAAGTGTTGTGCGTAAAAGTAAATTGCGGAAAGTAAAAACTGAAAAGTAAAGAAAAGAAAGTGCGAAACTGAAAATTAATTACTGAAAACTAAAAATAAACAAATAGATACAATCTTCTTATTTATTCATTAAGAATTTCAAAGAAGAAAGTATGAATTTTACAAATGAAATGGCTTGGTATTTATAGGCAAAATTTTGCCTCCATCAAATCATCCATCAAATTCTCCACCAAATCCATTATTAATTTCTCCACTAATTACTCCACCAAATCCATAATTGCTCCACTAATTGCTTATCTTGTTTGGTGGTGATTTGATAATTTTTATTAATTATTTATTAATTAATATTTTGCTTTGAAAATGATTGATAATGACTTTTAATAATTACACTCCACACACTTCTGGATGGTTCATCAATTTCGGTCATGAAATCATCAGCATTTGAAAATATGTTCTCTTTCAAAGTTGTAGATCTTTGAGTCTTCTTTAATCTGGAACTTGAATCAGCTCAATCCGATATCTGAGTAAAAAGTTATGCCCAAAATACGACACGATGCGCAAATTGGAATTCCCAAAACTGCACTTCGTCAAAAACGCCCTTTCAAATTTCCAATCTCCAAAATTAATATATCAATCCAAGTCTAATTGCCTTTATTTGATCCACATTTCGTCCTAAATGATTTCATTGAGTCCCGATATTATTTTATCTGCAAAATAAAAATAAAACATATCAAAACGTTCATCAAACCCGAGAAACTAAACAAAATATTAAGTAAAAGAGGTGGTAAATATTGATATATTTTCCGCTCATCACACCCTCAAACCTAACATTTTGCTAGTCCTCGAGCAAAACAACAAAATAAAAATAAAATTAAACTAAGCCACTTTCGTAGGGATCACGGTTGCATTTAGCATATGCAACAAGCCTTTAAATCCCTAGGTGTCCCTAGTGGACGAGTTGTAGTCTCGTGAGGGTTTACAGCAATGATACCCACAAACATTTTACAAAAGTAAACAGGTAATAAAACTAATGCACACAAAAGCAAAAAGACAAGCGAAAAGAGAATAAAGATGTTAGTGACTAATCAGGTGAAACTTTTACTCCAAGTTACTAGTTGTTTTGTTTTATTCTAAATTATTGAATAAGTAAATTCTCCGATTATTTTTACCATTCTTCATATACACGGCCAACAAAATATTAAACAACTCATTTTTTGCCCACAACAGTCATAAGTGCAGTTGATAAGAGAGTAATATTTTTGTCCT
Source organism: Zanthoxylum bungeanum (assembly GCA_019454045.1). Taxonomy (NCBI): domain Eukaryota; kingdom Viridiplantae; phylum Streptophyta; class Magnoliopsida; order Sapindales; family Rutaceae; genus Zanthoxylum; species Zanthoxylum bungeanum. The sequence continues at coordinate 139,331 of SKCR01027528.1, forward strand.
AAAGTTCTATCAGAATTCACACCTTTTTGTAGCAATGGAATAATTTTTCTGATTTTTTCTTTGATTTTTCTCTATTTTTTTATTTATATACAATACCTTCTGTCTATGTAACGAGTGTTGGGTCGGTGACTCCCAACCAGTTGGCTTTAGGGCACCATGTGTTAAGACACCCCAATGGACTTAATTACTCAGACTTCCGATATATATATTTTTTGTAGCATCTTTGATCCATGTAACGAGCTTTGGGCCAGTGACTCCCAAACCAGTTGGTTTTAGGGCACTAGGTGTTAAAACACCCTTACAGACTTAATAACTCGGATCTCAGACGTTTTTTTTTTTTTTCTTTACTCCATTGCTTTTTTAAGATGCTTCTTCCAATTAAACTAGAGCACTGAATATTACAAACTTTTCATTTTAGCTCATGTCCGTATGTTACTATATATATTGATAATATCTGTCAACTAAGCATATGAAGATTCCTTTTAGTCAATTTTATGGAGAATTTACAAATTAAATAATTCAAAAGGAAATAAACAAAAATTAATGTTTCGAATTAGGTTTGAGATACGTCTCAGGAGTGGAAACTCCTTACTCAGCTATCTTTTACCAATTTCACCTTTTTAGTCAAAATAAAAACACAAAAACACAAATTTTTTTTGTAATTTTTGAAAATTTTTCAATTTTTTTTTTGTATTTTTCGAAAAATTTTGGACTAAAAATAAAAATAACACACAAACTAAAAACAAGGTACTGATCAACTAATTTCCTCCCCCAAACCTAAATGAGACATTGTCCCCAATGTCTTAAACAGTAAAAGGAGAGTTAAGAAGGTCGTACCTGGTTAGCTGAAATCTACAGGAAATTAAAGGTTAAGATCCAAATTAATTCGAAGCCTCTTACCACGATCGTCCTCGGACCAATTTATCTTGAAAGGATAGGGTCAACTTGTGGTTCATAGGCTATGAGTTGGTCTATTAGATCTGGAGCAGTTCTGACAGTGAAGAGGAGTTCTTTCATAGGTTTTGACACGAACCCATTTCTCTGAGCATCATCAAGAAACACACAAAGAAAATCATAAAATCCATCAACGTTAAGCAGTCCAAGCGGTTTCTGGTGTATGTTCAGGTTCGCCCAAGATAGAACTATAAAAATTTCCTCCAATGTGCCTAAGCCTCCTGGCAAAGCAATAAAAGCATCAGCACGGTTAATCATTTCTACCAGTCGTTCAGACATACCTGGCACGATCAGTTCCTCTCTGTTTGATGATCCAATAAGATTTGCCTCTGCCAAGGGTTTTGGGATGATTCCCAAAACGTGACTGCCTCCTTCCTGTACAGCCTTTGAAACGATCCCCATAAGTCCAAGATTTCCTCCGCCATATATTAAGTGCATATTCCTTGCAGCTAAGACTCGACCCAATTCCTGTGTTGCTTCTATGTATTGTGGCTTAACACCAACACTGAAAAGGGTGAGTAAAAATAGCACAAGTATCTTCCAGAGGACGATTAGTAGCGAAATAATATCGTGATAGTCAAAAAGGTCTGAATCCTGTCGGAGAAAATTAAAAGAAAACAACAAAACAAATCACAATTATTAAGAAAAGACAAAGAGATATAATATTTACAAGAAAAGTAACGGTTTGATTGACGTCTATGCGTCAGGGACAAGCTTCCATCCATTTTCTTATAAATGGCAAACAGGGTCTTTTTGAGTCAGATTCCCGAGACTTAACAGTTGTCTTTCTTTTAGAAATTGTATATGTAATTTGCGAATGGCTATATGAACATATCCACTAGGATGCGTCTCAAGAGTCGAAGATAGATCATCTAAAGACTCCTTACTCAAGTCATCCCTAATGAATTTAATTTTATCTTCGCGATTATCAGACACCATTCCTAAAGAACGAAAACGAGTGTTGCAATTAAATCGTGCACATTTGTAACAAACACCCATTTGTTTAGCTCTACGTTTCTTTGAATAGGTGCTTCTTCCAAATCCAGGCAGATGTGAAATAAAAGAGTCAGAAGACTCACCTGCCAATCGGACTCGTGCTTCAATTACCCAACGAATATCATTAGGAATACCATGGATTGTCAATAACCTCATCCGTTCCAAGCGAGATTTTATACTTTCATCAAAGATTTTGGTGGGAGAGAAGGAAATTGCTTGTGAAGATTTGCGAGAGCTTCTTCCATCTTGAAATGACTAAACCTGCAAAATTAAACACACAAAATAAAAACACACCAAATCACAATATACACAAATTGCATGGGTTGCCTCCCTGCTAGCGCTAAGTTTAAAGTCGTCAGCCATACTTGACTTCTCGAACGTTAAGTTGGATCTGAAAGTGTGACACTTTCTTTTTGTCGCTCAAATGATTCTCCCCAGTAGTGTTTGACACGCTTGTTTTTAACCTTGAAAGTTTTGTTAGCGTCAGGATCATGTATCTCAACGGCTCTATTTGGTAAAACTTTGGTGATCACAAATGGACCTGACCACCGTGATTTTGGCTTCCATGGGAAGAATTTCAACCTTGATTTGTTTAACAGTACCTTCTGCCCTGGTTCCAGTTGTATGCGCACTAACTTCTCATCATGTCTTTTCTTGCCTTTTTCTTTGTACAATTTGGCATCTCAAAAGGCTGATTGTGAAATTCCTCCAATTCGTTGAGCTGGTGGAACTTTTTCTCTTCTGTTGCTTGTAGAGCAAGAATTGGCTCCTTTAGTGCAAAAGATGATTTATTTATCTTAGGCTCCACAAGCAATTGACATGTTTTAAGTTTGTCAGTAGAACTTTGTCTTTCATTAGAGTTCTGAATGGTACTGTGTATCACATCGAGTTTGAAACATTCCTCCTTCTTTTCATCATCTGGGAAATTCATGGCCTTGAAAACATTGAATGTTACTTCTTGGTCCTGTACCCTCATGGTTAATTCTCCTTTTTGTACATCAATAATGGTTCGACCTGTAGCCAAGAACGGTCTCCCGAGGATGATTGGCACGTCTGCGTCTTCCTCCATATCAGGGACAATAAAATCTGCTGGGAAAATGAATTTGTCAACCTTGACCAGCACATCTTCAACTACACCTCTCGGAAATACGAGCGTTCTATCAGCAAGTTGTAGTGAGACTGAAGTTGGCATTATTTCTCCAATCTGCAGTTTCCTGAAAATAGAAAAATGCATCAAGTTAACACTCGCACCTAAATCACACAAAGCCTTACCAAAGTTATGTTCTCCTATGACGCAATGAACAGTGAAACTGCCAGGATCTTTCAACTTCGGGGGAAGTTTCCTCTGAATGATAGCACTGCATTCTTCTGTTAATGCTACTGTCTCGTAATCTCCCAATCTCCGTTTTCGTGAAAGAATATCTTTCATGAATTTGGCATAGGTGGGCATTTGTTCCAACGCTTCTGCAAATGGGATGTTGATATGCAGCTTTTTGAAGATTTCCAGGAACCGAGAAAACTGCTTGTCCAATTTGTTTTTCTGAAGACGTTGAGGAAAAGGTGGAGGTTGAGTGATCTGTTCTTTTTCCTTTGCTTCTTTTTCCTCCATCTGTTGCTTTGTTTCTTTTGGAACTTCCTCAGCAGTTGAATTGACTCCAACATCTTTGTTGATTTCAGTACCGCTTTTTAACATGATGGCATTACATTGCTCCTTCCCCATGTTTCTTGGATTTGGCTCTGTGTTGCTGGGAATGGTACCTGGCGGTCTGTAACTCGGAGCATTTGCCAGTTGTCCCATTTGATTCTCCAGTACTTTAATAGAAGCAGATTGACTTTGAATTAATGCTGATTGGGATTGAAACATAGCATCATATCTTGCTGCTTGAGAGTCGTGTTTTACTTCTAACTTTTTCAAGTGGGTCAACACTTCTGTTATTCCTGGTTCATTTGCCTGCTCCTGGCTTTTGTTCTGTTGTTGGAATTCAGGTGGTGGATAGTTCTGCTGTTGGCCTGAATTGTTGCTCCATGATAAATTGGGATGATTCCTCCACCCTGGATTGTAGGTGTTGGAATATGGATTGTTCCCTTCTCTGTTGAAATTGCTGACATAATTCACCGTTTCTTCATGTTGTTTTGGTTCTGGTGCTCCTCCATATGGTGAACTTGTGGATCCAGTGATGTTCACAACTTGCGTGCTAAATGTTTCTAGACATTTGCATATCTGATCCAGCCTGGTATTCACTGATGTGTTTGCTCCAACTTCATAAATTCCTGCAATTCTTTGGATCATGCTCCTTTCTGTTGGCCACAAGGAATTGTTGTTGGCCATTTCTTCGATTAGTTCCCAGGCTTGATCTTCTCCTTTTGCCATTAAAGCTCCTCCAGCAGCAGCATCGATTGTGGTTCTCATTATTCCAGAAAGTCCATTATAGAATGTTTGGACTTGAAGCCATTTTGGAATCTCATGGTGAGGACATTTCCGGAGTAAATCTTTGTACCTTTCCCAAGCTTCGCAGAGGGATTCTGAATCTTGTTGTACAAAGGATGTGATGTCATTCCTCAGCTTTCCGGTTCTGGCTGGTGGAAAGTACTTTGCAAGAAATTTGGTGGCTAAAGTGTTCCAAGTTGTGATGGAACCTGCTGGTAGTGAATGTAGCCAAGCTTTAGCTCTGTCCTTCAAGGAGTATGGAAAAACTCGCAGTCTCATTGCTTCTTCCGCTTCTCGGTTGTAATTAAAAGTGCCGCAAACTTCAAGGAAGTTGCTGATGTGGGAATTAGGATCTTCAGTTGCATTCCCCCCGAATTGAACTAACTGCTGAATCATCTGAATGCATGTTTTGATGTCACACGCATTTGCTGGTAAGAGAGGAAGTACAATACAGGAAATGAGTCTGTCTACCACCGGAATGGTTCTGTCTCGAATGGGAATTGGTGGCGTAAACACACACGTATAACGCAAGCGCACGTATCGTTCAAGTAGTATAAAAATATCGATCCCACGAGGACTTAATATCTAAACTATTAATTTTATGAGCTCAAATGATTACTAATATCTAACAAGTTGATTGATTGATTTGAAATGGTGACGATTCTAAATTTAAAAACAAGTAAATAAAATGGTTCGAAAGTAGGTTGGTGGAAATTCAAATTATAAAAACTATCCAGGGTTGTGATTTATTCCAATATTATTTAAAAGATGAAGTGGTTATCTTATAGTTGGGTTAAAATATTGATTTATTAACCTGGAACACTAAATTATGTAAAAGCCTCTTCCGATGGTCAATTACAAATACCTAGTATAATCCAATTGAACCATATGTCTATGTCAACCAAATTACCTAGATTCATTAAGTTTGAGTTCCAATTATGGATACCCCCGCCCGACAGGTATATTCCTATCCTGTAAGGAAATCTATTAAAGGGTTATCTATCCTCAAGGAAGATCGTGGGCTATTGAGTCTAAGGTCTTAAACTTAAAATCCCTATGTCTAGTTCATTTTAAGTTTACCTAATCAATTTTATTAATGGCCAGTTAAAAAAAAGCATTAAGATTAAGACTCAATAAATAAATCTTTAAATTACCCAACCTATAATCTAACCCTTATAAAACAGTGATATTGAAATTCATCACAACCCCAGATAACTGGCTTAGTTACGACACATATTTACGGGTAGTAAAAACTTAAATAAAATAAAAGACATAAAGTAAATTGCTGAAAATTAAATACTGAAAAGTAAATTGCTGAAAAGTAAATAAAGTAAATGTATAATAAAAGAGAATGTTGGGGTTAGAGGATCAACTTTTATTACTACTATTTTAGATATCTCCCTTAATATAATATATTAACTTTGCATGATAATTACCAACCAGCCATATAGGCGGTATCCAGATTAAGTCAAATTAATAATTAATTACCAACCGACCAATCAGGCGGTATCCAGTTTAGTCAGGTTAAAACCAATTTAAATAATTACCAACCGACCAATATGGCGGTATCCTCGTTAAGTCAGGTTTTAAATAGTTTATATATTATAATTAAGGGAGATTAATCTAAATAGTAATAATAAAAGCTTACCTTTCACCCCAGCAAGGGGGAATTACCTCCTCATTGCTTGAAAAATAAAAACTGAAAAGTAAAGAAAAGAAAGTGTTGTGCGTAAAAGTAAATTGCGGAAAGTAAAAACTGAAAAGTAAAGAAAAGAAAGTGCGAAACTGAAAATTAATTACTGAAAACTAAAAATAAACAAACTAGATACAATCTTCTTATTTATTCATTAAGAATTTCAAAGAAGAAAGTATGAATTTTACAAATGAAATGGCTTGGTATTTATAGGCAAAATTTTACCTCCATCAAATTCTCCACCAAATCCATTATTAATTTCTCCACTAATTACTCCACCAAATCCATAATTGCTCCACTAATTGCTTATTTTGTTTGGTGGTGATTTGATAATTTTTATTAATTATTTATTAATTAATATTTTGCTTTGAAAATGATTGATAATGACTTTTAATAATTACACTCCACACACTTCTGGATGGTTCATCAATTTCGGTCATGAAATAATCAGAATTTGAAAATATTTTCTCTTTCAAAGTTGTAGATCTTTGAGTCTTCTTTAATCTGGAACTTGAATCAGCTCAATCCGATATCTGAGTAAAAGGTTATGCCCAAAATACGACAGATGCGCAAAACTGGAATTTCCAAAACTGCACTTCGTCAAAAACGCCCTTTCAAATTTCCAATCTCCAAAATTAATATATCAAGTCCAATAATTGCCTTTATTTGATCCACATTTCGTCCTAAATGATTTCATTGAGTCCCGATATTATTTTATCTGCAAAATAAAATAAAACATATCAAAACGTTCATCAAACCCGAGAAACTAAACAAAATATTAAGTAAAAGGGGCGGTAAATATTGATATATTTTCCGCTTATCAGTAACTAATGTGATTGAGATTTGAGATCGCAAATGTGTTTAGGAGTCAGCAATGTGGCAGAGCTTATAATGTGACTATCTCAATGCAATTGGGGATCTGTAATATGACTGGGGTAATTAATGTGGCTAGAGTCAGTAATATAGATGATGTTATATTGTGATTGTGCTCAATGTGGTTTAGGCTCGGCAATTTGACTAAAGTCGCAAATATGACTGAGGCACACTCATGACTAAATTTTCAATCACCTAACTGATATTCATATTATGACTTTGGATAAAAATATGACTATGACTCAGTTCTTTATGATTTAAGTAAAATGTTATTGTAACTGTAGTCAATGTGACTAATGGTCGGTAATGTGATTAAGGTAAATAATGTGACTGAATGTAAACAATATGACTGAGGCATACATATGCAACTTCCAATTATAAATGTGATTGAGGTAAAATTGTGATTATAACGAATGTCAATGTGAAATATGTGTAACGTAACAATTTTAAGGCTAATTTTGACCTTAGATAAGTTCGATTTTGTGAGAGGTTTATTGATGAAAGTTGTAGGTATGTATGTTAAGTGTATGTATATTTTGTACATATTGTGATTTGGAGTCCGAACGAAAGAGACATGAGTATTTGAAAATAAATAATTTGAAATTATTATTCTCTTATAAATATAAATATCATTTTTTACTCAAACAGTTAGGGCTAAATAGTAAAGATTTCATCCTAATTGGATTTTTTTAATAAAAGCCCCAAATTAATTTTGTTGTTGTTATTATTATTATCATTATTATTAATATTTTTATTTTATTTTATTTTATTTTATTTTTTCGATATCGGAAATACTTAAATAATAACCATCTAATATCCATTTCGCATACCTAATTTCAAATAAGATATCCATTAAACTTACCATATGAATAATATTCATGTCGGATATTATCGAATAAGTGGACATCCTTAATTGGAACTCTACTCTGATTTTCCTTTAGAATTTTTTTTCTCCTAAAACATGTTAAGCTTTTATTCTACAATCATATTAGTACGATCACCACAATATTAAATTATTTATTTATGTATAACAACTAACCTGTTGGTGTAAAGTATTTTTAGTAAAAGAAAATTGGTTGTGTTCAATTGTGTATATTTTTAAAGTTATAAAAATTTTAAAATGATTTTAAGAAGCTTTACCACTAATTATTTTAACCCATTTTAAATGATGTGTGGATTAATATGAACAATGGTTTACCCCATTTAGTATAACAAAGCCCAAACTATCAAATGCCATTTATTGACTGAACAATCAAAAACATTATGGGCTTAAAAGGGCTTTAAGATTATAAGACCAAAATTTAAAATATATAATGCATTGATATTGTATAAATCACAATTAGATATAATCTATATAAAAATTTATTTAGTATTTTGTCGTGTGGTATTTGTTGAATATACTGCCTCGGCTACGAGAAATTAATGTTTTTTTTTTTTCTGAAACGTAGGAAATCTTGCCGCTAAATCACCGATTCCGAATTTAAGTAGAGTATGTACAACTTTCGATTGTCCCAGACTTCTTACAAAAACGCACTTTCTGTATTCGAATTCAGGATCTCAACGTGAGATTCAGAGTCATACACCATCAAGCAAGGCCTCTTGGGGACACTAAAAATTAATTGTTTTTTTTTTAAATTATTGAAAACCCCACCGCCAAACCATTCATTCTGGACTTAGGCAGAGCAGGTAAAATTCGCGGCTGTCCCAGACTCCAAGAAACGCACTACATGGATTCGTACCCAAAACCTTAAGGTGGGATCCTGAACCTACATCATCAAACCACGCCCCTTGAAGATACGAGAAATTAATGTTGCTAAGGACTAAGCAATAAAGAATCATACGAGCTTCTTACCCTTTTAAAGGTTTTAAATAAAAGGTTTTAGTTACACGATATCGACATTGCTTTTGAATAGATATGAAAGTCCTCTTTTGGAAAACTTAAAGCATAGGCTTCATCTGAAGATTTATGAACGACATATTTATTTTTATTTTTTTATATTTAATTATGAGTGAAAGGTTATTTGAATTTGTCAGTAAAAACATTTGAAAGCTATGATCGTTACATTGTTTCCCTTTTAAGTATTACATACAATATAAATTTTATAAGACTTATATTTAAATAACTATTTAAACACTTCATATTTAAGATAAAAATATAAAATCCCAGCTTTTTTAATATTAAAGATAAAATATCATAAAACAAGTAATATTAATGTTATAACGAACATTGAAGTATGAAATTATCAACCCAAATAAAACATTTTCCCACTATGTAAGGTTGATTATATGGATCTTTTGATGTTATAGCGTTCTATATGAGATCATTGATTCATCAAGTTGTATAAAAGTGTATGTCTCTTTTATTATATTGACATGCTAATTGATAAGTTATGAATTTATTATTTACAATTTTATTAAGTATTAAAAAAAATAAAAGAAATAATACTAACATGACAATTTATTATTTCTTATATTCTAACTTTACTAATTTATATTTTTATTATAGAATTTATTGATTATAAATGATATTATATTGATATAGAGATAAATCAGTTATCATGTCAATATATTATTATTCAAGGATAAAATTATAAAAAAAATATATTAATTTTTTGAGGTGAAGAGGTGTTAGATAATGAAAGAAAATCTTGAATTCACTCTGTATTAATTTACAATGGTAGGGGCCTTTATATAGGCTACATAGAAAACCAAAATAGAAAAGAAATCTTATAGTAATGAACAATAATAATGAATATAGGAAATTTGTATATAATAGGGAAATATAATAAAATCATGAATTCTAATGGTATTAGGAATTCTATTTTGGATATTGATTCCATATTTCTTAACATTCCTTAACACCCCCCTCAAACTCAAGCTGGTAACGAAGGAGTAAGCTTGAGGTTGCATCTTGAAATTGGAGAGCGGAGTTTTGAAACTGGAAATCTTGAAACTTGGAGGCTGGAAACCTTGAGATAATGGATGAGCTTTAACCTATGAAGCCCGAAGGGGGAGCCGAAGCCCAAGATGATGTCGAAGCCGGAGAGCTTTAACCTACGAATCCCAAGAGGGTGCCGAAGCCTAAGAGCTTTAACCTACGAAGCCCGAAGGGGGAGCCGAAACCCAAGAGGATGCCAAAGCCGAAAAGGGAGCGAAATCCCGAAAGAGAGCCGAAGCCCGAGAGTGCCGAAGCCAGAGAGGGAGCGAAATCCCGAAATAAAACCGAAGACGAAAAGAGAGCGAAATCCCGAAAAAGAGCCGAAGCTCGAGAGAACCGAAGCCAGAAAGGGAACGAAATCCCGACAGAGAGCGGAAACAAAATCTTAAAGAGAGTCGAAACCTGAAAGGAGTCGGCCAGAGCACACTTGTGAAAAGGTGGTGCGAAGGGGTGGCGCGAAGGGTGGCACGTGAGGTTCACGTGCCGATGGTGGCCGCGATCCCCACGCGCCGATGAAAGCAGAGAGAGTGAAACTAGAAAAAGAAGAACCTGATGTCTGATACCATGTTAGATAATGAAAGAAAGTCTTGAATTCACTCTGTATGAATTTACAATAGTAGGGGCCTTTATATAGGCTACATAGAAAACCAAAATAGAAAATGAATCATACAGTGATGAACAATAATAATGAATATAAAAAATCTGTATATAATAGAGAAATATAATAAAATCATGAATCCTAATAATACTAGGAATTATATTTTGGATATTGATTCCATATTCCTTAACAAGAGGTAACGAGATATTACAAAATTATTAAAGAGATAAATGATATATATCAAAATGATAAAGGGAAAGTAACAATCTCCCTTTAAATATATTACCTGACACCTAGTGATTTCACATCGAAAATCACGATTCCTCAACATTAAACATATATTTTTTTCCTTAAAATATTGGTCTTAGCCTATAACTTTGCCGGGCCAATAGCATAACCTAATCTTCATTTAAACCATTTCTATTCACGTCATCAATATAATTTATTAAATAAAATATGATTTATCTAAATGAACCATGCTCTTTTTTAGAAATTAAAAGTCATATATCTTGAATATGTCATAAGATAACTCTAATAAACTTCAATCATGTCACCATGACACCATCGATCAAAAATGTTCATCAAATTCAAATTGAAGTACCAATTTTATATACGTGTACGGAGCCGCAAAGCTTTATCAATTTCTTGTTACATGTAAAGTGTTATATGTTTGAGAGAGACACATTATTGTCGTATTTAAAAAGCACATTATGAGTGAGCAGTCCATATTTAAATTCGGATCTAATTTCATAATTTTATCTATATGTTTTTTTTTTAAAAAAATATTTCCCCGAAAAAAAATTAGCCACTCAAAAATAAAATCGCCATCACTTAATGTAATTGTTTAGGCATAAAGTCAACTCCATGCATAATAATTTGTTTAAATTAAAAGGGATTTTCCATTTTTCTCAGGGATTCCAAGAAAGCGACGTCGTTGTTAATATTTTGGTATAATTTTCATTTTTCACCTTCGCTATCGGCCCTTTGTTGTAAAATCCGCAAGTTGAAAAAATTGATAATATCTATTACACAAATATCAATTTATATAGAAGATTGAAATTCGTATTCTTTGTCTTTTTATTCGGTCTGTAACTTAATAAAATGATGGATCTCTGCTTAAAAATTAATTAATTATATATAATATTTTCATTTAAGCCTTAATACTATTTATAATTTATATATTTTTATAAATATTAAGATATTTTTTATTTACATCTACATAAAATTGTAAAAAGAAATTTGAACATATTTATTAAAAAATTAAAAATAAATTAATTAAAACTTAAATGAGTAATGAGGAGGGGATGGAGATTTTACCTAATCCCGTCCCTTTCCCGAATAAAAAAAAAGTATTAAATTTTCCCCTTCCCTATCCCGATATTAATTTTTTCAATTTTTCATCTTTGATCCCCTCCCCAATTGAGGAGGATCCCCAAGAACCTCAGTGCTCTTGAGATTTCTGCCATCCCTATTCAATTATAATTAACTCGAGAAAATATTTATTCTCCTTATTTGTCCTTGGTAGCAGTAGAATAAGGATTTTGATTGGATAGGATTGAAATATAGAAACAATAAAATTAATAGGATTAAAATTAAAGAATCCAACAATAAGGGTCATAATTAAAAAAAAAATTATAAAATTGTGTAAATATGACGGGTAAATTTCAGATTCATATAAATAATATTTTTTTTTCCTAATTTGGGGTGGCCAAAACTATCTTAAAATTACATGTGGTTCCTCCATTGTCCCAAGATTTGATCGAGTGCTTTTCAAGTGTAATTTCCTCAAAAATTGAAAAATAGGAGGCTAAATATCAATTTGAATTTCACATACCTCTATCTTAAAAAACAAAAAAAAAACAAAAAACAAAAAAAAAACGTGGGAAAATGTGGATAACTTTTCTTATAAACATTTCTAAAATGACTCCTAAATCAATTTTCAACTTACATAACTTCAACACCTTTTTATCATTTGACTCATTTATATCGTTTTTCAACTATCTAACTTTTCTTTTTTACACTTGTGCGATCCATTTTGGCTAGGTTGCCTTTTATTTTTTTTTATTACAATTTATAAAATCACTGCAAGAAAATTGAAGATTATCACGATTACCGATCGAAAATCGACAGAATATCTTTGGTCGGTATTTGACTCGTCGATGATAAATTACTGATCGAAATGTCGGTCGATAAGTTATTATCCGAATTACCGACCGACTATATTTTAATAGATAATTTTTTAAAGTTGTATTTAAAAAATGAATGATATTGTGAAACAAAATAGTAGTATTTTAGAAAATTTAACTCTTTGAAAAAAAACTTTACAACCTGTATTTCCAAAAGCCTAAGATTTTATTTTTTGCTAATAGAGGTAAAATAGTTTGTTTAATACTCAAAACTATGCTCTAAATAAAACCTAATACCACCAAAATTTTTGAAAAATATTTTTGGGATTAAGAAAATTATTTTATGCCAATTGATTTTCAATCAGTTATTTTTGTTTTTATTGCTGATATGTTAAAAAAATTAAAACAAAAATTGACTTGGCTAGGTAGCTCATTCAACCACATTCTTGAGTTTGAAATTTTTGTTCACAGTAATTAATGATCTATGAATTTGTTGGCGTGAATAGTGGACTAAAAATTCCTTGAAGAAATTGAATAACGCGGTTCAAATTCACATACGAAAATGTTTTTTTTAGTTATTTTTAATATAAAGTTTTATAATATTATTACTATCTATAATCATGTTATGTTAGATTTTAATGGCACTATTAAACAAGACAGAAAATGGTTCATAAGACAAAAAATACTCTTCTTATTAATCACGCCTATGTGCAAATAATAAAAAGCTGTAGATTCTTGTCTTCAATAATAGAATGAGCCACACACCAACGGCTCTAGGTAGTAATAAATTAATTAACACTTTTTTTTTTTTTTTTTTTGGAAACGATGGAAACCCCGCCACCAAACCACCCATTCTGGGCCGCGGCGCAGGTAAAACCACCGGCTGTCCCAGACTCTTACAAGAAGTGCACCCCCTGGATTCGAACTCAGAACCTCAAGGTGAGATCCTGGACCCTACACCACTAAGCCACACCCCTTGGGGACTATAAATTAATTAACACACTTCTCATAAAGAGTCCATATACATTAAACAGTATAAGTATTACTTTTTTTTTTTTTTTTTTGGTAATCAGGGTGTACGAGTCGGTTTATGTGTACTTTAACTAATTTACAAATCATGATAAGTCGTTGGCTTTTTACAACAACAGAGGGCATGCCCCCCAAGGAAATGCATCTAGTGAGATTCAAATCTTGAACCTGAGAGGAAACAAACCACTGAAGTCCAAGACCTTTACCACTGAAACAACTTCTTGGGTTAGTACAAATATTACTTGATAAAAAGATCATCATCTTCAATTGGGTTAGTACAAAAATGACACTCAAGTATTCTGTAAATTGTCATAATATTACTTTAGTCTCTAAAATTTTGAAAATATAAGCTTTAGTTCATACCGTTAAATATTTTTCGTTAATTTTGAGTCATTTTTCATCTTATAGTGTTAAATGATTTTTTTAAAGTATAGTAATAAATTACTTGAATACCCTAAAAACTATCTAAATTTACTGAAATAGATGGAAAAAAAATAGGTAAAAAGTAATTAAACTAAGAAAATTGTTTCACGATAGGGACTATAAGTTGTAATTTCTAAAATTGTAGATACTGAAACTTGTATTTCTAAAATTATATAGATTAAATTATCATTATGATCATCTATAAGATAGTCAAATATCATTTTCCGGCTAAAATATCTCCTAATAATGATCATGCCAAGTGTAGGAAAGATATTTGCCTTACACGACATTATCTATATTCTCTCCTTGAACGTCTCTTATGGCTTCCATATGTAGTTCACGAGCAAAACCTATATTTCCTTTTGCTGGCAACCACATGCAACATCCTACAATTTCTTCCTTTTTCTTAGGCTATAATGTTACAACGAGTCCCCAAAGGGTGTGGCTTGATGGTGTATGGTCCAGGATTTCACATTGAGGTTCTGGGTTCGAATCCAGGGGGCGCACTTCTTGTAAGAGCCTGTGACAGCCGGTGGTTCCTGCGCCGCGACCCAGAATGGGTGGTTTGGTGGCGGGGTTTCCATCGTTTCAAAAAAAAAAAATTAAATAATGTTACAACGAAAATCATAAGAACTTAAACTCTAAACATAGACTATCTTGTAGACAAACTTTTTGTTATGACAAAGAACATAAACTATGTTGTTTTCAAAAATGAACAGTAGCGAGTAAATATTCATTACGCCATTTTAAAAAATAAAATAAAATAAAATAAAATAAAATAAGATTTAGCCCCTAATAGTTTTAAGTTGTATCATTAATACCTCTATATAATTATATTTTGACCCAATAAAATAAATTTTTACTATTTGTATCCATATGTTATTTTAATAATATGTTTTATTTTACTTTTGTTATAAATAATATAATTATTTTTAATTTATTTTTATCATTGGATTGATGCATCATGGAACATGAAAAAATGACTTATTGTATTTAGAGTTTTTGATGAACACCATATTGCACAAAATATTTATAAAATGATTAAAGTAGTTTTTGATAAATATGGTTTACTAAGTAAAATTTTAATAATTGGTTGACAATGCATCTGTAAATACTGCATCAATTAGATATTTAAAAGAAATATGCCAACCAAATTTGGGGGGTGAATTTTCTCATGTTCGTTGCACATGTCATGTCCTTAATTTTTGTGTTCAAGATCGTCTGACTTATTTAGAACATCACATTAATACTATTAAGATTGCACTTAATGTATTTGGTCACGTTCTAATGTCAGGAGTGTTGGGTTTCGGGTGATGGGCGCAGCGGAAGCGCGGTTCGAGCGAAATCATAATTTAAAACTTTTTCAAATTATCGAATAAAATATTCAATATATAATATGAATAATTTATTCATATTTCACCTAAACATATTTATTCGATATCAAATATCGACATAAATATAAAGGAAACGTCGCGAAACTTTTAAGAAAAATGTTTTTCCGCAAAATGACGCAAAACATATTTTGACCGAACCGACCACTCGACACTTATGGGAACTGTCCAGGTCAGCCCCAATAGTGTTAGGGCAGTTCATGGGTTGCCCGAACAATGACAAAGTCACTGTTTGGACAGCCGTCACCCGGTTGGCTCAAAAGTCACCCGGTAACGCCGTTTTTGGCCGTTTTCGCTTATTTCAACTCCGAAACACTTTCCGGCAATTGTTCCAACTCCAAAAACATATTCATTACATTCATAAGACAAAGATTTCATCACAAAATCAGAGTTATTTCCAGGCCTGAAACAAAAAACGAAATTACCCATTTTTCATGCTTTAAATCCAAATTTTCAACATTAATCAAATTAATCTCAACATCAAATCAAGTCACCACATATGAACAGCCCAAGAATAATTCTGGGTGTCACGAGAGTGGTCATAACACTCTAGAATAGCAACTCATCATAAAATGATCAATTTGGATACAAATTACACTAATTTCACCCAAATCTACTTCACACATGCATTTCAGTTCCATCTCCATCATCCACAAACAAAAGCCCCAAAATTCAGAATCAAAGGAACCCTATAACCCTTCTAACAACTCAATTCCAAGCTTAGGGTTATGGTAGATTACCTTTAATCCTCCAATTCCTTAGCTTTATTCTTGAATTTTCCTTTGATTCTTCATGGATTTGATCAAACAAACCCTAGGCTTTTCTCTTTTGTGTGTTCGGAAATGGTAGATAGAATAATGGAGAAGACAAAATTTTTTAACATTTAAAAAATATGCTAACCGACTTTGACAAGGGCAATTTTGTCCTTTGAAAAATTTAATCCAATTAAATCAATTTACACTTTATAATAACAAATCAAATTTGGACAATAAAGTATAATTAAAACATGCTACGTTGACCAATAATAATTGGACAAATTCCATAACATTTATGGAAAAAGTTTATTATTAATAATTTAAATATTTAATAATAAATATCCAAATAATTGATTAATGTAATTATTATTATATATGTATTTTATTTACAATAAATAACAAATACATATATTTATGGCATGTGTCAAAATCTCATTGACGCGCAATTAATGTGTATCTAATCATATTATGTATCAAATACAAATACACAATAATTACGATTGGGCAAAAATCTCCTAATGCATGTGTTATCGTTTAACCGATTAAACGATTCGAATTAACTCACTTAATCCGATGAAGTATTATGAATAATCCGTATTATTCATATCGCGTTGCCCAAGTGCTCAACGAGTACACTTCATATTGTGAGACTCTCTAAGTTTAGGTTTATCCGTCACGAAATCCAATTTCGTGTCCATAATCCATCCACTCATGGATTACGACGACCACAGATAATCTCGCTAAACTATGCAAGCCGATGTCATTGTATACGTATAATCCCTATGTCACAGAATATCCATATTATACTTGGGATATATATGAGAACGTCAAATCCGTTCGGTATAATATAATCGACTTTCAATTTATGATCTCTAAATAACACTCGGAACTGATTTCCGAAGTTATACCACGGCCATTGATTTACTAGATCGTAAACACGTGAGGATGCCTATGCCCTATACACAAGACTGAAGGATCATATCTTGATACGCACTGGATATCATGAGCATCAGTCCACACCTAACGAACAGGCGGAGGTTTGATCATGAATAGATCGTTGACGTGACTGCCATCAAAGTGTGGAGGATAACTCATATATCCCACTGTGGTATCTCAAGTCAGATGACCACTATGCTCGCTCAACTCGAGAAGATTCCTATAGACGTTGGTGTACCATCTATTAGGAAATCTTCAATGAGTCGTTCAGTATCTTATCAATAAACACCTACATGTCTATACGAGTCTCCCGAGACTCATGTTTCATTGGGATAAATCATCGGACCAAGTCACGATATACGACATGTACTGGTCTCAGCGAATTTTACTAACCGACCCGTGTTAGTAAATCTTGACCAAGAATTTTATTTAAGGACATACATCTTACGGTGCGCTTCCCAATGTCAATTACAAACTACGTTGTAACTGCGCACTATATTGTAAATCCTAGGGTCTTTGTCTAATATACACGTATCACTAAACCAGATTTAGTTTCGATCTAATCATAATCAGATATCTAATCGTAATTAGATCGAATAAGTTTATAAGAGACAAGGGTGCTACCATTAAATTAGTAATATTATGAAAAATAGAATTGCTCGTATTTATGAATCGGTCACAAATACGATCCGGATTGGCACTCCGAGCACCAACCCTAACAATGAGATAATGGACCAAGTTTTGTAGATTAAATGGTGTTAAATCGGTAAAATTTTCACGAGTTTGGAATTCAACTTATTTTCTTTTAACTCAAGTTTTTCAATATAAAGATGTATTATGTAATTTTTTCTCAACATACATGTTCAATATATAACACTTTTGCCTAATCAATGAGATATTTGTAAAAAAAAAAAATTAGAAATTTCAAAGTTTTTAATGATGCAATAAATATTTTTAGTGGAGTTTATTATCCTACCATAAATTTATTTCTTGTTGAATGCTTGAATATTGTTAGTACTTTATATGAGCGTGCTGAAAGTTCAAATGTTAATGATATTATTTTATTTGAGGCTATTACTATTATGAAGAGAAAATGATTAACTTATTTAAAAAATATTCAATGACTTTATCAAAATCTCTATCTTGTTTTTATCAATTATTACTAAAGAGGTGGTGACAACACTTGTTTCCACTGTTGCGGTTGAACAAGTCTTCAGCTTATGAGACAATATTTTGGAAGCGAGACAATCTTTATTACGTCCAAGCACTTTAGAAGAAACAACATGTGTATATGATTAGACCGAACTGATCTGAGGCAACAAGAAGATGCCCATGATGACTTTGAAGCTTGTTCGGCGATGCATCTGCAAGGATCGGCATCAGTCAATCGGAACATGAGCTGAAGGATCAGCAACAACACATATAATGATGTTAAATAAATAATTGTAATGAGGAACTATCTGAAAAATGAAATGAAATTACATGATCTTTGATTCCCCTCATCCCAAGAGGATAGGTAGGAAACTTAAGTTCTTAAAAATTTAAGTTCAAATTATTTTATTTTATTTGAATTTAAGTTTTTAATTTAATGTAATTCAAATTAATAAATTTCAAATTCTGTTATATTTTTTTAAAATAATTAAAAATTAAAAATTAAATTAACTTAAAAAAATCGGAACCGTCTGGTCCGATTCAGAACCGAACCGAACCGGTGACCAGGTCTAACCAAAATCATAAATAACATTGGAGTTGCCCTAAATAAATAAAGACACTAGATATTTACTGGGGGTGTTCACGGGTCGGGTTTTTTGAAATTTTGTTAGACCCGATCGGGTCGGGTCAAGGAAAATCGGGTCGCGGATCGGGTCACAGAGAAGTGGAATCCGATCGGGTTCGGGTCGGGTCGGGTCGTCGGGTCATTTTAAAAAATAATAATTTTTTTTAATGAATTAATTATTTTGAAATATTAATATTAGTTATTTTATGTCCCAAAAATATCATATATATAAAGTTTTAATACAAAAAAGTAATAAACAAATGAAATAATAGTAAAAACTTTAAAAACAATAATAAATATTTTAGAAATATAATAAAAATTTTAGAAAAATAATATATTTGTATAGGGTCGGGTCGGGTCGGGTCAAGGGGATCAAACCCGTTGAGCAACCCGAAAATTTCGGGTCGGGTCAAAATTTTGCAAATTTTTTTATGAACCCGTGCGGGTCGGGTCGGGTCGCAGGTTGACCCGACCCTATGAACACCCCTAATATTTACATATGTTGCCATATGGAACACTAAAGGTCCTAATAACAAAGGGTAAATGATTTAGCCCTTGTGTTTGAGATAATTGCTGGACTTTTTTGGTTATTTTTAAAAAAAAATATCTAAAATATCCTCAAAATATATATATATATATATATATATATATATATATATATATATTATATATATATATATGTATGTATGTATGTATGTATGTATGTATGTATTTATGTATGTGTGTATATATATTGCCCTAAATAAATAAAGACACGAGATATTTACATATGTTGCCATATGGTGCGAACACTAAAGGTCCTAATAAAAAAGGGTAAATGACTTGGCCCTTGTGGTTGAGATAATTGCTGGACTTTTTTTGTTGTTTTTTTAAAAAATTATCTTAAATATCCTCCACACACACATATATATATCAAGGAAGTTTCGATTAAAATATAAAGGAAGTTTTGATTAGTTTCGTCAAATATCAAGAAAGTTATGCTCATTTTCCCTAAGATATTATTTTATTACATGAACGTCGTGATACCACCATTAGATAATCGAATTTTTTATGAATAGACATTCTCTTTATGGTATTGAAATAATCTTAGAATTTGAGTCAAAATTTGATTACAATATCAATTGATTATAAATATTTATTTAAAAATATGATACAGTTAGGGATGATGAAAAAGCTCGAGCCCGATATCCAGCCCAACTCAAGGCTAGATTGGTCCGGGTCCTATTATAATTAATAAAAACTTATTTTTTTTTTATATAAATATATAGTTTTTTTTTTTTTTAATTTCAAAATTTTTATAACAAAATTTTTTAAAAGAAAATTTAAAATATATTTATAACAAATTTTTTAAAATTCAAACTAGTTTTGTGTAAGCTAAAAGTTCAGTAAGTAAACATGCTTAACAAAAGCATACAAGTAAAAAATATTCACATATCTCTCATGCATATATATACACCTGTACAATTTCAGAAAACTTATATTGATTTTCATATCTTTCACTTACCAGATATACATACATGAAAAACACTTCCAATATTAACACATTCATGTACATTTATATCCAAACATATTGCATGTCGTATAATGAACAAAGATTCTGGTACGGGCCAATTGCACACATCATCTAGTTCAAAATGACAAGCAATCTCAATTAATCCATCTACATACTTTTTTCAAACGTGGATTCCATACAAACATTCATATACATCATCAATGCAGAACATAAAACATTTACTTAAAAGTCAATTTGAAAACTCATTATAAAACTATTTTATTGTAAATAAAATCCACCGAAAATCATATTTCTCGTTATCCTTATCAAGCGTCCATGACCACACTCATTGGATGAAAATAACAAGCATCCAGTACCGACTCAATTGGACGAAATATAACAAGCACATCCAGTACCAACTCATTTGGATGAAATATAACAAGCATCCAATACTAACTCAACTAGACGAAATATAACAAGCGTCTAAGGATGGCAAAAAAGCCCGGGCCCGGTCCCGGGGTAAAGAAATTTACATGCTTTGACAAAACAAGTAAGGACCAATAAAAAAAAAGTGAGAGATTTCTTGCAATTTGCAAGCGAGAGGTGCCTAGAGGTGCTCCGCGTCTCATTTGCTGAGGTCTCTCTGAGATTTGTGGGATGAGCTCTTGTGTGTAAATATGAGTGTTTTTATTTATATCTTATTCTTCTAATTTGTATCATACTGGGGGTAAAGGTGAAGCTAGTGGTATGAAGTTATATGTGATTTTTATTTATATTATTTTTATAAATTGTGATAACTTCACAAATAAAATTCATACTATTTCCAGTTCATTGAGGACTCTTGATTAGCTGTAGACGGTCCCCGATTGACATAAATAATACTTGAATCTCATAAATGAGAGAGTGTGGACTATTAAATATCTGGATTAATTATAGACAATATGGTTCCGCCTATATAGTTGGATTTATATATTTGGCATAATTGACTACCTTGGCATCACTTGTTATAGACAAATATTATCACCTCATTTATGGTTGATTTTATATGTTTTGGGATATTTAATATTTTGGCAAGACTAATTATCGACAGGACGAATTACATGTGTTGACATAATTAATACATGATAATTATGAAATAAATTGATTGGAAAATAATTATAATTTATATTATATAAAAAGTAAAAATTATTTTATATTTGAAATATCAAGAATGGATCCCCTAACCCAAGTATTTTATTTCATTATTTTTATTTTATTAGTTGAATTATTATTTTATCATATTAAATCTATTCCATGTAGATCGACCAGGACTTACCAGATTATTTTATTACTTCAACACTCTTATACTGGGAGTAAAGAACCACTTTTTGAGCGTGTCAAGTTTTTGACGTCGTTCCGGGAAATTAAATTTAATAGATAGAGTAATAATTTAATATCATTGTATTTTTTTTCTTTTTATGTTGTTTTGTGTGTTTTAAAAAACTTATCTATATATATATATATATATATATATATATATATATATATATATTTATTTATTTATTTATTTATTATTTTGTGTATTTGTAAAAAAACAAAAACAAAAACAAAAAAACACTTTGCTAAATTATAGTCTCAGGAATCTGACTTTAAAAGACCTTATTTGCCAATTTATAAGAAAATTGGATGTGAAGCATATCCTCGACCCATAGAGGGCGATCAAGCCGTTACTGGACGTAAAACCGGAGGAAGATGTGAGCCCAATCACAACTACATTTCAATTTACTGTTTTGATTTATTTATTTTTAAGTTATGACCTTTATTTTTAATAGTGGTGATGTAGATTCAATTGGCAATACCACACTAATAAAGTGATGTCTTCTAAACTCTACTTCTTCTTATTCAGACATCAGAGAACATGTCTTAATTTGGTGGGGGGAGGAGATAGTTGACTAGAATGTCTTTATTTTTATTTTTTAAAAATATTTTTATTTTGTGTGTAAAAAAAATAATAAATAATTTTTGTTTTATGTTATTTCTTAACAAAGTTATTTTTGTTCATTTCTTTTTGAATTATTTAAATTTGTGAATTCTCCATGAAATTGTTTAAATTTGATTTCCACATGCTCATTTGACAAGTATTATCAACATATATGGTAACATACGATCATGGGTTGATAGTGAAAAATTTATATATTCAGTTCTCTAGTTTGTTAGAGGCAGCACCTAAAAGCAATGAATCTTATGTTTTATTTTTATTTTATTTTTTAAAAAAACAAATAAAAAAACTAAACAAGCTTATACTTAGTAATTAGACATTTTATCTCAGCAAGTAGTGATTGTTCGCGTAAAACGGTAAAGTTTGAGTCAAAAAAAAAATGTGAATAAGTTTGATTTCATAGTTTCTCTAACTCGAGTAATTAAGTCCGTATAAGTGTTTTAATACTTATTACCCTAAGGCCAACTGGTCTGTGAGTCACTGGCCTCAAGCTCGTTAAATAGGTTAAAGATAAAGCTTAAGAAAATCATATATATTTCTTTTTGTCATCTAAGATCCGAGCAATTAAGTCTGTAGCGGTGTCTTAACACATGGTGCCCTAAAGCCAACTGATTTGAGAGTCACTGACCTAAAGTTTGTTACAATGGTTAAAGATTAGTATTATTAAAAAAAATATTTTGTATATAAATAAATTTTCATTGCCAAAAGGTGTGAATTCTGATATAACTTTAGGACAAAAATATTACTCTCTTTTCAACAAGACCTGTGAATATTATGGGCACAATGAATTGATTGATACTTTGTCTCATGTGTGTATGTAAAAATGGTAAAATGTATAAGAGGATTTACTTATTTGATAATTTAGAAAGAAAAAAATAATTACTGACTTGAATAAAAATATTTTTTCTTTTAGTTTTCGCTTAAATTATTAGGGACTAGTAATAAACTGATTAGTGGTGTGATGAACACTAAAAAGTGAGTATTTATTAAAAGAAAAATTAATCATTTTACACTTGTAGTTTCATTAATCCCATTAATTTAGCACATTTGTGAAATAATAATTAAATTTATGGTTTATATATTTTATTGTGATTTTTTATTTCTTATGTATGTGAAATAATACTTTCGATTTTGAAATCTAGAAACTTAAAATGGCGTTCTAATAATGTACAATTTTGAAAATTCCAACCCTGTATAATTTTCGCATTCTGGCCATAATATTTTACTCCGATATCGGATTGAGATGATTCCAATTCCAGATGAAAGAAGACTCAAATATCTACAACTTTTCTGTTTACAAGATTTTCTAATTTTGAAATTTTAAGGCCGAAATTGATAGAATATCCAAAGTATGTTATATGTAATTATTAAAAACACAAATAAACAAGAAAAGACAAATATATATATATATATATATATATATATATATATATTAAATTGCCTCCACCTTTTTAAAGGAAAGATTGAGGATTTGTCAAAGTATGCAATGAAATTTGCATGCTTTGACCAACAAGTAAGGACAAAATAAAAAATAAAAAAGTGAGAGATTTATTGCAATTTGCAAGCGTGTCGAGCACCTCTATAAATAGAGGTGGTCAACATCTAATTTTCCTCAGAAAAATTTCCACCATCTCTCTTGAAATTTTATGGGATGAGTTCTTGTGTGTATTTTTTCTTTTATAATTTATTTTTCTTTTATTAATAAATTATGAGTGTTTTTATTTTTATCTTGTTCTACTCATTTGTATCATGCTGGAGTAAATGGTGAAGCTAGTGGTATGAAAATATAGGTTTTTTTTTTTTTTTTTTTTTTATGAATGTGATAATTTCACAAATAAAATTCATATTCTTTCCAATTTATTGAGGACTCTTGACTAGCTGTATACAGTCTCCGATTAACACAAATAATACTTGAATCCCATAAATGAAAGAGAGTGTACTATTAAAGATATGGATTAATTATAAACAATATGGTTCCGCCTATATGACTGGTTTTATATATTTGGCATAATTAAGTACTTTGGCAGAACTTATTATAGACAAATGTTATCACCGCCTTTATGATAATTATGAAATAAATTGATTGAGAAATAATTATATTTTATATTTTATAAAAAGTAAAAATTATTTTACATTTGAAATATCAAGAGTGGATCATCTAACCTTAATATTTTATTTATTTTGTTTTTACTTTATTAGTTGAATTATTATTTTATCATATTAAATTTATTCTTAGTGGATCGACCCAAGACTTACCGGGTTATTTTATTACTTCGACACTCTTATACTTAGGAGTAAAGAACCACTTTTTGAGCTTGTCAATTATTATCACCTATTATTGAATGATACATTATATTAGGTTAGCAATTTTTTCCGTCTGTCTTAATTAATTGAAAATGTGACGGGACAAAAAAATCTCTAAATTTCAAGTAAGATAGAACGAGATTTAATGTGATGAGACGAAATCTCTAAAAACTTTATATGTTGTTGACGTATATTAAACACTGATTTGTTCTCCACACCCATAACTTTGACCATCAAAATTTTCTCTAAACACTATCATCATCATCAAAATTACTTGTAATTACATCCGTATTGATTATGGATATGTTAGTTGAAAGGGATCGATGTAGCAGCTCCTTGCCAATATATTTTCTCTAATCAGTTATATTAATTTTTACACATGCCAATATATTTTCCTCAAAAATAGGTATTATAATGACAAGCTAGAAGTAAAAAGAATATCAGCTTCCATTAATTTATAGTTCTGTGATCTTAATATTTAACACAAATCAAATAAAAACTTTTTCTTACTAAGTGAGATTGGTTATTGATCTTTTGATGTAATTTTGCCCAGGATTCATGTCATAAAAATTCGACAAGTTTTACATTGGTTTGTCAAAACCTAACATAACTCTAAGAGTTGTATTAAATATAATTATCATTTATTTAGTTATTTTTTACTAAATTAGCATGCGTGACAAGATATTAGGGAAACTGAGCATAACCCCATGATGTTTGACAAAATTAATTGAAACTTCATTGATGTTTGAAAAAATTAATTGAAACCTCATTTAGGTTAAAAACTAAACAAAATCTCATACCTTCCAAAAATACTCTCTCGGTAAAGCTATTAGGTAGGGTTGGTAGAAAATCTCGAATGTCAAATCCCGATTGGGATCCCGTCCCATTAATTCCATGATTAGGGATGATTTTTCTTACCGAATGAAAATTCCAATCGGGATTCGGGACGATACGTCATCTCGAATAAAAAATCGGCCAGGATTCAGGATTTTTTTATCCCAAATCCTGAATTGTAGCTTAAAAAATCTTGAACCCCGATCTCAATAGAAATTCGAGATTTGCACCATCTGATATGAGATTCATGATGATTTTTCGTCCCCATTCAAAATATCGATAGGGATTTGGGACGATTTCTTCATCCCTAATAGTAATCGAACTGGGACTGGACGAGATGAAACTTGGTGGGGACGAACGTCCTACTATTAGGGAATTTTGTTATAACAACAGGGCAAGGAAGTTTCGATTAGTTTCGTCAAATATCAAGAAAGTTATGCTCATTTTCCCTAAGATATTATTATTATTATATGAACGTCGTGATACCACCATTAGCTAATCGATTTTTTTATGAATAGACATTCTCTTTATGGCATTGAAATAATCTTAGAATTTGAGTCAAAAATTGATTGCAATATCAATAGATTATAAAATAGTTATTAAAAAATATGATACAATTAGGGATGATGAAAAAGCTCAAGCTCGATCCAGCCCAACTCAAGGCTAGATTAGTCCTGGTCCTATTATAATTAATAAGAAATTAAATTTTTTTTATATAAATATATAGTTTTTTTTTTAATTCCAAAATACATATATTTATAACAAAATTTTTATATTCAAACTAGTTTTGTGTAAGGTAGAAGCTCAGTAAGTAAACATGCTTAACAAAAGCATACAAGTCAAAAATATTCACATATCTTTCATGTATATATATACACCTGTACAATTTCAGAAAACTTAACTTATATTGATTTTCATATCTTTCACTTACAGATATACATACATGAAAACACTTCCAATATTAACACATTCATGCATTGCGAATCATCAACCAATATCCATATACATATACATATATAACGAACACAAACTCTGGTACGGGGCCGATTGCATACACCATCTAGTTCAAATGGGACAAACAATCTCAATCAATCCATCTACATACTCTTTTCAAACGTGGATTCCATACAAACATTCATATACATCATCAAATGAAGAACATAAAACATTTACTTAAAAGTCATTTTGAAAACTCATTATAAAACTCTTTCGTTTTAAATAAAATCAACCGAAAATCATATTTCTAGTAAATCCTTATCAAGCGTCCATGACTAACTCAATTGGAAGAAATATAACAAGCATCCACTATCGACTCAACTGGACGAAATATAACAAGCATCCAGTACCAACTCAATTGGATGAAATATAACAAGCATCCGGTACTAACTCAACTAGACGAAATATAACAAGCGTCCAATGTCTGAATCGCTCACACAGACCGAACAATGAACGAAATAAGCTCATGTCGACATAGGGTAATGGGTCAGTCATTTTCTGATGGTCAGGACCATATAACAAGCGCCATAGCAGAAACATAATCATAAAATGTAAAATGTAAAAATAAGAGTCAGACGTTAGGACATAAATATTTTCTTTATCTTTTATGGTCAAAATCAAATTATTCAAAATGTTTTTTTATCAAAATACTTTTAAATCATATATTCAAATCCCGCAATATCAAAACAAACTCAAACTAATATAGAACATAGATCTTTGAAAATGAAAGCATCACGAAAACGAAAGCCAGAAGTATCCACTCACATATCAGTTATATCATAAAACACATATTCATCCATCATCATTCAACCAGAAGCCCACCGATCCGGCACATCACACAATACATTACAAAGTTATCATACATTGTCAAATGACTCATACGTCACAATATAATTTATTATATCACGCACACCAATAACATACTACTAACTTAGTATATATATCCATAACCTAAAATTTATGCACAGTTGTACCAAACTGGCCATACTTGTTGTAGGAGCGAAGCAGGATTTATCGATATATCTATGATGTTGGTGATTGTTACACTATTGGGCTCACAGCCCGTAAAGAGTACGGATAGCCCTACGAGGGGACTAACCGAAGAATAAGGGAGGCGTCACCCGATCTGAGACACCGGAAATGATTTTAGGCCGCACTACATCCCTCGTAAGGTCCGACTACAAACCTGCTTAGGTTCGGAATGGTCCATTACTATGCTTGTATAATATTTACACTTGAATGCGGTATCCCCAAATCTTATAATGCAATAACATGCAAAAGCGATTTAAAATCATACAATAACGCAAGCATGAATAGTAAAAAAAAGAATGAATAAAACTGATATGGCATCTATACGTTATTACATAAGTTGTTAAGAAAATAGTACTGAAATAAATTTGAACACGTATTTCATGGGCCTAGTCTTGGGGACTTGGCTGATATAAGTGTTGAACATATACCACCGGCCGGACATACTTGAAGTCTGCCTGGATATACTTTGAAGAATATAGATACGGAAATAAGTGCAGTAGCAAGATACTATTGGAGTTGGTGCTTGAAGCGCCAATCCGAATAATATATTGTACATTATATTTTATTATTTACTAATAAAATATCTCAAACCTTATTAATGGTAATGTCATTATATATATTAGATTGATATATAAATATGCTAAGAATGACATCGACCTTAGAATAATCATGTAGTAATACTGGACACTGAGTGATCCGACATTGTGATAATATTACTATTATAAACTATTCTTAAAGTAAATATTTCTAGTCGGTGGTTTTAGAATATGGTCGAATTTCTATAACCTATAAGACTAGCACATGTCGTATATTAGAATTGGAGTTCATATGGTTTAACTCAATGTACCATGAGCAATGAAAGCTCGTATAGACATGTGGGTATTCGTTGGAGCGAATACTAATGACTCACAGAGAATTCTTAATAGTTGGAAGTACACACCACCGTCAATAGGAATTTCTCTCGAGTCGAGTAGCATATGTGATCCTTTAACTATATATGATAACATTGATTGTGTGTGTGATCCTCCACACTTTGATGTCATATATGTTAGAGCTCTTTCATGGTCTGACTGCTAGATGTTCATTGGGTGTAGATCGATGCACTCGTTAATCAAGTACTTATCAAGATAGGATCTGTCGGCCCGTATATGTACCATAACAGGTTTAAGTATCTATGTGAGTAAATCACGATTCTTAAGACTTTGGCCAAAGCCGATCACATAGGGTGGATCACATATATCAGAAATGGTGTTCCGATTAGTTGTAAAGAATTGTGGACATGTCGACATGAGATGTGCGCCTCGGAAACTTGACGGTGTAATCTATATTCCTAAGCACAATTCAGATAACATACGACGGATGGATTGTTAAACATATGTGATGACATCGACTTGTATATTTTAGAAATGTCGTTCGTGTTTTCGTGAATTCGGAGGTGGCTAAATTGCGTACATATAAGTTAGGATTATATGACGAACGTGTCTGGACTTAAAGAGTCCCAGAATATGAAGTGTACTCGTTGAGCACTTGGGTAGCTGATAATGTTTGATAATATATATTTTTTGATATTATAATTATCAATTAAAATAATTAAATGTTATTGGATAATATTCATTATTTACTTTGACCTATTTGGATGAATTGGATTAATCCAAAATCACACAAGGACTTTGTTGTAATTTTATAAATATCTCCACCACTGGAGGATATTTTGGTAATTATAAATATGTGATAATATGTGTATTTGACTTGATATAATTGGATTAAATCAAAGTGGTAGACATTGAACTAATCCATTGATTAAACTTTATCTTGATTTAATTGGATTAAATTAAAGTGGTAGACAAATGTGATTAGTCACACCTAATTATATATATTTGGACAAATTAGATTAAGCCCACCTAAAAGTTGATTAAGACTTTTATTAATTAAAAATTACATAAGTTTTGCTATAAAATGAAAACTTGAGCAAGTTTTTAATCAAGCTTGAGCTTAAGAAAGTTAAACTTGTGAAAGCTAAAACAAGCAAAATTTAGAAATATTAGCCTAAATAAAAGAAGAGTTTAAAGAAGTTTTTGCAAAAATTTAATAAGGAGAAATCAAGATTGGATCTCGGAATCAAGCTTGCTAGCATTGGAATCAAGATTGGATCTTGGAGTCAAGCTTGCTAACTTTGGAAGTTCTTTACAACATTTCAATAAGGAGAAGAAGATTGGATCTTGGAATCAAGCTTATAAGGTAAGTTTGATTTTATCTAAAGTTATGTTTTTATTAGTGAGTTGTTTTCATTAATGAAGTATATAGTGATGTATTACATATTGGATACATAATAATATAGCTTGATGTTGAAATTAGGCTAATGAATTGTGTATGGATGTTTTGGAAGCATAAACACAATATGCTTGTGATTGGGTCAAAATGGTCATGTTGGACATAAAACATTAAATTAGAGTTTGGAACTCTATATGATAGCTTGAAAAATGTTACCCCATGATCCTGGAATAATTCATACGAGCAACGTACATACTAATAATACATAATTAAACACTAGAATATGTCTCGTAAATGCACAAGAATTATATGGTTGTGGCATGACGGTCGGGGTATTACAGTTATAATTCATCCCAAATGGTGAACCGTAACCGTACGATTAACCCTGTTTTTACTTTTTAAAAAAACTAATATAAATCGGAACCCTGAACCGGTTAAAGCGGTTCGGTTACAGTTACAGTATGTTACGGTTCGATTATGATTCGATTTCAGTTCCGAACAGTTATCGTGGCTGAGTCTGCCCACTCTCTTTAAATTTATTTTTTTAAAAAAAAATTATCGTTTTCCCGTAAATCTTAGGCTGTTGGAAATTAAACATCATGTTATCAATAGATTTGGATTCATTATTGGTTAAGTGTTGTATTGAGGT
Organism: Zanthoxylum bungeanum; assembly: GCA_019454045.1. NCBI lineage: Eukaryota > Viridiplantae > Streptophyta > Magnoliopsida > Sapindales > Rutaceae > Zanthoxylum > Zanthoxylum bungeanum. The sequence continues at coordinate 169,804 of SKCR01027528.1, forward strand.
TTTTTTTTTCAAAAAACAAAAATTATGATTGATAGTTATAGGATAATAATTTTAAATATAAGTGAATTTTAATTGTGTATTTTTATTAAATCATGTATAAAAAAATTATAAAAATTAACACAACTTAGCTCATAAGTAAATCTCAATTCATTAATTAATTCTTCAATGGTAGAATATATTGCACAATAGTTGGAAATTACAAATTAAGCTGACATCCGTGTACGGAGCCGTTATGCTTTCTTGATTTCTTGTTGTCAATGAATTATTAAATGATTGATTGTGTCGGAATATATAAAGTCAACTCCATGTATAATAATTTGTTAAATTTAATTGGAATTTTAATTGGAATTTTTTTATTATTCAACAAAAACGACGTCATTGTTAATATTTTGATATAATTTTCGCATTTACGTAGCTCTTTGTTTAATTTCTACTTAATCGGCTAAATTCATGCATATTTTTCTGAATTTTAATTGTCTACGTTTTCTTTCTGTTATACAAATGTGTGGATGAATTTGTGTGAAATTTTCCGTTTAGTCATTTACAAAGTTGACAACATGTGCATTAAATTTTCTTATAAACTATTCTAATTGCGATATCATTTTTCTTTTCACATTATTTATTGTAATAAATGAATTGTCTTATTTATTGGCTTGAATGACTTATATCAATTTTTGATCAACCTAACTTCAACTACTTCTTTTATCATTTTGACATATATGATTATATTTTTCAACAATATATCACATTATTCTTTTCTTGATCGAGATCATTCAAACCTTTTGAGTAAAGTTGGGTAAAATATTAACTAAACTGATCCAAACTCTTCAAACTGGTTTTTGGATCAATTTCATTGTTAAAAAATGAATTCAATTTGGTTGGCTACAAACCGATCCAAAAGTCGATTTGAATTTACAACATATGGAAAACAACAATGATCATACGATATATCGTATAACAATGATATAAGAAAACTATTTATGTAAGAATAGTCATTATTCACACGTGTCGGGATGGCGCTCAGAGCACCATATTCCAACATCATTACCGCAAATTTTTTAAAGCCCGTGTTAAATGTTTGAGACTTCCTCCATGGTGATCTCTAAGACACCATGCTAGAGACTTCCTTCATAGGCAATCCACATGCCGTCATAGGAATCTCTATAATAAAATTTTTAAAGTGTATGTCCTAAAATCAGTTTTGTATGTTATGATTTAAGACATAATGTTTGTTATACAGTTTATTATTTATTAATAAAAGACATTTGTTATCTACACATTATTACATCCATATTTTATGTATATGTCTCGAGACATTATGTCAGATGAATATCGTTAATCCAAAAGACGTTTGTGATTATGAGAGTTAACTATATTTATATATGTATTAAATTAAGTTCTTGGTAAAATGTGATTATTATACAAAATAATATATCAATCGACCAATATTGTTGTGTGTCGCCTAAATTGATATTTGATGTTAATAGAATGGATTATGAGTCTCATATCATAAGGACACAAACAATAGATGTTCCATTAGTATAATGAAATATTGAACACGACCACAGAAGTGTAAGATCACATGGTAATATTATCTATGCACTTTGTAATAATACATTAGTGTTGTCATATCCCCTGACCTGAGATCATATGATGACTTGTGCGATAGTACTCTTGGTTAACTAATATATCCTCATTCGACTATCCACATCATTTGAATAAATGCTAGATGGCCTTGAGCGATTGACATACGAAGTCATGTATGCTTCAAAATGATATATGATAGCTTTGATAATAAAAATTAGAGATGTTTCAAGGAAACTCAAAGTTGTGGATAAAAGTCTTTAGATAACGCGGTCGATATCTTAGAGATATCTAATCCACAAGATAGAGTTTAAAGATATGTCGAGTATAAGGATTTGACCTTACCATGATCCCAAACTCGATAAGAAACATAAATATCAGAATGAATGAGATGACATGCTCAAAGTGTATTCTAACAGGTTTATATGTTTTCCCACTCCATTCATCGACTAGGGGTCATGACTTGCTGCTAGGCGATTACCCATGGTCCGTGGAATATCATTAAGATGAAATATTAAAGAGTTAATATTATTTCACGCTACTCGATAATGAATTTAGGATGGTCACACAATATATTTCTTGTCTATGTTACAAATTCGACGATGCTTATTAAAAATTAATAAATGATTATTTTGGTGTTTCCTAATTGAATTAGGATAATCGAGATATTTCGTAAATATTAATTTAATTAATAAATTTGAAATATAAAAATTAGATTTAATTATTTAAATTAATATTTGAATTTATATTAAATAAATTTAATTTAATTCAATGTAAATTCAATTAATTGTTAATAAATTAATTAATATTTAATTAATTATTGGGCCAAAATAATATATAATCTATTAGGCTTTAATTTAGTGGGCTAGTACTCAAATTAATTAGAGTCCTAATTAAGATTAAATAGAGAAGTTTTTATTTAATTAAGATTAATTTGATTAAGTATCATAATTTATTTTGGAAAGAACTTTTAAGAGACATAATTTGATTTGAAAAGATCTTGGAGTGTGTCCTTATTCTATTAGGATACAACAAAGCAATCTCACCCTATAAACAATGGGTGAAATTCGACCAAAAGCCAGAACTACTCCTCTTGGCCGAAACTTGTGAAGTATTTTTCCTCTCTTGTTTGTTCCGAGTTGTTCCAAGAAAGTTTGAAATCTAAGACTTCAACATCCTAGAAAAGAAAATGAGTTTTTCTTTTGTTCTGAAAAATGAGAGCAATTTATTCGTAGATGAGTGCTAGTGTGCCAACTAGAGGTGCAACATTTGGTGCACTACTGCAAGGGAAAAATCAATGAGGATATTCAAAAGGCTTAAGAAAATTAATAAACACATCAATGTATGTGTTATTATTAGTAAATATTATTTATATTGATAAATAAATTTTATTACATTCATGTTAAAATTAATAGAAATTAATTTAATAGTATATTTATTTATATCATCGACGACATAACCACGATCCTTAAAATGATTTTAAAAGAAAATTTTAAATTTCAATCGCATCTGCACTAACCCCAAAATCTTACACAAATCATAATGCGAGAAACACAACCCCCTAAATCTCCAAAGAAAGAAATGATGGCAAAGAGGTTTTTTTAAAAATTACAACTTGACATGAAGGAGACACATAACACGTGCCTCAAGAGGGAGGTGATATATCATGTTTCGGGTGTATATGTCATCTCTCTCACAGCAGCTGGGTCTCACACAGTTGTGGGACCCGACTATTGTGAAAGAGATGACATATACACCCAAAACATAATATAATTTTTCCTCAAGAGGGACCAAATATAGCCCCCTTCAAGGGAAAAACGTTGGTATATAATTTTGGAGGTCCTATGGAGGAAGGGCGCGTGGGTTGTAAAGAATGATAAGGCTCCTCACTCGAAGGCTCTTTTAGGCCTCCATGACGTTTCCATAAGACTCCCTTAGCTTTTGAAGGTAACACTTGACATTTATACCAACGACTAATAAGAAAACACCACGTGGAATAAGAAACCTAAAAGAAGTGTGCAAACAATACATGAGGGACACGTGTGAGGAGAAGTTTATAAATAGGCATTACAATGACAAGTTAATTAAAAAAAGGATAATACAATGACAGGTGGGAGCGCGTGAAGCAGCCTCTGGTCGGCGCGTGCGGCTCACCCAGACGTCCATTTGATCACCAGAAAATACAACCGTGCTCGTCTCGACGTGAACTAGCTGATGGTATGCTCAAAGTTGATTTTTGACAACTTTGCCGGAACCCGAATTTTCCGAACCGAGCTCCGTTCTTCGATTTTTCGACCCCAAAGAAGAACCAAAGCTACTGATACCACTTGTTGTGATTCACCGATCACTTTAGAGAAGATTTGAGGAAAAACCGAATTGCTTCTATTACTATACTAGAATAGAGTACACAAGTTTACACTTGAAACTTACAAAAAAACCTCTCACTCTCTATATACAACACTCACTCTTTGGGATGCTTTGCAATGAAGATTAATGGCTCCTTTTATAACCCCAAAGACGTGTGCTACAGTGCACACGTCTTTGGCAAAACATGTTGGCAGCTGGCTCCATGCTTTCGGCGCATTCTTGGCTTGTTGTTTTCATGCATTGTATGCATGAGCTGTATACACACGTTTTTGCTCATGCAAACAGCTGGTCATGCAGCTGTCTTCACTTCAACAAATATCCCCATCGGTGAAGATTTGACCAAAAATCTGAGCCGACCATCAATCATCCAAACCGGATCCTCAAAAAATGATCATCCCCTGGCTGCATCTGTATGACTGCCTACGTACCCTGAGTTGGGATCAAGCCAATCGTAGTTCTCTGTATCTAAAACAATCATTATCTGACAGTTATCCTGATTATGTCTCTGCACAACTATAGCTTGTCTCGGGTAACCACCTTTGTTAACATATCAGCTGGATTCTCATCTGTATGGATCTTCACTAGTCTCAGCAGTTGTTGATTCATCACTTCGCGTATCCAGTGATGGCGAATATCAACGTGTTTCGTCCGGGAATGATACATTGAGTTCTTGCTCAAGTCTAGAGCACTCTGACTATCACAATGTATCTTGTATTCTGTTTGCTTGATCTCTAACTCTTGGAGAAACCGCTTTAACCACAACATTTCTTTTCCTGCCTCAGCTATAGCAATGTACTCAGCCTCTGTTGTGGATAATGCAATACACCTCTGCAATATTGACTACCATGATACAACCCCCCTGCAAAAGTGTAGATGAATCCTGATGTAGATTTCCTACCATCAAGATCTCCCACCATATCTGAATCTGTATAGCCTTCAAAGATCGGATCAGCTCCCCCGTAACATAGACGAAACTTCGTTGTACCCTTAAGGTACCTGAGAATCCATTTGACTGCCTCCCAGTGTTGCTTTCCAGGGTTAGAGAGAAAACAGCTCACTACACTCACTATGTGTGCAATATCTGGCCTGGTACATATCATTGCATACATTAGGCTTCCAACAGCTGAAGAATATGGTATTGCTGACATTTCCTCTATCTCTTTCTTGGATGAGGGGCACAAACTCTTGCTCAGTTTGAAATGGTGCGCTAGCGGAACGCTGACCGGTTTGGCTTTTTGTATATCGAACCTTCTGATTACCCGTTCAATATACCTCTCCTGTGAAAGCCATAACTTCTTGTTCTGTCTGTCACGAACAATCTCCATTCCCAAAATCTGTTGAGCTGGTCCTAAGTCTTTCATGTCGAAAGCCTTGGAGAGTTCCTTCTTCAGCTGGCTGATCTTCGATGCTTCTTGTCCAACAATCAACATGTCATCTACATACAGTAGAAGAGCAACGAAATTTCCATCTGGAAACCTCTGGATGTATACACACTGATCTGATGCAGTTCTTTTGTAGCCTTGACCCACCATGAATGAGTCAAACTTCTTGTACCACTGCCTCGGTGCTTGCTTGAGCCCGTACACGCTCTTTTTCAGCTTGCAGATAAGGTTTTCTTTACCTGAAACCTTGAATCCTTCTGGATGCTCCATGTAGATTTCTTCATTTAGATCACCATGAAGAAATGATGTTTTGACATCCATCTGTTCAAGCTCCAAGTTCAATCTGGCTACCAATCTTAGGATGACTCAGATTGAAGCCATTTTTACCATTAGTGAAAATATCTCATCAAAGTCAATTCTTTTTTTTCTGTAGGAATCCTTTGACCACTAGCCGAGATTTGTGTTTCACCACTTTCCCGCTGCCATCTTTCTTGAGCTTGAACACCTATTTGTTCTTCAGTGCCTTCATTCCATGTGGGAGCTTGACTATCTCATAAGTGTTATTTTTCTGCAGAGATTCCATCTCATCCTGCATTGCGTGCAGCCATTTGTCTTTGTCCTTATGAGATACAACTTCGTTGAAGGTTTATGGCTCCCCCTCGTCAATAAGCAGAATGTATTCTGATCCTGAGTATCTGGCTGATGGAATCCGGCCTCGCTCAGATCTTCGTACTGGAGGTGCTGGCTGTCTGTTGTCATCCGGATCTGTGGATCATCCTGAAGCCTCTGATGGAGCAGGCTGCAGCTCCCCATGCTCAACACATCATTCCTCATCTGGTTCTGCTTCTGGCATGTCTTGTACCCCATCATCATATGTGGCCACTGGTGTTGGTGCTGGGGTTGTGTCTGGATTTGCATCGGCATTGTCGGCACTGGTTTTAGAAGGCATCTTGAGCTTTTCAATGTCTTATATTGTCTGGTCTTCAAGAAACACTACATCTCTGCTTCTGAAGACCTTCATTTCCTTCGGGTCCCATAGTCTGTATCCAAATTCTTCGTCTCCATAGCCTATGAAGATGCATGGAGTAGTCTTTGCATCGAGCTTCTGCCTGAACTCCTTGGATACATATGCAAATGCTAAACATCTGAATATTCTGAGGTGAGAATATGAGGGATTCTTACCAGACCACACTTTCTCCGTAATCTCGAAGTTCAACGGTACAGATGGTGATCTGTTGATCAGGTAGTAGGCGGGACGAACAACTTCTCCCCAGAATGGCTTTAGCAGCTTAGCCATACTGATCATGCTTATGACTTTCTCCATAATGGTGCGGTTCATCCTTTCAGCGACACCATTGTGTTGTGGGGTGCGTGGAACAGTCCACTCGTGTCGAATGCCATGGCTTCCGCAGTAGGCATCGAACTCCCTGGAAGTGTATTTGCCTCCATTTTCTGTGCGAAGGCATTTCAGTTTCTTCCATGTTTCACGCTCAACCATGGCATGGAACAGTTTGAAATAGTCCATGACATGATCATTTGCTTTCAGAAAATATACCCAGAGTCTCCTGGAGCTGAGTTGCTGAGAGTAACCACCAGAGTCTCCCAGCTATCAGGAAGAGAACTGAGTAGCAAGAGGGCTTGAACTTCATCTGCCAGTTGCATGTCTACTGCAGACAATTGGTTCACCAGACTTTGAAACTCGTTGGTCTGTTCTGCAACGGAAGTTCCACTCCGCAGCTTCAGGTTCACAAAACGCCTCATGATTAAGGCTTTATTCCGAGCTGTTTTGGCCTGGAACATGTCTTCCAATTTCCTCCACATTTCATAAGCATATGTGTCCTGTGCTACATGGTGGAAGACATTATGGCTGATCCACTGCCTAATCTGACCCAAAGTTCTGTTGTTGAGTTTATTCCAGTCATACTCCTTAACATACTCTGGTTTCACTCCCTTCAACTCGATGACATCAAACAGATTTTTACAATGCAAAAAATCTATCATCCGAGGTCTCCAGAAGGAGTAATTAGTTGCAGCCAGTTTAATCATTGCACCAGAATGAGAATCTTCGATTTCCATTTTAAGTTTTAAAGTTTAAAATGAAAATAGCTTAAAATCGGGGCTGAATTTCACAAATCTGAGGTCACCGTTACGTCCGGAACGGTCGAAAATGGTGGAATAGATACTTCGTTGGTCTAAATCCGACACAGGGGCTGATTTGTAAATTCCTAAAAGTTCTGGGGAAAAACTGCAAATTTCAAAACTTCAGGGGGCTAAATGAAATTTCCCAGGCTGCTGACGTGGCAGTGCTGACGTGGAAAGTGTGATCGGATGTGCTGACGTGGCAGACACGTGGCGCTGGCGTGGCGGCTGACTGGGCGCTGACTGCGTGCTGACGTGGCGCTGACGTGGCAGCCACATGTATTGTCTTCTACCTCTGGAGCGCGTGTGGCGCGTGGTGCGCGTTGGAGTGCGTGAAGCAGCCCCTGGTCGGCGCGTGGTGCGCGTTGGAGTGCGTGAAGCAGCCTCTGGTCGGCGCGTGCGGCTCACCCAGATGTCCATTTGATCACCGGAAAATACCACCGTGCTCGTCTCGACGTGAACTAGCTGATGGTATGCTCAAAGTTGATTTTTGACAACTTTGCCGGAACCCGAATTTTCCAAACCGAGCTCCGTTCTTCGATTTTTCGACCCCAAAGAAGAACCAAAGCTACTGATACCACTTGTTGTGATTCACCGATCACTTTAGAGAAGATTTGAGGAAAAACCGAATTGCTTCTATTACTATACTAGAATAGAGTACACAAGTTTACTCTTGAAACTTACAAAAAACCTCTCACTCTCTCTATACAACACTCACTCTTTGGGATGCTTTGCAATGAAGATTAATGGCTCCTTTTATAACCCCAAAGACGTGTGCTACAGTGCACACGTCTTTGGCAAAACGTGTTGGCAGCTGGCTTCATGCTTTCAGCGCATTCTTGGCTTGTTGTTTTCATGCATTGTATGCATGAGCTGTATACACACGTTTTTGCTCATGCAAACAGCTGGTCATGCAGCTGTCTTCACTTCGACAGATAGGACTAAGAATTTTTTTAACGAGGTAATTTATTTCTCGAAAATGAATATTTTCGGTGCTCTCATGTTTTTATATTATTGAATGTAATTTTGCTTTAGATGGATTGGTTTCCCTTGCCTTAAATAGTTCTAGCCTAACCTAGTGCAAGATCCCCCTCCACAAATTCTCGGTTTCCTTCACCATGATGTAGTTGGATTTCCTCAAATTATCTCTTTTTATTCATAGTTGGAGGCCAATATTTTTTCTTTTTTCGGGTTTCTCTCTTGTGGTTTGTCGATAAAGGTAACGAGGCTAGTATTGTCTATATTTATTTCTATTTTTATTTCTTAATGTTCCTTCATGTTGGTGTAAACTCTTATCTTTCTCTTTATTTAATAATATTTACTTATTTGGCAGGATCTTCCGGGGAAAAACTCTTGGGTGCTAACTTAGTTGTGATGTGAGACCTTTTCCTCATCTCGTCTTCGAGATCAATTATTCAAAAAAAAGAAAAAAAAAAAGAGGTTGACTTCAATTTAGGAATTAAAATAATAAAAAATTTGGTGTATAATTTGAAAAGGAGTTCAATTGAGAAAATTAAAATATTTTTATTTTCATGGGTACAAAAGGATTCAAAGGAAAAAAATTCATGATCTTTTGCATTAGCGAGATTACTAATTTAGTACAGTGGCTCGAGTAATTCTTTAGTACACATTAGATATATGAATGACATGATATCATCAAACTAATAAATAAATGATATGTATAATTCAACAATCATTTATTTAATAATTTTTTAATATATTAACATATTGACACAGTACCTACATTGTATTCTAAATTTTTTTCTAGTCAAGATCATAAATTTTATCATTTAATTAAGATTATTAATCTATCGTACATGCATAAATCAAGGTTTTACTATAGTTACTAAACTAATTATTTTTGACCAAATTAAAATAAATAAGATTAAAAAAGTTGGTGAATTAAAAGCAGATAAGAGAAAGAAACCGAGAGATCGATCGTATTCCTTTTTTGTCATCTGAATCGTTTCTTTTTTCAAATGAAATCCGTCATGCCTGATTTGGGAAATTACACGCTTACGTGATAATGTATAATTAATAACTAGCAAATCATAATTGCATTTTCGTCCCTCCTATTCAGAGACCTGCTCTTATGACCTGAATTATTCCTCTCATGTGACGACGACGTGTTCTAGAGATGTTTACAGGTTGGGTTAGGTCGATTTTCATAAATTCGGTCTGGTCGGGTCATGCGGTTCGGAAGATTTAGAATTCAAAATTGAAAATATAATCCGCGCAGGTCGGGTCGGATCAGAAAAATACATAATATATATATATATATATATATATATTTATGATACAGTTTTGATAAAATTTATAGTTAAATCAAATTATGATAAATTAACTAAATAAGAAAAGAAAAAAATCATCAAAATCGAGTCGGGTCGCAGATTAACCCAACCCTATAAACACCCTTATACAGTTCGATAATGTGTAAACTCTCCGATTTAATGATACGTCACCATTCACCAAGACACCACACCAGAACATTCCGAAGCTTGATGGATTGGGAAATTACATGCTTTAGATAGGAATAATTAGAGAATTATTGACAGCTTGAAACATGATTTTTCATTGGAGGACTCCAGAATAGATCAATACCTTATAAAATATCCAGAAAATAATGTAGACCGATATTAAGAAATTGAATAAAACCCTAATTTACACTAATTCATGCCATACCATATGAGTGTTAATTAAGACATAAATCTTTCATGAAATAAGAGCGGCTCGTGCTATAAATAGAGACTGTCCCTCACTTCGAGAGAGAAAAAATATTAAGAGAAAATTAGAAAAGATAAATATTTTTGTTTGCACGATTTTTAGTCAATACGCGTATAAGGTCTAAATCTTCCGAGACAAAGTCCCAGAAAGAGGTGTTTGATTCCACAAAAATACCTCTAAGGGGCAGAAGCACACAAATTACAATTCTACATATTACAAAGCTAAGAAATTAAAATAATTGCTCATCATGAGTCTTCATTTCCTTCTGCCCCCTTTCTCTGTATTTGGGCCATTTATAATGCACGAAATATTAGCACAATTTCGAGCCTCCATGTTCCCTGTTCATATGCAACTGCTGGATCATGCGAGTAACTGTTGGATCGTGTATGTAACCGTTGGATAACTTGCTAAATCGTGGGAGTTGGTTACCACAGTGTGACAAGTCGTGTATATCTCGTAACTAACCAACTGTTTTGGAAGTATCCATTACTCCATGATTAGTTGCATATTCCTGGGATCGTCCTGAACCAAGCCTTTCTGGGCCGAACCCATATTCGTCCCGATGCCATCTTTTTCATCCTCAGATATGTCATCCCTTTTCGTCTTTCCCTCAACCCATTCGTTCTAGGGAGATTTATTTGTCAACAATTTTCTAATATTGCAAAGCATTGAATACTCAAAATAGAAAAAATTTCCTTAAAAACTTATAAATAGAACAGAATACTGACCTTTTTTTTTTCTTTTTCTAAAACACTTTTTCTAAAAGCCGTTTTGTGGATGTCATTTTCGGCGATGTAAATTTGGTTATACCCTGCATACTCATCCATGAAAGAATACACTTGGTATCCTGCTGTGGAGTCTACTAATGAATCTACCATAGGCATAGGGTATTAGTCTTTTGATGTTGCCAAATTTAAATTTCTAAAGTCTATGCAGATTCTCAATTTTCCATTCTTCTTTATGACAGAGACGATATTTGACAACCATTCTACATATCTAGTGGTTCTAATGAATTTTTCCTTCAAGAGGCATTCGACTTCCTTTTTAATGTCAGGCATGACATTGGGTGCAAATCTCCGGGGGGTTTGTTTATACGGTTTATAGTTCGGAATAATAGGCAACCTATGTTCTACCAAAGTTTTATCCAAACCAGGCATTTCGTCAAAGTCCCAAGCAAAACAATCTTTATACTTTTTTAGGAGAGAAATTAGTTCTTTGCGTACTTGAGCATCAAGTTTCTTACTGATATAAGTATTGCGCCTGTCACTCTCACTTCCCAGATTCACTTCTTCTAAAACGTCATGCGCCCTTGTAATGTTTGCTTTATGACATTCATTCAGAGCGTATTCTAAATTTTTTTCTTCCTTATTTGGTCGTTCGTCCCACTCACTTATTTCCTGCAAGCAATCCACCCCGCATGCCTCTCTTCTTCTATCTTATAGAACCTTGGTGCGAAGATTCTTGGTTTTCATGCTACTGGCTCCATTTTCAATGGTTTCCTTTCACAAGTCTCTTCCAGTTCTTTCATCCATTCTATATTGTTCTGGCAACGAGCATACAGATTTTGTGGAACCATTTCTTCTTGGTGTGTTTCTATCCTTTCAAGAGCACTAGAGCGATGATCGTTATGATCCTCATCCAAAACCAGTTTGAATTTTGGCAAATTCATTTTAGTGAGGTCAGAGTTGATCATATTCAACTCCAATGACTTTGGGAATGAGTTGTCGCCCACTGCCATATTTTTCTCGAACGTTATTCGCCCAGATTCTATGGTGTCCTGCAATACATTCCGAAAAATAAAACAATTGTTAGTTGAATGAGACCATGTATTATGCCACTTACAATATTTTTTGCCACTGACTTACTCGGGGCTTGGCAATTTGTGGCGGTCGCTCAACCTAATTTGCTTATCTTTATAGAATTGATCAAATATAGCATCAACTTTGGTGATGTCAAAAGAAAAACTCCTACTTTTCTTGTCATTTTCTATTTCGGCACGTGGTTCGGCCCACGTCTTGCAAACATATGGCTTTCCTTTAATTAATTCGGCTAGGCATAAGTCAACCGATTCAACATTCATTTCACCAATCTCATAGTTCGCATTCCTGTAATAAGTTCCCTTACTAGCGTTCTTTATTTGCTCTTCCTCCCTCAATAATCGTTCATATCGCACCACGCTGGTGATGAGTTGGGGGAGGTCCCAGAACTCTTGATCTTGAAATTTCTTTTTCAAGTCAAAATTAAGACAATTTTGAGCAATTTTCACGAGTTCATTTTCTGTTAAAGATATATAACATCGACCTCGGGCCGTTTTGAATCTTTGTAAGAACGTTTCGGCCCATTCTCTCGGCAACTGCCTCAAATTTGCCAAATCGGCCAGAGTTACTTCAGATTCGGTTTTATAGAACTGCGCATGGAACAACTGCTCCATTTGGTGCCAGTTCTCCACTGAGTTGGGTGGCAGGCTGATATACCAGGAAAAAGTTATTCCTGACAACGAGCCATGAAATAATCTCAGCTTATGGAAATCGTTCGTCTCTCAACACTGAATGGGTAAATCACCCTATGTGTTATATTGTGGAAACTTCTCCAGATCCTGTGAACAAAGAAAACTCTGGTATTTTGTAATTCATAGGCCATGGATACGCTAAATCGATCCATTCCGGATACGGTTTTTGATATCTTGGCCGAATTGGCCTCACCCCCAAACCGAATTGATTTGGAAGAATCTCGGTCATTTGTTCTCTTAACATGTCATTGCTATTGAATGACACCCTCACATGCGGTGGTTGTGGTCCCCTTACAAATGGGACATGGTCTTGACCCTACGCCTTTGAACCATGGGGCAACACTATCTCATGTTGTACTACATTCCGCCGTAAGTGTGGGCCAAGACCTCCTGGATTTATTCCCCCTCGGGGTATTGTTGGGGCAGTAGTCCCTTATGGAGGAGGACCATTACTTGGACCAGCCTCCTGATTACTTGATGTAGGAAGAGGTGTAATCCATGGTGGGATTGTCCCCCAGTTTGCCCATTTGGCCATTAGCTCATTTAGTGAACTCAAGTGTTTGGCCATGTTTTCGTAATGTGAATTACTAGTCGAAATAAACTTATCTATGACGTGAGTGTTTTGAAGCCTAACATGTTCGACAACATCCTGGGTGAATTCGCCGAACAAGGCGCGCATCACGTTAGGGCTGAACTCTCGCATAGTGTCATAACGACTTGCTTCTGCTAGACCCTCAAAATGGCCCACTACCGTTGGGACGTGAGGCTGGTTGGTTTGCTCCAATCCCCCTTCCTCTGTACTTGAGCCAGTCTGAGTGTTCATTTTCGGAGGCATCTTCACTTCTTGCACCAAACCTCCCACTGTGGTCGCCAAAAACTATTTGCACGATTTTTAGTCAATACGGGTGTAAGGTCCAAACCTCCCGAGATAAAGTCTCAGAAATGGGTGTTTGATTCCACAAAAATACTTTCAAGGGGCACAAGCACACAAATTATAATTCTACATATTACAAAGCTAAAAAATTAAAATAACTGCTCATCATGAGTCTTCATTTCCTTCTGCCCCTCTTCTCTGTATTTGGGCTTTTATAATGCTCGAAATATTAGCACAATTTCGAGCCTCCATGTTCCATGTACATATGCAACTGCTGGATCATGCGAGCAACTGCTGGATCGTGTATGTAACCGTTGGGTAACTTGCTAAATCGTGGGGGTTGGTTGCCACCAATGTGACAAGTCGTATATATCTCGTGACTAACCAACTGTTTTGGAAGTACCCATTACTCCATGATTAGTTGCCTATTCCTGGGATCATCCTGAACCAAGCCTTTCTGGGCCGAACCCATATTCGTCCTGATGTCATCTTCTTCATCCTTAGATATGCCATCTCTTTTCATATTTCCCTCACCCATTCGTTCTAGAGACATTTATTTGTCAACAATTTTCTAATATTGCAAAGCATTGAATACTCAAAATAGAAAAATTTCCTTAAAAACTTATAAATAGAACAGAATACTGACCTCTTTTTTTTATATTTTTCTAAAACAATTTTTCTTAATTTGAGTATCAGAATATATTTTAAAGGCACAAGTCACCGCTCACCCAACCACAAGAAGATAACTTTTTACACCTTCACTTAGAAACATATACAGAATTAATAGAAAATAATAAAGTGTGAAAGAAAAACACAATCGTGCAAAATTCAAAATAAATATCTTTCTCTTTGTTCTTTTTATGTTCGATTTAGTTTCTCTATTACACGTGCCCCTTTAATTTCTGTTTACGTATTCACATTGACATGATATATACTTGCTGCTATAGCCTGCTACATTTCGAGTTTCACATTAAATGGGCAATTTTTTAATATCACATATTACTTTTAATTAATTATTGATTATTAATTATTGATTATTAATATTATTATTATTTATTTAGTTATTTTTTAAGATATTATTGAGATTGATGACGTAATACTATTATTATATAATTAAAATTTTCCATTGACATGGAATGCAATTTATTTATTTATTTTTTAGAAGCTATTTTCTTTGGTTGGTTAGTATACAATTTTTTTTCTTTCATCTACATTTTCTCGTAATTATCTTGAACATTTCTAGAGTCGGAGCTAGAAATTAAAATTTTGGAGACCAAAATATTAAAACAATATGTAAGTTAAAATTTAAATTTTGGGGAATTCTTAAAAAATCCAAAACTGTTAGGGCTCTTCTAATTTTATTAAAGAATAAATGATTCTTCTAATGTAGTCTGCTTCATGTAAAAAAGTATTAATATACATAGTCAAATAATATATTTACAAAGTTTCCATTCAAATATATATATATCAAAAACTAAATATTTATCAAAATATAAATTATTTCAAGAAGAAAAATATATTATTGATCTATAAATTATAAGTTTTAAAACAATTATCATAGTCGTTATATTTCGATTAAAAAATGATAGAAAATTACTCTTATATTTATAAATTACCGATAAGTCATTTTCAAATATTCATATTTCATTCCTCCGTATCTCAAATCACAATTTGTAAAATATTACATATAATTAATATTCATACTTACAATTTTCATTAAGGAACCTCTTTCAAATTAGAAATTGTACAAAGTCAAAAATAATCCCAAAATTATTATGTCGCACATAATACAACGATGAAAAATGTGACTGTGCTAACAAAAATTATGAATATGCTTATTAAAAAAAATTTGATTGTCCTTAAAATAATGTGACTTTTTTTACAAAAAAAAATCCTTACAAAAATGTGATTATCCTTTAAAAAAAATGTGATTGTCTTTATAAAAAAATATGTGATTATCCTCGTAAAAATGTGACTTTCTTCTAAAAATGTGATCATCTTTACAAAAATATGACTAACCCTACATGTCTTTATTAATAATGTCCAACCACTGCAAAAATATATATTGTGAATAGTGAACACAAATGATTTTTTTTTTTTAAAGTTGTATTAAAAAATTTAATGTTATAATAGAGGTGGATAAAATAGGGATATAAATATGAATAAAGTCAACTTATAAAAGTTAAATCGATCGGTTTGATTTGAATCGTGAACCGGATCGATGAATCGATCGGTTTGTAAAATCATGAACCGATCGATTTGTAGTTAATTTTGTTAATTTTGCACCTTTTCAATTCAGTTTTAACCTTTCGATTTACATCGGTTCTTAAATTCTTAAACCGATCGATTTTTTTATTCAATCTGAAATCGAATCAAAACCGATTTTGCCCACCTCTTAAGGAAAAAAAATCATTCATCCTTTTCAAATTAGGCGAGTTAATTACTTTCTAATAATTTTCTAATTTTAAAAATGGGATTAAACGGTTCCACGTGAATAACTGTCGTCAAAGTCATTATTTTTTTGAACAACTTCAAAGTCTTTGTTACAACACTTGTAAAATATTTTACTACATTGAATAAAAAGAAATGCATTATATGATCAAATTTAAAGTATGTGATAAAAATCAGTACAATATAAAATTAATTTATAATCCATTGATATTTACTATAAGAAATCTATCCTTTTATAATGTATGGTGAAATAATGATGATTTTCCTAAAATTTTTAGGTAGAAATTGATGCAGTTTCTGTTGGAAATTAATATATTTTAAAAATATTTAAATTAAAAATAATAATAATTTCCCTTTAAATATTTAAAAGAAAATTGAAAATGCATGACGTTGCAATGTTGTAATTAGCCCTACAAATTCGAAAATTATATTATGTGCCGGGTGTATATGTCATCTCTCACAGCAGGTGGACCCCACATAATTATATGGGGCCCGCCTACTGTGAGAGAGATGACATATACACCCAGCACATGATATATCACCTCCTATGTGACTTTTTTTAACTAACCAACCGCCAAGCAAGTATGCGGTTGATAGCCCGATCAGTTTTATTATTAAAAAATAAATATTAGAATATACCGTACGATTTCTGGTAACCCTTTTTTTTTAAAAAAAAAATTTCGCAAACGAGGATGTCAAAAAGTCAAAGCCCCAACTTCTACCCTTACAAGCAACGGCGTCGTTCGTCATTCGTTCGTTATAAATATATTAAATAAAAGAGTGATATGTGAATAAATAGGGATAAAAGGAAAATAAATTATTTATTTATATTCAAAAACAAAATAATTTTTTTTAACACAAAAAAAATATAATTTTAAATACATAAAAAATAAAAAATTTAACTTCCCATTATTTCCTCTTTATTCGCTTATCATTTTTCTTATAAATATATCCCTCTCGAGTCCAACAAAACTCTTACGTACGAAATTCCTCCCTCTTTTCCATTCCTTCACATCATCACTCACCAAGAAAGAAATACCATTTTTTTTTCTCGGGAAACAAACACAACCTCACACACTTGAAACACCTAGCTAGTTACGTGAAAATGCCAAGCAAAGGAATGAGGAGCCTCTGCTTTAACCCCAAAACGCCGTCGTTCTCTATCTCTCGTGACACCACAACCACCACCAATAATTCACCTTCAAGGAGATCTTCTCCTTTATTAACACCTCGCCGCAGTTTCTCCGAATCCATGATTGATCAAATCATCGACGCCGCCAGCGTAATGATCACGAAATGGAATCCAGACTCAACGACGTTCGCTAAAGTCACCTCTCTGTTTCACGAGAACAAAAGAGAAGCCATGCAGTTCTTGAGGTGCGTTAACGATTTACAAAAGGCCATGCATTTGTTAGTTTCAGAGGACTCATCCTCATCGAAACTAATAGAATCTCAAACCCTAATGCAAACAGCCATGAAGAGACTTCAAAAAGAGTTTTATCAAATTCTCTCCATCAACAGGGCCCACTTAGATGCAGAATCAATTTCCACGAGATCATCACGGACGTCCGCCAGATCAAGCGTGTCAGATTACGACTACGACTGCTCCCCTGATCAAGACGATCATGAAGCTCGTGACTCCATTGCTGAAGTTGAAGAAGTGTCTTCAATCGCCATGGCTGATTTGAAATCCATAGCGGACTGTATGATCTCTTCTGGTTATTCCAAAGAGTGTATAAGCATCTACAAGATCATACGCAAATCTATAATCGATGAAGGCATTTACCGGCTCGGCGTTGAGCGAATGAGCTCGTCCAGAGTCAACAAAATGGACTGGCAAGTTCTCGATTTGAAAATCAAGAACTGGCTAGAAGCTGTCAAGATTGCTATGAAAACACTTTTTAACGGAGAACGGATTCTCTGCGACCACGTCTTTGCTTCCTCAGAATCCATTAAAGAATCTTGTTTCAGTGATATCTCTAAAGAAGGCGCCGTGCTTCTGTTTGGATTTCCGCAACTTATTGCCAAAATCAAGAAAGCGCCTGAGGAGAAAATGTTTCGTGTGCTTGACATGTATACCGCCATAGCGGAAAACTGGCCGGAGATTGAATCAATCTTTTCATTCGAATCAACCTCAACCGTCCGATCACAAGCTCTCACTTCTCTGATCAAGATCTCGGAATCAGTCCGGCAAATGATTTTAGATTTCGAGTCTAACATCCAGAAAGACTCGTCCAAAACACAAGTTCCCGGCGCCGGAGTTCATCCGTTGACAATCTACGCAATGAGTCACCTCTCTCTCCTCGCCGATTACAACAACATCCTCGGCGATATTTTGGCTGAATGGGCCCAACCGGCGAAATCAATGTCATCGTCGCCGGTGTCATACTTCGACAGTCCGGACATCACCGACGCTCATGCGCCGGCCGTCACCGTACGCGTGGCGTGGCTCATCCTCTCTCTCCTCTGCAAACTTGACTCCAAAGCGAAGCATTACAAAGACGCTTACTTGGCTTATCTCTTCTTAGCGAACAATCTTCAACACGTGGTTTCAAAAGTCCGTACATCGAACCTGCAGTATCTCCTCGGCGAGGAATGGATCAGCAGGAACGAAGCAAAAGTGAAACAGTTCGCGGCGAACTACGTGCGTCTAGCGTGGGCCCCAGTCTTTATCTCATTGCCGGAGAATCCAACGGCTGCGATTACGCCAGGTCAGACGAAAGATTATTTCAAGAATTTTAATTCGAGTTTTGAACACGTGCACAAGCAACAGAGTTGGTGTATCGTACCGGACGCGAAACTGCGAGAAGAGATTAAGGAGACTATAGGGAGAAAGCTGGTGGCGATATATCGGGATTTTTACGACAAGCATAAGATTACAGTGGGAGCGAGGAATGTGATGTTATTTATCAAATTAACCCCTGAGGATGTGGATAATTATTTATCGGACTTGTTCTATGAGACAACAAGTGATGTTGAGTCTGGGAGTAGGGCTACGTCCTCGTCTACGTCGTCCTCAACTAATCGGCGGCATTCAAGGTTGAGAATTTAGAAGCTTGTGCTGTTTTTTTCTTTCCTTTTTTTTTAAAAAAAAGAAAAAGAAAAATAACTTTGGAATCGCCGAGTTTTATACGATTTTTTGTGGGCAAGTATAATATACGTAATACGAAATCAGAAATGGAAAAAGTACAATACTTTTTATAACGACTTTAAAATACCCATTTGTCAATTTGTTTCGTTTTCTGTTCATTCACAAGGAAAAATGACACATTCTAAATATAAATATCTAATTTTTTGTGATTTTTATTTTTTATTTTATTTTGAGTTTATGAAACATATAATTGTTTTATGAGATAAACAACAGTGATACGTGTGCAACAGGTTTTACAAAAACTTTACACAAATAACACAATTATGTTTTTTTTTTCCAAAAATATTGGAAATTTCGCTGTGATATCATTCGATCCGGGATTAAGCGAAGCAGAAATACACCTATTGTACTCGAATCTAAGACCTGATAATTAACTCATAAGTCATTTGCCATTAAATCACACCATTTGGAGCACAACTATGTATATTTGAAAAAACACAAAAGATAAAAAAGGAGCGATTTTTTCAAAAAAGAAAATATATGCACATAAAAATATATGATTGTGTAAAATGTTGTGTAATATCATTTTTGTTAGTAAAAAATAAAACTTCCTTTATATATAAAAGCAAAATGAAATTAAGACTTTCATAAAAATTTCCTTAACTATAATGTAAATTTACAATATTCTCATCCAATATTTTTGTAATTGTCTTTTTCTGTCATTTCCATCTGGGATGAATTGTTTATAGGTCGTTAATTATTTCACACCACGTGAAATCGAATTGAAATGGGGGTACATAAGGGTATGAAAAGAATCGAAGATCAAATGGAATTGACATTTCTGCAGCCACAATAAGGAGTAATTCTTTGATGCAACGGAGGTATGAGTAACGTAATATCACCAATAAATTAGTAAATGACATGAATGATTTAATATCATTTTTTTTAGTTATTTTTTAATATTTTAGTACGCATGACAATAGATTATTGGATTATTACACGGATGACGTAATACCTGCGTTGTTGTATTGTAGATTTTCTCCACAATAAGAAGTAAATATTCAAATAACTCCCGCTCGTATACCACCAATTAAACAAAAGTTTCTTATCACAATACCCGCGTTAATTATGATAGTATTTATTACAAATTCATGAGTAAAACTAATTCTTAAAATTTAAATTTATAAGGAGAAGATGTCCGATAATTAATAAACAACCGGTTAAACTCATATTTAACGAATGTGAGACGGATAGACATAAATACTCTCAACGGCCGATCAGCCATTTTCATTTCCTGGAAATGATTACAATTTCAAACTGTTGTCCCATTCACACAGCTGGAGTGCTTGCCATTTCTAGAATTCTTGGTTCCTAAATTCAATGAAAATGACACAGCAAAATTTAAGATGGAAAAATAAAGCAAATTTTAATGATACTGACATGTTGATTGTTTAAAACCTCCCATTGTGTAGTTCAAGTACATCTACCACATTAAAATAACATTTAAATAAGAGGTAGGCAACAACTGAAAGCAATTTCTGAACTCAGCAAGGTCAACATTATAATGTGGGCAATATGGGGGGAAATATAGGCACAACAAGTGACATAAACATGGTAATATCTGATGTTTTATTATCTCTGAAAATATAAATACGGCAAACGCGTTTAACAGGAAATGGGATGTGAATACGAGTACTTTTTTCTGAGGCTACTGTGCAGCTACCGGTTGATCTGCTGGGCGTTGAATGTCTTGCCATCCCGTACAATGCTGGAGCGCATGTTTGAGATTATCTGTAGGAGCCGCGACAGTCCAGGTTGGGTAGTATTCGCTTGGGTGAAACATGTTATGTTCACCAGCCTCAGTCATCAACCCGGCTTGAGTTCCAGTGATGAACAAATCCCTTTCAGACCTTATGCAACCAGTTCTTGCCTCTTCCTTATCTGATGCCTAAATGAGGGAAAAAAAAAGAATAGCTAAAAAAAGTTAATTTCATTATACAAAATACAAATTACATGTCAAAATCCAACGGTACATTGATCATCAGTAAAATTCAATTATTTCCAGTCAAATGACAAAATTTATACAGCACAAAGAAGGAATAAGTGCCAAGAGTTTTTTTTTTTTTTTGGTCCTTAATCAAATAGACTAAACCCAAGCCCTGATCCCCCATGGTTAATATTTCCAAAAGATACTCAAATGTTTCTCATGCAATCAATCCAAATCATTGAATAACTAAATTCAATCTTTCAAAAATCAAAGAAACAGAGAGACTTAAGACGCTTATTTCCTGAAGTGGAAACTTTCTTTTTCTGAATGCGGCAAAACTTGTCATAATCACAATGGTAATGAGGGATGATGGCAGCTGCTTTAATCATAAATTCAGAAGGCTACCATGGACTACAAGCTTCTGGATAAGAAAGCATAAAGCCAATTCTTCTCGGGTTTGACCATGTACAGAAAAGCAAGTCCAATTATTCTATCTCCCTCAACTTTTACCTTTTTCTATTAGTTTGACAGTTGACATCTTCTATCAATACTTCACCGAATAGTTAATAAATTCTTGAATCATTACTCAACATAAAGCTCTTGAACACTATAACGTAGATGATCGATTCAGAAATACAATGGAAGAAAAACAAATGAAAGAGCAGCTACCTTCTCTGTAAGATACTTGAATGCTACCTTCTTCTGGCCTGCTTCATATATATTACACTGGGAGTATATCTGATCAAAAAAGAAACAAGTTATTAGGGAAGAAATTAGAAAAAGGTAAAAATTGCAAACCTTCGAAATGGTTCAAAAGAGAGAGGATTTCAAATGGTAAAAGCATTATCACCTGTGATTCAATACTGGCACAAACAGCATAAATTCCCCAATGTTTGGAGTAATTGTTATACAGATGTACTTTAGCATATCTAACGCGTGGATGTCGTTGTCGAGTCCCATTGAAAAAACAATGGTGAATGGTCACTCGAATACATCTATCACCAATGTGAGAGGGGTCTGCTCCAATGAGAATTGTCTTGTCATGTTGAGAAAAGTGACACCTACAGAAAATAATAAAAGTTATCAATATGGTATTTTTATTCGTCTGGAAAGACAGTAATTTTATAGAACGATTGACCGCACCTAGAAACAGTGATATCCGTGCTCTCTCTGGTAATATCTATCAGCCCGTCGTCATAATCACGGAGGGTACAACGGTCTATCCATATATGTTTTGACTTGGGTTTGATTTGAATGGCATCAGCATCAGGTCCTTTACCGCCTTCAAACTCTAGATTGCATATGATAACATGTTCACATTCTTTCAGCCTCAAACCCTTTCCTGTAAGTTTTACCCTTTGGCCTCTGCCATCAATGGTTTTGTGAGATGAGACACTCAAGTGAGAGTGGAGTTCAATAGTGCCTGACACTTCGAAGACAATCCAAAGAGGCTCTTTCTTACGGCATCCTTCTCGAAGTGATCCTGGCCCATCGTCTAAAATCCCACAAATAAATAAACAAATGATAGAATTTTATATCTGCTAAAAAGAATATAGTTATTAACATAGGCCAATACACCATCTGTGCAGACGATCACGAGTTCCAGTGAGCAGCAAAAACAGTAATCAATTATTAGTTTATAAAACACAAGGTGTTGCTTGCCATAGCCAATTACAAAAAGAACAGGCTCTAAACATAATAACAATAGGCATCCAAAACTCGCCAATTTACATTCGACTATTAACTGATCTATTCCAACAATCCTTCGGATATACCGAGTATCAATGAAACCTTAATAAATAGTGTTATGGAACTAATTTCTCGCAGTATAGTAAGATTAAGCATACTCATCTTTTTCGGGTTTTTCTTTTTGTTTAATCACAACAAGACTATTGACTGCTAATTAAAACTACACTCCACCCACCCATGTGAGCGAGACTCGAACCCCAAACTCTAGTATCAGACCAATAGATATTACAATTAAATTCGCTAGTACCCACACACACGTCTTAATCCTATAATTATATTAGAAAATTATAACTTAAATCAACGCATTGATCACACTTTCTAAAGAAATTACTGCAACAATAACAAAAACCTAACAACACATAAGAACAATTTACCAGCTAAAGTGGTGACGTGGTAGAGGGGACCGTGGAGGCCACCAATGGCGAATCGACCGAACCCTTCAGCCTGACCGGCGAGCGCACGCAAGCTGCAATCAACTTGAGCGTAAGGCAATGACGTCATCGTGCTGTTCTGAAATTGTGCTGCAGGTCGATGATCAGAGGGACCAGATTTAAAGGGCGGAGCAGGCGTTTCGTTTGGGAAGTAACTGTTGGCTTCGTTACTGTTCTTGCGATGACGATGATGATGGCCGTGTGAGTTTCCCATATTAATGGGCGAGAGTTATATATTTTGGCTTTCAGATATTTTTAAGTTATTACTGAAACTGAAACTCACCCATCAATGGATTTGAGCTTTTAATGCTTGTTACAGTTGTTTCTCTGTTTCTTGTATGTGATTGAAAACGAGACACAGACCCGAAAATTTGGAAGCTAATAAAGGTATGGGGACAATTGGATGTTGCCGTTGCCGACAGTTTTAGCTAGATTCTTATCTCAACTGTTCATCAATTTAATTGGTCGAGTTTAAAGATAATAGAGTGAATTTCAAAACGTTTGATTCCGGTGAAGAATAAAAATATTGATTTATTAATTCGAGTTTTTTTTGGAAATGGTTAGAAATCTTACTGTAAAATTATCCATTTCGGAATTAAATGAACCAGGTAAAATCTCTCACTGTATCAGTGCTCTTATAAGAAACGAACTCTCTGTATTCAAACCCAAAATTTTAATGTGAAAACTTGAGACTTACACCACCAAATCACGTCCGAGAGACTATTAATCAAGTCTATTCCATATAAATTTCGATTTAGATTGGAATAAGAATTCACAATTATATTCTTTTCCTTATATATTACACGTATATCAGCTCAGACAAAATTGAAAATGTACATGACAACTTATTAAAGATGTATATAGGATACATCCAAATCCAATATACTAAAACAAAACAGATTAAGGAAAGGATATGTTGGGAATTTTGACAAGTGAAGAGAGTAAATAAAAGAAATTATTAAAATACTTGCAAGTGGTTTTTTGAAAATTGATCATCCCAACCCCCCCAAACTGACGAGTAAATCTTTGGTGCAACAGTGGTATGGATGACGTGGTACCACCAACCAATTAAAAAATAACATGTTTAATTTTCTTCCTATTTTTTAGTTGTTTTTTGACTTTTTAGCACGCGTGGCAAAAGATGATTGGCTTGTTGTATGGATGACGTGGTACCACTGTTGCACCAAAGATTTTCTCCAAACTGACACATCCCCCTCCCTTTATTTCACTGTAAATTTACTAAATTATCCCTCTCATTTGAAATTTTGACTTTGACAATAATTATTAACTAAAAAACAAAAAATAAAAGAAAGGGGCAGTTCCCCTTGCTTCATCCCTTGGACGATGAAGCGTTGGACGAGAATAGGTTTTTTTATTATTTTTTTTTATTTTTTTTTATTTTTTTATTTTTTTATTTTTTATATTTTTAAATTTCGAAAAAAAGGCTTCATAATTTTTTTTAAAAATGTATATTTTTATTAAAAGTTATGTTGATTTTGATTCCGATTCCAATTTTATATTTTAATTTATTAAAAATTATTTGTCTTATTTAATTTCGAAATCAATATCCATATTTATTTTTACATATTTTATTAAAAGTTGTGTTGATTCTGATTCTGATTCTGATTTTATATTTTCTTTATTAAAAGTTGTTTGTCTTATTTAATTTCGTAAATCAGTATCCATATCTACTTTTACTTTTTGTTTTAAAAAAATATATTTATTAAAAGATGTGTTGATTCTGATTCTCATTCTGATTTTATATTTTCTTTATTAAAAGTTGTTTGTTTTATTTAATTTCGTAAATCAGTATTCATATCTACTTTTACTTTATTTTTTAAAGTTATTTGTTTTATTTGTATTTACTTCTTATATAAAGAGGTAGTTTGTAAGTTTGAATGTAATATCATTTGAGCATCTCTCATCTCATTCTCTCTTTCTCCTTCAACATATCATTCTCTCTTCTTATAATAGAGTTATCATCTTCGGGAAACATTATGGATAACTATAACTTAGGCTCATTTTCAGATAGTTGATCAGGCGAGAATGAAGTTCCAAGTGGGGAAAGCATCTACAGCAATAGTCGTGATTATAAAACTGAATTTACTACAGACCAGGTTATTTTTATGTTTGTATTATGTACATTCGTTATTTATTTTGAAAGTGTAGAAATTACGTATATTTGTTATTTATACATCTTCATTATTTTTTTATATAGATCTTTGAAAGTAGAGAAGATACGATAAATTGGGCGAAAAGAGTTGGTCTAGAAAATAATATTGTGATAGTGATTAAAAATTCTGCTAATTTGAAAGGCAGCAAGCTGCCAAAGTGTCATCTTATGTGTGAAAGAGGAGGAAAGTACAAACCACCGCGGTATCTTGTTGAAGGTCAATCCATAGTAAAAAATAGTGGGACAAAAAAATGTGAATGCCCATTCGAGCTGCGAGGTATACCAAAACCTCCAGACGGTGTTATGTGGGGATTAAAGGTTACATGTGGTTTCCATAACCATCAAGTAGCAGAATATCTTGATGGTCAGGATCTAGGGTCACTCAACCAACTGTACCGACTCTAGGAAGAGGGGGCCGTGAGAGGCGATCAACTCATGACCAGTCTCAACTTCCACCGATCTGTGATACCTATATTCAGAAATTACTTGTGGCATATCAACGTTATGTTTCTCACACTATTGACGTTCAAGCTGATGGTCATTGTGGATTCAGAGCAATAGCTGCACTAATCGGGTATGGCGAAGAAGGTTGGGGTCAAGTACGATGCGACCTTATTGAAGAGATTCAACAAAATACAGATTTATATAATCGACTTTCTCCATCAAACGGATGGGCTGACAATCTATTACACCTACTGCATTTCTTCCAGTCGCCGGCACCAGAGGTATATTGGATGGACTCAATGAGTTTAGGAATTGTCATCGCTTCGAGGTACAATATTGTACTGCATACATTTGCTGAGAATGTTTGGAGTTGTTTTACTCACTTGCCATTAAGGTCCCCTGCAGTTCCAGAGCAAGAGCGTCAAGAAATAGCTATTGCTTATGTTGGCAGACACTTTGTGCAAGTTTTTTTACACCCTCATTACCCTGTATCACCCATCCCAATGTGGTGGTGGGAACATTCATCGTATGAAGCTAAAGAATGGGCCACTAGTTATATGATTCGTAATCAATTATGGTACGAAGTATTGGGTATATCACCAAGTGCGCCAGGAGGAGACTTTGGAGTAGGGGTGGGCAAAAAAACCGACCGAACAGAACCAAACCGCAAACCGAACCAAACCGGACCGAATTTACGATTTTTTTCCTAACGGTTCGGTTTGCGGTTCGGATTGGCCCACCTCAAACGGTTTACGGTTCGGTTCAGAAGCTAATCCGAACCGCACCTGTTAACCGAACCGAACCGTTATAATTAAAAAAATTATATTTTTATAAAAAAAAAATTATATTTTTCTTTTAATTATATTCTATGTTTCTTTTTATTAGTATGTTAATACTTTTATTCTTAAATTTTTTGTTAATATATTTATTGGTTTAATACTTTTATTCTTCAATTTATTTGTTAATACTTTTATTCTTCAAATTTTTGTTTTATGATAGCATCATTATTCTTGAAAGTAAGATGTTGGATTTTTCTCTTAATTAGAATGACGGTTGCATCATTATTCGAAGTACTTTTTTTAAAAATACAATAATTAATTGTGCCTCATTTTTCAATCCCTATGGAGTATATATGTACCCTGGAGTCACAGCTTACACCCTAGCACTTCATACCATTTGTTGGATAGAATTTGTTGGATAGACTAGTTTTTTTTTTTTTTTTTTGGTCTTCACTTAAGTGGATGAAAATTTGTTTTAAATATAATAATCCGTAAACCGAACCGAACCAATCCGTAAACCGCTAGTTTAAAAAATTTTCAATCCGAACCAAACCGTTATTTAATGTTTGGTTTGAGAGGTAAAAAATCTGAACCGTAAAATATGGTTTGGGTTGGTATTTCGTAAAAAACCGAACCAAACCGAACCGCGCCCACCCCTACTTGGAGGCAACATAGATTAGAATTTATGTTTTTATATTTTTAAGTGTAACTTTTTATGTTGTTATTTATACTATTTTCAAATAAATATTTTTCTAATATACCTGAGAACATTTTTATAATACATAAGTAGTGTTAAATTAAATTATAAAATATATTTTTTAAAAAAATTTAAAAGAAAAAATTTAAAAAGAAAGAAAAAAAAGGGCCCTTCTTCCTTGAAGAAGGGCGCCCTTCAATTTTTTATTTTTTATTTTAAAAAATTAATCATATATATATATATATATATATATATATATATATATATGAGAAATATTTTATAATTTTTTGATTTTCTTTAATAAAATTAATTCATAAATAAACATAGATTAGATTAATTCATAAAATAATTTTTTTTATTTTACTAATATACATGAAAACAATTATATACTAGTTATAATAATTGAGAAATGAATAAATAAACACAAAATAAATAATAATAAATCTGAAATTTTTAATATTTATTAAACAAATAAAATATATATATTATATATATATATATATATATATATAAAAGGAGTAAAAAAATTATAAAATAAAAAATTTAATTATAAAATAAAATATATATATATGTATTTTTTTATTTGTTTATTTATATATATATCAACACATGGCTTAGGTGGGCTGTGTGGGGGGGGCACAGTTGGTGTTGTCATGAGGGAGTTTGCTAACATGATGGGCGGTTGGTACTGTCCCAAGGAAGTGTTGCTGAGACATGGGTGGTTGGTGCTGTCCGGAGGGAGTTGATGTTGTCTTGAGTGGGACAGTTGCATGCACATGCAGCGGACATGCGGGGCAGTTGCGAGAGGCAGCTGGCGTGCACTTACATGGCAGTTGGCGTGCACATGCAAGGGAGTTGGCTTCACATGCTGAACACATGTAGCAGTTGCGAGATGAACTACTAGTAACTGGCGTGTTGGGAACATGTGGGGGAATTCATGTAGTGCTTGTGTGTGTGGGGGGGAACTTCCTATAGCAGTTGGGATGTAACTGCTGGGTGTGTGTGTGTGGCTGGTGTCTATTGGGCCAGCACACCCTAGGGCAGTTGGGGTGTAACTGCCGCTATATATTGTATTGTGAGATCATACATGAGAGAGAGAGAGAGCATAGACACGAGACAAGAGTGATTGTTCTTGGGGAATCCTTTGTATGTTTAGCACGAATCCTTGTAATTACTTTGGTGAGTAATAATAAGGTTGGGCTTTGTCCTGTAAAGCTTGTGTGTTGCATTTACTTGATGCAGTGCTTGCTTGGATGCTGACTGTGAGGGTGCAAGGACATTGTGAGTGATTACTTGTGGCTTGTGTGCTTGCTTACGGGAGAAGGCTGACTAAGTTGGGCGAACTTAGTGCCGCACTTGGCTGAAGAAATTTGGGGTTCAAATTTAGCCGTGTGACAACTGGTATCAGAGCGTCATCTTGGGCTGATGGCGGGCGGATCTAACGCCGAATTGAAGGAGCAGGTGGCCAAGTTGGAGGCACTCATTGGGGAGTCTAGCCGAGAGACAACTCTATCATTGTTTTTGGCGATGGAACAACTGACAGAAGAAATTATAGGCCTTCGGAACAACCTTGACACACAACGGGCGGATGCGGAAGAACGTATCGCAATAGTCACCAGAGATTGTGTAGCTTTGGTGGAGGCGTGGAAAGGGAGTAAGGAAGAGATGATGGGGGAAATCACTATTCTGAAGAGGGCATTGGGTCGTGGACAACCTGCTGGGGGTGAGAGTGCGACCAAACTGAAAGTTCCGGAACCAAAACCTTTCGGTGGTGCTCGAAATGCAAAGGAGTTGGAGAACTTCTTATGAGATATGGATTAGTACTTCAAGGCTGCTCATGTCTTAGAGGCAAAGAAAGTGACTATCACGAGCATGTATTTGGCTGGTGATGCCAAATTGTGGTGGAGAACTTGATTGGATGATGATGAGACAGCGGGGCGTCCCACAATAACCACATGGGAGCCACTGAAGAATGAGTTGAAAGATCAATTCCTCCCCACCAACACAGCTTGGATTGCAAGGGAAACCTTGAAAAGTCTGAAGCACACTGGTTCCATTCGGGAGTATGTGAAGCAGTTTAGTTCCTTGATGTTGGACATAAGGAACATGTCAGAGAAAGACAAGCTTTTTAACTTCATGTCGGGATTGCAAACTTGGGCACAAAATGAATTGCGGAGGCAAGGTGTGCGAGACTTGCCCGCAGCCATGACAGTAGCAGATTGCCTCGTGGACTATAGACCTAGTTCTTCAACGAAGTCCAAACCTGATCAAAAGGGAAAAGGAAAAGAGAAGTACAAAGACCCGGAGAAAGGGGATAAGAAGACGAACAATGAGGGAAAAGACAAGTCATAAGATGATGGTAAGTTCAAGAGAGGGAACAACAACAACAATAAGGGTTGTTTCATTTGTGACGGTCCACATAAGGGGAGAGATTGCCCCAAAAAAGAGAAATTGAATGCATTTGTGGCTGCAGAAACGGGCAAGGAATGGGAAGGGGACTCGGCGGTGCCTAGTCGGATGAACTCCCTTTAGTTGGTGAATGCAATTAGGGAAGAAAAATTTGATAATGGCTTGATGTATGTCTAAGTTCTCATTAATGGGAAGACAGTGAGGGCAATGATGGACACTGGGGCTACACACAACTTTGTTACGGTATGGGTTGTCGAGAAGTTGGGCCTCGAATTGACTAAATCGGGGAGTAGCATCAATGCTGTCAATTCGACAGCAAAGCAAGTTCAAGGCACAGTCGCAGGTGTGGTGATACAGCTTGGCCAGTGGCATGGGTCATGCACGTTGATGGCAGTACCCTTGGATGATTTTGAGTTGATTTTGGGGAATCAGTTTTTCATTCAGGCCAAGGTAGTGGTGATGCCTTACTTGGCGGGTCTTTTGATCGGTGATGAAAACCAACCATGCTTTGTCCCTGCTATTGGCAAAGTGTGCGGGAGTAAATGGGCTGTGGGACAACAGAAGTTAGTGTCAGCCTTAAGAATTGAGAGTGGGTTGAAACGTGGGGAAGAAATATACTTGGCTGCACTCGTAGAAGTCAAGGCGGGAAAGACAGTGGAGGTGCCTGATGTAGTTGCAGAATTGTTGATGGAATACAAGGTTGTAATGCCTCCGAAGTTGCCAAAGTCCCTTACACCTCGAAGGCCTACCGACCACAAGATAGAATTGGTCCCGGGTACTCGGCCGCCTGCCCAAGTACCTTACCGGATGAGTCCTCCGGAACTAGTTGAATTGCGCAAGCAATTGGGGGAGTTGCTTGATGTTGGGATGATTCATCCATCTAAGGCTCCATAATGTGCACCAGTCCTATTCCAGAAGAAGTAAGATGGATCTTTACGAATGTGTGTGGACTACCGAGCTTTGAATAAGGTGACGATTAAGAACAAGTACCCCATTCCGTTGGTGGCCGATTTGTTTGATCGTCTGTCCAAGGCATTCTACTTCACAAAGTTAGACTTGCGGTTTGGATATTGGCAAGTGCGAATTGCTGAATGGGATGAGGGGAAGACTACTTGTGTGACAAGGTATGGATCATATGAGTTATTAGTAATGCCATTCGGACTTACTAATGCCCCAGTTACTTTTTGAAATTTAATGAATGATGTGTTGTTTAAGTTTGTGAACCGATTTGTGGTAGTGTATCAGGATGATATAATAATATATAGTGAGACCTTTGCTGACCATTTGCATCATTTGAGATTGGTGTTGGAGAAACTGAGACAGCATGCACTGTATGTTAAAATGGAAAAGTTTGAATTTTCCCAACAGGAAGTGATGTTTATGGGACATTGGGTGAGACAAGGGCAAGTTCGTATGGACGAGAGGAAAGTCCAAGCCATTCAGGATAGGTATAGTCCTTCTAAAGTTGCCGAGTTTCGGTCATTTTTGGGGTTGGCTAACTATTACCGCAAGTTCATCAAGGGATATTCCAAGCGGGTGGCTCCCTTGACTGATTTGCTGAAAAAGGAACAAACTTGGGTGTGGAATGTGTAATGTCAGGAGGCATTCGAGGATTTGAAGGGGGCGGTCGAAGAAGAGCCTATTTTGCATTTGCCGGACTTCGAGTCAACATTTGAGGTACACACTGATGCTTCTGACCGAGCTATTGGGGGTGTATTGGTGCAGAATTCACATCTTGTTGTCTTTGAAAGCAGAAAATTAAAGGATGCCAAGCAGCGGTATTCAGCATATGAGAAAGAGATGACGGCAGTTGTTCATTGCCTAAATACTTGGCGGCATTATTTGCTGGATTCGCACTTTAGGGTAGTAACGGACAATGTTGCCAATACATTCTTCAAGACACAGAAGAAGTTGAGTCCTAAGCAAGCAAGATGGCAAAAGATGCTTGTTGAATTTGATTTTGAGTGGGAACACCGTCCGGGAAGGCATAACCATGTTGTGGATGCCCTTAGCCGCAAGGCTGTAGTAGAAACAGTAGCGACAATCTCGGTTTTGGAGAGTGATTTCCTAGATAGAATCAGGGAGGTATCACCATTGGACCAAGTTTATCAACGGCTAGTGGGGAAAGTTGCTGATGGTCAGGTCTGGACATATCGGGTAGATGCTGGTTTGCTTTATGCAAAGGGGGGAGGCCCTTTGTTCCGAGTTATGGGAACCTCCGGAGGGATTTCTTGAGCGAGACACACGATGCTCAGTGGGTGGGACATCCGGGTGTTGAGAGAACAATGGCTTTGCTAGCTCGGAGTTGGTATTGGCCGAGGATGGAACATGATATTGAGGCCTATGTGAGATCTTTCCTAGTGTGTCAATTGGATAAAACAGATAGGAAGAGAGAGGCAGGGATGCTACAACCTCTCCCCATTCCGAAACAACCATGGAAGAGTGTTTCCATGGACTTTATTGGGGGATTTCCAATAGTGCAAGGGTTTGGTACAGTGCTGGTAGTAGTGGATCGGTTCTCCAAATATGATGTGTTCATGGCAGCGCCACATGCGTGCCCTGCGGAGGAAACTGCACGCATATTTTTCAGAGATGTAGTGAAACACTTTGGGCTGCCGCAAGACATAGTGAGTGATAGGGATGCATGGTTCACATGACGGTTCTGGACTGAGTTATTTGGCTTTATGGGGTCAGACTTGAAATTCTCTACGGTAAATCATCCTCAGATAGATGGTCAGACGGAAAGGGTGAATGAGTTGCTGGAAGAATATTTGAGGCATTATGTGACTGCGAGTCAAAGGAATTGGGTAGAGCTGCTGGATGTGGCTCAGTTTTCGTACAACTTGCACAAGAGCTCGTCAACGGGAATGAGTCATTTTGAGATAGTGTTGAGGCAGCAGCCGCTGACTCCGAACGAGGTGATTAAGCAGCGCACCGGAGGCAAGTGCCCTGCTGCGTACAGATTTGCTCTAGAGAAGCATGAGTTGCTGGAAGAGGCGAGGGATAGCCTCGAGAAGGCAGTGCGCCGAATGAGGAAGTATGCTGATAGAAATATGAGGCCGTTGGAATTTCAGGTGGGTGACCGAATGCTACTGAAATTGACTCCTCAGATTTGGAAGAAAATCAGCAGCAAGATAGTGCACCGTGGGTTAGTGCCGAAATTTGATGGTCCATTTGAAGTAATGAAACGGGTTGGACAAGTAGCTTATCGATTGAAGCTACCGGATAGGATAAAGGTGCATCATATATTCCATGTGAGTTTCCTGAAGCCATTCCACGAAGACAATGATGAGAGTCGGGTTCAGAAAAATCGAGCTCCGCCAACTATTCGGAAATGATTTGACAAGCAAATTGAGAAGATATTGGATCACATGGTGATGGGGCAGAGTAAGAAGAATCGAAGAACAGATTTCTTGGTTCAGTGGAAGGGTTGCACTATAGCAGATGCAACTTGGGAACGAAATACTACTTTGTGGCAGTTTGAGAGGGTAGTCCAGGCATATCTTGACTCAGTTGCGACGAGGGCGCCGCCTAGTTCAGGTGGGGGTGGTTTGTCAGCCACTTAGACTGGTTACTCGAGAAAATGAGGGAACGAGTGGCTTGGTGGCAGTCAAGCACTCAAAATAAACACATGGCTTGGGTGGGCTGTGTGTGTGTAGGGGCAGTTGGTGATGTCTTGAGGGAGTTTGCTAACATGATGGACGGTTGGTGCTGTCCCAAGGAAGTGTTGCTGAGACATGGACGGTTGGTGCTGTCCGGAGGGAGTTGATGCTGTCTTGAGTGGGGCAGTTGCATGCACATGAAGCGGACGTGCGGGGCAGTTGCGAGAGGCAGTTGGTGTTGGCGTGCACATGCAAGGGAGTTGGCTTCACATGCTGAACACATGGGGCAGTTGCGAGAGGAACTGCTAGTAATTGGCGTGTTGGGAAACATGTGGGGGAATTTATATAATGCTTGTGTGTGTGTGTGTGGGAACTTCCTATAGCAGTTGGGATGTAACTGATGGGTGTGTGTGTGGGGCTGGTGCCTATTGGGCCAGCACACCCTAGGGCAGTTGGGGTGTAACTGCCGCTATATATTGTATTGTGAGATCATACATGAGAGAGAGAGCATAGAGACGAGACAAGAGTGAATGTTCTTGGGGAATCCTTTGTATGTTTAGCACGAATCATTGTAATTGCTTTGGTGAGTAATAATAAGGTTGGGCTTTATCCTGTAAAGCTTGTGTGTTGTATTTACTTGATGCAGTGCTTGCTTGGATGCTGACTGTGAGGGTGCGAGGACATTGTGAGTGATTGCTTGTGGCTTGTGTGCTTGCTTACGGGAGAAGGTTGACTAAGTTGGGCAAACTTAATGCCGCACTTGACTGAATAAATTTGGGGTTCAAATTTAGCCGTGTGACACCGACTTCTATGAACTTTCATGGCAGTATACTGCTGCCCTTTTGCAACACTTTTTTTTTTCTATCTTTTAAACTTTAAAAAAAATATATGGCTTTGCGAGTTGCGACACCTTAAAAATTCAGAAACTTTAAAATATTTTACAACATATTTAAGACATCTTAAGACGACTTGAGATATCTTAAAAATGGATTTGACGCGACATATTTGAGATAGACGTAATATACATTGAGATGGATTTGAGAAAATTTGAGAGGGATTTGAGAGGGGCTTAGTTAAAAATATTAATGAAAAGCACATAAAATCAAAATAATTTGACACCTCTAAAATTGTAAAATTGAATAATAAATATTTACCAAGTCAAAATTCTAATAATAGTTAGTAACAAAAATATCATGGAGAAGAAGTACAAAAGCAACAATAGAAACCATTTCAAATGCTGACATGGCAAATGAAGAATCACACATAACTTAACGGGAAACGACCTTCAAAATTTCAAAACAACAACCCCCGTCAATTCGACCTCCGTGGCTTCCGCTGTCATTCTGGTTGCTCCGCCCTGCGCCGTTAGACAAAACAAAAAATAAAATGAAAAATCTTCGAGAACCCATTAACAGATTCTCTCTCTGTTTCCCGCTATCATCAACAAAGCTAAAAATGATCATCAAAACGCATCATTAGTTTTTGTTTTACATATTTTGTTATGGAGTTAATCGAAGAAGAAGGTATTCTTTCTTTCATATATTTTCATTTCACGTTCGAAATTTAGTGCTTCCTTTTAATTTTTGATATTATATTTAAATTATCAATCAATTAGTTATATATTTTTTATGAAAACGTTAGAAATTTTATCGTCAAATCATTCGATTTAAATTTAAGTGAACTAGGTAATTATAAAAAATATATATTCAAAATCAAATCGTAAATTATTTACTATCGAACCACAACATTTAGAGGGCAATTAGTTAATACTTAATAACCAAAACTAAACCTAAACAAAGTCTATGAATGTTTTCAATGAGATAATCAATTTTTTTTTTATATATAATTCAAATTTTACCCACTGAATCCATATTTTGCTACGTGGCCGAATAGGAGAAAGGGATCTGGAACAGGGAATTTCTGCCAACTTTATGTCACATTCAGCTTCAAATTCTCCAACATCATCAGCATCAAGACCATATCTTGTCCTGTCAAAATCTAGCAAAGCCTTGCTAGGATCGAATTCGAGTAAGTCCCTTGCGGCGTCCAATTCTAGCAAAGCTCTGCTGATATCCAATTCAAACAAATCCCTGGTATCTTCTTCCAGTAAGCGATTAGAGCAGTATGGGACAAAGAAATACTTGCGGCAGGTGACTGGCCGGCTCAATGACACTGAGTTGCATTTGGCTGCACATCGTGGGGATAATGATTCTGTTAAGGCTATCTTGGGTGAAATTGATGCCCAAGTGACGGGGACAAGTAGCAGTGCTGATTTTGATGCTGAGGTGAGTTTTTGTGTAGTCTTTTTATAACTCAAGGCAATCTAATAGTACATATGCATGCTGCATATTTGAGAGGGATATTTATTTACAAAAATGATACATTTCTACATAAAATAACTTCACCTCGAACTTTAGCGATATCTACGGTGAGAGGGGGTGTAAGTTATTTTAAGTAGAAATATGAATATCTCTATCACTTGTCATTTATTTATACTAATTTTGTGTGAATGAATATGTGGGATAGGTGGCTGAGATAAGGGCGGCTATGGTGGAAGAGGTGAACGAGTTGGGAGAGACAGCATTATATATTGCAGCCAAGAATGGGCACTTGGATGTTGTGAAGGAATTGTTGCAGTATATGACTAAGGAGTGTGTTTCATTGAAGAGCAATTCTGGACTTGACCCTTTGCATATTGCTGTCAGTCAAGGTCATCAAGGTAATGTTTTGAATGCTTATTAAGTAGATTTTCTTTTTTCTCTTTTTAAGATTTTGGTTAGAATGGGAAACTTGGGACTATTGTCTTTATGAGTTTGTACATACTTGTCCACATGTATAGCTCATTGAGGTCCTGGTTTGAATCCAGGAAGTGTGTTTCTTGTAAGAGTCTGGGACAGTCGAAAGTTTTACCTGCTCCGCTTTAGCCGTAAGGGTTGGTTTGGTAGTGGGGTTTCTAACGATTTTAAAAAAAAATAAAAAAATTTGTACATACTTGCTGGTTAAAAGAAACATTCATTTATTGGGTATTTCAGTTAAATAACGACCTTATGCAGATATCGTCCAGGTACTGTTAGACCAAGATCCAGGGCTAACCAAAACTTTAGGCCAATCAAATGCAACCCCACTTATAACAGCAGCTACGAAAGGACATCTACCGGTACTTCGTGTCTTGCTTTTCAAAGATCCTCGCTTGCTAGAGGTACCTAAATCCAATGGCAAGAATGCCTTGCATTTAGCTGCCAGGCAGGGGCACGTAGATGTTGTAAAACATATACTCGAAAAGGATCCGCAACTGGCAAGACGGACTGATAAGAAAGGACAGACTGCATTGCATATGGCTGTAAAAGGAGTAAGCTCTGAAGTAGTGAGGTTGCTTCTTGGATCAGATTCAACGATTTCAATGCTTCCTGACAAGTTTGGTAATACTGCATTACATGTAGCAACCAGAAAGAAGCGAATAGAGGTACTGGTTTATTTGGTTATATTTCTTTAAGAAACGGGGATTAATTTTCTGATATTTGAGCTTAGTTCAGTTCAGGGAAGTTAAAATGCGGAATCTGTCTTATCTTTGTTGCAGATAGTGAATGAATTGCTAGCCCTTCCTGACATTGATGTGAACACCCTAACAAAGGACTACAAAACTGCACTTGACATAGCTGAAGGGCTCCCATTCTCTGAAGGAACCACCGAGTTAAAGGAGTGTTTGGAACGTAATGGTGCATTCAGAGCAAGAGAACTTAATCTACCAAGAGACGAGCTTCGGAGAACTGTAAAGGAAATCAAGCAGAATGTCCATACACAGCTAGAACAAACCCGTAAAACCAACAGGAATGTGCAGGATATTGCAAAGCATCTACGTAATCTCCACAAATTCGGACTCTATACTGCAACTAATTCAGTCACAGTGGTTTCTGTGCTATTCGCAACAGTTGCATTTGTATCTATTTTCACACTTCCAGGTGGTGACAATGATGATGGCTCATCAGTAGTGGCAAGCACAATCCCATTTAAGATCTACTACGTCGCCAATGCATTTTCTCTGTTCTTTTCCTTAGCTGTTGTGTTGGTACAAATCACAATTGTGAGAGGAGAGTTAAAATCCGAAAGACGGGTTACTAAAGTGATAAATAAGCTCTTGTGGTTGGCCTCTATATGCACTTCTGTGGTATTTACTTCTTCATCATACATAATTGTTGGTAGGCACAGCAGATGGGCTGCAATTTTTATTACAGCAGTAGGAGGAGTAACTATGTTTGGAGTTCTGGGTTGCTTGACTTATTATGCGGTGATATCGAAACGGAGAAGATCAGAGAGGAAGAGAAAAAAGCTATCAAGGAAAGGAAGGGAAGGTACTCTTTCTGTAGATGATTCAGATTTCAACAACTTTTATGTCATTTAATTAATGCCTTAGGTGATATTGAATATGAAGAAGATTCAATCCAGAAAATGAGCAGCATTGTGTTATAAGAGGTTCATGAGCTGTAAATACAAGACAATAGGGATTAAACGTCTGTTTGAGAATACTTAAAATCATATTAAAAGTATTTTCTCATGTTTAAAATTATTTGAAATCTCTCGATAAATCCCAGAACTGCAATTCAGGATTTTCTCTTCTTGCCTTGCTTGTAGGCTATTTGAGGATGGACTTATGATGTTGGGGAAAACTTACATAGACATTGATTCCTGATCCTTTTAGGCACAGATGAAAATTTGACATGGTGGTTTTATGTTTGTAAAGAAAATTAACTGCTTGTAATCAATTTTGGTCACATTACAAGAGATGAATGCAATTGTCAATGTCTTTGATGATTGAGTTTTAGCTACATTGATTTATTATTTATTGGCAAAAATGCAAAACTGACCCTCTAACTTTCATGTTTTGTCAATTCAGTCCTCTAATTTTCAGTTTTGTCAATTCACTCCTCTAACTTTCAATTTTTGTCAATTCAAGGCTCCGTTACAAATTTACCGTTATTACTGCCAAAAACACCGTTTTCATTTATTTTATTTTTTTTTTCTTTTTTTAGATTTTTTTTTTAAATTCCGAAAAAAAAAAAAATGAAAACGACATTTTTTGCAACAATAACGGTAAATTTGTAACGGAGCCTTGAATTGACAAAAATTGAAAGTTAAAGGACTGAATTGAAAAAACTGAAAGTTAGAAGATTGAATTGACAAAACATAAAAGTTAGAGGGTCAGTTTTGCATTTTTACCTTATTTATTTTACAAAAATATTTCTCTTGTTCATCATTACCTTGTATCAGAGCCAAAGTTTGCCTAACGATAAGGGTACATGCGAGATGCAAGCCCACATGAGATTCATGTCTATGTGAGATGTTTGGGACATATGGAGCGCATGTTCTTTATAGAGGGTAAGAATGATCCTATATCCTATCTCGAACAAGTTTGTAATTGTGAAGAAGTGATCATATGTAAGTTGTGCAATCCTATTTACTGGACCCGTCTCAGACTCTTATTAAGGTGCTATCCAGGATTTGAACCTGGGACCTTGAAGACAAGGTCACAAGCACAAGCTCAAACCGCTGGGCTGTGCCCCTTGAGGACGTTTTTGATTAGTTATGCACAATCAATATCAAATATCCTTATTAAAATATTTTTTTCTTCTTTTCTTCCTCATATGTACTCTCTCAAACTCATGAACTTCTCAATCACTATTTATTTTATTTTTTTTGAAATCGTTGGAAACCCCACCGTCAAACCACTCATTTCGGGCTTAAACGGAGCAGGTAAAATCTTCGATTGTCTCAGACTCTTACAAGAAACGCACTCCTGAATTCGAACACATGACCTCAATGTGAGATCCTGAATCTTATACCATCAAGTCACGTCTCTTGCAGACTTCTCAATCACTTTCTTTAATTGAATCACAATTTTCATCAAAATGTTAACCCCTAAAACAAATCTCAAATTGAAATTGTCAAAATTTTGGATTATCACACAAAATCAAAATCAATATCATAAAATAAAATCACATTTACTTATTCACAAAACTTAAAAAATCTATCATGTGTTGTAAGTAGCGATGGATTGATTTTCTTTTCACGTTACTACCAGCTGTATATCTGAGCCCTCTGCTAATTTAAGCATCCGAAGATTTTCGACGTCGATGACAACCCGGATGATATGGTATAATATTGTATTGTTAAGGAATATTAAGAAATATTATTATGTAAATCTATATTATGGAATCAATATCCAAAATAGAATTCCTAATATCTTTAGGATTCATGATTTTATTATATTTCCCTATTAGATGAAGATTTCCTATATTTATTATTATTGTTCATAACTATAGGATTCCTTTTCTATTTTGGTTTTCTATGTAGCCTATATATATATATATATATATATATGCATTTACCATTGTAAATTCACACAGAGTGAATTCAAAACTTTCTTTCATTATCTAACATGGTATCAGAGCTCAGGTTCTCCTTTTTCTAGTTTCACTCTCTCTGTTTTCATCGGCGCGTGGGGATCGCATCCACCATCGACACGTGAACCTCACGCGCCACCCCTTCGCACCACCCCTTCACAAGTGTGTTATGGGCATGCTCCTTTCAGGTTTCACCTCTTTTTAAGATTTTGCTTCCTCTCTCTGTTGGAATTTCACTCCCTCTCTGTCGGGTTTCGGCTCTCTGTCGAGATTTCACTCTCTCTTTGGCTTTGGTTCTCACGGGCTTCGACTCTCTTTCGGGATTTCGCTCCCTTTTTCGGCTTCG
This sequence comes from Zanthoxylum bungeanum, assembly GCA_019454045.1. Classification (NCBI taxonomy): domain Eukaryota; kingdom Viridiplantae; phylum Streptophyta; class Magnoliopsida; order Sapindales; family Rutaceae; genus Zanthoxylum; species Zanthoxylum bungeanum. Next base: position 209,940 of record SKCR01027528.1, read on the forward strand.
GCTTTATTTCGGGATTTCGGCTCCCCCTTCGGGCTTCGTAGGTTAAAGCTTTTCGGCTTCGGCATCCTCTTGGGCTTCGGCTCCCCCTTCGGGCTTCGTAGGTTAAAGCTCATCAGTTATCTCAAGGTTTTCAGCCTCCAAGTTTCAAGATTTTCAGTTTCATGACTTCGCTCTCCGATTTCAAGATACAACCTCAAGCTTGTTCCTTCGTCACCAGCTTGAGTTTGAGGGGGGGTGTTAAGGAATATTAAGGAATATTATTATGGAAATCTATATTATGGAATAAATCTCCAAAATAGAATTCCTAATATCTTTAGGATTCATGATTTTATTATATTTCCCTATTAGATGAAAATTTCCTATATTTATTATTATTGTTCATAGCTATAAGATTCCTTTTCTATTTTGATTTTCTATGTAGCCTATATATATAGGCATTTACCATTATAAATTCACACAGAGTAAATTCAAGACTTTCTTTCATTATCTAACATGTATGGTACTGTAATATAATTACCGTTATTATGTTTGAGAAGATAATAAAATATGATATGATTAAATAATCTGATTTTGTTTGGTTTGATGCTATGGTAGAGTTCTAAAAATAATAAAATAACGAAAATGTCATCAAACACATAAAATCATATTAAATCCATTTTTTTGTCCATAAATTAGATTCAATAAAAGAGATACAAAATATTTTATTAAAATATCACCAAACGCATGTCAAATTATTACCTATTAATCTAAAATCAATAAATTATTATAAAAATTAATATATAAAATGGATAACAAATATGAAAAATCACATTCTTAATAATAAAAAATATATATTTAAAAAAATAATCCATAATATATATAAAAAAAAAATTGAATTTAAATTTATAATACCATCCAAAACAATTTATTATTATTGAATCCATTAGTGCCTCCCTCTATGACTCTATCCATGTGGCTTCTCAACTTTTTGACCAGTTGCCTGTAAAAATTTTGGTATCATTCATGTTACTCTTAGTTGTTATATGTCAAGCGGGAGGTCGGGTAGATCTAAGTTGATTAGTTGTAGACATAAATCGTGAAAAAGACTTAAAATTTATTGAGTTTAATGAAACGGTAATTTCGGATAGAACACGATATCATCAAAGAATCCACATAGCTGACCCCACCTAATAGAAAAATATTTTATGTTTGGTTTGGTTTAGTCATATTATTTTTACATTAAGATGGCAATTTTGCATTGTAAAATTAGTAAGCATGATTACTTAGGAATCTGTATTTGTTGACACTAAGCTTACGTGGGAAGACCATGCCGATTTCGTAATTCTTCTCGTGTCTGTGTATTTTTAGGTGTGAATATATTTTTTTACTAATTATAAAGAACAAATAATACCAAAATTATTTTATGTTGTTAGATTTGTCCTAAGTTTTTATGATAATTGATGGGTATTTGCACCATTGTGATGCTATTAATGAAATTTCTCATTAATATATTTTATGTTCTAAAAATATCCTAATTATAAAATATTAGTATTTTATAATTGATTTTGTCACATTTTTTGTCTCCATTTTGTACAAATATCATTTTCCTAAATATTATATGCAACATTCATATGAGTTTTGCATAATTTAGTTTTAATTTTTGGTAGATTTATGCAGGATGATTATCATGTGAGTCCTGACTAAAGTATGCATTGGCTCCTAAATCTAACATCAACAGTTCATTTACCAAATAGTCAACTAATAATAATTCATCTTCTAATAGTTTTTAGTTTGTACAAATCCACACCACTAGGAGTGCAGATTTATAGTCAACACTCAGTTAGACCTCTGATATATAGTACGATTCTGAACCGGAACTGGAACCGCTTGGAATCGGAGGTTTCAGGAATCGGAATCGGGATCGCAACCATAATTTTGAAGTTCGGATCCGGTTTCGGAATCGGAAAAAAAATGATGAATTAGTGAAATAATCATTAAAGTATTTAGTGAAATACGAAATTTTACCATGAATATGATGATTATGTTGATATTTATATAGTAATATTTATTAATTTAATTTAAACTATTTTTTTTTTTATTAATACGATTCAAAATCGGAACCGCCGGTTTCTGTTCCAGAACCGATACCAGAACCACAATTTTATGTTTTGATTTTGAAACCGAAACCGCCGGTTCTGGAATCACGACCTGACTTAATTATAAGTGTATAAATCCGGAATTTCTGAATTTTACACGATAAAACTCAGGGCAATATTATAATTGTATTAATTCATTATTTTCAGTGGACTTCAGATTGTAACATCGATTTAAATAAACAAAAATGTTGCATTTGGTTGAGATAAGGACTCAATACTTGTCCATTACTAAAGGGAAAAAGATGATGTACTCAATTCAATGCAAAAATACAAATATTCCTCAGATCTTTTTTGAAAAAGGAATGGTGGGTAAAGGCTGAAATAGCCATAAAGAATCTACTTCAGAGGAAAAGGGTCACATGAATTGAAAACTGTTCCTGGAAAAACCATCTACGTTTTACAGAATCCATAGAGCTGGAAAAGTTTTGATTACTTTACATTTGGGAAAAAATATTGGATGCGTCAAATATCTGAAAAATATTTTCAGACAGTGACCAAACATAAAAAAAAACACATTTTTCTTTTCGGAAAATAATTTTCATGAGAAATATTTTAGAGCGGACCAAAGTTTCTATCAATTTTTCCAATTAAACATAGATGAATTAAAGTAAGACTACAGAATTAGGAATGTGACCTATTTGGAAATCTCAAGTATTAACTCTAGTCATGTTATAACTTTTGCAAGTACAAAAGAACAACAGAGTGGGGTTTACAGAACTTATATGGACAATAAAATATTTGATGACTAAAACTAGAACTAAAACTGAAACTTTATGATTAAATTTTATTTAAACAAATCAAGGACTTTCAATGGGTTGTTCAAACATAGTAGCACTGCTAGACCCGGCCAGCGGTTGGGTTCGGTTCCGGTTCTATTTTGTGTGGAATTGGAATCGAACCGGTTAATTCCGGTTTGGTTCCAGTTCCACACTAAACCGGAACCGAACCGTTCGGTTCCGGTTCCAACCGTTTTTTTTTTTTTTTTTTTTTGCTTTATTGAAAATAAAAAATTGAAATTGATAAATCAATATAATTTAAAATTATGAATTTAAATTTATTACATTACATAATTATATTAAATTACAAATAAAATTCTTATCGAAAAAATAATAAATAAATATATATATATTATATAAATTTAAACCGGTTCCAACCGGTTTGGATAGGGTAGGAACCCTAACCGAACCGATTAGGTTCCGGAACCGGAACCGCTCGGTTCCAACCGGTTCGGTTCCGGTTCCGGTTCCGGTTCCGGTACCGGTTCCGAAACCTTAGCCAGGTCTACTCCCCTGCATTAAATATTCTGCAAACTTCAGATCTTTCTTGGCCTCCACAGACTGAAAGCTTTGAAGCAGAACAAACCCCAGCAGGAGCTTCATTTACATTTTTTCTTGAACTAAGCAGCTGATGTGAGTCATGTGACTGTGACTGTGACTGAGACTGAGACTGTGACTGTGACTGTTTACAGTGAGCAATAGCTCCTTCAATTGAACTTTCAATCTCTGAATTTGCACTGCTGCTTCTCTTGAGCAACTGCAAATTGTAAAAACCAATTGAACTAAATGAAAAAGATGAAGATGAAGATGAAGATGAACACTTCATTGGAGAATGCCTTTGAATTGCTCCTGAGAAGGACTTTCTATGGCTATTAATAACATCTTCAATTTTCCCAAATGGAGATTTATTTGCAATTGCCTCTAAATTGCAAGCTGTTTTGGCACAAATCTCATCTGAACAAGTAGACTTACTGAACAAAGACTTAAGATATGCCCTTGAAGCTTTGAGCTTTTGACCCAATAAAGATATCTTGATCTGCTTCAGCTTTCTTGCCCAAGACCTCTTTGTATGATCACCAATGAAACCACTCAATTCATTAGACCATTCAAAGAAATACTCATCTGGGTTTAATTCACTAGTGACTGAGGCTGACACATTGCTAGATTCCAATGAGGCACTGGTATTTGTAGTAATAGTAGCAGCGCTTGTATTATTAATAAAGGGATCTTCAGTTTTGGAGTTTTGGAGAAGATTTTGAACCATTAACAACCGATGGGAAAGATGAAGAGGAAGGAGTTTGCCTCTGTAGAAAAGCTCATCAGCTGGGGAAGTTGTGGTGATGGTGGCTTCTTTATTGTTTTTAGAAACTGAACACATTTGAAACTCAAACTCTCTGATTTGAGGGGGAGAGCTTATGGAATAACACAACAAGTTGTTTGAAGAAGAGCTCATCACCTCAATGTCAATGAAATCTTCATCTGCATTATTGCTTAAAGCTTGGCTTACTGTGGCCATTTTCTCATTTGAGCGTTTCTTTTTCTCTGTGCGCATGTGTGCATATTTATAAAATGCTTATGGATAAATGAGTTTGGTGGAGGAGGGGGGAAGAGGAAAGCATCTTTTAAAGTAAAGATGCATAAAAAAAATATGAATGGAAACATATACACACCAGCTCCAAAGGCGTAATCGAGTTGATTTTCAAGTATTTTAATTATGTTTATCACGAGTCCAAGTCTTGGGAGAGGTAAGGGTTGAAATATATTTGAAATTCTCATCCCTTGTCTTTAAAACCACAATAGGAATATAGCTTGAACCTCTCAATTTTTTTTAATCACTCTTGGATAGGGATTATTGTTGCTTTAGAGTGTAACATATTTGCTTCATAATTAAAATATATTTAACTTTACAACAAAAGAATCTAATAAGTAAAAAAAAAAACACTTTTGATTTTACTTGTTCTCATGAATGAGCCTGGTGTTGCCAACTTTTGGAACATAGCAAGCTTATGATAGTTCAAATCATCTGATGAGAAATCTTTGTAATGCATGGACTGTTAGATCATCAATGGATGACAATAATGACATTGATGGAGCACCTTAGCTTTGAAGAAGCACTTCTCTAATGATTTTAATATTTTGAATTTTATAACTTTTTTTTCCCCTTCATAAGAGATTATGAGAATCTTGTTTTTATTGTGAGTTTCAACACCAAGGAAAGGAAACAAAATCTCTACAACAGTGTTAAGAAAATGAAAGTAGAAGCAAAATGGATCAGCATTCAGAAGGAATCTTTACATGAAATCATACTATGAATAATAAATGTATCTTCTTGGGAATTATCAAAAGGATTGAATTAAAAGCCCTTCAATTTCAATTTCCTCAGTATAAAACTTTTTGCTCTTACTCTTTTACACCCTTTACATGATGTGCTAAAGATTGTAACAAAAGAAAAAACTCTATATGCTCATGCTCTTTTGCTATCAGAGCTTTAAAGATTTCAATTGCAAAAATTTCTGACATGGGTTTCTTTTTTTTATTTATTTATTTTTTATTTTTTGAGAGATTAACAGATATTAGATTACATGAATCATATACATGATTATGCAATATATACCCCATGCATTTATAGAGTCACCTTAAAATAAAAGACATATTATTTTATTAAGTTAATGATTGAGTCAAATGACCCAAAAAATATAGATTCGATATATTAAAACACAAATAATATTATATTAAAATTTATATTATTTTTTTCTTTTAATTTGGTCCTTAATTAATTTAACTATGCATTTATATTATGTTGTGATATAGATAAGGTCTAGGGTTTAGGATCTTATATTGAGGTTCTGGATTCGAATTCGAAAAGTGCGTTTCTTGTAAGAGCCTAAAACAGCCGGGGGTTTTACCTGTTCCGCTTAAGCCCAAAAAAAATAATTTGACGGCGAGATTTCCAACAATTTTAAAAAAAAAATTGTTAAAAGATAAGGATATACACAATATGGAAAGGTTTTGTCATTCCTGCAACATCCAGCAGTAGCATAATTCTCTGCAACAAAAGTTTTAATTTATAAAAATAAAAGAAAGGCCATGTCTCAAAACCTAGTTTTTTTGCACTCACTAGTGTTTAGCACTCCCATTTATCAATCAATTCATAACTTCAATAATAGAGATTGTGTACTTTGTTTGTGTGTCCGTGTGTTCACTATTTTTTATTTCCAATAATTTTATTTTAATTTTGACGGGGTCAAAATGATAGAATGAATCTGTTGACGGTCAAAACTGGTCAACACCGTATTCGAGCAAATTAAAGAAATGACATAATTTTAACGTGGTTCGGCAAATTCAAAAACCTACATCCACGAGTCAATTTTATTAATAAATTTTGATGAAAGCTTCAAGGAGTCACAACTTTCTCACCAATTTGGCAGAATTTCAGTAAAAGCCCCCCTCTCCGTTGGATTTCTCTCGTATTTATAGTGTCAGGGGCGTTACAATAGCAAAAATATGACAACTGTTGGAAGTAATTGTGGGCAATAATTATCCCTTATTGGAATTTAATATCATCTTAAATTGGAGAGAGAGACCTTTGGTTATACAGCTGTCTTGAGGTGGTTTTCTTCCATTTATTGGACTCTTCGAGGAAGTTCTTAGCTTCTTGAGGCCTTTTGGGTCGTGTGAAACGATTTGCGAGCACATACCTTAAGGATATGTCGTTCGAGGTGTCCAAGTCACATAAGATGCGTTCTGCGGGCTCTATCTTGGGACGAGTTGAGCTAGTGGGTGCAGCGGGGAAGATTATGTTCTGGTGACTTCAACAAGGTTGATGGTGGCTTCTCATAGCCTGTGGGCTCAAATTGGTACCAGGCTTTACAGGCAGAGCTCCCCCTCTATTAGGCTTCTTGTGCTAGTGGATTTATTTTACTTGATTGGACTGATTCTAACTTTTGAACTTGTTTTTATCCATATCAGATTCCATCTCAGATTCAATTGTTAACTTTGACTGATTTTAGCTTTTTCAAATAAATTAGGATTGTTGACAAAACAAGAACAAGCATAAGGTCCAATATTGGGAGAAAATCTACGATATTTGATGGTGAGAGTTATTTTATAGGCTTGTGTCACGCCACATATATATAGTAGTGAGTAGAAAAATTATTTTTCGGAAGCATCTTTACAAGGGGATATCTAGGCTTTTTTTTTGAAAGAAATTCGTCTGATCATAAATCAAAATGCAAGAATACAACTGATTTGGGGGGATAGTTCTCCCTCCAGAAACCAGAAATGTCAAGATTACAAGCCAATTTGGCAAGGTTATGAGCAAATAAATTAGAACATCTTGGTGTAAAAAGAAAGGAGCAAGAAACAAAGAGAGCTCCGACATCCCTTATCTCTTGAATAATCCACTCGATTTCTTTAGCTGTAGAAATAGTACCAAGAATTAAGTCAATGACATTTTTGGCATCCGACTCAAGAATGATAGTCGAATATTCCGTTGACTTGGCTATCTGGATACCAAACAAAATAGCTTATGCTTCTGCCAATTCAATATCTTCCGTAAAGGGTATCACTTTAGTCCCTGCACCAATGATTAACTCATTACTGTCTCTCATCACCAGGCCCAATCCCACTATCTGCTTCTCAACATTAAAAGCCGCATCTACATTAATCTTGATGAAGCCTGCTGAAGGAGGCTGCCACTTCTGCCCACTGAGCTGGTACAGAGACCCACCCTCATTACCCATTTGATTCTGAATGCCATCAAAAGATAATAGTGTCGCTTCTGCCTTGTTACAGATATGCTCCACACTACAAGTAGTATTCGCAAAGATACAAGCATTTCTAGCTTCCCATATTGCCCACATTAAGGTTGCAATCTGCCTCACTTTGGACAATTCAAAATTCACGAATCGAAAACTCCAAAACATCACCAATCGACCCGCTTCTAGCCATTTTTTGTAGTTGTTGCAGCCCCTCCAATTCCCAGCACGGTTTCACAAATTTGCATTGGAAAATGGCATGCCCAATTGTTTCTGCATGATTCTTGCATCTCTGGCAAATTCCAGAAGGTAATACTTTCTTTTTCCATAGATTCACACATGTAGGCAACCACCCTTTTATGCTCTTCCATATGAAACATCTGATTTTTTGGGGAATGTCCAACTTCCAAATATTCTTCCATAGCCCTCCTGGTGAGAAGACGAAGCCTGGTTGACTCCTATAATAGCAGTTGCTTTGTGATAAGCTGACTTCACTGTAAAGTTCCCTCTTTTTTCAAGGTGCCAAATGATTTTGTCTTCTTGAGGTGTTCTAGGAAGTGGAATTCTTAGAATATTTTGTGCATCAATCTCTCCAAAAGAGGCATCAATCATCTCGTTGTTCCAAGTATGGTTGTCCTTTATTAGCATTGAGACAGAAGCTTCCTGGTGCAGAAGATGCGATGGATGAGGCCTGGAACGGCCTGTAATTGGAATCCAGTCACTGCTGAAGATACGGGATGTTTTACCATTTCCTATTCGCCATCGGATCCCATGTTTCAGAAGTTGTCGACCCCAGAAGATACTTTTCCATATAAAAGAGGGATTATGCCCTAACTTCGCATCCAAAAAGTTTTTGCCTCTGAAATATCTGGCCTTTAATACTGTTGCCACCATAGATTCCGGATGTTGTATTATCCTCCACCCTTGTTTCGCCACTAATGCTTGGTTGAAAGCTTCCAAATTCCTGAAACCCATTCCCCCATCTCTTTTTGATTTACAGAGTTTGTCCCAGCTTGCCCAATGAATTTTTTTCTCTTTCTCTTTTGAACCCCACCAAAATCCATTTAGTTTCCTTTGAATATCCTCACAAATGCCCGCCGGAATTCTAAAAACACTCATGCAGTAAGAAGGAATAGCTTGAGCTACAGCCTTGATGAGCACCTCTTTACCCCCATAGAGAACCATCTATTTTGCCATCCTGATAGCTTCCCCAAAATTTTATTCTTGATTTCCCCAAACAATCGCCTCTTACTTCTGCCTACCATAGCCGGGAGCCCCAAGTATCTTTCATGCAGTTTAGCCGATTCTAACTGGAAGAAATTCTTGATTTCTTCTTGTAATCCACGCTCAGTGTTAGGACTAAAAAAGATAGATGATTTATCATAATTGAAAATCTGGCCCGAGGCTTCTGCATATACATCAAAAATCTCCTTTAACCGACGACTCCCTTCAATCGAAGCTTCCGCGAAAACCAGACTGTCATCTGCGAAGAGCAGATGAGACACCTTGACCTGATTGCTAAATTTCAGTCCGCTAACCTGGTTCCTTTCCATAGCTGAATTTAGCATGCTCGATAGTCCTTCAGCACACAGGATAAAAAGATATGGGGATAAAGGGCAGCCTTGTCTCAGTCCTCTTTGCGGCCTAGTTATCCCATAGACTTTCCGGTTGATAATGATTGAGAAAGATGGTGTGGAGATACAATTTTGTATGAGAGCCCTCCATTTTTCCGAAAACCCCATGATTTCCATAACTCTGTCAACAAACCCCCACTTTACCCGATCATATGCCTTACTGATATCAAGTTTCAAAGCCATCCAACCTTTCTTGCCTTTCTTTTGTTTGCTAATTTTATGCAAACACTCATATCCCACAATTACATTGTCAGTTATCAAACGATTTGGCACAAAGGCACTCTGGTTGTAGGAGATCAAACCATTTAAGACCCCTTTCAGACGGTTGGCTACGCATTTAGCAATTATTCTGTACATCACGTTGCAGAGGCTAATCGGCCGGAAATTTTTTAGATCAGATGGTTGTTTTTGTTTTGGAATCAAAGCAATCAGTGTGTGGTTTAGAGCTGTGAGGTCATGTTGATCATTAAGCACCTCCAAACATGTTTTAGTAACGTGACTTCCAACAATTTGCCAATGTTTTTTGAAAAAACTCAGCCGGTAAGCCATCCGGGCCAGGAGCTTTGTTGGGAGCCATTTGCCGGAGTGATTCCAAGATCTCATCTGCCGTGAATGGTCTATCTAGCTTCTCCTTCATGTCTTCACCAATGTTCCCCCTAATGTCTCTGGTAGCGTTGTAGAGTTGGCTACAATCTGGCCTATTAGAGGTAAAAAGTTTCCCAAAAAATTGGCCAGCCACTTCACTTATTTCCTCTTCAGAGTTCACCCATTGACCTGCTTCATTATAAATCCCTCTAATCTCATTTGTTCGTCTCCTTTCAGAGGCCTTAGCATGGAAGAATTTGGTGTTTCTATCCCCTTCCTTTAGCCAGGCTACTCTGGATCTTTGACGCCAAAAAAACCTCATCTTCCTGCAGAATCCTATCAATCTGTTTTTCAATGTTGTTGATGATACCCCCTTTGTTGAAAAAGTTGTCCGAGCTATAGACTTGCTGAAGTTGCCTCTCCAGCAGTTTGAGTTTGCTTCTTCTACTTCCCAATTCAGTTCGACTCCAATTAGTTAGCTCAGCCAGTGTTCTTTTTGCTTTTTCTGCGATTTCTGTTACTCCATTCAGATTTGCCCTAGGATTGCAACTCCAGCACTTTTGAATTATCTGTGTACATCTGTCGTAGTGACTCCAAATATTTTCATAATAATTACGCCGAGTACCTTGTTTTCCAGCCAAAGAATTCCAGGTTTTCCCTTGCATTTCCAACAGAACTGGCTTGTGATCCGAACCCCAGGCCGGCACGTTCCTAGAAATTAGATTCACAAAATTTCGATCCCATCCATCATTTGCTAAAAACCTGTCTAATCTTTCTTCAATCAGAGCTTGCCCAGCCCTTTTATTAGACCAAGTAAACGGATAGCCTAGGCTGCCCACATCTCGTAAACCACTATCAGTCGCAGCAGCTTTGAAATCATTAATCATTTGTTGATTTCTGTCCCCACCCCCCACTTTCTCTTTTCCATCCATAATCTCATTAAAATCCCCCCCACATATCCACGGCATATTGAAACATCGTGCCAATCGTCGAAGAAGGATCCATGTATTTTTCTTTTGATTTGTTTCCGGACTGCCATATATACCAGTAAACCTCCAGTGTATCCCCCCATAGTCATTAATTAAGGTATCAATGTGATGTTTGCTGAAAGAGACCACATTTACCTCAACCGATCCTTTCCAAAAATAGCTAGGCCACCCTTTAAACCTCTCCCTTTCAACAGCAAAGCAATTATCAAAACCCAACAAAATCCTGATCCATTCCATGTCTTTCACCGTTTTCTTAGTTTCACAGAGAAAGACTATCTCGGGCTTATTTCCGTGGAGAATTTCTCTCACGGCACGGACCGTCCGAGGATGCCCCAAACCTCGAACGTTCCAACATAATATTTTCATGGCTTCCGGCAGGGTTGCATTGCAACCTCCGCCGATATCGTCGTTTCCGGGCTGACCTGCCTGATTTCCCCTACGGTATTCCCCCCCAGATGTGGTTCATTCATCATACTTGCATTGCTTTCTTTGTTACCTTCCTGAAAAACTTTATTTCCCTTCCTAGCAATCTCTTCTTCACATGTCACTCTTTCCTGCCCCCTTTTCTTTGTTTGTATTTCTTTTCCAGAAACTGAAATTACGCCTGTTCGCCCTTTTTCCTTCGTTGCTAAACGCTTCCACCTACGTTGTATTTTCTCTCCTTTAACTTTGTCCACGAAGTGCATTAATGAAGAGCTGAGTGATGTTTGGGCTTTGATTTCATCAGTCCTTATTTCATTTTTACCACTATTACAATTTGGGCCCCCTGTGTCAGTATCAGTTTGGCCCGTCAAAGGCCCATTCAAGAAAACCCCTTGGCCTGTTTCCTGGGTATCAGTATCCACTTTACCAACCCTTTTGTCAACATTCTTCTCGTCCAGATGCCTCTTGAGAATCTCAGCTTTCTCCACCGGCCCTACAGAAGCAGCTCTTTTATGCACGAATGTCACATCCATCAAGTCTTCCTCTGAAAGTTCTGAAAGGTTTGCACATGTTTATGCAGTAAGGCATCCAATGGCCTGATGTGAGCTAGGGGTATGGCATAGGTCTTGGGAATTGGAATGTGTCAGAGTGTTGAAATTGGGTAGGGTTTCTGGTTTCCTGGTTTGAAGAGGGTTTTCCGGTGAAGGTTCCTCCTCATCTTCCCTTCGGAAAAAGACCAGTTCAGCCCTCGCAGAAAGGTCAACAATGTTCCCTTCACAAGGAAATGTATCCTGAGACTTCGTTGAGACAAGAAGGGATTTTTGGTTTTTTGTTTGTGGATGGGATAAGAATGGTATGTGGTTTGCAATTTTCTGGTGAGCCAAGTTTCTACGGTTTTGAGATTGGGACGATTCACTGTCACTAGGCTTTATCGAAGGGGTAGGTAGTGGTTCTGAATTTGAAGGTCCCCTTTTGAGGTTTCCTCCTTGTGTTTAGGAATTTTGGGATAGTCTCCCCCCTGGTTAGCACGCATCCATATCCCGAATTTGAAATTAAACTTACTTCCTAGGGTTTTAGTGTTCAAATCTGCCTCCCCCTCCTGCAAGCATTCTCTATAAGAATGACCCAATCGCCCACATTTAAAACAAAACTCCGGGAGTCTTTCGTAAAGAACCGGGATGATTGCCGCCGATTTCCCTCCAGCTTTTTCCAAAGAGAGCCATTGTGTTAGGGGTTTGGAGACTTCAATATTGACTCTGGCTCTGATAAATCTGCCCATATAGTTTCCATTCGGCCCTAAGTCCACCTCAATAACATCCCCTAGTTGTTTTGCCAGGAAAACCGCCGCTCCTTCATTCATGCATACTACAGGTACATTATGAAGTTGTACCCAAAAATTTACCCTGTCAAATTTCTGTTTTGCAATTTCACCTTGACCCATTAAGGTAGTTAAGATCAGTAATGAGTTATCAAAATGCCACGGTCCCAACCTTAGAATCCTTTTCCGATCCTTTTCATTGGCAAAATGAAATAGAAAAGTATTTTGCCCCCCCCTTCGATTTTGACACCATGGATGACTTTCCAAGCATTTTGCATAGCTATTTTAAAAGCTTCCCTGTTGATGAGTTTTGTTGATAAAACCTTTCCTGCAAGACACCGCCCCAACATCTCCTCCCCAACCAACTCTAGATTTTCTGGAAGTTGGATGTTGTTATTTGTTGAGTCTCGGATGGCTAATGCTTCGTACATCTTAACGATTTCCTCGGTCTCCATTGTTAAGATGTCAAATTGAAGAAGATCCCTACCTGCTTCCTGTCCACACCCACTGAGACGGGTGAAAAAAATGGGAAAAAAAAAGGAGGGTTACCAGGAACCCTATAGCAGCTACCACACTCCCAGAGAGAGAGGGTAGAAAAGATAGGGGATATCTAGGCTTGAATACACTAATAATGATAAAAAAAAACTTCAAGCTTCGGGTATAGCTCAGTACGTGTACAATTCAACCATGTTCTCTCCATCTTTGAAGGGTATTAATGACATTTTCTAACTGGTTGACTTAAGCGGAACAGGTAAAACCCTCAACTATCCCAAACTCTTACAAGAAATGCATTGAGATCTCGAACCCTACACCACCAAGCCACGCCCCTCGAGGATAATGATATTGAAAATATCCAATGCCATTAAATCAAAATGTATACATTATGAAAGGGAATAAAAGGTTCTTGCTCAATCAAATCATTCAGGCAATTTTAATTATCAAGGGGAAAAAATCACTTACATTAGAGAGATTGATGACCAGGCACCTCAAAAAAACTGACAATAAGAATAAATATATGAATAGATTATATATCATTCAAGAGTTATCTACACTCAGGTCATCGTTTTTCCGAGAATTTATACATCAATAAATCTAAGAACATTCAGTTTCATCCTAAATTTGCATTAAACTTGAATCTGTCCGCGAGTGATTAGCTATCCAATGATGATGTAAATACTTGTAAACTCCGGTGGAAGAAACATCTGCATTCCATTCTCTAGGTCTATCATAGTATCATCAAATGTGTTATATACTACTGAAAAAAATACTACAGTGATTGACATACCAGCAAAAATCGGTAAACAATCTTGCCGGATTCAGTTCAGCCACTTGGTTTATCTTTTTCAAATGCATCGAACTCCCAGTTAATATCCTCTGCAGAGGCCGCTCTGCTATCTTTCTCAGATTCCGAATCTAATATTACATCCGGCATTTTTTCTCCCTCAGGTGAGGCAATCTCTGTCTTCTCTTTTTCGTGTTCCAGGGATTCAGAGACTTGTTTGGAGGTAAAGAAGGGATTTTTATCAGACTCGTTATTGGATGGTAATTTTGATCTTTGGGTTGGAGTCTCAACATCCAAAATGGGTCTCTTAATGGATTCAAATTCTGTTTTTATTTTCTCAAGGGCATCAAATAGTTCTTTGACCTTTTCATCGTCTCTCCTGGATTAAGAGCATTTCATTTTCCAATTTAATAGGTTTATATCAATGTGCTATACACTAGCTGCATGTAAAAGAAGGGGGAAAACCATACATTGTAAAGATATCGTGTACCTGTAAACGCCTTCATTCTGAGCATAAAACTGCTTTTGAATGGTAGCCACGACGCTTAGACTGGTTAAGAACTAGCGGAGAAAAAGGGAAAAAAAACAAAAGTAGGATTATTATCTCTTAATAAGATGAACAGACAAAAATTGTGATGGCATCGGACCTCATTCTGTCTAGTAATAGAAGTAATAAAAGCAACATCAAGTAACAATTACAGAACTATAATAAGGACTATCTAAGATTCTTTAGGGCGATAAGTTGTGGCAAAACAGGCTTAACATAAACATGTAACTGAAACAGGAATGTGGAAATGAAATTTGTTTTACTTTGAAGTTTGAAAATGCTTCATTACCTTTGCTTCGAGATCCAGATATTCTTCTTCAAAAAATTTTCTTGGAAATATTGCTTTTGGACTTCCCTTCTCTACCACAGGTGCTACTTTTAACCTGATATGGGAAAAAAATGAGGATGCATCAGTTAACTGTGCAAAAACCAATCTGTTGAAGAATCATTGCTGATTTCCTACTCACGGAGAAAGTTTAACTAGGGGTGGCAATATAGGTCATGATAAGTTTATTCATTCGATTCGATTCGTTTCACATTAAAGAGGAAATGAGTTTGGAAAAATTAATTTGTTTAGTAAATAGATCGATTTGATTCGATTCATTTATTAAACAAATCGAATACGAATTTGAGCTTATCGACTCTTTTATTCGTTTACAATTCGTTAGTTGTATCCTTATGTCATTACGACATAAAAATTAATAATGCTTAGTTTTGGTGGGTCATTTTTAGTAAATCTATTAATTGTGTATTTCATGTATATACATTTATGAAAAATTAATGTAAATAAATTATGGTAAATTATATTGTTAAATCACGTCATGACTATGCAAATATTCGTTTAGAATTCGTTTATTAAACGAATCGAATTTGAATCCAGATATTAGGATTCGTTTATTAAACGAATCGAATACAAATCTATTGATTTTTATACGATTTATTTAGGATTCGACACAAATTCGATTCGTCAATTTATTTTGTTATCCCTAAATTTGACTATATCAAATCTCTCATTTTATGTAATATTTTCTGTGAATAATTATTGTAAGCAATTGTTTAGTTGTTAGGAGGATTGTTTCCTAGAATAAGTTGTATTCTTTTGTTATATTGTAACATAAATAAACATGAGAGGAAAATTCATTAATTCTACACAATCAAAGGGAGCCAAAATGTAATACCCGTCATTTAAGGGCAACTTATCGACGAGTTTTCTAATTCTTTTAATGGAGGACCCCAACTGTTCCTGATAAAACACACACATGATGAGTGAACACCCAAAAAAAAAAAAGACTAAAAATAAGAAATTCAATAAGAAAATAGTAAATTTATTAAATAAAACTTGCAAATGGCAACTGGAGAATCATTATTTTTGAAGGAACTATCTCAGCTAGATATACCTTGTAACTCGAGAGAAGATGAACAACTAGAATCGCAAAAAGATCTCCATATTTCTCCAAGTCGCCTCTTAAAAATGTAAACATGTAACAGAATCATCAAATGCTTAAAATTCATGATAGACTGAGAGATGGACATAGCAAAGCAGATTAATAAACCATAAGGCAACAATGAGAATTGAGACACCAATGCCACGCTCAATTTTGAATGATATACTATCCAAAAAAAAAAAAGCGTCACATAAAATTCATCAGGCAATAAGCATGCAGATAGACATACTTGACCAGCTGCTCTTTTCGATCATTGTATGTGGTCTGGAGATCCCAGGTGCCCTCCAGGAAATTAATGCATGTATTTACCACATTTGCTTCCGTTTTACATGAAGCAATTGATCTCGACAGCTCATCTTCCTATGATAAAGAAAGTTTTGAACAAATAAGGTATGTAAGGTATGTAAATAAAAAGGATCCACAGTAGGCTCTAAAGTTTTCATGAAAAGTCTGATATGAATAAAGTTCCAAGAGAGACCGAAGGCAAAAATACCTTTGATTTGAAGTACACAAGAATCTTATTATTTGCTTCATCAAACTGCTCTCTTTCTTCCTTGGTATTACGGAGGCGTGCACGAGCAGTAACCAATGAGGTGTTGACCTAACACCAGAAAACAAACCATAAAAGGTAGCCTCAGAACTCAGAAGAGGATATGAAAGAAACTTTTGTGTCTGATGTTGTAAAACAAAAGATCCATTATCCACACTAGAAATTCACTTCACACACACACACACGAGAACAAACAGAAAAGCTTGGGTAAATATCAGTCACAATGGTACAAATGGAAGGATGAAGTAATCAAAACGTAAACAGGCTAACTGAAGCTTAATTTTGCAACAACATCACTTGATCTCACTATGTTTTGTGCTTCTGGACTGGGTAAAACTAAGATAAGTCACAAGGAGATAAAGAAGATAAACCTTCTTCAATGCAATTTCAAGTTCATCCTTTTGCTTCTCTAGTTCTTGAATCTCCACTGTCAAATCCTGGAAAATACCATGAGACGTGTTCAATATTTCTTAAGACCATGAGTAAAGAACAAACAAACTTCCTCTCAACCAATACCATGTTACATGAGAAATAAAAACAGAACGTCCATTTCATTTGTATCTGATTAACCTGCTGTCAGAAGGTTAAACTTTCAATTATTTTAATTTCTTCAAAAACATAATCGAGAGAATAAGTGACCATTCAACTGAGCTGTGCAGAATTCGTCCAACTAGATAAAAGAGAAATATTTTCAAAGCTCACAGAAGAATAAAACGTAAGTAAAAGCTTGCTTTGAAAAAATTAGTAATTTTTAAAATAATGCCTCCCGATCTAAGCTTAGTGGAGGAGTTCCATTTAAGCCGTATACCTTCTCAAGTTGGCAAACTTCGTTGCATTTAGCCAAACGGAAGTTAAGTGCTTCTTCTTTCTGAGATCTGATTCAATTATGGAATGAAAAATATAAAAGGAATAATCTTATAAAACAAAATGCTTGAAGAGTTGAGAAGCAGCAAAAGAGGAAAAAAATCATAGGGAACAAACAAATGAAATAGCCACAACAAGTTGAAAACAAATCCTTTACCAATGAATCTTTACAAGAATTCAACACCCAAATTGACTTAGCAGTGCCAGTTTTCCCTTGTCTAAAGTACTAATAGTATTTTCCTCATAGTAATTTAACTTTTTAATGCCAATCCATCCCAGCAGATAACAAACTAATAAAAGAGTGAATGACAACATTTGAGTAACTTAAAGCTTCCATTGATTTGCAAAGGCTGTGAAGATCAAGTTTATAGACCTGGCATGCGTTGGTTTTGTGGCATTAGCTTCCAAGTTTCTGTACTCTGTGTCAGGTCTCAGACGAACTAATTCAAACACCAATTTAAAGCATAATCCAGATTCGAAAGCTAAGATCTCAAAAAATGACGGGCTAAAACATAAGCTATATGTATTTATGACAATTTCATCTGAACTGGGATGTGTCTCAATGGCCATACCATGTAATGTAAAACAGTAAAAGCATGTACTAGAAACTTTTGATCAGAGAAAATATAGTTAGCACATTGACTTATTATGTTCTAATCTATTGAAACCTATTTCAAGTTACAATGTGGCTAATTAATCTTTTAAACTGTCCTTTCATGCTTTGGGATGAGATGTGCTCTTAAAATTCTTATAAAATTGCTACTTTCCAAGATAAATTCAACAAGGCAATTGACTTCAACTGAGGCAGTTGTATCAGAATGGAATTAACTGTGATATCCACAAAGAATAACATTGTACAACTCATGGAACCTATTTTCGGTTAACACCAAGTCAATTAAGTTGTATTACAAAAAATATGTTCAATAAAAATGCAGATTAAGCGCATTCTTATCCAGGTAACACATTAAGGACCAGCCTAAATATATATACAATTCCAACTTAAGCCTGTGCACCGCCTACATATGCAACCCGCTCACAAGTGCTTCCACCACACACACACACACACACACATTTCTTCTTATGATGTATCATTCTTGAAACCCGAGGTTTACATACTTCTTTCTAATTTTGCTAAGCCTGTGATCCACATACTATTTCTTTCGCACATAAAAATGCAAAATCATTGACGAGTGCAAGCATATCCGTATAAAAGAAATTCTAAGAGTTTTTTTTTTTCAAACCTGTTGTCTAAAATGCGCTTTTCAGCTTTTGAGGTTGAGTTAGCTAGAGATTCTGAGAAAATTTTTAATTTATGGACCTGCAAGATAAATGGATCATCGATCACTAACAATAACATAGTGGAAGACTAGTAGTGGTAAGCATGAAGTCAAAGAAATAAGATCAAAAGAAACCATGCACATCAGCCACACGCGTAGATTTTCACTGTAGAGTAAATATAGATAGGCATATTACATATAAAAACTGGTGTCATAAAAAGTTATTTAAGAGCCTGGAATAGCATTTTTGTTTGAATGAGCATGTTGACTCCCCAGAATAATAATAAAAAAATGCTTCTTTTGAAAGTGATAAATTACATTGCCCAAATGATTAGAACCCACGGTCGGCTAGGAAGGATCTTCCCAACAAACTTGATAGAGAGATAAATGTTTTTATGCAAATAAAGCTACTTTCAATGAGGACAATTTGATTCAATGAATATCATATAACATATGCTTAATGTAAAAGAGGCTATCCTCAAGAAATTTTAAATCCAATCGCTGCATCAAATATAAATTCAAATCAATCTGACAAAGTCATAATTAAGGCTGTCAAGCATCCAAGTATGTTGATGCTCTGTAGCTATTTGGGCACTGAAATGCCTCAATTAAACTGCTTTTCAGTGTGAATGACTTTGAATCCAAGGTATCAAATGAGGAATATTTATGTAGCCCGCAAAATGGACCTAAAAATACCTTTGTTCTGTCCCAACTTAAAACTGTAAAGAAATAAGACAATTCTATATTTTTGGATGCTTGAAATTACAAGAGATATGTCTTTATATAGGCACCATTACATCAAGTTAAATATATAAACTAAATATATTAATAATCATATAATCATATCTCAATGATTATGTAGCAATATCTTAGAGATATGTAGAATCATAATCATTTCTTTGGATGATTATGATTATGATTCTAACAATATCTTAGGGATTCTAACAAAAATGATACCTAATCAATGGTTGGTCCAAATTTTTGTGTTCACCAACTCTTTTGAAAAGGCAATGTAGATTCTAAAGAGGAATTTTTCTAAAGTAGAAAAAGAAAATACTGATATCAAAGGAAACTCAAACCTTTACACTGTGTTGTTCTGGAGAATCCCCGTTCCTCAAAGACTTTTTCTTAAGGAAGAGTTCCTCCAGCTTGGAACATAGTTGAATCTGCTCCACAGCTTCTTTTAGAGCCTGCAGCAAATCCAAAGATTCAGCTTTAGTTAGCCATACATATATGATACAGTATATGGTTCAGAAGCTGTCTGATCCAACCTGTGAAACGTAAACTGGATAAAAGTGATCAGACCAAGAAGTGTAATGACAGATTTTAAAACCAAACTATGTAAATGAGCTACACAACTAGGATAAGTTGATTTGTTTTTACACATTTACTTTCCTTGTTAGTTCACTTAGCATATCATTGCAGCAAGACTTGAGGTAAGTTTAGCTACAATTCATTTGTATATTAATGCAATTGACCATGCACAACAATTTAAATCAGCCTGACCTCAGTTGATGCAGTGGTTGTTTCTTCTGATGATTTGTCAACACCTTCATCTGAGGTCTGCTGCATTGGCTTCATTTTATCAAGTTTTTCAATCAGACTGTAGACTTCAGCATCTATTCTGAGAGCAGAGAGCAAAAAAAGTGGAGAGAAAGAGTCGTCATCATAGGAAAAAAATGTTTACCATGTTTCAATTTAGCACCATCAGAAACCGACTATCCAAATTAAACACCACAAATTGATCTTAAGAGAAGAAAGAAGTTCAAACTTGAGAAGGTTTTAAGCTATAAAAAATGTTTATATATAACATCAACCACCTTGGAAGATCAGCATTAATCTTAAGCCCAGCAATTGCACCTTGAGCATATTGGAGCAATTCTTCTCTCTTTACCTGCAGAGTTAAGAACAGAAAAACATTAAATGATTGATATTCCCTAATATTTGGAAATATATGCTAAAGGCATGTGTGTCATGTCCTTACCAGTACTTCATCCTGGTAGGTTGAGAATGCCGTCGCTAGATCCTGTATGCTACTCATTACTGCACTATGAACTTCTTTTCCTCCTGCAAGACAAAGCCTGTACAAAACCAAACCAAAACAAGAAGTTTATGTAGAATCCAAAAAAGACAAAAACAATAAGAAGAAGAAGTTGGTAGCATTAAATCCTTAAGAAAATTTTGACAATAAATTCCTGTCAATCATTAAAAACAAACTAAAAGTGTGAGAAAAATACCCAAATATCTCCAGTAATAATGAAACTTCTTCCTCATCTGGTGCTTCAAGAATCTGAATCATACAAAAGAGTTAACCTGCGGTTAAATTCAATAGATCAGCAAATACAAAGCCCTGGTAAGTATTTAACAATGATGACACTGAAATTAGAGGCAAACTAAGCTATCACAATGCTAAGGCCTTTTTGGAGAAAAAATTACAACGGCTTTTTATATCAGGTTAATCATTAAGCACTTATAACACATCAGAGCTCCCTTAATTCTACTCAAATCAGTAATTAGCCATCATGCTGACACGGCAGGATAATATTCAGATTACGAACAACCCTTATAAATACTTGATACACATTCTACATATGACTATTAGAGGCAAAATCAAGAAATGCACAAAGAAAAACTGCAGAGAAAGATGCAATGAAATGGAAAGTTAAATCAAACATGAAAAATCTAAACGTGTTCCTTTATATTAGGAAAGCTCCACAACATAGAAAAGAAATTAAAAAAAAGGAGTACATCTATCAAAATACAGATTCTCGTATACAAGGCCTTAGTCAAGCAAATTGCATTGTACAAGATTACACAGCTGAAGAAAAGTAGTTAATAGCAATGCCCTTCATATTTGGAAGAAAGTTTCTACTCAGCTATTAATATGCATTTATACATTATAAAAACAAGACAGTCTTAAAAAAGGCTAATGACTGTCGCAATACGAATTTCTTTAGCTTTTATCATATAGCTAATACCAATTAATACATGTATTCTGCTATTGCTAGTTTGCTACAAACAATTCAAATCTACCAAACCAACAAAAGCCTTTTCTCACTAGGTGTGATCGGCTACAACCTACATAGACCATTATGCTCTATTGTTAATTATTAAGCTCATGAGCATATAGGTTTTCATTTTGACATATGGCAACACCATTTGCTCACCTTTTTCTCACCGTAGGGATCTATGTTGTACCAAACTATTCAAATCTACCAAAGCCAAAAAAATAATAATAACAGAATAAAATAAAATAAAAAAGATCTTACCATAGAAAGTGTAATGCCTTCAAGAGCTTGACTAAAAAGAAACACATCACTAAAATTCATTGGCTCACCCCCAAAATCAGGGTCCACATAATAAACCTATCAATAATTTATATGAAAAATCTCAAGACATATCAATTAATCAATAAGAAATTAAATATAAGCTCGGATTCAAAACTGACCATAGTGGGTTTCTTAGGAGAATCAGAATTGAACTGATCATCCAATGCAAGATTATAATTATCAAGTGAATTTGACATCCTCTGAATTTCTTTCAAAGCAACAAGCCACCTTCTCAGTAACTGAACTCTCTCTATTCCTCTACATGACACTGATACTTCTTCCAATCTCTTCGCCGTCTGTCTAAAGTTGTTAAAATTCCTCGCCCCCTGCATTTAATTTTTATTTTAAATTATTTATATATATATTCATAGTAAAGGTAATGGCATTATTGACGCATCAATAAAATATCAAATTAAAAAAAAAAATTAGAAAAATTACAACGCGGTCGGTTATGATCTTAGCGCCCTCCGTAACGGCATTGCCGGCCGTTTGAACCACGGTATCGGCATAGCTCCGAACGGCGCGTGTCAGGTTGTTTCTCCCGCCGACTTCAACCGCCTTGTTCACCGCCGATTTCAACCAAGACATTATGTTTTGTGAAATTTAATATTATTATTGTTGATTCGTTGAAATAAAAGATAAATAAATTCAGAAAATGGAAATGGTTTTTTTTTTTTTTCTTTTTTTTTTTTTTTAACAAATGTTGATTATTGCATAGAATGTGAAAATTGTGACTAAGAGAGGAAAATAATTTGGCAAGGAGGGAACAAGTCAAGCTTTCGCGCGTTCTTGTGAAGCGTTTTCTCGTTTTTTGTTCGAGTCATAAGCCTTTACTTTCGCCTTCTCCTCGTCTTCATCACGCCATTTGCCAAAAAAAATTACCCTTTTTTTTTTTGGCTTTTATTGCTGGTTAACTGCGTGAACGTAACTCGTTGACTTTAATTTTTTTTTAATTTCGTTTTGTTTGGGTTGACTATAGTTAGGCCAAAAAACATTTGAAAATTCGATTTTAAGCAAATATTCTGACCTTATGCGGAATTACAAACAATAAGCAGGACAAGTTCTGTTACTGTTACTATGGAATAAAAACAGGCAATTACCAAGTCAACCAACAATAATAAAATCCACAATATTAATTTAAAGCGAAATATAAATTGCGGAAAATAAACCAATCACACAAAATTCAACACAATAATTTTGGTGACGAAGTGGAAAACTCTTCCGAGTAAAAAACCACTCCGGGTATAGGCTACCACCCGAATCCACTATATAGAGAAAAACTTACAGCGATGGTCAAGACCTATGGTGGCAACTCCACCGACTCAAGTACCTCAATACTGCAAGAACTCAAGGAACTCCTCAAGCCCGCGACCCACGGTTTTCTTCAGAACCTCTGAAGTCTCTGAGTAGATTATATCACCAATGACGCCGGAACTCCGACTACCAAAACTCCTCCTAAAGAACTCTAAAGGATTAGGGATTTGGGGTTAAGTTGTGTTGAAGGTTTAACAAAGAAACATTCACACCATCAATGAAGGAGACAAGAAGATAAGAAGTCTTCAATGATGGAATCAAAAAGAGTTGAAAGCTTTGAGAGGTTTTGGCTCAATGGAAATATGCTTCAACTATTAGGGAAGGTGACTTAATGTTTGTTTATATAGGTAGGGCAAAGGAAAAGGGTTTCCTAGTCTTATTTTGGCTTAAAAACGAGTCTAAGAAAACCTACTTACGCAGGGACGTTCGAACGCACTTCAAACGCAACTCAAACGCAAAGTTTCTGCCTCGAAACCGTTCGAACGAGTTGACGAACGCAACTCGAACGCGGAACGCGGACTGGTTTTCAGGGGCAACTTAAAACGCTTGTAACTTTCTCGTCTCTTGTCCAAATCATGAGTTCTTTATATTTACGCGATCTTCTTCGAGTCTACTTTCCAATGCAACTGACCTCATGCCAATTGGAGCTCTAAATCTTCTGAAATATGCAAAAGAGTAAACGTCGCTCTGAAATCTCTATCTCATGTTGCCAAATACTTGTCCAATTGCTCCGAGATCTTCAAGACTCATTACAACTCAATTAAACTTGTTTTGTTACGGACATTGCCAATAAAAATGGAACTAACAATCTCCCCCTTTGGCATTCCGTGACAAAACACTACCTATTACAAAGATTACGGTAATAGACCCAAAAAGCAAATAGTCAACTGTCAACCATCAAAACAGTGACTTATTACAAATGGACTCGATCTACCACCTAACAAAGTAGTCTGGAAAATAATGTCACCGCAGCAACATACCTGCTACCTGAAACATCCACAAACAACAACATACCGTGAAAAACATTGGGATAATCAAGTAAAACATAAAGCAGGCAAAAATTTCATGCATGAACAAGTAGAAATCCTTCTCCCCCTTAATCTTAACTCCCCTTAAAAATGGAGATATCTAAAGGATATTCTACGGCTCCATCCAATATATTAAGGCTCTCCCCCTTTTTGTCACGAAATGACAAAGGGTAGAGGAAACATGAAAAATAACAGGAGAACAGGAGGCAACACAAGCAAGAGCATAAACAAACAGGAATTACTTCCCCTCACTAACAGGCACAAACAGTTTGCAAAATAACATACGGGAAGTAAACCAAAACTCAGAAAAAGTGCACAAGGAATAAACAAATGGTATGCAATAACATGAAGCACACACAGGCACATACTGAGATAAATAAAAATCCTGTCAAAAACTGACTGAAACAGCATTTAAAGCTGACACAATGATACCCAGTCAGTATTCAGCTGTTTATGACATGAAACAATATGCATCATTTTAAAAGTGGCTAAATACAACACTTATGCATATGACATAAACACCAAAGCATATAAAGCACTTGCGTGGAAAAATAAAGTGCATAACGAATCAAGGCTTAAGAACTTATTTTATGAGCTGGACACAGCCAAAAAAATCCATCTCTAAACAAACCAAGTCCACAAAATAGGTGTTCAAACCCAACACCACTAGGACCTGAAAATAAGCAACATTGGTTGCATGCTATATTGTTTACCCCATAAATATCATGAGCTCATATTTAACAACTCTTTCGAGTGAAGGGTTTTTGCCCTTATCTTTTGAATTTGGCCATTTTGGCTCTTTTGCACTTGAGTCTCATTTTTTTTTAATTTATTTCTTTTTACTTTTGAAAATGGGATAGCAAGGTCATCTTGTCAAATGTCACACTATTGGGCAAACAAAGTATGGAAGAGTTTAGATTGCCATTCCAAAAACTCATACATGCGACCAAGCCTTGATAAAATAAAATCGTGTATGTGAATTGCAAGCATACGATATACCAAGAGTTTTTATCACATACACATATGCATATAGAGCATCAAAAAAAAATAACAGCATATCATAATGCATAATCATATATCCTACATACCAGGATCACATGCACATGCTATTCATGCTCTAACAAGCCATAAAAAAAAAATATTTTTGGTCTTTTTCAATTTCTTTTTTTTTTTTTTGTATTTTTCAGATTTTAACAAATAGAAATAACGACACAAACAGGCTTGCAAAACATCCAATGGTACGTGGAGTTGTATCCCGAGTGCAGATCATACTACCGTCCATTCGGAATCGGCTATGAAATTTATGTCCGGGTTTTCATCCTATATACCAAGGGACATATAACAAAAATAAGACACACACACACCCATATGCTGTGAAAACAAAATAAACGTGCAAAAACATAAAACACACGCACACACACATGCAATGGGAAAATAAAAGTGCATCATTTAAGCAGAGTTACACCGAAATGCACTCTCATCATGTCCATCAGGACACGCAGAAGAAGATGAGAATTCATCTTGCTTCCTCACCCAAACCTTTCTAGAAACCTCTTCCACATGAGAGTTCCCAGACAACAAAGCAAGTTTCTCACTCAAGAATTGAGCTTGTTTGGTTAGTGCAGAAACTTGAGACATTAGATTTGACGAATCAAATCTATGAGACACACTCTTAGGCCTTCTCTTTTGCTTGTGCAACATGAAGCACTTAGGCCTAATGTGTCCTGTCTTGCCACAGTGATGGCAAACAGGCACAAACCTCGGAAGAGAGCGAGGTTTACCCACAACACCTCTAGATCGAGGATGGGTCACAGGACGAGGAATAAAAGGAGGAATAACATGACTGCACTCAACAGATTTCTTGCCTAAGTCACGTTTAGCTGCTACAGGCACAGCTTTGGAAGAAGAAGCCTTATCACAGTTAGGCTCAGAAATAATTCCTAACATATAGTCCACCTTTTTATTCTCACTAGAAAATACAGACAACTGGGTTCTAGTATCTTCAAGTTCAGTCTCTAAAGCTAGGACTTTATCAATTAGACCCATATTCCTCTCCTTCAGGTCATCAACCATCAAAAGGCTTTGCTCAAATTTGGCTTGAGCTTCATTCTTTTCTAGCTCAACAGCTTTCAGCCTTTTATTGACCTCTATGTTAGTCTTCTTAATAGCTAAACTCTCATTAAACAGTTCAACATAAGCTACCTGAAGACTTTCCTCATCTACAGACTCATCAAGAGAGACTTCTGAATCATCATCATTAACCACAATCTCTCTCTCATCAGTCACACTAGCAGGAAAGGCCATATAATTGCCTTTAGGAGAATCATCACCTTCAGAATCACTAAGGGATGCTGCCATTGCTTTCTTGCCTTTAGCCCTGAGATATGTGGGACACTCGGATCTAACGTGCCCATATCCTTCACATTCATGGCACTGGACACCACGGGGTCTACTACCCATGTCCTCTCTAGACTCACTCCTGCTATGCCTACTCTCTCTAGGCATATCCTTCCTATTCCTATTACTGTTATGGCCACTCTTCTTAAGTTTAAGGAATTTCCTAAACTTATTTTCAAACAAGGCCAAATCACTATTCGTGATGGTATCATCATCAATGAATGGGGGACAATTTAAAGGTTGGCTTCTTTCCATAGTTAATGGGTCAAGGATCGAGTTCAGGCTCTGATACCAATTGAAAATTTGATTTTAAACAAATATTCTGACCCTATGCGGAATTACAAACAATAAGCAGGACAAGTCCTGTTACTGTTACTATGGAATAAAAACAGGCAATTACCAAGTCAACCAACAATAATAAAATCCACAATATTAATTTAAAGCGAAATATAAATTGCGGAAAATAAACCAATCACACAAAATTCAACACAATAATTTTGGTGACGAAGTGGAAAACTCTTCCGAGTAAAAAACCACTCCGGGTATAGGCTACCACTCGAATCCACTATATAGAGAAAAACTTACAGCGATGGTCAAGACCTATGGTGGCAACTCCACCGACTCAAGTACCTCAATACTGCAAGAACTCAAGGAACTCCTCAAGCCCGCGACCCACGGTTTTCTTCAGAACCTCTGAAGTCTCTGAGTAGATTATATCACCAATGGCGCCGGAACTCCGACTACCAAAACTCCTCCTAAAGAACTCTAAAGGATTAGGGATTTGAGGTTAAGTTGTGTTGAAGGTTTAACAAAGAAACATTCACACCATCAATGAAGAAGACAAGAATATAAGAAGTCTTCAATGGTGGAATCAAAGAGAGTTGAAAGCTTTGAGAGGTTTTGGCTCAAGGGAAATATGCTTCAACTATTAGGGAATGTGACTTAATGTTTGTTTATATAGGTAGGGCAAAGGAAAAGGGTTTTCTAGTCTTATTTTTGCTTAAAAACGTGTCTAAGAAAACCTACTTACGCAGGGACGTTCGAACGCACTTCAAATGCAACTCAAACGCAAAGTTTCTGCCTCGAAACCGTTCGAACGAAATGACGAACGCAACTCGAACGCGGAACACGGACTGGTTTTCAGGGGCAACTTAAAACGCTTGTAACTTTCTCGTCTCTTGTCCAAATCGTGAGTTCTTTATATGTACGCGATCTTCTTCGAGTCTAATTTCCAATGCAACTGACCTCATGTCAATTGGAGCTCTAAATCTTCTGAAATATGCAAAAGAGTAAACGTCGCTCTGAAATCTCTATCTCATGTTGCCAAATACTTGTCCAATTGCTTCGAGATCTTCAAGACTCATTACAACTCAATTGAACTTGTTTTGTTACGGACATTACCAATAAAAATGGAACTAACAGCATTACATAAAATGGCTCATAATAAATAATTAATTAATTTAGTTAAATTTTTCATATATTGGATTTCTATAATTAATCTATTACCGTATTTATAATTCTTTTATTATGTTAATTGACATTATGTTTCAATCGATTTCGATTTAATTTTAAATAATATGCTTTACTGTAGGCCCGTGCCCAGCTCTCGTAATCGAATCCATAGTGATTGACTTGACTGATTGATTCTTTCATAGAGTAATTACATCCGGAACCCTTATTTTTGACTTTTCTTCAGGTAAAGATATAGTTTCTTCATGTGTATCAAATAGGTCCCTGATTCCGTGATTCGGATCTGACTGAAAAAGACCACAATACACAACGACATTGAATTGATACCATCATAATTTAAAAGTATTAACCAAATATTACAGGGTATTTCAGTAATTTCAGTAGAGTAAATAGTATCAATGGGAGGCGGAGGAGTTTTTGATACACATTTATCAACTGCAGTTGATCTTCCAGTACAAGATGGATCGTTTACAGTTACAAGTCAGAGACACAGGCGAATGCCAATCATCACCTCACATCTGACCTGGAGTTGGGATCAAAAGAATGTCCAGTTTATCTACATTTCACCGAGGACTTCAGGCCGTTGGCCGCCTTGTTTGTACGAAGGAACCGCGTCTATGAGCCACCCGCTAAACCTCAACATCCGGTAATGGCATCCTCCAAAAATTCCATGAGTTATAATCCTCCTGCAGAAAAAGTGAAAAATCAGTGACTTACATTCCAAAGCTGAGTTTGTTAGTCAGATCGCTTCTTACCTGCTCAACCAATGAGGTTGGCGGGAACATGTCATCGACGAGTGTGTGTAAAGATGTATACGACTTAACGTCAATGCGGTGACTATTGGCTACCTCTCCCTGTGAATTTTAGGGAATATTTTAGAGTCTTTTTCATTAAAGAAAAAGATTGAGATTTTATTTTTTTAAATAAATATGCCATGAAAGCACCAGTAGAAAACGTGTACCTTAGGGTTGATGATAAAAATCTTCCCCTTGGGTATCCCAATCTTCCTGTAGCTGAGCTCATCAGTATCTCTATTTCCAAATCCCGCATAGAATGGATTGTAGTCAGATGGGAAGAGTTTCTTAATATCCTGCAAAAGATAAATCTCGGAAAATTTATGTTCTGAAAATCAGAATTCAAATGGGTGCGGTAATCATTCCAATTAAACGGTAATTACCTCTAAACAAGCAATCTTGAATTCATGAGGCGCTCTTCTAATTACTGTCATCAGCATACACATCAATCAGTGATCTGAGTATAAAAATCAAACTAAAAAAAGGCAGCCAGTTGCAAACTAAATACATGTGTCTGAAAGGATATGGGGGTGAAAACAACATAGAAACCCATATTCTTCATGTAAAGAGTCAATGACAATGAAGAAGAGACAAGGTAGCTAAACATCGACTCAAGATGACAACGAAGGCCACATTAGAAAACTGCAATGATCTATGAAGCATGTAACTAAAGGTGAACTAAATATCAAAAAATATGTTCAATAGGGCACATTATAATACTGTGAGCTTGAAATTTAAAAAGTTCAGTAAAAAAAGGGCATTGCAGCGATCAAACTCGTTAAATAAAATTAGATAAACACACATCTTATCATCATTCTATACAGCTATCTTAGATGTGTTTTTCTGTCTTTTTTTTTTCCATTTTGGAAGCACGAGGAAAGAGTGGAAAAAGAGGACAGATCTTTGATTTATATTAACATAAAAAAGATGCAATCACAAATTTATATCAACATGCAACCAAGAATATGAAGGAACTTCTTCAGAGTAATCTGAATGTTTCCCATGATGTGGCTGGAAACAAAGATACATGCATCAGAAAAGTCCCTGCGAAAGTATTTCAATGCAAAAAAATATCTTCCGCAAGAAAAGACCTCACCTTCACGGAATAATGAGGGAAACAATCCATCCGGAGAAATAACAACAGGTCCATTGGGCAAAGCATTTCCATCCTGCGTAAATAAATGAGAGAAGTTTTCCTTTTACAATAGCAGACGCAACTTAAAAAACAAACCCAGCACAATGAATGAGAAACACCAACTGTGCCAAGAACAGAAGCCACAAAGAGACTGTAAGGGTGATTCAACCAACCATATGAACAAAATTTATTTATATGAAACACAAACATGATTTCTCTGGTGTGTAAACAATGGCAAACCAGTTAAGATTGCTGGACTATAGTAGATTCTAAGATAATTAAAATTCTTCATTTCATTTCAGTGTCAAATTACTTACAAGCAATTAAACTTTATTGTGCCACTTCATGTAATTTTTTACCCTTTATGGTTATAGTCAACAATAGAGAGCAAATGCCAATCTTGATGTAACAATGAGTAAATTAAAAACTACCTGCTTCAGGTTGAGTAAAAAACTTCTGGTAAGGTATGCCTGAACAATAGCACGTGCACTCAGAAAAAGAAGCTGGTACCCATTTTCCTATAGTGTGAACCAAATTCAATATTTCATGTCAATCTCCCAATAAACCATTTGTTCCAGATGCATGTGAAATGCAACCAGCTATCTTTTCACTTCATGGATAAGATCAGATTCAGAGAACATGAAGAGCCATACCTTAATTGCTGAGAAAAGTTTAGCCACACCAGACTGTGTCCAATCCCTTCCAACCAAAGGCATGAACTGACCTAAAACATCAGACCTGAATGAAATGCACAATTCAAATTTTTATATATTTAATTAAGACGTCCAAGTGAAAAATATTACTATTATACGATTTTGGAACAATGCATAAAGTAATTATCAGAAGTGGTTCACAGAGGATTTAATGATGCAAGTTTAACATATCTGCATATTAAGGCTTATATATCTGGAACAATGCCAACATTAATGATCAAGCAACCTGAAGGGAAAAATATATTGTTCCTCTTAACATCTTCGAAAAAAGAAAAAACACCAAGATGAAAAAATCACCTCCCCATAGGAAAAGCAAATATACAGCAGGAATA
Organism: Zanthoxylum bungeanum; assembly: GCA_019454045.1. Taxonomy (NCBI): domain Eukaryota; kingdom Viridiplantae; phylum Streptophyta; class Magnoliopsida; order Sapindales; family Rutaceae; genus Zanthoxylum; species Zanthoxylum bungeanum. The sequence continues at coordinate 241,034 of SKCR01027528.1, forward strand.
TAAATCAATTAGCTAGCTAGCTAGCAGTCCAAGTTTCAGCATGTTCCTAGGGGTTTATATTTTAAGCATAATTTGAAAACTCCATCTAAAGCAGGCCTCGAGGAGCCGCCTCTGCCACCTCGCGGCCACGACGCATCGAGGTTGTCTCCTCAAGCTGGATTTTCAACAGGCCCGCCTCAAAGGCCTGAGGCGGCCTGCCTCATGATGCCTCGAGTCGAGGCAGCCTACCTTATGAAGCCTTGAGTCGAGGTGGCCTAAGGCGGACACCTCGACCCGAAAGCCCTAAAGTTACTTTTTAAAAAATAATAATAATATAAAAAGTCTCCACTTGATCTTCTTTATAGACTAAAAAATTACATAAAACCAAATTTTAATTTTGAAATCTTAACCGATAGTGTTATTAACAGCGTTGACAGAGTAGCTCAACCTCGATGCTTCACTGAAAATGAAAAAATAATTATAATCTTTAAAAATAACTAACATTTACTATACATTTATTTATTAGTTGTAATTGTCATTAATAAATTTATTTATGATGAGAATTCTATATGATGATGATACTTAGACTCACATTTCATGCTATTAGACAGAAATGATAGTCTATTTAGATATTAGCAGTCATTTTATTTCATGAACCTATTTTGTAATGTTTCATTTTGTTTAGTTTTTTATGGATGCTTTTATGTATTAGTTGATATGGATTTGTTGTGGATGATTTATTTTGATGCTTTTGGTTTTTTAATGTTCGGAATGAAGTTGTCACCCACCGATAATACCCGCCTCACACGGCCCTCACCTCACGCGGGGAGATCGTCTTGCACCGCATACCGAGTTTTCGAACCTTGATTTTAAAAAGAAAATATCTTGGAGAAGGAGATCAACATAGAAATAACTCCCTCCAATCTGTTCAACAAATCTAAAAGGATTAAAAGCACTAGTAAACATACATATTAGGAACATTTTAAATACATCCCCAACTAAGGTTCGAAAACTCGGTATGCGGTGTGAGGCGGTGGTCGAGGCGACAGCCTCAATCCGAATATTAAAAAAGCTAAAAGCAACAAAATAAATCATTCACAGCAAATCCATATCAACTAATACATAAAAGCCTCAATCAAAAACTAAACAAAATGAAACATAACAAAATAGGTTCATGAAATAAAATGATCGATAATCTCTAAATAGGCTATCATTTGTATCTAATAGCACGAAATATGAGTTTGAAGTATCATCATCATATAGAATTCATATCATAAATACATTTATTAATAACAAATTACAACTAATAAATAAATATAATAGTAAATGTTGGTTATTTTTAAAGATAATAATTATTTTGTCATTTTCAGCGAAGCAACGGGGTCGAGCTACCTTGTCAACACGGTTAACGACATTACCAATTAGGATTTCAAAATTGAAAATTTTATTTTCTGTAATTTTGTAATCTATAAAAAGGTCAAGTAAGGACTTTTTATCCTAACTTTCAGCTCCCTTATATAATTGTTTATTTTTATTTTTTTTAAATAACTTTAGGGCTTTTCGAGGCATCATGAGACGGGTCTGTTGAAAACTTGGTATGAGGCGACAGCCTCGATGAGCCATGGTCGTGAGGCGGCGCTCAGATAGAGCTTTCAAACTATGTCCCCAACAACCTAAGCTGCAAGCAAAATGAACAAGTATAAAAGTTATATACAACATTTGATCTATTAAATGTTATACGGCAATAACTACCAGTGTTAATATTTTACGAGTTAAAATAAGAACAAGAGTGAACAAGTAGCGCCAGAAAATAGTTAGGCTGCTATGATATAACCAACTTCTATTCAGTACTTGGACCTATCATATTTTGGCCAAGTGATTAAAATGACCTACCATAGCCTTCTCTCATTTGATCTAGTTCCCTTGGCGCGAAGACTAATTTTAATTGCATAGTCTCGACAACTTTAAATATTTGCTTATACAGCTTACAACTTATATAATATGTGTATTGCAGTTAACAGCATCAGAATCTTTTGGATGGTAATTACAGCACACATTTGATCAGCTGATCATATTGTTATATTCTACCAAAGAAAAGGCCAAACGAGAAGATAACTATATTCTCTAGATATGGGGAAAAACAGAGGGGAAATTTTATCAAACAATTGCATCACAATGGACTTTAATGTTGTAGCAAGTAAAAAAAATTTGAAGTTAGAAGGGCCTTTTTTTTTAATAAGAAATCAAGTGTCTTACTTGGTAATTGTTCCATCAACATCTGAAATCACAATTCGTGCATTCCATTTCCACAAGTAAAGATGTGCTTCAACCTAGTAATATTGAACACAACTCAGCAATTAAAGATAATCAAGGGGGGAAAAGAGAAAAGGAAAAGAAAGAATTCAAACTCTACAATCTATCATCTTCATCCAAGAAAATAGACGACAGAAAATAGGCAAACCTGCTGCTTTCCTAGAACCCGGGTAGAAAAACTGAAAGTTATCATATTCTGACCATCTTTCAAATTCAACGATGCTATCTGCTCACTTGTGAGAACATTGGTCCTAATAAATTGCTTGTGGGGAGACTCAATGTTGACAGTTGAAGCTGGAGATTCTTGTGAGTTCTGCAAACCACATTCAGAATCAACAAATATCTCCTCACTTGAAGCATTACTGGTTGTATGCTCAAGTGTTTTAACCCTTCTAAACGGCATAGACCAGAGCCTCCATCTACTTCCAGAAGGAGTGGAAGTAAGACCAGAAACAGTGTCTTTAGACTTTTGTGTATCCTCATGTTCCACAGGGATTGCATCTTTCGGCTCAATAGATATTCTAAACCAAATGCAGCCATTCCAAGAACAATAGGAGCGGCTTTTTCCCATGGCAAGTACCTCTCCCTAAGTCTGATGACTAAGTTTTCATTCTTAATAATTGACGCAGCATTGCTTCTGAATTCATCTTCGGATATGCGATGTGCATCAAAGGCTTCAGCTGCAGCATCCAAACCCATCCCGGATTGAAGTTCATTCCCACAGAGTGAGATCTCAAACCCTGCGGTATAAGATGAATGAAATGAACATCAGTAATTGGTAAGAAACAATCAATGATACAAGATATATGATTCCAAGAAAACTACAGAAGGATGCCTGAAGGAGTCGGTATTGCTTCACTTGAAATTAGTCGAGTTCCACACACTCGCTTACTGCAGTCATCTTTGTCAACAGTTATTTTGCTCATGCAAACTTCATCACATTACTTCAACAGCTGTTGTGTATCAATATTTTCATTCTTCCCCTCTGTGTCATTACTACAGATTCAATAGATTCATTGTCAAAACCACTAGTTGTGTATCCCATTTCCCTCCCTCATCCCGTTCAACCTGTAAATCTGGAGAGCTACTTTTGGAAAGGGTATCATTTTGCAGAACAGAACTACTTGCGGGAGAGAACTCATCATCTTTTCCATATACATCTGCATCTTCAGTTTTATTAACATCTTTGGTTTCATTACCATCTTCGATTTTATTACCTACCAAAGGAATTTCAAGAGATTTCTCTACTGAAACCAGAATCTCCAAAGAGAAGCCCTTCTCATTTAAATTAGCATTCAAAACATCTTCTCTCCTAATGTCAACAGAACCACTGCCTGTTTGAGGATCTCCTTCCTTCGTAACAATGTTCTGAGTTTCATCTCTTGACAGGTGTGGTCCCCCCTCCTTCACAGACTTCCAACAGATGGCCAGAAGCAACATCATCATCATTCGTGGTGCATTCATTATCACATTCAACAATAGCGGTAGAACAATTCAATATATTAATACAATCATCATCCCACACATTATCATCGCCATTGCCCTCACAAAATCCAGCCCCCTCACCCGGGCCCAAATGCAACTGGGGAGTACTTAATTGTACATTCTCAGCAGTCTGCTCTGACGCTAAGACAGGGGCTGTAAGTACATGACCATCCACACTCACCAATATGACTTCAGAATCTGAACCCTGTGATTCCTGAAAAGGCTCAACGTCCAAATTTTCGTACCGATTAGACCCATAATCTGACATCTCAACCGAAACCTCATCTTGAAATTCATAAACCTCCGGTCACCATCAGATTCAGTCCTCTGAAGTTTGTCTGCACTTACGGAGTCACATTCATCTCGTATCCGAGCCACTCCAGAATCAGAGACACTGTGGTCTAGCCTGCAAACTGTGACCGTATCTCTATTATCACTGTTACTCCTCCCATAAAAATACCATCATCAGTTGTAAGCTCCACGCTCCCATTTGGCTCACTACCTTCACCCAAATCAACCTCTCTTATAAAATAAGCTTCCCCAGAATTATCAAGATACATATGAAAATTCGCTTCAACGTCATTAACAGTTATGCGGACAACCTTCTCAGCCCCTTTGAGAACACCCTGGAATTTACCAAACCGAACATACCAAGGCGTGCTTTCGAAATGACCCATTTTGCTGTCGAACCACAATCACATCAACAGCTCCACCAATGGATGAAACGGGGTAGCAACAACAGAGTATACACTTTGTGAAATCAGACTCCCAACTTTGCCAACCACGTTCATTTCATCAATCTACCAGTAACCTAACCAAATCCTAGTCAAATGAACAAAACCCTATTCTCCCTATCAAACAATCCCAAAAAGATTATTTTCTCCAATAATCAAAAGCTCTTATTCAGCTGCATCTGCATTCAATACAAAACTCAATAAATAAGCATAATAATTGTCAAGGGACAAAAATTGGCATATTCCAGCCGCCATTCCATACCCAATAAACTATTCACGAGTCCACAAAATCCCTACCCAATATTCTATTCGCGGGTCCACCAAGGATTTTTTTTTTCCCACACAAGGTTCAAAGATTTCAATTTTCATTTCTTTTCCTACATTTTCTCAGCAACCAAACAGACCACGGATTAAGAAATAACAAAAAATTAAAAAAATTAAAAAACGAAACTGCATTGAGAAGCATGCTAAAAAAATCCAAAGGTGGTTGAACTTACAGATTCAAAAAAGTTGGAAATAACGATGAACGAACTAATCTCACACGGCAGCTGAAGAAATTGAAGCAATTATGTATGTCTCTATTCGTTTTCTTGAAAACTACTTAAATTTTAGTCGAAATTTTTTATTATTAATTTTTTATTATTAAAATAAATTATGGGCAGTTAAGAGATTCGTGGGGGCTTCGAATTTGGACTTTTTGGAAAACAAATGAGGAACAGAAAATCCTCATGGTCTTAAACAAAGTAAATAAATAGGTAATCCTCAACTGGTGGTGAACAAGTGGTCCTGTGGTTTGGTTTATTTACGGAAATACCTTCTGTTGTGGTTGTGTAATTGTGGACTTCTGGTTTGGTTTTTTTGGAATTTTAGTTTCAGTTACTTGCCGGGCACCACCTCGTTCAGCTCGTTGTGCTTTTGTCTTGAAGCGAACAAAGTTTAATTTATGAAACTTCAAAGTTCCGGATTTAAGTGAAGCATGTAAAATTCACGATCGTCTCAAACTCTTATAAGGAATCCCAAGATCTGAAGGGCGGATTATAAACCTTATATCATCAAGTCAAGTCTTTTAGGGACTGATTAAATAACATGTAAAGAAGTAAAATGTAAAAACAAAATAAAGAACTCAATGGATGATAAGAGAATTTGATAAGCACTATTAAAGGATTGATTTTGAGTTATATTTGATTATTATTAGTTTAGGATTATCTTTTATTTGGTATTTTGATTAATATTTATCTTATTATTTTTAATATTTATCTTTGTAAAACTTGGTGTCTATTTAAGCTATTTGAGCTTGAATTAAAAATGAGAGCATATTATTAGTCAACAAAAATTACTTTGAAAGTTTAGAGTTCTTCAAACTATTCTATTGAGAGTCCCTCAAAGTGTTTTATATATCACAAAATAACAATTATGTCTCATCAAATAATTGACATGTAACAATTTGTAAATAATTGGCATGTAAGAATTTGTTATCAGAGTTCTCAAGATTATGACAGACAAATATTAAATTGAGCTGGGATCACTTATTAATGAACAAGAAAGGAAACCTGAAGAAAATGAGATTACCTTAGATGTGTATGGAAAAAAATACTTGAAGAGAAGATGGCTCCACATAGAAAGATGTTATTGATTTCATTTTTTTAATTTTTCTTATTTTAACTTTGGGGATAAGGTAGTCCGGAAGAATGAAGTTGATACGTGACAGTCGGCGATCATTGGATGATAAGCACTATTAAAAGATTGGTTTAGGATTATCTTAGATTATTATTAGTTTATTATTATCTTTTATTGAGTATTTAGATGAACATTTATTTTGTTATTTTTAATAATCATATTTGTAAGACTTAATATCTATATGAGCTATTTGAGCTAGAATAATAAAGGATGGAGATTAATATTCAACGAAAAATATTTGGAAGGTTTTGGGTTTTCCGAACTACCATTTTAAGAGGGCATTATCTCTCAAATTATCTTATATATCACAAAATAATTAATAATGTGTCCCCAAATAATTGGCATCTAACATATGTAACCATCTCTTATGTCACAATTATGAGGCACAACCTTCATTTTATAGGCATGTAGCCCTTTAACTGATGAATAATTAATCATAATTTAAGAAATAATAATCCTTAACGAAAAATGTGGGAAAATGATAAGTTAGGTTGGAATATGAAAAATCTTGAATTACAACACATATAATATATAGTTGATAAATATCCACATATATGATTCACTATATTCATAATACTTTCACTTAGATGTCCAGCATCGAAGAATATGCTTAGTTAAAAATTTTACTGAAAAAATTCAATGATCGGGATAAAAATCTAATGAAAGAAAAATAATACAATGTATATATTTTTTCAAGTATTTTACTCTTTTTTAGATGATTAATCTCACCGTGACATAAATACTTTATTGATCAATCATATGTTAAATTTATTTCATGTTGTAGTTGATAAATAATATGCTAAATCACTTAAACAAATATAATTTCTGCTCGTGATCTAATTATCTTAATTGAGAATACCGCTAGTTGTTTATCAATGTCGGTATGGTCGAAGTATTCTGTAAATTGTCTATGTTCATTATGTGATGTTTATCGCTAGCGTAGTATATATGCATATTGACCGAAGCTACGGTCTAAGTTCATGGGAATTCTAAAGCATTGCTCATTCATTTTTGTCTTAAGTTGCATTCAATATTTTTGTGTTTATGGAGTGTGTTAGTTCCATTTTTATTGGCATGTGTCGGTGACAAAACAAGTTCAATTGAGTTGTAATCTTTTATGAAGACCTTTGTGTAATTGAACTGGTTTCTGGCTGCTGTGCATCAGACATTCGTTCGTGGTGCGTTCGTTGCAGTGTTCGAACAGTTGGCGTTGGTGCTGCGTTCGTTATTGGGTTCGAACTTGTGGAGTTAGTGGCACGTTCTTTATTGGGTTCGAACGGGATCATTACAGAGAGCATCTGTTCATTGTGCGTTCTATTGACGTTCGAACGAGTCTTTACAGAAAAGGCGCGTTCGAGTTGCGTTCGAGTAACCGTTCGAACGCGACTGCGATCCGAACTCGATTTTTCAGGCTTTTCAGCTTCCAAAACCCTAAACATAAATCCTACCTATAAATACAACCCTTAGCCGCCTTGCCCATCAGTTGAAACATATTTCCCTTGAGCCAAATCCTATAAGAGCTTTCTACTCCCTTTGAATCCACCATTGAAGACTTCTTCATATTCTTGTCTTATTCATTAATGGTGTGGTTCCAACTGTGATAAACTATCAACACAACCAAACCCAAAATTCTCAATCCTTCAGAGTTCTTAAGGTGGAAGTTTGATAGTCGAAGTTTCGGCTTCATAGGTGTTACAATCTACTCAGAGACTTCAGACGTCCTGAAGAAAATCGTGGGTCGCGGGCTTGAGGAGTTGCCTTAAGTTCTTGAGTATTGAGGTACTTGAGTCGGTGGAATTGCCACCATAGGTCTTGACTATCGCTGTAAGTTATTCTCTATATAGTGGATTCGGGTGGTAGCCTATACCCGGAGTGGTTTTTTACTCGCAAGAGTTTTCCACTTCGTCACTAAAATTATTGTGTTGAATTTTGTGTGATTGATTTACTTTTTCGCAATTTATATTATTGATTTTTATTGTGGTTCGCTTGTTGACTCCCATAGACACATTAATTAGGACTTGTCTCAATTAATTGTGATTGATTCCGCATAGGGTCAGGATTACCCCGAATTTTCAGAGTGTTTGGCTCAGCGTTCGAACCCAACCAGCTCCCGTGTTTGTGATGCGTTCTTTAAGGCGTTTGAATGCAAGTATATGTTCACGTTTGTGGCGCGTTCGTCATTTCATTTGAACATAACTTTCCATAGAGATCTCGTTCTATGAGTGTTATTTAGGTCGTTCGAACTTAAGCTTCCAAAGAGCTCACGTTCGTGTTGCGTTTGACGGATATTCGAACGCGATAATGATTTTTAGACATGAAGTTCTGAATTTCTGACCCATTATACATATGTCTCTTTAGTTTTTTTTATCATTTTCTCTCTCTTTCCCACACGTCTCTCACTCTCACGTATCTTTTTCATTTTGATCCTCAAAACCATGTCAAATGTTTGATTTCTCATGTATTTCCTAGCTCAAGTAAGCTTATTCATCTCTATTCTATCATTTATTTTGCATTTCATCATGTTAGAATTTTGACCCATTTCGTTTTTTGGAATTATTTCACATGATTATAATGATAATCATGCTTAATATGTTGTTATTAGTAAGATATGTGCATGATTTGGGTTATCATGCATTGTTTTTTGTGGTTTTTTTAAAAACATGTTTTGACCTATTTGGGATTTTGGGTTTTTTATTTTGTTTGTTTGTTTGTTTGTGTGTTTTTTTTTTTTTTTTTTTTTTTTTTTACATCTTTAACTAGTAATCATATTTAGATAAGTGTTTTATGGCATGTATGAATTAAGTTAGATCCAAACCACTATGAGTTTGGGTAGGTTATAGCCTCGAGTTTTTGGTGGTTTAGTGTTTGGACAATCGGTGCTCATAATTTATATGATAAAAGTTATTATGAGTTAGAATGTGCTTTTGTTGAGTTAGATTTTAATTGTGGCATATTGGAGTTTCCATATTAGTTGGCTGAATTTGGAATTTTGGCTGCAATCTTTGTCGATTACATTTTGAATGTTTTTGGTAACTATATCGGTAACATTGATGAGCCTCTCAAGCATGTCATGCATCATGACATTCACGAGCATATTAGATTGTTCAGTTTGAGTATACTAACTATACTTGAACTCAGGATTTGTAATTTCGGTGTAGCAGCAGCATGCGCACGGGAGCCCAATCAATCGCTTTCAAGCTCGCTAGCGGTTGGTCGTTAACTCTGTGAGTGGACACTTTTACTTCCCTATATCATCGTTTTATGTTATATGATATCTTTAGTATATGTATACATTATGTAATTTATGTACTTCGTTTCGTATTTTTGTTTAAGTTTTCAGTTTCTGTTTCTGTATTTGGATTCCGTTATTAGTTTCTCTATTATTTATATATTTTGAAGGTGTTTTCAGTATATGATTTAGTTTATGTCTCCCATTAATATTTTCTGTTACTGTTATCAGTTTAAGTCTCTATACACGTTTTAACTCAAGTTTATGTTTATGTTATCGTTTTATACTTTTGTATATGTTTTGATTTTTGATTATGTATCATGAGTTTCTGATTCATGTTTCTGTATTTTCAGTTTATAAGAAGTCATCTGCCTATATGTTTCATGTTGACGTGTATATGAGTTCCGACATTAGTTTTCTATTTTTAGTCTCTATTATGTGTCTGTTTCGTAAGTTTATACTTCTAATATATGAGTTTTGAATGATATTCTGTTTTATGTTTTATCTATGTTTTCGAATATGATGTTACAGAGATTTGACAAAAAGGATTTCTGAATACCGATTTTTGAAAATATACGAAAATGATATGTTTTTCGTCTCGGCACTTGAAATGTGTTTTTGAGTTTTAAAATCTTAAATTATGTTTCTTTCGAGAGGTCTGATAATATGTTTCTGTCACTGTATCTAATGATAGTTTTATAGTTTTGACCTCTGTGAGGTTCTGACCATCGGAAGATATCAGCTCACTATCTTCTGTCGACATGGTCCTATTCGGACATTGCCCAGTCTTTCCGCGCAGCCCGACAATGGATGCATGTATATTTTTTACCATATGATTTCATATATATTTTCAGAAAACTTATTTAGAGATGATTTCAGTTCACATGATTTATGTTTTCGATAAACGAATATGATTATGTTTACGTGTTCTCTGATCATTTGAAGTTTTTTAGTTCTGATGTCATTTTTTCGTTTTGACGTTCTTTTGATTCTGTCTTCTGATGTCAGTTTTCTATTGACGTATTTTGAGTCTTAACGTGTTTTCAGATCTCTAGTCATGTTTCGATCTTTGTATTCTGTTATGTGTAGCATTTCAATTTCTGTCATAGGATTCTGACTGTAAATTCTGTCATAGATTTTAGTCATGTCATAGGATATCAAATTCTATATTTTTTTTTCTATATTTGTATATGATTTCCAGTTTACATATATATATGAATCTGATCTATATTTCTCAGTTATGTTCTGCTTATTTGTTCAGGTTTGATGTTATCTTCTGCTATATGTATACATATATGTATATGATATTTCGTCTTGACATTGTTTTTTGTGTTTACTCACCAGGTCTTTTAAAAGATCTGACCATCACTTTCTAGTGTTTGTCTTATAGGTTTCAGGTTCTATTACAAATATTTGGTTAATGTGTTCTTACATGACTATGAACAAACAATAAAACAGAACACGATTGGTACAATAAAGTAGAGAAAATAACAGAACAACAGTAATGAAAATAACACAGTCCCATGACAACTGCAGACAGCGAACACTGCGGTGCAGCAACGAACTAGCGACAGGAAAAATTCAGTAACGAAGGCAGTGCAGTATCGAACAATAATAAGAAATGTCAGCGGCACCAAACAGAGAGAATTCTGAGGCTTGTTGATGCGTCAACAATCTCCTTAAAACAAATTCGTCCCCTACCGAGTGGCGCAGTAGAACGCGAGACGTTTGTTTCCCAGGATACAACGAAAATAAACGAGAATGGGCACCACCAAAATTGTCTTTAACGAACTAAGAAGTGACTGAACTCTTTCAACAAAACAGTAAATAAATATTTTGGTATTTTTTCCCTCTAAAAAAATGAAATTCACCGGCACCCTTAAAAGAAAAAATAAACATGTCAATTAAATTAAGTTAGTGGGAGGCTTTCCACATGATGTAACCACCTAGTTAATTAATAGAATTAATTTAACTGTTATGAAACTTCAAAAGGCTTGGAAAAATAAAGATACTTGCAAAAATAGGCTACGCTAGGCCCGTACAATTTTGTCCGGCATTCGTGTAGGCAGGACGCGCGGATGTATACGAGTCAAGCCTATTCGGATTTTAATTTGCACCCCCATGCGCGCGCATGTAGAGAGAGCCTATATCCTTATAACACTTACTTATCTACATAGAAGCAATCATATATAAACACAATTTTCCTTTATTAGCTTTCCTATGTGGGACAAGCTTATTTCTCCTTATTTTCCAACATCAATGAGTGAACTTTGAGCAATAATTTCTCATTCACCTGAGCACCATTTTAAGCATATGAATATATCATTCCGAACTACTCACGGAGAAGTATCTGAATCACTCAAAAACAACCACTAACATGAAGTGGACCATGCTTAAAATTGTATCTCAAAATACTTACTAGGAGCATTTTCCAACAATCTCCCAAATGAATGAAATTGGCGAAAAAAAGGTCAAATAAAATTATTTTATAGAAACATTTTATTTTGACATTAAACAGTTCAACGGTTCAACACCTGCATATGATAGGTAGGCCTCGACCTTTGAACATTCCCTTGTGAAAATATATCTCATTTACTAGTAGACAGTGGACACGATGTCATTGAACTGTACTGCCGTTCATGTAAATGAAAACATATATCACACAGATATTTTACCTAACACATCTGAGTTCTCATTATTATGTTCATTTTGGCCATGATCATGTACCTGGTTCTGCAAAAGTTTCTAAGAATTGAGCCCCGTACAATTCCCTTTGAAGCGTCCTCACTTCTCTCTCACATTGGTGATTTCTTATTTAAGAGTAGCTCGTATTACTCTACTCGGATTCGCAACACATAAGAATCATTAAAAACCTTTGTTTAACCTATTTCCATACGAGCATCACTATTTCATATCACCATAGTAATGGACTAGAGGGTAATCCCCCACAGTGAACCAATTATGTCTTTTACGAGTAAGTTGTCTCATTGAACCTAGATCTTGGGATCTCCAGTCAACAATGTTAGGTTTTCCTTCGTAATAAATATTTATCTAATGGGCTTTAGTCTCATTCCCCTCGATGATTTCACAACTAACTCTTTTTTAACCCTTTGGTTAGCGGATCCGCAATGTTATCCTTTGACTTTACATAGTCAATCGAAATAACTCCAGTATAGAGTAATTATCTAACGATATTTTTTCTACGATGAATATGTCTAGACTTACAATTATACATATTATCTTTGATTCATTATGTACGGTATGACTATCAAAAGCGGAAGAAGACGAGCTACAAGAAAAATTCTCACCGCTACCATAGTAGTAGCGTGGATAAGAAGGGTACCTGTACCCGAAACCGACACAGGTGGGTAGGTAGAGAATACCTAGGGGCGAGAGACAACTCTCTCTAAGGAACTCGGCAAAATAGCCCCGTAACTTCGGGAGAATGGGTGCCTCCTCTCAATTACAGATTGACTATCGCAATGAATGTAAATTACCGACACTGGCTTAAGCCAACTTGGAATATCCTCTAGAAAATTTCGCAGTCATTCTACTTCTTCAGCACACTTATCTAATGCAATGAATTCTGATTCCATTGTAGATCTGGCTATCACAGTCTGTTTGGAGGATTTCCATGATAAATGTGCACCTGCTAATGTAAACACATAGCCACTGGTAGACTTTGAGTCTTTCATATCAGATATCCAGTTTGCATAACTGTATCCTTCGATTACGGCTAGATATCTATGATAGTGCAATCCATAATTACGAGTAAATCGTAGGTACCTGAGTATTCTCACTATTGCTTTCCAGTGAACAACCTCTGGATTACTCGTATATCTGCTGAGCTTATTTACTGTACATGTTATATCAGGCATTGTACAACTCGATAAATACATCAGACTCCCGATCACTCTAGAGTATTCTACTTGAGATATACCCTATTCCCTATTCTTTTATAGGTGTAGACTCACATCAGGAGTTCGAGCCACAGCAGAATCGTCATTGTTGAATTTACTAAGAATTTTATCCACATAGTACGACTGATCAATAATAAATCCATCTGGACTTCTCGAGATCTTTATTCTCATAATGACATCTGCTAGACCCATGTCTTTCATGTCAAACTTAGATTTCAGCATATTCTTGGTGGATTTTACCATTTTAACATCACTTCTGACAATCAATATGTCATCAACATAAAGACATAAAATGACATAGTTAACTTTTGTCTCTTTGACATAAATATATTTATCATATTCATTGATTTTGAAACCATTTGTCATCATGGTGTCGTCAAACTTTTTATGCCACTGTTTCGGTGCTATTTCAATCCATACAAGGATTTTACTAACTTGCAGACTTTCTTTTCTTGTCCTGGAGCTATAAAGCCTTCAGGTTGTTCCAGGTAGATTTCTTCATCTAAATCTCCATTTAGAAATGATGTTTTCACATTCATCTGATGTACCTCAAGATTGTGCAAAGCTGCAATCGCTATTATCATCCTAATGGAATTTATCCTTGTTACATGAGAGTAAGTGTCAAAGAAATCAATACATTATCGTTGTTTATAGCCTTTAATTACAAGTTTTTCTTTGTACTTGTCAATTGATCCATCTGCCTTCATTTTCTTTTTGAAAATCCACTTGGACCCTAAAGGTTTACACCATGGAGGAAGATCTACTAACTCAAAGGTGTGATTTTGTAAGATGGATTCAATTTCACTATTGATAGCATCTTTCCACAAAGCACCATCAGCTGACCTTACAGCTTCGTTATAGTTTTGAGGATCATTTTCTAGCAAAAATGTCAGAAAATCTGGACCAAATGATTTTTCGGTTCTAGCTCTTTTACTATGTCTTGGTTCAAGTTCAACATCTTGTTGATCCTCTGGAGTATTTATGTGTTCTTGGTCCTGACTTTCTTCAATGATAGTCTCATGTGCCCGTTTGTGAATATTTGAATTCGAATTAGTTTTACAAGAAAAAAACGAATTCGAAAAAGGATGCATTCCTCAACTCCATTATCGTATTTTTGTGAATATCTGGTATATTAGAATCATGCACAAGAAATCGATAAGCATTACTGTTACGTGCATATCCTATGAAAATACAATCAACAGTTTTTGGTCATATCTTCACATTCTTAGGTGGAGGAATGACTACTTTGGCAAGACACCCCCACACTCGTAGAAATTTATAGGAAGGTACTCTTCTTTTCTACATTTCATAAGGAGTTTTCCCTGCTTCTTTCCATGGTACCTTATTTAAAAGGTAATTTGTTGATAAAACGGCTTCTCCCTACATATTCTAAGGTAATCCAGAGCTGATTAACATATCATTATCATTTCTTTAAAGGTACGATTCTTCCGTTCTGCAATCCCATTGGATTGAGGTGAAAAAGGAGCTGTGGTTTGATATATGGTTCCATTTTGCTCATAAAGTGATTCAAAATGAAAAATATACTCACCACCGCGATCACTTCTTAACCCCTTAATTATTTTATTCAGTTGGTTCTCAACTTCATTCTTATAGAGAACAAATTTCTCTATAGCTTCATCCTTGCTTTCATCAAATACACATAGAAAAATCTTGTGCAATCATCAATAAAGGTAATAAAATATTTATTACCGCATCTTGATTGTATTGAATTAAAATCACATACATCGGTATGAATTAGATCAAGTGGTTCAGAGTATCTTTCAATACTATGAAATGATAATCAAGTTAGTTTTTGCTCAACACAAGTATCACACTTATGTTTGTTATCAAATTTAAAATTGGGAATATAATTCATGTTAATTAATTTTCGCAATGAATTAAAATTAACATGTCCTAATATACCATGTCATAGATCAGAGTACTCAACAATATAAGCAGAAGAACTAGCTTTATTGACATTCTTGGGTTTAACAACCATTACATTGAGCTTAAAGCCCCCATCAGTTACATAACCGTTTCCTACATACATGCCATTTTTAGTCAAAACTACTTTATCAGACTCAAACACCATCCGAAATCTGTGCTTGTTCAGAAATGATCCAGACACAAGATTCTTTCGTATTTCTAGTACATACAGAACGTTGTTTAAAGTCAACTCTTTTCCAGATGTCATCTTCAGAATTACCTTGTCTTGACCTTCAATCTCAGATGTTGCTGAATTCCCATGTATTTTTTCCTCATTACCAGCATGCTCAAATGAACAGAACATACTCTTGTCTGAGCACACTTGTCGAGTGGCACCAGTGTCAATCCACCACTCTATTGGGTTAGAATCCACCAGATTCACCTCAGAACCACAACACAAAGGTTAATGTCTGAAATATCTTGAGTCATGTTTTCCATCACATTAGCCTCTTGATTCTTTTTCTTCCTCGGTAGTCTGAACTCAGAAGACTTGTGACCTATTTTGTCACAGTTGAAGTATTTTCCTTGAAATTTGGATTTCTTGGAAACTCCTCATTTAGGGCCCATCTTTGACTCTTTGTTCTTGAGGTTCTTGTTCTTATAGCCATGTTCAACAACATTTGCTTTGGCCTCATGAGTTATTCCTCTCTTGTCAAATACTCTGTTATCTTCCTCAATTCTAAGCTTAAGAACCAAGTCTTCAATGTTCATTTCTTTTCGCTTATGCTTTAAATAATTCTTGAAATCTTTCCAACCAGGTGGTAGTTTTTCAATTATCGAGGCTACTTGGAAGGTTTCACTTAAAAAAATCTCCTCAGCATGAATTTCTGCTAGAATAATCTGCAATTCTTGTACTTGACTTAACACAGTTTTGGAGTCAACCATCTTAAAGTCTAGGAAATGGCCTACGATAAATTTCTTAGTACCGGCGTGCTTAGTTTTATATTTTCGATCTAATGAATTTTTCAGGTTTTTCCGCAGCATGATTGACATGGCCCACATGTCCAACAGATTGTCTAGCCATAGAGGCAGCAACACTTTGGCCAGCCACAGAGGCTGCCATATAAGCCCAGGGCGGGGGAACATTTTGGCCAGTCGAAGAGGCTGCCATGTTCGGATCAACTGTGTTTTAAACTGTTTTCCATATCCACGGATTGAATTTATTTAAGACTATTATAAATATTTGGTTACTGTGTTCTTACAAAAGACTATGAACAAACAGTAAAACAAAACACGACTGGTACAATAAAGTAGAGGAAATAATAGAACAACAGTAATGAAATAACACAGTCCCAGGACAACTACAGACAGCGAACACGGCGGTGCAACAACGAACCAGCAACATGAACAATTAAGGAACAAAGGCTGTGCAGTATCGAACAATAATAAGAAAGGTCGGCGGCACCAAACAGAGAGAATTCCAAGTCTTGTTGATGCGGCAACAATCTTCTTAAAACAGTTTCGTCCCCTACCGAATGGTGCAATAGAACGCGAGACGTTTGTTTCCCAGAATGTAATGGAAATAAACGAGAATGGGCACCACCAAAATCGTTTTTAACGAACTAAGAAGTGACTGAACTCTTTCAACAAAACAATAAAGAAATATTTTGGTATTTTTCCTTTCTCTAAAAAAAAATGAAATAAACTGGCACCCTTAAAAGAAAAAATAAACATGCCAATAAAGGCTTGAAAAAAATAAAGAGACTTGCAAAAATTGGCTGGGCCGGGCCCGCACAATTTGGTCCGGCATTCATGTAAACAAGACGAGCGGGTGCACACAAGTCAGGCCTGTTCGGATTTTGATTTGCACCCTCATACGCACGCGCATAGAGAGAGCCTCTATCATTATAACACTTACCCATCTATATATAAGCACAATCATATATAAACACAATTTTCCTTTATTAACTTTCGTATTTGAAGCAAGTTTATTTCTCCTTATTTTCCAACACCAATGTGTGAACTTTGAGCAACAATTTCTCATTCACCCAAGCACCATTTTAAGCATATGAATATATCATTCCGAACTACTCACGGAAGAGTATCCGAATCACTCAAAAACAACCAATAATACGAAGTGGACCATGCTTAAAATTGTATCTCAAAATGCTTACTATGGCATTTTTCAACAGGTTCTTGCTATCAAGGATAAGCTTTGGAGATATCGAGAACCTAGCGGCAGTCGTTAACACCACGGTCCCCATATGTCAGCGTTTGGGCCCTTGTGCTTGTGTATTTGTTTGTGTTTAAGTATGTGCGATATATGTCAAAAGATTAATGTGATATATTATGTCTGAAATGGAAAAATGATTATGATATGTGTGTTGTGAATGTCTAGATTTGAATTATGTATATTTGTGTGTGTATTAAGGTGACAGATTCAACGTCGCATCTCGCCTTTTACAAGATGCTACATATACATTGATTGTGTCGATTCTCTTGAACCATAGGTGATAGGTGTTGTCTTTTTAGTTAGATTCTTATGTGTCATTTTGTATTTTTCTCTTAAATAAAGTTCTAATTACAAAGAAATGGGGTATTATAGGGAAATTAAAATGGTGTCACGATTATTTTTTTTTTTTTGGGAAAGAATAAATAAATAAATAACCAAAACAATTAAAATATGTGACGTGTGTATTCATTGGGTCGGTTTCATTGTAAATTGACTGGGCTGGACCCATTGGACTAAGTCCACGAATCCAGCCAGCTGCCCTGCCTCACACGACATGACCCGTCGAAGAAAAAAATGAAAGTTCCTCATTTGTTAAACGACATCGTATCTCCCACTATTTCTCTCCCATCGGCACCCATGACCCAACGATCAGATCCAACCCCAGTTCCCAAGGGCATTTTCGTCCAAAAAAACTAACTCATATATTCATCTCTCACCCTGGCATCATTTTACTTGATCTCCTACACCGACTCACCAGACGACTCTAACCATCGGCCAAATTTTTTGAAAATGGCGAAAATACCCTTTATCTGGTCATTGATCGTCCTCCTCTCTCTCCTCTCCCTCGCCACCGCCGAGATCAAATCCCTAACGATCACAGCCGACTCCCGCCCTATGATCCTCTTCGAAAAATTCGGATTCACTCGCACCGGCCACGTCACCATCTCCGTCAGCTCCGTCTCCGTCGCCTCCTCCTCCTCTGCCCCTAACCCTAACCCTTCCCGTCTCGGCTTCTTCCTCCTCTCCGAAGAATCCCTCCTTCAAGTCCTTGTCGAGATCCAACAAAACCCTAACTTTTGCGTCCTCGATTCCCACTACATCCTCCGCTTATTCAACTTCCGCGATCTATCTCCGCCGCCGCTATCTCGCTTCAACCAATCGTATCCCGTCACCGCTCCCAATGAATACTCCCTATTCTTCGCCAATTGCGCGCCTGAGACTCAGGTCTCGATGGATGTCCGAACCGAAGTCTACAATTTAGACCGGGACGGTTCACGAGATTTTCTCTCGGCCGGTCTAACACAATTACCTTCGTTATTTTTCTTCTTCTCGGTTCTGTACATCGGATCTTTCGGAATCTGGATCTACATTTGCATGACAAATAAGCGATCTGTTCATCGCATTCATTTGTTGATGGCGATTTTGCTCTTAATGAAAGCTTTGAATTTGATTTGCGCTGCGGAGGATAAGCATTACGTGAAAGTGACGGGGACGCCGCACGGATGGGACGTGTTGTTTTACATATTCCAATTTATTCGTGTCGTTTTGCTCTTTACGGTGATCGTTTTGATCGGGACTGGGTGGTCGTTTTTGAAGCCGTTTTTGCAAGAGAGGGAGAAGAAGGTGTTGATGATTGTGATTCCGTTACAGGTTCTGGCCAACGTGGCATCGGTTGTGATTGGTGAAACGGGGCCGTTTATTAAGGACTGGGTGACATGGAACCAGGTGTTTTTGTTGGTGGATATTATCTGCTGTTGTGCGATTATTTTCCCAATCGTGTGGTCGATCCGGTCTTTGAGAGAGACTTCGAAGACTGACGGGAAGGCTGCGAGGAATTTGGCGAAGTTGACTTTGTTTAGGCAGTTTTATATTGTTGTGATTGGCTACTTGTATTTTACGCGAATTGTCGTGTTTGCGCTTAAGACCATTGCTGCTTATAAATATCAGTGGGTGAGCAATTTTGCTGAAGAGCTGGCGAGTTTGGCATTTTATATTGTGATTTTCTATATGTTTAGGCCTCTGGAGACGAATGAATACTTTGTTCTTGACGAGGAGGAAGAGGAGGCCGCGGAGCTGGCTCTTAGGGATGAAGAGTTTGAGCTTTGATATGGGCAAACTGTGATGATAACTTGCAGGGGTGATAGCTGATAGCATCAGGTCTGCTGTTGTTGCTCCTGTGCTTTTTTCTTTTGGGTATTTACTTTTTTATGTTATAAGAACCTTTTTTAATATAGTGTCTGTACTCATTTTAATGGGAGTGTTTTTTTTTTTTTTAGCATGAAGGTGATAAAGAATTCTTGATAGTAGAGTTAGTTCAAATTTACTTGTTTATGCTTGTAATACTGTCATTTTGAATTATGTGTCTACTCATTAAATCCATTCCAATCTTGATACAGAAATGTTATTGTTCTCCTTGAGAGAGTTTATGATGGCGTGTGCACGCAAAAATTTTGTTGTTAGTTGCTTTTGAATTAATTGAAGGGGAAAGGAAACCAACGCCCTTGTGGTTTTGGCGAAATGGTCATGAGATCCTTTTTTAAGAAATGGTTACACAGAACCTTTTTGGACAATTATGGCCAGATGAAATTCATGTGATTCACTATAGTCAAAGGGCATAATAGATCAAAATGGGGTCTGACCATTTTGCTAAACCATGGGGTTGTTGCCCTCCTTTCCCCTAATTGGAAAATAAGTATGCAGTATTATTACACGTTGTACAATAGGTATGCAGATTCTATACTCGTAAGTATGTTGCGCTGCACGTAGTGGAGTGATATACCATTTTACCCAGATGTTGTAGGTAGTAGTTTATGATAATGAAAATTGGGAAAGTGATGAGAAAGGATTGAAATAAAAGAGGAAGATGTAAAGAACTAAATCGTTTCATTGGTAACCCATGTCTCTCACCAAGTGAGAGACATGGGTTCGAGTCCCCACAAAAGCAGTGGGGACTCAAACCTTCATTTTTAGGAGGAAGAAGTTCTCCTATATGGGAGTTGATTCCCAAGTTGTGTCTTAGTTGATTTAGAATTTGTAAGTCCCGAGCTACGTCTCGGTTGATTTCTGGGCAGTGCTATAATTATTAATTGTATGTATCTAGAATCTCAGTTGATAGCATATTGTAATATATGTAGTTTGTAATAATTCAAAAAATCGTTTCATATTTATTATCTTTTATATGTACTACTTCAAAGTGTTACATGGTGCATATCGGAATTGACAAGCATGCATATGCTCAAGTTTGTGATGATGATCCGTAACTGTTGAGTTTGGAATTGAATGCTTCAATTTTAATATTTGCTAAGTCATGGAGTTGAAATTTTCTTTCTTTCTTTTTCCTCCCATCCTGTTCATTTACCATTAGGTCAGCCTCCTACTAGGCCATGTCAATACATTGTTTCCTTCATGATTTGCACTCAAACAGTTAAGCTCATCGTTTGCTTGATTGCTTCATAATTCACATTCATACCATTAGTCTCTGATCTCTTTGCTTTGTAGTTGACAATATTTGTTAAGTTTAGTCATTAGGTGTGCTTGGATACCGGGGAAAATGAATTAAAATTGAAAAGGGAAGGCCTAGTTTAAAATGTTCAGCTGTGCATACCGAGTTTGAAAGTTTGTTTCGTTTTTTTTAAATCTTAAATGAGGTTTATTGATGTTAATAATCTGACTTGAAGAGTCATTGGTTGTTAGGACCATGAGAACCTTTTCTAATTGTTTGTCTCAGGCTAGAGATTCCGATGAGTGTTCTCCTTCCAAAATATCATAATATAATTATATGTACTTCAAATTTAGAGTGAGCATCATGTATGTTTCTATTTTAGATCAAGTGTGATAAATATCTCGCTGATTCGAGAAACAAGTTCTTTTCAAAACTGCAAATGTAAACTGGGTTGTGCTGTTTACTTTTGGTAGCAGCTGTTGGAACAGTGACTACTTTTTAATGGGTCTCAGTTGTGTATTTACCTTAATAGGACATTTTGCCTCTACTGATGGTTATCCCTTGATTCCCAGTTTACCTGGCTGCGAGATAGCTTGTATTAAGTAGCAGGTTTGTCTATATGATATATCAGGAAGCCATGCCTGATACACCATTTGACCATTTCTATATCTTTTGTGGTATACTTTACTTCGGAGTATCGGGGTTAACGGATGATCCCCTTTTTGATTATATATTTTAGCTAGACGGAGATTCTCTTAGTTTTTGGAGGCTTTCTTTCTGGTTATGCTGTTATTGGTTGTTAGGCTCTCGGAGGCCTTAGCAATCTCTGTTTGATGTAAAATGGGATAATTTAGCAGCACCCCCTCTGCTGATGTCCTTGGTATTGATAGGATTATGAAATCATTCAAGTGCCAAACCGATGGCTTGGTACTGCTATGACAAAACGTGACGAGTCACAAGACAAAATGCGAGAGGCTTTGTAGCTACTTGGGATGGTAATGGGAGAAGATCAACATTCCGGTACTCATTTTCAACGTTCTGTTTATATCTCCGTTCTCTTTCCGTCCAGAGTATGGAGATCCTTCAAGAGATCCGAACTCTAATTTATCCAAAAATAAATTAAAATTAATTAAAATATATCTAATAAACTAAGTCAATGCCATCAACATTAAACATAGTCTATAAAATTATTTAAAAATAAAGCATCTAATTTAGATTATCAAAAAAAAAAATGACAAAAATGATCGATTTGTATTTCATCAATAGTAGTGCAGTGATCTGTTTATAGTTCAATGATCTGAAACAAGCGTGACTGCTTGAGAATAAAATTAGATTTAGGCTAGGGTTGAAATATATATTTTTATGTATTTTAGTGTATCCTTTAACTCAATAAGTTAAGTGATTCCTCATTGAAATCTCACTCATATATATATATATATATATATATACACACACGATAAGATACTGGTAATTTACCGTGCTTCTGTACAAAAATTTTGTGCAAATATCCACACCTGAGAGAATATATATATATATATATATATATATATATATATATATTATATATATATATATATATATATATTATATTATGTATGTATGTTAAAATGAGGGAATGGGGAAGGGATGTAAATTGCACATAATCTCTATTTCTTTTCCCAAATAAGAAATGAATATAAAAAAAAAAAAAAATCCTTATACACATCTGTGACGTTAAATTTTATATTTTTCATCTCATATCATTTACCCTAATAGGAGGGTCATCGAGATCGAGAGATCATTTTCATGATTTTTTTTATCTATTGGAACACTAAATACATATATTTATAGTACGGTTCAAATGACTACGTCTATTAGAGATGAATTTTGTCTCAACCCTTGCTATCTCATTTGAGAGAGTTAAGGGTTCACCATTCGGCTGAAGCCCAGTGATCCCGTGGGGATTTCTTACTAGGGATATATATTATTCAAAAATTTTATCTTGGGGAATTCTTGGCACAACAACTACATTGCCATATGCAAATGTCAAGTTCTCTATACTATACCCCTACCCGCATTACCTATTTAAACGCCTCTATCAAAATAAATAAAATCAATTTTTAGGCATCCCATTCCCAATGGCCTAGAGGGCTCCAGTACAAACATTTTGTATTGGAGCTCGCTCCAGGTAAAATATGGGTCGTTGGATCAAGAGAGAGAAAATATGTAATAATATGTGTATTTGACTTGATTTAATTGGATTAAATCAAAGTGATGGACAAATGAACTAATCAATTTATTAAACTTTGTCTATATTTAATTGGATTAAATTAAAGTGGTAGACAAAAGTGATTAGTCACACCTAATTATACATATTTGGACAAATTAAATTAAGTCCACCTAAAAGTTGATTAGAATTTTTATTAATTAAAAATTGTATAAGTTTCACTATAAAAGACAAGCTTGAACAAGTTTTTAATTAAGCTTGAGAAAGCTAATCAAGAAAGCTAAAAGAAATATTAGCCTAAGTAAGGTTTTTGTGAGATAAGTTTTGGAAGTTCTCTATAATATTTTCAACAATGAGAAGAAAATTAGATTTTGGAATCAAGTTTGCTTGGTAAGTTTGATCTTCTCTAAAACTAATTTTTTTTAGTGAAATATATAGTGATGTATTATATATTTGATACATAATAACATAACTTGAAGTTGAAATTAGGCTAATAACTTGTATATTGATGCTTTGGAAGTATAAACACAATATCAGTCACAAGACAAAATGCGAGAGGCTTGGTAGCTACTGGGTCTGGGGATGGCAATTGGAAAAGATCAACATTCTCGTACTCATTTTCGACATTCTGTTTATATCTTTGTTCTCTTTTCGTGAACTCATAATTGTATGAGAGAATAGTATGGAGATCCCTCAGGAGATCCGAACTCCAATTTATCCAAAAAAAATTTAAGTTAATTAAAACATATCTAATAAACTAAGTCAATGCTATCGACATCAAACATAGTCTATAAAATTATCCAAAAATAAAGCATCTAATTTGGAATATCAATAAAAAAATGACAAAAATGATCGGTTTATATTTCAACAACAGTAGGACATCGATCGGTTTATAGTTCAACGACCTGAAACAAGCGTGACTGCGTGAGAATAAAATTAGATTTAGGTTAGGGTTGAAATATATATTTTTCTATATTTTAGTGTATTCCTTAACTCAATCAGTTAAGTGATTCTTCAATGAAGCCTCACTCATATATATATATATATATATATATATATATATATAGATATATATATATATATATAGATATATATATATATATATATATACACGAGTGATTCTTCATTGAAGTCTCACTCATGTATGTATATATGTATGTATGTGTGTGTGTGTATGTATGTATATATGTTTGTATGTATGTATGTTTATATGTATGTTTGTTTGTTAAAATTTGAGAATAAGAAGGGGATGAGAATTACAGATAATCTCTATTTATTTTCCCAATAAGGAATGAATATAAAAAAATCCTCATACCCATCTGTGACATTAAATTTTATATTTTTCATCTCATATCCTTTACCCTAAGAGGGAAGGTCATCGAGATCGAGAGACCATTTTCATGATTTTTTTATCTATTGGAATACTGAATACATATATTTATAACACGGTTCAAATGACTACGTCTACTAGAGATGAATTATATCTCCAATTCATACCAACCCTTACTATCTCATTTGAGAGAGCTAAGGGTTTACCAATGGGCTGAGAGCTCTAAGGGTGGCAGAAAAGCCCAGGCCCGTCCGGCCCGGCCCGGCCCTGGCAAAAAAAAAAACTCACACACATATACATATATATATATATTTTAATATGTTGTAGCATTTTTATTTGTTTGTAACATTTAAATGATTAATTTATCAATGGAACTTTTGATTTATTTGTGAATTGTCTTTGCATATAGTGTAAATGTATTCTGGATTTGTATGTTTTTAATTTTTTAATTTTTTTTAAAAAAAAAACGGGCCGG
This sequence comes from Zanthoxylum bungeanum, assembly GCA_019454045.1. Taxonomy (NCBI): domain Eukaryota; kingdom Viridiplantae; phylum Streptophyta; class Magnoliopsida; order Sapindales; family Rutaceae; genus Zanthoxylum; species Zanthoxylum bungeanum. The sequence continues at coordinate 265,983 of SKCR01027528.1, forward strand.
ATAAAGCCCGGGCCAGGCTCGGGCCGGGCTTATCAAAGCCCGGACTCGGCCCGGCCCATTGCGACCCTTAGAGAGCTCAGTGGTCCGGGGGGATTTCTTACTAGCGACATATATTATTCTAAATTTTTATCTTGGGGAAATCTTAGCACAACAACTACAATGCCATATGTAAATATCAAGTTCTCTATACTCTACCCCTATCCGCATTACCTATTTAAACGTCTTTATCAAAATAAATAAAATCAGATTTTAGGCATCCCATTCCCAATGGCCCGGGGGACTCCAGTACAAACATTTTGTACTCGAGCTCGCTCCAAGTAAAATATGGGCCGTTGGATTAAGAGAGAGAAAATAATTTATCTCTTCAATTTTTTTTTAATCTTAAAATCCAGGAAGTTAGATTTTGAATTTTACATGTACTGACCGGAGCCCCACCAATTCCCATTCCCAATAGCAATGCCAAAATTGGGAGAAAATCTTCTATGCAATAGTAGTACCACGTCATCCATGCAACAAGTCAATCATCCACTGCCACGCGTGCTAAAAATTAAAAAACAACTAAAAATAGGTGAAGAAACTCTACATGTCATTTTTTAGCACGCTTGTGGTACCACGTCATCCATACCACTGTTGCACCAAAGAATCTCCCCAAAATTAGCCCAAGTCAGATGAGACATTTATATTATATTACTAGACAAAATTAAGCTCCAATCTTTCAATTGAAGAAGCACCTTAGAAAATGCATATCACTTTGATGATTATTCGTAAAAAATAAAATTGTGTTAAAAATTGGGATGTGGAAAGCTTGGTGTCTTTTTTTAGCTTAATTGATAATGCTATCATAATAATGATGTTTTCTTGTAAATAATGAAACTTGATCATGAGCAACCTGTAAATCTTGGTGGCAACCTGTATTTTTTTTTTTTTTTTTATTAATAAAATATAGTTATTTTATTAATAAATAATAAAATGTACAATTCAGATTGACACTTCAAGCATCAACTCCATCAAGGCATCAACATCGCAATCATCATCACATATATGTAAGAAAATGCATCTCATACTCATAGAGATCAGTACAATATTCTTCCACTAACCTTTATTGAATTCAGTTAAAAAAAATAAGAAAAAAGAAAAAGAAATTTGATAAATTAATGAAATAAATACATGGATAATATGGATAGTTGATACTTAGAACAAAAGCAACATAAATTTTTTTTTTTTTAAAAAAAAGCCAATAAGTTTGGTGGATGTGATGATTATATATATATATATATATATATATAGCTTTTATATTTTAATGGCCTGGAGTTGTCATCTAGACTCCTCTGTTTGATGAAACCACTCCACTATATATGCTCTTAGGGCAAAACTTAAATTGGTTGCTCTCTAAATTCAAACTTTTACCTCTATTTTCTTCTACCTGTTTCTACTTTTTTAGGCACCTGCTTATTTAGCCATGAATTAAACATGCTTGGATAATATCCAGCAATGAAATTAGAGGTGGTAATTTATGTTATGATTCGTTTATTCGTTCGATTCGATTCACTTTAAAGCGAATACGGGTTTGAAAAAAAGAATTCGTTTAATAAATAGATCGGTTCGATTCGATTCGTTTATTAAATGAATTGAATATACGAATTGGAGCTCATTGATTCGTTTAGAATTCATTTATTATTTTTTTTACTAATTATTATTAATTTTCAATTAAGATTCGGTAAATTATGGCTAATTATCATAGAAAAATAATAATGTCGATATTTAGTGAGGTATTTTTAGTAAATATATTAATTACATATTTTATATGTATATATTTATGAAGAATTAATGTAAATAAATTATGTTGAATAATATTATGATTATATGAATCGTGATATTATGATTCGTTTAATAAACGAATCAAAATAAAAACCATTATATTTTGATTAGATTCATTTAAGATTTTATACAAATTTGATTCGTTAATTCGATTTACTAAGAAAAACTTAAAGCAAAAGTGCTTGTGATAATTGTATTCATCATGTAACAAAGAGCTGAGAGCCGCAGTGCCTTTTTAGTGAAAAGCTAAAAGCTAAAATGCATACAGATTCCTAAATTTGTCTCAAAATTAAGATTAAAAATCTAAAAAATTCAATTTTTAAGTTTATATATTATTATCGATAGAGCCTCATTTTAATAACTTATTTAGGACTATAAAATTTAGGATAATTCAAGATCGCTCCTAAATTATATGTGTATAGATATATCACAAGCTTCTGTCTCATAACAAAAGTTGACAACAGTGAGTGTAAACGTAAAGAATAGTGATCAAACTGAGGAGAAAATCTACAATATAACAGAGGTATCATGTCATCTGTGTAACAATCCAATAATTCATTGCCATGGGTGATAAAATATTAAAAAAATAACTAAAAAAATGAATATCAAATCATACATACATGTCATTTACTAATTTGTTGGTGATATCACGTCACTCAATGAGTATTAAATGAATTTCGACACAAAAAACATTAACTTTTAGCGTCGAATATGAATTTTGACGCTAAAGATAAGTACTTTTAGTGACATATATTTTCATCGCTAAAGATATATTCTTAGCTTCGAAATCAATTTTTGACGCTAAATATCTTCATCGATCGAGTTTTTGCGTCAAAAATTTTATTCGACGTTAGAGACCTTTAGCGACGAAATTTTGACTTTTAACAACAAAATTTTTCGACGCTAAATATCTATTTTCTTATAATACATGTCTCCGCCACGCAAAAAAAAAAAAAATTACTCCAAATTAGCATTATCTGGTAGGCAATTTCGCCGTAACAAAAGGCTTTCCAACCAGACAAATAATTATTTGATCGAATCTCACCTTTCAAGCTTCTGGTCAAATGGAATAATAAAATTATTCGATAACTACATGAAATTATAAGAATCCTATGCAAAACATTCCAAGTTTCTTTGATGTAATGCAACACTTTCACTTTCACTTTCACTAGGGCCAAAAAGATTAACAAAAATATTCTTCCACAGGAAGCTAATCTTACTCACTAATTACAAAATTTAAGCCCTGAGCTAGATTCTTGTATAAATTAATCTCGCACATGATTTACATGAACAATACAAGATTCCGTAACTCTTGGTAAAACTATTAAGCAATATATATACACACACTAGATATTGTTCATGCATACGACACGGTGTTACAGAATTTATCGCATAATCTACCAATATCATGCATTTTCAGAGAGATTTTAAGATTATGTTCTTTAATTTATTTGATACTTTATAATTGTCATTTTCAAAGGGATTATATAATGAAATGATTCTATTTAGCTATTAGATTATAATGAAAGAATATAAACCGTCAATTAAAATACATAAAACGTAAACTTTTGGATACGTTATCTCTCTTAATCATAATCATTCGTTACATTCTCTTTCAACCACTAAATGATGCACTATTGTGCTATATATATATATATATATATATATATATATATATATTTCTTTTTTATATAGATAAAAAATACGAACTCCAATACAAAAAACTAAAATTAATATAATTTTATAAAATGCGGGCATCTCACCTATATCTTGCTTTACACTCATATCACATTTTCTCCAATTGAGTAAATCTTTAGTGCAACAGTGGTATGTGTGACGTGGTACCACAAGCGAATTAAAAAGTGACATATGTAATTTAATACCTATTTTTTAGTTGTTTTTTAATTTCTTAGCACGCGTGGCAATAGATGATTGGCTTGTTACATGTATGACGTGATACCACTGTTGCACCAAATATTTTCTCCAATTGATGAGAAAAATAAATGCAATATATATGAATATTATTCCCATATCAATAGCAAAATTACAGCAAAACATGCAAATATACAATGATCCATCTTTGTCCATTACATAACCAAAAAATTTTAAAAAATTTGTCTTAAAATATAAATAAAAACAAAATCAAACACTCTATATATATAGATAAAACTCATCAAAGTCATTTATAAAAAAAATAATAATAATATTTTTAATTTCCATCAACAACATCTACACTAGCAGTACAAGACAACAACCTGTGAAAAATCCTGAACAAGACAGAGCAAGATATTTTCCTGGAACACTTTCTTTTACGGAGATGATGATGGTGATCATCTTTCTCATTCTCCATTTTCTTCTTCTTCTTCTTCTTCTTCTTCTCCTCTTTGCTTCTACCGAAACACATGGCCGTTTTCTCATTGACATTATCTTCTTCTCTTGAAAACGTGTAGCTTCTCAAATACATTTGCCTGCATGAAATGCTATCCACAACCCTAGGGTGGCCGCCATGCACGTGCATTCCATTTCCTCCACGTGATCTCCTCGTCACTGACCGGACAAACTCCGCGTCAGACTCCGGCCATTTGTACAGGTTCACGTACGTTGCTCTCACCGGAACACGTGGGTCACGTGCGTCGTTTACACAGTTTGATATGCAAACTGAGGTCATTCTTTTTTTTTTTCTTTTTCTTTTTTTGCAGAATGGAGAGTTTGATCAGATTTATGAAATGGGGTTCTTAAAATGGAAATGGAAGCTTAGATTGGAAGAAAAGAAAGAGATAAATGGAGATTTGTAATTGGGGTTTTTTTTTTTTTTAGTGGGATATTTTATTCATGTGTTATGATTTTGTATAATTATTAGCAATGAATGTGTTCTTCAACATGCTCTGTGTATGTATGTGCTGTTAGGCCAAAAATATAAAAAAAATATATATATATATATAAATCGATGATAAAGAGTAGATAGGGCGTGATTTGGTGGTGTACATTTAGGTCATAGGTTCGAATCCAGTAAGTGCGTTTCTTGTAAGAGCCTGAGACAGCTGGAGATTTTACCTGCTCCGCTTAAACTCGGAATAGGTGGTTTGACGGTGGGATTTCCAACGATTTAAAAAAAATATAGATATGGCTAATGAAACCCTAATTCTATTGACCAAAATACCCATGCTTAAAGTAGATTATGAGAAAGAATGTAGGAATTATATATGGGATCAATATGTAATTTAATGCAAGTTGTAATATACATGTATTTGACCTTTTTAGGTTTACTTTCTAGAAGGGTCCTAGAAAATGAAGTGCTATTATTCTCAAACTTAGGGCTTGTATATATAGAATTTTTTTTTTTTTTAACAATAAAATTTAATTTCTTTTTGGGTCATTGTAAAAAATCTTTCGAAAGGTTTATATATATATATAATGAATCTCCTTGTGTTTAAATAGGGTGTATTTAATCTAGATTTTATAAAATAATTTGTATTTTAAAAATTTATAAGTTTTTAATTAGGATTTCAAGAAGTTCTTTAAAATCTTGTTGTATATTTCATTTTTAAAGTAAATAATCCACATATTACAAAAATCTAAACACAATCAATAAGTGTTTTATATAAATTAAAAGTCCATTATAAAATATACTATTACCCAATAAATTTGATATATTTATATTTTTTTTTCTTGCAAACCATCTTTTCTTGTTTTGTTTTGTTTAAGTTTTATTTATTATAAAATCCTTATTTTTATCATATTGGCTAATAAAATCCAATTCTTACTGTCGATTGTTACATTTAAATCCAAGACATTCAAGTAACTTGCTTATAAGATTTGCTTCTACGTGGGATTTTTTTTTTTTTTTTTTTTTTTTAAATTTACTTTTGTTAGTTCCATTTTTATTAGCATGTGTCCATCACAAAACAAGTTCAATTGAGTTGTAATCTTGTCATGAAGATCTTTGATAAATTGGACTGGTTTCTGGCAGCTGTGCATCAGACATGCGTTCGTGGTGCGTTCGTTGCAGAGTTCGAACGTCGGCATTAGTGCTGCATTTGTTATTTGGTTCGAACGTGTGGCGTTAATGACACGTTCTTCATTCGGTCCGAACGAGAGCATTGCAGAGAGCAAACGTTCGAGTAACGTTCTTGTTGGGTTCGAACGAGATCATTCCAGAGAGCATCTGTTCATTGTTCGTTTGAGTGGCGTTCGAACTAGTCTTCCCGGTAGGCGCGCATTCGTGGTGCGTTTGAGTAATCGTTCGAACACGACTGCAATCTGAACGCGATTTTTAGCATTTTCACTTTACAAAACCCTAGCTTTTTACCCTACCTATAAATATAATCCTTAGCCGCCATGCCCAAGGGTTGAAGCATATTTTCCTTAAGCTAAAATCTTTCAAAGCTTTCAACCTTTCTTTGAATTCAACATTTAAGACTTCTTCATATTCTTGTCTTCTTCATTAATGGTGTGATTCCTTCTTTGATAAACCTCAACACAACATAACCCAAAATTCTTAATCCTTTACAGTTCTTTAGGAGGAAGATTGGTAGTCGGAGTTCCGGCATCAAAGGTGATACAATCTACTCAGAGACTTTAGAGGTTTTGAAGAAAACCGTGGGTCACAGGTTTGAGTAGTTGCCTTCAGTTTTTACAGTATTGAGGTTTTTGAGTCGGTGGAGTTGCCAGCATAGGTCTTGACTATCGCTGTAAATTTTTCTCTATATAATGGATTGGGCTAGTAGCCGATATACCCGGAGTGATTTTTTACTCGCACGAGTTTTCCACTTCGTCACCAAAATTATTGTGTTGATTTTGTGTGGTTTGTTTTATTTGCTGCTTTACTTTCTGTTATTTATTTAATATTCGTAGCATATTATATTTGTTGGATATTGTGGTTGGTTGTTGAATTTACATAAACACATTAATTAGAAATTGTCTTTGTTAATTGTGATTAATTACGCATAGAGTTAGAACTTAGGATAATCATAAATTTCAACTTTCATTTTTAAAACCAAATAACTTACATTATTATGGTAGTAAAAGATAATTTAGAATTGAAATAATTTTTATTTCATTCTTTGTCTTTAAATAAACTTTTATTAATTTCAATTTTTTATTATTAAAACAATTCATGGACTTGTTAAATTCAACAAAATAATGATAAAACAATTCCTTATCTGTATGAGTTTAGATTAAATTAAACAATATATGGACTTAATAGAATTCATGTATTATTAAAAAAAATCTAACACAATCAATTAACATCTTAATTGAATAAGACCTCTTTAGATTTTACATAAATTAAGGAAATAGATTTGGATTAGGTAATTAATTTACATTATATATTTGAAAAATGTATATAATATCATGTAATGGGATATCATTATGAATCAGCATAATATTGTGATGACTCTGATGAAATGGACTTTTGATAAAAAATAAAAAGCTTTAAAGATTTTATATTAATTTTCTATTTTAGGTATGGTTAAATTAATTAAAAAAAAATAGTTTATATTAAAAATTAATAAAAAGATATATAGAGCTTATCCTATATAGCCTATAATATATTTACAATAATAACAAACTTCATTTATGCATAATTCAGTGATTATAAAGTAAATGTTGCTTATATATAATTGAAAACACATTGATTTCCTTGTAATTTAACCCTAATTCTAAACTATCATTTTTGTTAAGAATATATCCCACCACAATATAATGTGTATTGGGCCCCTGCAAATTTCCACTTATTAGTCCTAAAAAAAGTCATTTTTATTAAAATAATAATAATAATAATTTAAAGTCCAAATTACTATTTTAATTCCTCTCTCTCCCATATTTAAATTCGGGTGGCCATCAAATTATCTTCTTTTTATTAAAGTGCATTTCTTATAAGAGTCTAAGACAGTCGGAGGTTTTATATGCTCCGCTTAACCCGGAATGGGTAGATTGACAGTGAGATTTCCAATGATTTCAAAAAAATAATAAAAAACACTCACTGTTCCAGAATGATTACATAATTTAGCATATAATTAATTACATAAATACTTTTAAAAAAAATCCACTACACGACAATATATATATATATATATATATATTTTTAACCTTTTATGTGCACAATTATATACTTATATCATTTTTTTTTTATCTAAATATGTGGAAATTCCGAGTGACAGTTTGAGGAATGCTTTAAGGAAGCTTAGCCTTAGCACAATCTCATTCTCATTTTACAAATAAAGAATAAAGGATAGAAATATAAACAAGGAATCCTCATCATTTAATCTATTATATAAATTTAAATATTACAAGAGATTCTTTATAAAAACAATAATAAACAACATAAAAATATATTTTATGTATTTCTTTCTTCTTTTTGATTCTTTATATCACGAATACATTTTCAGTGAGGGTCCTCTATGGATATGTATCGATGGGTTCCTCTCATGGAGATGAGGACCCAAATAAGGAGTAAGGATTGTAGTTTTTTTTTTACAATGGGTTCCTCTTAGAATTGGTGTAACAGTAGGTTTAGAAACCTATATAAAGGGGTTGGAGACTCAGATTTAGGGGTTGTTTGGCTCATTGGTTAGTAGTTTACACATTATTTATAACTTGTAAAAGAAGCTCTAGAAGCTTAGTGATAGAGAGAGAAAGCTGGTCGGTCTTGACCCGAGCTTATAATAAAATTTCTCTTCTTTGGTCTCGTTGACGTAAGTTGGAACCACTCTCCACCGAATCACGTTAATCCTTTATTTTCTCTCTGATTTCTTGTTTTTTGCCAAGTTTACTTTGAATCCCAACTAATCAAACAAATTCACTGATTGTCGGAGGTTTGTTCGAGGAGAAGATTCCCTGAATTACCCCTGTAACAAAAAACAACCGTCAACAATACTCTATGGATAGGTATCGACTATCGATGAGTTCCTCTTAGGAGTGTGCATTAATCGGTTTTAACCGATTAACCGAACCGTTCCGACCCATTTTTTTAATTATAGTTCGATTAATTTGGTTAAATCGGTTATTGCGGTTAAAATTTTTAACTTTTTCGGTTATTCGGTTCGGTTACGGTTATGAGATTCGTATAACCGAACCGACCGATTAACCGAAATTAAATTATATATATATTAGCGCATGCGAATCCTTTAATTTTTTATAGTTAAAATAGTCTACATGTAAACTCTCAATTGATTGTAGTTATATTGATTTGATAATACTACATAAAAATAAAATAAATAAAATTGATAAAATTCAAATGACAAGCTGCATTAACAGCTTGGTTTGACTCTTTTTAATTTCTCTCAAGAATTTAAAGGTAAAAATACATAAAATTTTAAATGTGTAGATTTTTCATCGTGGTGGATTCGTGACCCTTAAAATTTCTAACATGGCAGGTTTGGAAGGAAATGTGAGGCCGTGACAATCATCGAGGGTTTAAAAAATATTTTTCTCGCATGTAATTAAATATAGATATATTTAATCAAATGTTAGTTAGAATCGATATTTTTAGAATCGGATATGTGATCGAATTAGTGATCAAAAAAATTTAATGTGTCAGTGGTTCGACTGGTTAAAACGTTCCGAAAAAATTGGTAGAACCAACCTAAATCATTTATAATTTTACTAATTAAAAATTATAAAAAAATATTAAAATTTAATTTATTGGATTGGTTAATAACCGAATTAACCATAACCGACCGAAATATAATGGTTAATTGGTTAATGATTATGTGTCATAAATTGGTTAAATCGGTCACACTTTTATTTAACCAAAAATTTCGATTACAGTTAAAAAATCAAGGATTAACCGACCGAACCGACCGATACACACCCCTAGTTCCTCTCATGTAGATGAGGACCCAAATAAAGTGTAAGGATTGTAGTTTTTTTAGAAAGACATAAATGGAATATGGTTTTGATCAGAGCTCTAAAACTTGAGAAGGTTATGAGTTTGAAGAAAAAACATAGCTCCAATGGAGAATGCCCAACCAAGAAGAAAAAGAGCAAAAAAAAAAAAAAAACTATTTCTTTTATATTTCATGTAAGAACCATGATCACAATGGGATATGTAGGAAAAAAACTCTATTTGTTGAATATAAATTGTGAAATTCCGCTAAGAGTATTAATGTAATCCAGTTTGAGCTCTATTTGTTGGGCCAAATTAACTTGAAGTTGTGGTTGATTGCATGACTTGGTCAAATTAGTGTATTTGGGCCATTTTGGTGGATTTGGAAGATTCCTTGGGTTCTGGAGTTTGTTCCATGCATGAGACTTTATGTGAAGGCTTTATTATGTCTAAAGCAATATTGAAATGGGTCTTGGACATGCATGGGCTTCCTTGATTGATTTTGGGCTTTATTTCCGAATGGTGCCCTAGCAGTGGCGGGATTTGCGCAGTCTTTGTATTTTGGACGTAACTTTCTCGTCCGATATCCGATTTTGGTGATTCAAGTTGCATTGGAAAGAGAACTCGTAGATCTACAACTTTGTAGCTTATATCAAAGTCCAGTTCGGATGTCTTCTTGGTCAAAATGAGGACGCAAGATATCCCTATGATTTTTATATTTTATAATTTTTTAAGGTTATGTGTTGTTTAAGTGTTGAGCTGAACTTTAATTATATTACAAAGCCCATGCACGAAATTTTGAAGTATTTTATGTGTTATTGGGTTTATTTTACTAGGATTTTATTATATTTTGGTAGAATTAGGGTTAGCCACCTATTTAAAGGGGCATTATTCATTGTAATGGGGAATTAACTAAGAATATATCTTTTTACAAAACAAATTGACTTGTGTCATCTTGAGGGAGTGGATTCTTCCTTGGTTTTACGGAACAAAAGCTTATCAACGTGTGGCAAGCGTTGTGGCATTGTATCGCTGTTCAGGATTCTCCAAAGAAATAAAGAAAGATTTTTAATGGCAATGTTCCTTAAGGGTTGGACTTGATCTTGGATGGATTTTGTTCTTACAAAATCAAGATTCGCGATTCTTGGAGCTTAGAACACGTGGAGGGGTTTGCTTGGCTTTGTTCCAGGCAGGTTTCTATGGTCAAAATAATCCAAGAGGATGGTAAATTGATAATTAATAATTTAATTTTAAGATTAAAAAAATATCAATTACATAATTTCAAGCTTAACACTCCCTATATTCAATTCAATTCATTACTTATTCCCAAACTCCATCCACAAACAATGCAATTTCAATAAATGATATTTGATTCAATTCATCTAATTTATAATGCAAATATCATTCATTTACCACATGCTCAATATTTCAATAAATAAGATAATCAAATTTAAAGTGAAAGAGATACGGGAAAGAGATACAGATACAATTTTACGTGATTCACAAACCCGTTTATGTTCACTCCTCAAAGTTACATGCTTGATGATTCACTAAACCGGTTGAAATTCACGAGTGTTAACCAAACTATTACAATCTTCTTTAGTGCGCTCGAAGATGATCCGATTTACTTACAAGTGTGAATTAAACCTTTACAATCTTCTTTAAGAGCTCGAAAATGACTTAATTCACTTTAAGAACGTGAATCAAATATATTTACAATAATTAGCTTCACTAGTGCCAATCCAATATTTCAAAGTGTCTCACTACACTCAAAGAATTTCCTGCACTTACAATTAAGCCCCAAATGTTTCCCCAAACACTTAATCACTCAAAGATTACAAATAAAGTGATTATCCGATTAATCACAATGATAAAGCTCCTCAAATGAGTAAATATACTTGTTCAAGTGCTAAATGTGTTTGATTATTGATGAAAATAAATGAAAGCTCAAGAACATTTCTAGATATGAAAAATAATCAATATGAGATGTGCAAAAAGTGATTCTAACAAAACTATAACTATATATAGCTAAGTAACCTTTTCCTATGTACATTTAAGCCTTAGTCAATACAAATTTATCATATTCAAAAATAAGTTCAAATCATTTATTGCTAAGAAGAGGACCCAAAACTAAATTCTTCCTAATTTCAGGAACATACAACATATCTAATAAGGTTATAATTTTTCCAGAATTAAATTTCATCAAGTCATTTTTTTTTTCCTTTCACACTTGATGAAGATGAATTTCTTATGTAGAGCTTTTCATCAGTAGCAACATCCTGAAGATTATTGACAGCTTCCTTTAATCTTCTTAAAATCGCATGGATATTGACAGCTTTTCCATTAATTTTCTTGCCCTCAATTCTTCTGAAATTTTGGGCTTGAAATCACCCCTTCAAACATATTTGCTTTGGCTGTTATGGTAGGTACTTCAATCTTATCTTCTCTTCTATGATCTTCTTCAACTCGAAGCCTCAAGATTAGATCCTCCATTGTCATCTCCTTGCGCTTATACTTCAAATATATTCTGAAATCCTTGCATGAATGTGATCGTTTTTTAATGATTGCACCAATTTTGAAATATTTGTTGATTGAACATCCTTCAACATCCAACCGGTTGATCGATTGGATTAAAACAATAGAAAAACTTACGTCGCCCATCTAAGAACACGATGTTTAGACCCGGCCAAGGTTCCGATTTAGAACCGGAACCGAACCGAAACTGAACCGGTTGGAACCGGACGATTTCGGTTCCAACCGGTTACGGAACCGAACCGGAACCTAACCGGTTTGAATTTATATAATAATTTTTTTATATATTTTTTAGATAAGAATTTTATTTGTAATTTAATGTAATTATATAATGTAAATGTATTATATAAATTCAAATTCATAATTTTAAATTATGTTGATTTATCAATCTCAATTTTTTTTATTTTCAATAAAGAAAAAAAAATTGTTCCTACCCTAATCGAACTGTCGGCCGGATCTAACGATGTTACAACCCCGATTCGGTCAGTTTGTCGAAACAAATAACGTCCTTTATTGCATTTATTAATAGGTCGGGTGGGTAGAAAAACTTTCACTTCCCCGCCTTTTCTTTTAAAAAGGTCAAGCCTGCACTGAGCCCCCATGTTCTTCACGTCAGTATCCAAATATAGTTGAATCTGATCTACTGGTCAAGTCAGACATCCCCGAGCTCGGAGCCTTATCCTTGTAAAGATCTTGGACCCCATCTTAGTAAGTGAAATCTCTTTACTATCCATCTTCATACTTCGACTTTTCTCGAGTCAGGAAATCACCATCAACATATATAAAACGATCTCGGATATGTCTTCAAATAATTGACACGTAACAACTACAATCTTCAAATCAACCTTGTGAAATCACTTAAATTAAATTTCTTACATATTTGAAAACTCATTTTAAAGCTCTCTCAAATAGTGGTAACAAAAAGCCTAAGAATCGAATCCCGATTACATATGATCAAGTTTACAACCACCACCACTATAAATGTTGACCTAGCCAAACCCAACGGGTCAACCCATAACCAACAAAGCCCATAAAACTGGGCCCAACTTTTGACTCAGATATTGACTGGTGGTCAGTCACTAGACTAAATTTTCATAAAGCAAAAGCGTCAATTTGTTCAAGCTCCTTCTATTACAATTTCCACTTGCACTTTTTACTGTACCTCTATTATTTATTTTAGTCAACCCAATTTGATTTTCAAACTTTATCTTATTCGCTGTCTGTAATTCACTTCCATTTGATTTTTAAAAAATTATTCATATGATGTTGACTTTAATCCAATTTTTTTTTTGAAATTGACCAAAAAATGCCGTGTCCCACCGGCAATGTAAATTTGGTAGCAACATCATAATATCAAAGAAGTATATGCTTTGGGACTTTGGAATCAAAGACAACACCCGACAGCCATTACATAAAAGATTCGGGGGAGGTGGTATATCATGTGCCGGGTGTATACACCTTCTCTCTCACAACAGGCGGGCCCCACACAGTTGTGGGGCCCGCCTATTGTGAGAGAGAAGGTTTATACACCCGGCACATAATATAATTTTCGGATTCGGGGGGCTTGTTGGGCACTTGCTTTTTATTTACTCGATAAATTTGTCAGGGGATTGTAACGTATAGGTCCCTCAATTTTTAAGATTTTTCATAGTTGGTCCTTTTGTGTCTCTCACTCTACAAAAAGACTAATGATTAATATTAGGGATGTTAATTTGGGTCATTATTCGTTTATTCGATTAGATTTGTATTAAAACGAATATGGATATGGAAAAATTGATTTGTTTAATAAAGTGATTAATCCGATTAGATTCGTTTAGTAAATCGGATTTTGACTTACTAATTTATTTAATATTAATCATAAATGAATTGAATATAAATCAAAATCGTTTAAGATCCATTTAATTATATTGTTAATTTATCCTTAAATTTTTTTTTAAAAAAAAGTAACAATAGTATTTTGGTAATTATAAGATAATGAACTAATTAGCAATAAAGTTTGTGTCGAATACTAAATGAATTAAATCAAAATATGATAAATTTGTATTCGATCTATTTTATTGGCTTCTCTTGTGTTCGGACATGATATGATTTATCTTCACTAAATTGTAGAGGTATTTTAGTATGTTATGTCGTATTTCTTTCAATTACGATGGTTTCATGATTTATGAAATTATAATATGTTGTATCATGCTTAAATTGTTAGACATCATTCTAACAAGACTTAATTTAATTTTTTCTAAATAGATTTTATAATTATATATTCAGCCTGTGATGTCTATTGATGTAAGGTGGTCACGGTTCGGTTCCGGTTCCGAACCGTATGGTTTTCGGTTCCACACTTAAGTGGAACCGAAATCGTAACTGGAACCGGAACCGAAACCATTTCGGTTTCGGTTCCCTTCGGTTTTTTTTTTTTTTTAAAATAAAAAAACTGAGATTTAAACATTAATTGGGGATTAGGATTCGTGTTACGGTTCCAACCGGTTCAGTCAGGGCAAGAACCCTAACCGAACCGGTCAGGTTTTGGAACCGAAATCGGAATCGGTTGGAACCGTCCGATTCCAACCGGTTCGGTTCCGATTCCGAACCGGAACCTTGTCCACCTCTCCACCATTTAATCTAAAAACACTCATTGTTTGTTTATTTTAATTTTCACCAACTCTCAAATAAAATAAAATATATTTAAATTAATGGGTTTAAGTATCAGCTAATCCCAGCCGCAGAGAGATTAGGAGACACTAAGCCACATTTATTCGTGGACTTGACTGCTGACTTCACTTTTTTTTTTTTTTTGCACTTTTTAGTGAACGTTCAGGGAAACTTCTAAAAGCACGACTCGAGAAATAAAGATTACCTAAAGGCGGCAATAAATTATTTACCTGTTCCCACCACTCAAAACTCTCCCTTTATTCCCATACATTCACGTTGCCACAGCTTTCAAACTACAATAACGTGCTTATTCCTCCAATAATTTTATGCGGATATTTTTTAGTGATATTTTTATTTTATGTAGTTATATATTTTAGATTTTTTTCAAACAAAATTGTATAATCATTTAAAATAGGAATATTCTTCTCGTTAGTTTTATGTGTGAATTTATTTTTCTACTCATTACAATAAACACGTAATGTATATATTATTTTATGTTATTTAATTTGTTCATAATTTGACTTCGGTCTTAAATATTATTAAGTAATTTTATGAATCGAATTCTCAAATTTATAATTATGTCATTAATCACGATCTATGATTTAGTCTTGTGATCTCATTTATATAAAACACCTTCAAAAAAATTAATTAGGCAAAAAAAGTAAAAATCATGTGCTACGACCATTCTAAATAAAATTTATTGGATCAAGCTTAGACTTTTTGTAAATTCAAAAATTTGGAGTTTAGCTCAATAGTTATACACATAATTTTCTCTTTTGAAGTAGAGATAGGAATTGGTTGGGATCGGTCGGGATTTATCAATTTCGATCCTATCTTAATATTCATGATGAAAAATTATCTCGAATAATTTAGAATTCTGAATCTTAATTGAGATTTTCGATTTTTATCACGAATCCTTAATTAAATTTTTATTCGATGTGAAAAATCATCTCCAATCTTATACTAAATATATAAAATCCAAAATGGAAACCGAGATTTTAACCATCCCTATTTTGAAGTTTAGGGTGGATCTAAAATTAGTTTAAACATGTAAATTACGCCATAATTATCCAAGCAAAATCGCGTGCTATAAATGTGTCCGAACTCTAGGTCTTCAAATTGGAATATAAATAAAAATATTTAAAACATTAATTATAATGTTAAAAATTAACATAAATTGACATACTAATAATTTAAATATCAAATTAATAATAGATATGTGATATGGACACTATTATTTACTTTAGCTACACTTTGAATTTCAACCTACAACATGTATATTTAAATATATATGTATATATCATGAAAATAAATTTAAATATGAATATGATTATGAGACAAATCAATCTTGAAAAAGATACAAAGGAATATGCTTGAGGATCAAATGAGATCACACAATAAGCACTACATCTTCTTGTCACTTTCCTTGAGCTTTCTTGTTGATTAATTCATTTCAGTAGCTTAAATTAACTTATAATAATTGAGTTCCATTTGATTAAGTTTCCTTAATATTGAATATGGGTACGTTTGTTTCACTATAAAATGATTTCTATAAATATTTTTTTTAATAAAAAATCATGTTTTTGAAAATGAAAGTGTTTTCGGATTTTTGGGTAGTCTGCAAATGATTTTTGGAAATAATTTTTAGATGTTTAGTGCGTCCAATATTTTTTTAAAAAAAATATTTAATGTAGTTATAAGTGAATTATGGAAGTTTTAGAGAAGTTGATTAAACTTTTTCATTGACTGAAAAATTATTTGTATTAATTAAATTTTTCCTTAGTGTCTCAAACGTCATAGAATAATAAAAATATTTGTTTTTTCGAAAAAGGTTGTACAAAGAAGGTTTTATTTATGTCTCTCAATGGACGCGATTTGATAATGTAGGGTTTCAAATCTCACATTGAGATCCTGAGTTTGATCGCTTTTATGTTTCATTCACAGTGCGTCAAAGCCTTTCTTTCTCCTCTCATTGTTGCGTCCACGTATTAAAGATACAAAAAAAGTGAGAAGGCTAGTCGTTGTCAATAACCAAAAATTGAAAAAGAAATTGTATTGTCTATGTTGCTTGGGTTACACACTTTCTCGTATTCTTTGAAAAAGAACATTGAAATTAAGATGAGACATTATCTCACTGGCAAGCATCAAAATAAAAGATTTTGTTCTTGGTTGAGTTGATCACACCATTTTTTCCATTATGAACGAGGGAAGTCTCTTATATGTCAAAAAGATTAGTCGATTCCTCTCAAATTTTTTTCAATCGATTCTTCTCAAAATTATAAAATCCCTCTCGGAGAATCCTATGATTTCGCACCTGATTATGGATGGTTCGAAATATGATTGTGGCTCACACTCACTTAGATTTTACAATGTGCCCATATCAACCCTCTACGTTTAGTATATAATTGTTTTTCCCTAAATAATATGAAATTATTTTAATATATTGGATTAATATGTTTTACCTAATTGAAGTCATCATAGTAAAAGAGATTGCTACTTTCTCTTTCACTGTTTTTAATATATATATATTATTTACCCCTTAATAGTTTTATAATACTCTATTACCTCACTTGACCTAAAAAATTAAGATTATTTTACAATGTTACCTTAGATAACATTTTATTAATTTATTATTTTTTAACATTAAAAAGATAAAAGAAAAATACGGACATGATAATTATACGGGTCAAAATTGGGCCAAGGGTAAGATCGTCTTCTCACTTCAAGCCTCAACATCAACCAAAGCCCAAAGGTAATAATCCAGCCTAGATCACTTCAATAAATGACGTACATGCCAAATCAATAACTTAGGGACAAATCCCCCATTTAATCATTTACCAAACTGTCTCCCCATCTTTTAAACATAATATTCTCTACTTTATAAAAGAGAAATCTTTAGCATGTGAGAGGCCTCGTTGCCAGAGGTGTCAGCACCTTGTGGACCTCATATTCGTAAGTACATCTCCTCTGACAGCTATTAAGTAGATTTGTTCAATCTATAAATAGAGGCAGAAACCAAGACATTGGCACTCAAGCTTGACTTCTCACATTCAAGTCTTCTGCTCTCTGACGCAAGCTCTCAGAACTACCCATTCCCTAAACACTTGTCACCACCCTCACGACCACCCAAAGAAAGATAAGGTAATAACAAACCTTGCTTTCACATTTTACTTGTTTACATCTCATTTCATACTACAGACTTGGGCGTCGAAGTGTCCCCGGCACCCACCACACCGGTGGGTAGTATACTCCCCGCTCACACTACCTTTGTTTTGCAGGATCGCTAGTGCCCCAACATACAAATTCTCGATTGTGGACCTCGGCCGAAATCCAACATCCACAATAATTAATTATTTCTTATATTATAATTCTGATAAATTATAATTTTATTGATATATTACTATATTAACATAATATTATATCAATTCTCAGATGTAGTTTTGGGGAAAGTCGACATAGGCGGTTGATTGAGACCCCAAATTTGACTGAAAATTACGATTAATAAAATTTAGATAAATTTGAAATTTCAATATATAATATAACATATATAATTTTTTTACCCTTTATCACTATGACGTATTTAAAGTACTTGCTTAAGGTCATATATAATTCAAGGTAGCTTAGGACTGTTCTATCAATTATCATGATAATATATGAATATTTAAGGGTAAATTTGTAAAAAGAAAAATCTTAATTTAATTATTTACTATTTTTTTCTTAATTTTTACAAAACCAATTATAATTGCTTATAGTTGAATAAAAAAAATAATGAAAATTATAAAACTTGGAACAGTTATTTGAATTTCAAGTGTCTCTCTACGAATATAATAATATTAAAATATCACGGACGAGGATGGAAGGAAAAGGAAGGAAGGAACCGAACAAATAGAATTATAAAACTAACCTGATAACGACACCTATCCAATAGCATCACAGCTAAAATAATAACACATGGATCCCTAATTTCATATAAAATCTTAACAAATAACATAGTTTGTGATGTTTTAATTATTTCGTTCTTTTAAAAAGAATTTTTAAGCCTCTTTCTTATATATTACATTCTCACTCCGCTCAAATTTTAAATTAAATATATATGTTGAGACTTGTATCTGATGGAGTTGGTGTTTGAAGTGTCAATCCGAATTATACATTTTATTATTTATTCAATAAAATAACTATATTTTGCATTCCATACCTTATTAATGGTATTGTCTTTATGCGTATTAGATTGATGTATAGATATGCTAAAAATGACATCGATATTAGAATAGTCTTGACACTATGTGTAAATTATTCTTAAAATAAATATTCATAGTCGTTGGTTTTGGAATACAGTTGAATTCCTATAACCTATAAGACTAGCACATGTCGTATATTGGAATTTGAGTTCCAATGGTTTAACCCGATGTACCATGAGTTTTGGAAACTCGTATAGACATGCGAGTATTCGTTGAAGCGAATACTGAATGACTCATAGGTGATTCCTAATAGTTGTAAGTACACACCACCGTCAATAGGAATCTCCTTGAGTTGAGTAACATATGTAATCATTTGATTATAGGATAACATTGATTTTGTGTGAGATCCTCAACACTTTGATACCATGTATGTCATGAACCTTTCATGATCTGACCTGTAGATGTTCGTTGGGTGTGAACCGATACACTCAGTAATCAAGTGCGAAGCAAAATAGGATCTGTCGGCCCGTATATGTACAATAAGGGGTTTAGATATCCATGTGAGTAAAATCACGGTTCTTAAATTTTTGGTCAAAGTCGATCACCTATGGTGGATCACATCGTTTATGAAGAATCGTGGACATGTCGACATGAGATGTGCGTCTCGGAAACTTGACGATATATTTTATGTTTCATAAGCACAACTCAGATAGCCTACGACGGATGGAT
Organism: Zanthoxylum bungeanum; assembly: GCA_019454045.1. NCBI lineage: Eukaryota > Viridiplantae > Streptophyta > Magnoliopsida > Sapindales > Rutaceae > Zanthoxylum > Zanthoxylum bungeanum. The sequence goes on from SKCR01027528.1 coordinate 285,717, forward strand.
TGTTAAACATATGTGATGACATCGACTTGTATAGTTCAGAAAGGTCGTTCGTGTTTTTCGCGAATTCTGAGGTAGCCGTATTGCGTACATATTAGCTAGGCTTATATGACGAACATGTCTGAACTTAGAGAATCCCAATATGAAGTGTACTCGTTGAGCACTTGGGTAGCCGATTTATTTTGATAAAAGATAATATTCGATATTATAATCATCAACTAAGATAATCAAGTGTTATTGGATAACATTTATTATTTACTTTGACCTAATTGGATTAATTTGATTAATTCAATAATTACACAAGGGCTTAATTGTAAAATCATAATTATCTATATCATTTGAGGATATTATGATAATTGTAAGTATGTAATAATATGTGATTTTGACTTGATTTAATTGGATTAAATCAAAGTAGCAAACATTGAACTAATCCATTTCCTAATCCTTGGCTTGATTTAATTGGATTAAATCAAAGTGAGAGACAATAGAGATTAGTCACACCTAATTATACATATTCGAGATACTTTGTTGATTTTTTCTAGAATAATCCGTCCAATTAATTAGATATTGTCCACTTTGGCCGCTGAGGGTGGCCTAACTCTGAAATTTTAGCCCATCACAGTTTTCTTTTAGCACCAAGATGACACTACTCCGAAGCATTAACCCCAAAAATCTCCAATTAGTTGATGGTCTCAACTTCATAAGGACATCCCTAAGATCCCTCCCAAATAATATGGGGTACTAGAATCCGTCTCTATTGGGGCCCAATATCCAAGTTGATACATTTGTGGTTGAGATCTGACTTTGACATTATTTATAACGTCAAGCTTAACTAATTAGATATTACCTTATTCCGCAGTTCAAGGATTAGCCCTCAACCTGGCCTTCTAATCCTTCATGATTTTATTTTTGGATGGATCCAAACCTACCCAAAATGCATCCAACTAATCGAGGGGCTCAATATTTTATAAGGACATTTCAAAAATCTCTCCCAAATAATATGAGATATTACAATTTATTCTCTAAGTAGTGTTAAGAATAAAAATAAAAAATAGAAAATTTGTTTCTATTTACTTAGGTCCTTAAATATCTAATTTTTTCTCATTAAGCCATTGACTTTCTTTTGACGAATGGACAAATATGAATATCACTTGGATTCCAAATTTATAAATTGCTCATAATTTAAACTATTTAGATTCGTTTTTCTAACACCCAAATATAATTATAACCAAATTGTTCATAATTTATAAAATCGATATTGAATTGAATTCCTAAAAGATTATTGATTCTTAACTATTGTGAAACTACAAACTATAAAATTTGATTTTTGATTTAGCTAAAACTCATGTAGTCAAATGATATTAGGACAAAACGGAATCATCGTAACGGACCTTTCGATGTTGGCCAGCTGTCCACATTTGAATAAACGACTTTCTCGCTGAAAAAAAAATACACCTTATATACCATTGGCTGCTCAGCCTCAGCGGTTTGCCGCAGCTCTTTCTGAAATTAAGCAACTGTGGATGTTACCCGGAAACTTCTTAACCTCCATTATCATAATTAATAATTAATTAATTAATTAATTAATAATTACACAAAGCAAGTGAAAAGTGAATGAAATTCGAAACCGATGCTATAAAGCAACGCACCTCTACAGCACTGATAGAACCTCCATTTTCGAGGCTTCCAAACAAACAAATATATTTGGATTCAATTTTTGTTAATGGGGAAAGGAGGCGAAGATTACGGGAAACGGGAAGTGTTAAGTTCGAAACGGAGGGAGGAGGATCGGGAGATCTTCCCGGCTTGGGCGAAATCAGTTGACGGATGTGAAAAACATTATCAAGTGAGTAAAAGAGTTGGTTTGAAATCCGCGGAGGTGGAACGACGTCGTAAGGTGTACGGATTTAATGAACTGGAGAAGCACGAGGGGCCTTCGATCTGGAGTTTAATTCTGGAACAGTTTGAGGACACGCTTGTCCGGATTTTACTCGGTGCCGCCGTTGTCTCGTTTGTTTTAGCGTGGTACGACGGCGAAGAAGGCGGGGAGAAGGAGATAACGGCGTTTGTGGAGCCGTTAGTGATTTTCTTGATTCTAGTTCTCAACGCTGTCGTCGGCGTTTGGCAAGAGAGTAACGCCGAGAAGGCTCTAGAAGCTTTGAAGGAGATCCAATCAGAGCACGCCACGGTGATCCGAGAAGGGAGGAAAATTCCGAAATTGCCCGCGAAGGAGCTGGTTCCCGGTGATATCGTGGAGCTTAAGGTTGGTGATAAAGTGCCGGCTGATATGCGAGTTCTGGAGTTGATTAGCTCCACTCTGAGAGTGGAACAAGGCTCGTTGACTGGCGAGAGTGAGGCTGTTAACAAAACGAACAAGGTTGTTCCTTTAGATACTGATATTCAAGGGAAAAAATGTATTCTTTTTGCTGGGACCACTATTGTGAATGGGAATTGTGTGTGTTTGGTTTCACACATTGGAATGGAGACTGAGATTGGGAAAGTGCATAAGCAAATTTATGTTGCTTCGCAGAGTGAAGAAGATACGCCGTTGAAGAAGAAATTGAATGACTTTGGTGAAGTTTTGACTATGATGATTGGAGTTATTTGTGTTTTTGTGTGGTTAATTAATTTTAAGTATTTTATAAGTTGGGATAATGTTGATGGGTGGCCGAGGAATTTCAAGTTTTCATTTGAGAAATGTACATATTACTTGAAAATCGCTGTTGCATTGGCTGTGGCTGCCATTCCTGAAGGCTTACCTGCAGTGATTACAACTTGTTTAGCACTTGGTACTCGTAAAATGGCTCAAAAGAACGCGCTTGTGAGAAAATTGCCGAGTGTTGAGACATTGGGTTGTACGACTGTGATTTGTTCCGATAAGACTGGTACTTTAACTACTAATCAGATGGCGGTGGCGAAACTTGTAGCAATGGGTGGTGGAGTGGATAAGCTGAGAAGGTTTAAGGTTGATGGGATTACTTATAGTCCTTATGATGGAAAGATACATGATTGGATCTCCGGTCAATTGGATGCTAATCTTCAAATGATTGCCAAAATAGCTGCTGTGTGTAATGATGCCTGTATTGTGCAGTCAGAGAATAAGTTTGTTGCTCATGGAATGCCTACTGAGGCAGCTCTTAAGGTGAGACTGTTAGGTTTAGTTTGTTTGTATGTATGTATGGGTGATTGTTTGTTTGTTATATTGAGCTCTTGAATGTTTGTGCTGATACATGTGATCGATTTTGAATCTTTTTTTATGGATGTGATTTACAAAACATGCATTTGTGACAAAAATTAGGTTTTTGTCTTTTTGTTTATTGACTTTGATTTATTGTATTTTTCCTGTGCCAGTGTTACCAGATAGCAATGGTGATACATGGTTCTATTGTTTCTCTTAGCCTTTGTCATTTATCTTGTGCTCTTGATAACATTGTGGACTACCCATATTTTACGTGCAATTTAAAGAGTAGTTTGTTTCTCTATTAGAGTTTATGCATTATGTTTAAGAAAGAGTAGTTGCTTTAGAATATTGATTGTATTTGTCCTCTTATCATTTCAGGTTCTAGTTGAGAAAATGGGTCTCCCTGAAGGATCTAGTGATTACAAATCAACAAGTGGTGGTGACATTCTATGTATGTTAAAACATGATATAATTTCCTTTTCTTTTGCCTAATTTTATTTGGTATTAAAACCTTTGAAGCTAGAAAATTCATGTGAGCTGCTTTCACATTTTATGTTTCTAAAGGTTGCTGCCGAACGTGGAATGAATATGAACGTCGAATTGCAACTCTTGAGTTTGATCGTGATAGGAAGTCCATGGGTGTAATTGTCAACTCCCGCGCAGGGAAAAAATCATTGTTGGTGAAGGTACTCTTTCCCTATCCCACCCTGTCTCTGGTCCCCCCATCATTGAAAATGAGGTTCAATATTAAAAATGCAACATTATTTCCAAATGTTGAAGTCCCCATTGCACTTGCACCTGCCCTTTATCTATTAGTATATTCATGCATTTTCATTTGCAAATATCAAATGGTGGTCAATGTAAAAAACCAGAGAATATTGAAGGTTGTCAAAGTTAAAGACTTGAATAATGCTTTTGCACAAGTTAATATTGGTTGTTAGGGGTACTCTTTGACCTCAAGTGAGTCTTTGATAGTCTATGAACTCATGACTTAAGTTCTATCAACTGTCCTAGTATTCTTAGTTGTCAATGAAATTTATGGCTTATTCATCCTTGCCCATACCATTCGAACTTGGTGCTTTCTATCAAGAAAGAAAATTTCCTCTGTAACTTTGATGATACATTTGTACAAAACTATATGTTCTTACTTAGTTTCTTACATGAAATGCTGATGTGGCAGGGTGCTGTTGAGAATGTATTAGAGAGGAGCACCAAGATGCATTTGCTTGATGGTTCTACTGTACCACTAGATCAAAATTCAAAGAACCTTATCTTAGATGCTCTTCATGAGATGTCAACTGGTGCATTACGATGCTTGGGTTTTGCATACAAAGATGAGCTTCTTGACTTTGAATCCTACGATGGTAGTGAAGATCACCCAGCCCATGCACTTTTACTTAATCCATCCAACTATGCATCAATTGAGAGTGGACTTACTTTTGCTGGCTTGGTTGGACTGAGGGTGAGTACTAATATATCTAGGATCTATATTGTTCTATTACTAATTTGATTATATTTATGAGCTGACTGTGTGTTGTTATCCATCTAAATCTTTGCAGGATCCTCCTCGTAATGAGGTTCATCAAGCTATTGAGGACTGTAGAGCAGCTGGAATTCGTGTTATGGTCATTACAGGAGATAACAAGAACACAGCAGAAGCTATATGTCGTGAAATAGGTGTATTTGAACGTAGTGAAGACATTAGTTTGAAAAGTTTGACTGGCAAAGAGTTCATGGAGCTGCGTGATAAGAAAGCCCATTTAAGACAAAGCGGCGGGCTTTTGTTTTCTAGAGCTGAACCAAGGCACAAGCAAGAGATAGTGAGGCTGCTCAAAGAAGATGGGGAGGTAGTTGCCATGACCGGTGATGGAGTGAATGATGCCCCTGCTCTGAAACTGGCTGATATTGGGATTGCCATGGGCATTGCTGGAACAGAGGTAATTTGCCATTAATTTTTTTCTTCCCTTTTTCCATTCAAACATCATGTTGACTTTCTAAGGAACACCTCATTTGAGTTAAAGAGACCTTCAGCAGGAAGGTGACTTGTTAAATAAATCGGTGGGAAAATTGCATTTCTGGAAAATTCTGGAGATTTACATAAGATCTAGCAGTAGAGGTGAATAAAAAACTCAATTTGAATTGCATAGGCGACATTATATTTCAATTAATCTTGAATAACCGGACTTATGTAGCCTATTCACAACTAGTTTGAGTGGAGACTCAGCAGAAATGATTGATGTTATTGATCTCTCTGTTTCAAAGAGTTGTACTCCATTGTTCGAACTTGGTATTCGTAACTTTATTTTTCTCATTGATTCTCATCATTTCTCTGATTCAGGTTGCAAAGGAAGCTTCTGACATGGTATTGGCAGATGATGATTTTAGTACAATTGTTACTGCTGTTGGTGAAGGCAGATCCATTTACAACAACATGAAGGCTTTCATCAGGTTGGTTTGCTGTTCATTTTCCCCTTCCTAAAGCAGTCTCCTCAATTATAGGTTATTTTGTTGTGCAACTATAATGGACATCTTTGTTGGTTTCTGGCTGGTATAATCTGTGAAAGTAATGGCAGCATCATGTTTTCCTTAGGCTTGAAAGAGTGGCCAGTACTTTTGGGACTAAAAAACCTCTGTATCTTGTAGTGCAGTCTATGAATCCTTAAATTATATTATTAGTTTATGCTGAGCTTATTGAGCTGATGTGGTTATTTTAAAAAATAATGATCCATTAAGCAGTAAAGATTCCTCGAAAATTTCTTTGATAAGAAGCCAATTTTATTAATACTCAGCTGCTTGAGTTAAGATCTACTTAGTTTAGTTTAGCTGATTCAACTGAATACTCAACTAGTATAATGGCTGCGGTGTTTGGACGATGATGTTTATAGAGACCAGCTCTGTTAGTCTACAAACATCATCCAAGACTAGCAATATTATGCCATTCTCGTCATGTATATAACCACTTTAGAAGGGATAGTCACCCGAGTTTAACTATTAGACCTTGATTATTACACTAATACATGGGGTTATTCTAATTGTTTTTAACACCTATTTCAGGTATATGATATCTTCAAATATCGGCGAGGTTGCCTCTATATTTTTAACAGCAGCTTTAGGTATTCCTGAAGGCCTGATTCCTGTCCAGCTTCTGTGGGTCAATCTAGTAACGGATGGACCACCTGCAACAGCACTGGGATTCAATCCTCCAGATAAAGACATAATGAAAAAGCCCCCTCGTCGGAGTGATGACTCACTTATTTCTGCTTGGATCTTATTCCGATATCTGGTATTGTCTTGTCAGATTCTTGCATGTTTCAAGTGATTCAGCTGTCACATTAGAATATTACTTGATTTCCGCAGGGAACAGTCTTTAACATTTTACTTGAATTTTTAACTCATGTATTTCTATTCTTTCCAGGTTATCGGGCTGTACGTTGGAATAGCAACTGTTGGTATTTTCATCGTTTGGTATACACATGGTTCTTTCTTCGGCATCAATCTCATCGGTGATGGTCACACCCTTGTCACATACTCGCAGCTAGCCAACTGGGGCCAGTGTTCATCCTGGGGTAATTTTACTGTTTCACCCTTCACGGCTGGGAATCAGGTCTTCTCCTTCAATGATGATCCTTGTGAATATTTCCACAGCGGCAAAGTAAAAGCAATGACACTTTCTCTTTCTGTGCTGGTTTCCATTGAAATGTTTAACTCCCTCAATGCCCTTTCCGAGGATGGAAGCCTATTGACAATGCCCCCATGGGTCAACCCTTGGCTCCTTTTGGCTATGTCTGTCTCATTTGGCCTGCACTTCTTGATCCTGTACGTGCCGTTCCTAGCTCAAGTTTTTGGCATTGTACCTCTAAGCTTTAACGAGTGGCTCTTGGTTTTGGTCATTGCGTTCCCCGTGATATTAATTGATGAGGTTTTAAAGTTTGTCGGGAGGTGTACAAGCAGATCTCAAACTTCACGAAGGAAATCTTCAAAACCAAAATCAGAATGAGACAACCTGCAAGTGAAGTAATCACGGAGAGAGGTCGAGCCATGCTTAGAGATGCCGCCATCAATTGGTTAGTATCATTCCAATAACCCTCCCACCCCCGCTACATTCTATTTGCTTGAATCATATTTTTAGTTCCATCGATAACAAGGGATATAGTATGGAGCATGATGAAATACTAGCTTAGGTGGTTCCTTTTAGTTTTCTAATCTTATAGGGTTTTTGTCAAAGGACTCAAGACCACATATGTTACTGATTAATTTTTGCTTTTCGAAGTTGTTGAGTTGAGTGTGAGCAAAATGCATTGAGCAGAGTCAGGGTTATATGGGTCACCATCATCATCATCTTTATGCTTTGATGATGGTAGTAAGGAACCTCAACGTCACCGTTTTGGAAGACTTGTTTCACAGATATTACAAATGTTCTCGCCATCAATGTAGCAGATATTAAGCCGTTGAATTAGAGTAAGAAATTTCCATACATGAATACGTTTGAAGAAAACCTTTAGCTGTTATTTGGATGACCAAATAAATACAGCTGTGCCACCAATCATATCAGCTCCCAGCCTCTCTTACTGTGAGTTTTCTTACCTACCTGACTATAGAAAAATATGTTTTTTTTTTTGGTTGGAAGTATTGGAAATCATGCCGTCAAATCCTTCGACGCGAACTTAAGCGGGCAGAACATGTAAAAATTCATGGCCGTCTCAGGTTTTTATAAGATAAGAATTGAGTTTTTTCTCCTTTTTCCTATAAATAATAATACTAATTAACTTATCCGACTGGATTATGAAAATAAATGCTGCCATTATGATTTGGTCCGAATAGGAGAAAAGACTGAATCTACAAGAAAACATATTCAACAGGTATTAGAAGATTTTTAGAGGATCTGAAAATTTAGAAAATCAATTTTTTTATAGAGAAAATAATCATTATTGATTTTGATATTCTGTAATTTTCGTGAGACGTGAAAGTGACAATAATGAAATAAAATTTTAAAGAGAGGTGAAAGTGAATTAATTATTAAGATTTAGTAGTGAGTTGAACTTGCAAGTGAGATTCACTTGTAATCTTATACTAGATAAATTTTAATAATTAATTCAGTAATCAATACAAACTATACTCAGCTAGAGCCAGTGACTATGAGATGGCTTATTTTAACTTGCTTAATCAACTTCTAAAACCGCCCTTGCGGTGAATGTTTAACTCAATTATTGCGTAATATTTTTTTTTTGAAATCGTTAGAAATACCACCATCAAATCACGTATTTCGGGCTTAATTGGAGCAAGTAAAATCTCCGACTGTCCCAAGTTTTTACAAGAAACTTATTCTTTGAATTCGAACCTAAGACCTCAAGATATGATTCCGGTGAACCATAGACTATCAAATCACGTTCCTTATGGAACTATTATGTATTATTTATGAAAAGCTAGTCCAATTTAATTATTAAAACAATCATCATTAAAATTTTGAAGGTAGCCAATTTTATTTTGTTTGTTTCACTGATTTCTTTCTCCTACATTTTTTTTTATCATGGGTGACATTTCTCTTTCGGTACAATCTAAAATGGAATGATCCATCATCCACGTAATTAAAACTTCTTAATGATTGTTACTTCGTAATCAATTATTGACAAGACTTTTTTATTTTTTTTTTTTTTTTAAGATACATTTGCAGAAAAAAATCAAAGACCTGATCATATATTTTTGGAAACAACATAATTATAAGATGGAGATTTGAGTTCGAATAATTATTTAGTAATATCTAACATCTAAGTCTATTTAAGATAACCTAATAACATAAAATAATATGTGTATTATATGTTCTTCATAGTTATCAGGAAAACATATTCACATCTAAAACTACTTAGAAAAGAGAAATTTTTGAGACTTATTTGGTCTTTTCATCTCGACACAGTGTTGATGAACACAAATTCCTAACTAGAAGCGAAATAATATAGTATAAAAATTGAACATAAAGACTTTTACATCAACCTATATATAATCTATTACAAGAAAGCCAATAAATCTAACATACCATACATCCCCTTCCAGAGAGAACCATAAAGTTCCAGATCCACCCATTTGATCCAGATAAAATTTCTATAAACGAAAGAAAAAAATCTGTTGATGGGGATTTCTGCAGCTAAGTCTTTTGTACAGTTCAGAAAGGGCAGAGTGGAAAATTCACCTCATTCGAGGGACCCAGAACCAGAGGATGCATAATCGTTCTTTCAACCCGGCATAGAGATCAGGGTCTCGATTTTCATGAGTATGACCGACCATGAGATGCAATTTAGTTCAGATCTCAGAGGTCGGCTATGACAGAGCCGAGGCCGACCACACTTTACCTGAAACTCAGTTTGATTTGGCCTTAGCACCTGGAATTAGCGGATGAGTCAGACATTTTAAGTCAGGACATAAATAGTTTGAGAAGCTCGACAGACCACTTGGCCGACCCCTTGAAGACCGACGCAGGATCAGAGTTGCAAGATTCTCGCGCCTAAACGTGTTATTATTTCAGAAGCACTTTACAGGCTGAATCCAGAATGTTGTGTGTGGTAGTGGGGAAAACAGAGTACTGTGATAGGTCGTCAGACGGCAGACTTACTTTCGGCGAAGACAATTTTGGGGTAGAGAGCATGTCAATCAGTCGGTGACCGCGCGAGAAACGTCATAAGTTAGAAAAATATTGTGTTTTACTCGTAGTATATAAAGAGAGGGTAGATTCATTTGTATGAGTTGAGCTTTTTTCAGATACTAAACTCGTAACAAAAATGGAAGAACGACACTTATAACATTCTTTGAACTGCTCAGCCACGTTCAGACCTTGCTCAAAACAGGTCGGTCGAGTCAGTTTTGGCAATAAAACAAGCCCCCATCATTTTGTGCTCGTGGATGTAGGCTGGATTTACTCCGTCGAACTATGTTTTGATCATCCCATAACTAAACAAATTCACAGTTGAAGGAGGATTGTCCCGGGAGCAGTGTCATCCCGATATTACCCTTGAGAGGAAAATCAACTGTCAACAGTTGGCACCGTCTGTGGGGAAAGAACGAAAAGCAACTTGCGTAGTAAGATGATGGTAGAAGGTGGAAACCGTAGGTTGTTGGGTAGTTCAACAGCAGAATAGATGGAATGGAAAAAGAATGGGAAGAAGTTGGTCAGAACGGGAGAATGAAATAGTTTGCAGGAAAGATGGGTGTCGGTGATAGAAGCTTTTCTTTTTTTGAGTTGTGGAATGGAATGTAAAAGGGGTAGCCAACGATCACCCATCAGGGCTGAGTTGTGGAATGGAATGTAACATCGCGGATGGGTGATGTTCGTTGGCCGCAGCTGAACTAGTCTCCCCAGGAGCAGGCGTCATGACTGATCAGCATGCCAGAGTCCTCGACTCTGCAGGCTGGTAGTCCTCAATGATCCAGCTGGGAACTGGTCAGCTAAGGACAAGGCATAACGTCTCCCAGGCCCCCCTCAAGTGGTGTGGTGGTCTCCCCGAATGAGAGGAAAAGAGAAAAAGTACACGGGGAGAACCACAAGGAGCAAGGACTGAAAGCCTCGGCTGTTTCCAAATATACTCCGGATGTACAGAATCCAGGGAAAATGCTTTGTTCATCAACGCCCATGGAGCGTATGGTGCAGCAGACCTGTGAGCCCGGTTCAGATCAGCAGGATCTGAGGAAGCCACGACTCGGGAGCCAGCTTGCGTGTGAAGTTTACAACTTTGGCATACGCATCGGGAGCCTTCGAAATCAAGCTCAGACTATAAGACGTAGTCGGACTGCAAAACAAGATCTAGAAAGAAGCATTGTAAAATTCTCTCTTAAAATGTCTCGCAAAGAGTTGTAAGTATGGTAGCATGTCATTTGAATATGAATAAAACTCTCATTTTCTTTAAGAAACTTATCTATTTTTACTTGTTTATTAAATGAATGCGAAAGTTGTTTTCAATATTCTTGGGATGTGCTCGATACGAATGGGTGATCAGTAAGTGGGAAGGGCACCAAACCCTCGGCACGTCACTCCCGGGTGTCATTATCAAACCCGGGGGGCCGGAGCGTTACTACCACATGGCTCACATCTTTGAGGGATAGCTCAAGTAAACCGGAACTAGGGAGGTTTCTTCCCATACGAGTCGGCTGGTGAATCCCGCTGAGTACCATCAGACCACCTAGTTTGGGTTGGCCGAATGACGCCCTTGATTGCAGAAGTCTCGGGTAAATCGGACCTAGGGAGGTTTCTTACCCTACGAGTCGGCCGGTGAATCCCGCTGAGTACCATCAGACCACCTGACTTGGGTTGGCCGAATGACGCCTTTGATTGTAAGAGTCTCGAGTAAACCAGACCTATGTAGGTTTCTTCCCCTAAGAGTCGGCTGGTGAATCCCGCTGAGTACCATCAGACCACCTGGCTTGGGTTGGCCGAATGACGCCCTTGATTGCAAGAGTCTCTGGTAAACCAGACCTAGGTAGGTCTCTTCCCCTACGAGTCGGTTGGTGAATCCCGCTGAGTACCATCAGACCACCTGGCTTGGGTTGGCCGAATGACATCCATTGCAGGAGTCTCGGGTAAACCGGACCTAGAGAGGTCTCTTTCCCTACGAGTCGGCTGGTGAATCCTGCTGAGTACAATCAGACCGACTGGCTTGGATTGGCCGAATGACGCCCTTGATTGCAGGAGTCTCGGGTAAACCGGACCTAGGGATGTTTCTTCCTCTACGAGTCTGCTGATGAATCCCGCTGAGTACTATTAGACCATCTGGCTTGGGTTGGCTGAATGACACATTTGATTGCAAGAGTTTCGGGTAAACAGGGCATAGAGAGGTTTTTTCCCTTACGAGTCGGCTGGTGAATCCCGCTGAGTACCATCAGACCACTTGGCTTAGGTTGGCAGAATGACGCCCGTGATTACATGAGTCTCGGGTAAAGCGGACCTAGGGAGGTTTCTTCCTATACGAGTCGGCTGGTAAGTCCTATCGAGCACCACCCAGGGAAGGCACACACATGGTGTCCATGTCCCCCGTGGTGATTTACCTGACCGCCTGGATCGGCGTATCCGTAGCCTGGTTAGCTGAGACACTGAATTGTAAGGTTCAGAATTGTGTTTTGGGGGCCTTGGGCAGGACGCTGTCTCGGGGCATCCGAGTTGTTATTTGTACTTATGATTTTTTGTATGCGCTAAGTCACCTCCACTTTTTTGTTAACTTTACCTCGTTCCAATTTTTATTTTTCTCTATTCTAGCAAGGGAACACCCGCTTAGGAGTTAGCAAAGCTTCAGAGGTTGTGAACCATCCATCGTGTAAGTCTCAATTGTCCTACCAGCTCGGGGTTGGATTTTCTCTGCCGAGGTGATAAGTGCATGAAAATGTACTCTCAAACATCACTTATCTAGGTTTATAGTTAAGCATTTAGTTATATATTTTATATTTTATTACTTAATTTCTATCGTTATATTAATTTAGAAATATTTATTATTTAAACTAATTTAGTGATTTTTATTTGTAGGAATACTAATACATGGATCTTGGGACAATTGCAAGTGTTTAGGGGCCATACTGATGGATGAGAGATACGCAGGAGCTGAGAACACAAAAGGGCATAAATTGAACAAGAGCCGCGCCTCCAGAAATAAGGGCCACGGCGCCCTTAAAACAAGACTGGCGCCATAGCGCCAAATTCCCCATACAAGATCCAGAGAGTTGGGCGCCATGGCGCCGAGAAGGTCAATGGCGCCGCAGCGCCATTTTAGATAATAAGGACAGGCGCCGCGGCGCCCTCATCAGCACTTCATACAAAAGTCCAGAGAGTTTAGCGTCGCGGCGCCCACTTAAAGAGTCGCGGCGCTGCGGAAGGCTGAACACACGCGTTTCAAGATTTAGATTTTAGGGTTTTCTAAAATCGTAATGACACCCAGACACCACTATAAATATAACAGTTCGTCCAGACTCAAAAGGAGGCTGGTGGCTTGAAGCAGCGCTCTATACGCATAAACAACAATAAAATCAAAAGCCTGCGCATAATTGAAAAAAGAGAGCAGAGCCGAGAGAGAAGAAATCAGAGCGAAGAAATCGGGACACGGAGCCGTGATGATTCAGAACAATATTTATCTCCAATCCCGGGTTATTTTTATTTCTTTTATGGGGAACTAATCCCCTAGGCAAAGCTATGGATGAACTCTTGTGTTGGATTTTTATTATTTGTGTTTTTGATTCCTACGAACCTTTTAATCGTTTAATAAAGTTAATGGCTGTTATTTTCTATTATCTTTCGATTATTTAATCCAGAAATTATGTTTTGTTAAATCCCATATAGTTCCAGTCATGTTTCTTCTGTGTGTGGTTTGTGAATTTAATTGTGACCGGTAAAAGTCGTTTTATGTGTTGGTCTTCTGCTGCAGTATTGCCTGAGGGTATATTGTCGACGTTAGATAGCTCGTAACGATGACTTTTGTATGTTGTTAACATAGAGAAAATAATCATTAATTACCTTAGAATTTAATATGTGTAGAATTGAATATGTTTCGGTTGTTGGTTTGGGATGTGAAATCTTCAATTGTGTAATAAAAGGAATCAATAACTAAACATAAGAGTTCGATGCAAGAGGGATTCCCGAAGCTTTGTCATATCTCTCTGCTATTATCTTTTATTATCTTTCCATTATTTTATTTATCTTAAAATTTAATTACCAATTTTTATCGTTTTATTTATTAAGTTACCGTTAACGTTTTTGTTTGAGTAAATCAGTTCATGTAACATTCTCTCTGAGGAATCGACACCCGACACCCCAACTATACTGCAATAACCGCGAGTTATTTTTGGGCGTAATCACGAGGCTCTCTTATTTCATCAGCTCGGGGTTAGGATGAATCCCACATAGTCTGTTATTATTCCACCAAACTCGGGGTTGAATTCGTTCCGCCGAGGCTATCTTGTTCCACCAGCTCGAGGCTGGATTCGTTTCGCTGAGGCTATTTTTTTCCAACAGCTCGGGGCTGGATTCGTTCCCCCGAGGCTATCTTCTTCCACCAACTGGAGGCTGGATTCGTTCCGTCGAGGCTATCTTGGTACACCAGCTCGGGGCTGTATTTTTTCCGCCGAGGCTCCCCCGAGCTTGAGGAGGTTTCTGCAGCGCGAGGAGGTTGAGGTTCTACAAGTTTGGCTGAAGAAGATTCAGCTTCAGACATGCTTAATAGTCGCCATGAAGTATAAGAAGATCAGTGGTCAGTTTAAGGCATCACAACTTTGAAAGCTATTTCAACTACCGGGGATATGGGCCTACAGTCTCTAAGTGCCATAGAAATAGCCACAATCAGCAAATCTCTCCTTAAACACATACAACCAAAAATCAAAAATCAAAAATCTGAAACACATGCATTATACCCTAATGCCCATCCTATAACCGAAAAACACAAGTACAACACATCCCACACCAAAATTGAAACAAGAGCCATAGCACGGAATGAACCAAGAGAAAAAGAAGAACCTTCAAATAGCAAGAAGAAAACCAGGAAGCACCATACAACAGTAATCAAACACCACAAGTAAAGAGAGAAAATCAGGTGAAAAATTTACTTGGTTTGGGAAGAAGATTCGGCGTTTGATCTGGATGGTTGAAAGTCTGTTGCACTCACAAGCAAGGTAGATTTTACAGTTAGAGAGTTGTGGGTTTCGTAAAGGGAAGAAATGAGCTCTGCTATGATCTTTTATAGTCAGCACGGTTTGTTTATGGCCGTTGGATTGGGAAAATTTTCGGATATACATCGCGTGTCATCTTTGAGCTCCGTCTGACCAGTTTGGGATAAGCGGCTGGGAATAGAATACCTTTTGGCTACCTCGGGAACGGTCGGTTGATTTGAGTTTTAGCGGGAAGACCATAGTTTCTTGACAAGTGGCACCCCGGGGTGAAATCCTACAGGTGATTTGACGGGCATTATGAAGGTATGATGACTTACGATTTTCGAGGGACGACTGTCATAAGGGTAGAAGAGGAATTTTGCTTGATTGGGAAGAAAGTTGGAGAAAAGCATCGGCATCCTCCGAGCCGAACACTTGAAGATGACCAAGGATGGTTTGGAAGAAGCACGAGGAAGCTCTCTGATTTGTTTCTGAGTCGGCCCACTTGTTTGTTGTTCAGGCTCACTTCAGATTCCTTATAATTCCCGACACCAACTCATACACTTGTTGGAGCCGAGAACTAGGGGACAGATGTTGATGGGGATTTCTGCAGCTAAGTCTTTTGTACAGTTCGGAAAGGACATAGAGGTAAATTCATCTCATTCAAGGGACCCAGAACCAGAGGATGCATAATCATTTGTTCAACCCGGCATAGAGATCAGGGTCTCGATTTTCATGTGTATGACCGACCATGGGATGCAATTTGGTTCAGATCTCAGAGACCGACTATGACAAGGCCGAGGCCGACCACACTTTACCTAAAACTTGGTTTGATTTGGCCTTAGCACCTGGAATTAACGGATGAGCTCGAACATTTTAAGTCAGGACGGAAATAGTTTGAGAAACTCGGGAGACCACTTGGCCGACCCCTTGAAGACCGACGCGGGATCAGAGTTGTAGGATTCTCCCGTCTAAACGTGTTATCATTTCAGAAGCACTTTACAGGCTGGATCCAGAATGTTGCGTGTGGCAGTGGGGAAAACATAGTAATGTAACAGCCGTTAGAAGATAGGTTTACTTTCGGCAAAGACAGTTTTGGGGCAGAGAGCCTGTCAATCAGTCGGTGACCGCGCGGGAAACATCATAAGTTAGAAGAACAATGTGTTTTACTCGTAGTATATAAAGGGATGGTAGATTTTGTATGGGTTGAGATTTTTTCAGACACTAAACTCGTAACAAAAATGGGAAGAACGACACTTGTAACATTCTTTGAACTGCTCGGCCACATTCAGACCTTGCTCAAAATAGATCGGTCGAGTCAGTCTTGGCAATAAAATAAGCCCCCATCGTTTTGTAACCGTGGACGTAGGCTGGATTTACTCCGCCGAACCACGTTAAAACTATCTTGTCAATCTGTGTGTTGTTTTCACTTTTTACTAAATTTACTTTTGATCATCCCCTAATCAAACAAATTCACAGTTGAAGAAGGATTATCCCGGGAGCACTGTTATCCCGATATTGCCACTGAGATAAAAATCAACCGTCAACAAAATCATTATTCCCGTAAAAAAAGAGGAAAAAACATAAAATCACGTGATACAAGATAAAAGTGCTATCATTACACATGAATGGACGCACAGATCAAGAGGAAAGATGCAACTAGTTGATAAATCTTACATTCATGATTATTGAAATAGATTCATTCAAGAAAGAAAATGAGGTAATTCAAAACTTTACATTTGATGTTTTACATGATATATTTTTAGAATTACATTTCGATTTAAAGTAATTTGCATTTAGAACACCTTACTTGGAACGTAGAAAGAAAATCCCTTGCATGATATATGAAATTAGTGATCTTAAAAAACAAGTTGATTATCTTAAAATGGAAAATGATCATTTAAAAACTCACAATGATCATTTATAAAAGGAAATAGAAGTATTTAACATTAAACTTAATTTACATGAAAATGCTAATATTTATATACATGATGATATTTCCCACATTGATAAGTCATCTTACTCATATGTGCATAATTTGAATGACATGCTTAATGAGATAAAAGTTCTTAGGATTAAGAATATTAAACCAAATGACATGATTTTAAAATTGTCAAATGGGAAAAATGTTTTGCTTTTCAAGAAGTACGAATTTTTGAAAAATCATTTTGTAAGGTCATTTCATGCACTCACTCTAGTATAACATATAATTATTGCTTATGTTTGAGTCATAAAAGTTTTTTCTGTCCTATGAGAAATGTGTCTAGTACTAAAAAAATGCGGGTTCTAAAAGGATCCAAGACTATCCAAAATGGAATCAAAAAGTTTTGGGTATCAAATATGATTTTTTTGAGTTATATGTATGTAAGGACAATGTGATGGAAGTAATAGAGTTAACAATACTAAGGATAAATTACAACAACTGAAATAATTATAATTGGAAACATAAAAACAAACTGAAGCGAAGAAAATATCGAGTCTTATATATAACAGTTTTCTTAAAATAGATTCACGGCTTATTACGATGCTTAGGATTGGAACCGACATTTGTTTCCTAAAATAAAACGACAACATGTAATTTTGGAGCACTACTGAATTATCTTTACGAAATCTATTGTGTGATGAACTTGAACAAATGGAAAAATGGATATCGATTTTTGCTTGACTTGCTCTCGGTAGATAGAACAAAGAAACAAGAAACAATAAAAAAAAAATATGAAGGATCGGCTCTGCTATGGTTTTTGTTAGTTTTGGGAAAAATCCCCATGCCTCTCTTTGTTTTATATAAAGAGACAAGCATTTGCCATTCTATAACTGCAAAGGAATTGATTGGATTAAATTCTGAATTCAATATCAACATAATGGGTTATTGTTGTTACAGCAAATGAAAGGTCATAAAAAATTAAAGGAAATTTTAGCAAAATAAAGGTTCACGCGAGCCTAGCTCGATTTGGGCCACATTCGTGTACGCAGGACGTGCGTGCACATATTGATTCAAGGTGAACCAACTTCGAATCAGGTTGTAATTTCCACCTCATACGAGCGAGTGTGTAGAGAGAGCCTCTATCTATAGGTTTTTACCACTCCATAATCTAACAACTATATATAAGCACTTCTACGCTTAGTTATATTTTAGTGTGAGATAACTTTAATTTCCTTTATTTTTCCTTCTCGATGGGTGCACTTCGTGAGACAGATTCTCATTCACCCAACATCATTTTGAGCGTATTAATATACTATTTCGAAGAAATCACGGAAGAGAATCCGAATTACTCATGACCTCATCATTCTCATAAGTGGTTCCCATTTAAAAATGTGCTTCAAATTATCCAATAATGCTAATGTGTTATGCATATTTTTCAATAATCCCCCACATGAATGAAGTTTGGCGGAAAATATAGAACAATATGTTTTGACACTAAACATTTTTGACATCAATGATCAAGTTCAACGGATCAAAACCTGCATAGGATAAGTAGGTCTCAATCTTTAAACCTTCTCTTATGACAATATATTTACTCAGCCAGTAGACGCAATATCTTTGAATTATTCTATCTTTAGTGTAAATGATGAAACACTGCATACATAAATATTTCCTAACACAAATGAGTTCTCACGGTTATGTACGTTTTGGCCTTGAAGATCTGCCTGGTTCTGCAAGAGTTTATATCCTTACAATTTCCTTTAAAGCGGTCACACTTCTCTCTCACATAGGTGTTTTTTTAATTTAAGAGTAACCTGCATTACTCCACTTGGATTCCTAAAACATAAGAAACATTAAGAGCATAGCTCATCCTACATTCTACGAGCATCACTAGTTCATCATAAGAATGGACAATAGGGTAACCCCCATATGAGAGTAATTCTATAGTGATCCAACATGGTCTTTACAATTAGGGCGAAAATCTAGTTCTTGATATCTCTAGTCAGGTAGGTTGGGTTTTCCGTCGTATTTACCTACTATCGTATAGGTTTTAGTCGTATTCCCCCCGATGATTTCTTTAATACTTCTCTATTTAACCATTTGGTTAGCGAATCCCTAATATTATTCTTTGACCTTACATAGTCAATAAAAATAATTCCAATAGAGAGTAATAGTCTAATGGTATTGAGTCTACGACGAGTATGTCTAGACTTACCATTATACATATTGTTATGTGCCCTACAAATTACAGATTGACGATCACAATGTATGCAAATTGTTGGCATAGGCTTTAGCCATTTTGAAATACCTTCCAAAAAATTTCGCAACCATTATGCTTCTTCACCATATTTATCCAATGCAATGAACTTTGATTCCATTGTTGATCTGACAATCATAGTTTATTTTGTGTATTTCCACGATACAACTGCATCTGTCAAGGTAAATACATAGCCACTTATAGACTTTGAGTCTTTCACATAAGATATCTAGTTTGTATCACTGTATCCTTCAAGTAGATATCCAGCCAGATAACTTGTATAATGCAATCCATAATCACAGGTAAAGAGAAGGTATTTGAGTACTCTCACTATAGTTTTCCAATAGTCAGCACTTAGATTACTCGTATATCTGCTGAGTTTATTACTGAATAAGCTAAGTTCGGTCTTGTACAACTGGCTAAGTACAATATATTTTCAATAATTCTCGAGTATTCTACTTGAAAAATTCATTCTCCTCTAATTTTTTTGATAAATGTATATACACATTTAAAGGAATTTTTGACACAGTACAATCACATTTGTTAAATTTATCAAGAATTTCCTCTATATAATGAGATTGAATAAGAACGAGACCATTACAGTTCTTGAAATTTTAATTCCTAAAAAATAACATATGCTTGGCTCATGTCTTTCATATCAAATTTTTATTTCAATAAATTCTTTATAGATTTAAACATTATAACATCACTCCCAACAATGAGCATGTCATCAACGTACAAACATAGGATAACATATCCACTTTCTGTTTATTTGACACACACACATTTGTCACATTCGTTGATTCTTGAACCATTTTATTATCAACGTAAGATCAAAATTTTCATGCCATTGTTTCGGTACTTGCTTCAAGTCATATAATGACTATACTAATTTACAAACTTTTTTCTCTTGTCATAGAACTACAAAACATTCAAATTGTTCCATAAATACTGTTTTCACATCTATTTTGATGAGTTTTTAGCTTTTACAGAGCTGCAAGTGATATTATCATCCTAATGGAATTTATTCTCGTTACTGGAGAATTAATATCAAAGTAGTTAAGGTCTTCTCGTTGCTTATAACCCTTAATAATAAGTATAGCCTTGTACCTGTCAATTGCGCCATTGACTTTCATTTTCCTCTTAATTATCCATTTGAACCCTGAAGGTCTACATCCAGAAGGAGGATCTACTAACTCCCAAGTATAATTTTGTAAGATTGTATCAACTTCACTATTAATGGTTTTTTTCCAAAAAATGTCTTCTCGTGAACTTATAGCTCTTTGAAGCTCCGAGGTTAATTTTCCATGATTTTACATGGAAATACATGTTCAAAAAAAGACTTATTTTTTGACTTCATTATCGTGTTCTTGTGTATGTATGAGATTTTAGACCTAGGCACAAGCAATCGATAAGCACTGTTGTTATGTGCATATCCGATAAAAATGCAATCAATTATCTTTGGTCCTAATTTCATTATCTTCGGTGGAGAAATAACCACCTTAGTAAGACACCCTCATACTTGCAAGAATTTCTAAGAATATACTATACCTTTCCACAAAGGGTTTTATCTTCTTTTTTTGGGGTACATTATTTAAAATGTAATTTGCTAACAGTACAGCTTCCCCCCATATGTTTTGAGGTAACCCAGAACTTATCAGCATTGCACTAATCATTTCTTTCAAGGTACGATTTTTACGTTCTGCAATCCCATTGGATTGAGGTGAATAAGGAGTTGTGGCATGGTGTATGATTCCATTTTGTTCACCTAATGTCTTAAATGTAAAAACATACTCACCACCTCTATCAGTTCTCAATTCTTTAATTTTCTTATTTAGTTGATTTTTAACTTCATTCTTATAGAGAATAGATTTCTATGTAACTCCGTCCTTATTTTTTAAGAGATACACATAATAATATTTTGTGCAATCATCAATAAAGGTAATAAAATATTTATTACCACCTTTTGTATGAATGGATTTAAAATTATATATATATCACCATGGATTTAGATTAGGTGATTCGGTGTTTCTATTTATTCTTTGAAATGATGACTTAGTTAGTTTTGCTTCAACACATGATTCACATTTATGTTTAGAATCAATTTGGAATGTAGGTATATGCTTCATGTTAATTAACTTACGCAAAGAATTAACATGTCATAATCTAGCATGCCATAGATTAGAAGACTTAAACAAATAAGTAGAAGATATTTCTTATTCATCTTTGGAATAACATCCCATCAAATACATATCATTTGCCCACATACATTCTATTTTTGGAAAAAAATATTAGGTCCAATTTCAAACACCATCCAAAAATCATGTTTGCTTTGAAGCGATATTGACACGATTTTTTTTTTAATTTCTAATATGAACAAACTATTGTTCAATGTCAATTCTTATTTGTAAGTCATTTCTAGAGTCATCTTTCTTTGACCTTTTATTTCTAAAAAATTGAATCCCATCAAATACAATTTTTCTCAATTTCTTATGGATTTTAAAAAGTGAACAACCTCTTCTGTTCACACACATTTCTAATAGCTCTAGTATCAATCCATCATCTTTTTAAATTTTAAGATTTTTATATCTACTTCTGACAATACATAAGAAATTTATAACAGAAACATCTTAAGTGATGTATTCTGTTGGCGACTTGGTCGCGTAATTGGATATTGATGATGCAACAAGAAAGAAGTCTTCGACGAGCAAATACGAAGTTATACAAAAAGATGTCGAAGCGTAACGTGGTGAAGAGCGAGAATGTGAAGACTTGCGGCAAATCGAGATAATCTTGCGAAGTCTTAGCTTAGGGCTCTAATTGTAATGTAAATTGTAATATTCAAGTGTCTAAGCTCATAATGATCATGCACATTCACTTAGATGCATTGGGTTCATGTACAAAATGCATTAAAATCTTCATATCTGTATTTTTGGTACTGAGACCGGCATACCAGTCCCTTACCGGTTCCCATATCGGTGAAGTGCTCTGTTTTGCACACTCACTGGAACCGGCACAGACCTTACCGGTCTCTTACTAGTCACCATACCGTGAACCAATATATTACAAGGCTACTGAAATCGACACAAACCAAACCGGTTTCCATACTGGTCTTTAATCCGGTCGTCCTGACGATTGCATGCTCACTGGAACCGGCATGACCTAAATCGGTCTACATACCGGTTTAACAACTGGATTCTCCCAATGGCTAGTTCCCTTAATGGAACCGGCAAAGACCAAATCGGTCACTATACCGGTCTAACAGCTGGTTTCTCCCAACAGCTATATTACCGTTGGAGACCAGCATACTGGTCCTGCAGAGACCTGCATACCGGTCTCAGCAATGTCTTTTTGGGATGTTTTTCATTTTCTATATAAATGAACCCCAACTCATTTTGCCAAAGTTAGAGACATCATAATACATCTTCATAAATTCTCTAAGGTAAAAATAAGAGTGTCTTAAACCTTCTTAATCTCAAACACTCTCAAGCTCACACATTCACCTTCATATCATTTAGTGAGCTTAGAACATTTGAGTTTGCAACTCACACAATCTTCATTATATTTGTGAGTGCCCAAGTGTGTTTTAAATCTTCTTATACAAAAATATTTGTGGTTGTGAAATCCCATCTGTTGGGTAGTTGTAAATGTTTGTGAGTAAGCCTACGAACAAAACTCAAATTATAAAAGGTTCGGAGTGCACCTTTGCAGAAAACTATTGGTTACGAGTGAACCACGGAAACTCGATTCTAGTGGACATCTTCAAGCGAAGCTTGGGGGAGTGGACGTAGGTACGTTTGGCCGAACCACTATAAATCTCGGTGCCGTATTCTCTTTTCCTATACTTTTACATATTGCAAGTTTATTTATGTTTATGTTTATTGAATAGAAAACTAGCATATAGATTATTAATCGGAATAGATAAAATTAGCCTAAGTGTCCATTTGGTAATAAGAGCTAAAGATCGGTAAAGATTTATTAATTCCGCATTTATAGCGATAAACAAATTCACCCCCCCCCTCTCTCTCTCTCTCTCTTAGGTATAGAGATTTTTTGTTGTTATTGCTTGTAGGGACTTTCAGTTTACCATGTTGACTTCTTGAAACTGTTTCTGCTTTGGTAACATATATTTTAATGCCTTATGTCTCATTTTCATTATTATGATTTTTATACATTCTTCAAGTATATAAAATCTTATATGTTATGAATTTTCCATGTCAGAATTTTATCAAACTACATTAAGTTAATGAAATTGCCTAATATACCTCGAGGGGGGAAGATGTTTGATTGGGTAATTGACAAATGTTGTAGAATTAAAAATCTTGTTAATTTTAAGCCACTTAGTTTGTTTACCAATTAAGCTTAGTGTATAATTTTCTCAATCAATGTACTCAGCAATTTATTTCCCAAAGGCAAGTTACTAATTAATATGGAAACACAAAATAAACTTGCAATAAATAAAAGAGTTAAGGGATAGAGAAAATGACACCGTAATTTATACCGGTTCGGCCAACAATGCCTATGTCCACTCCTCCAAGCCGCGCTTGAAGTTTTTCACTATGTGAAAGTGATTCTACACTTTACACCGAGAGTTTTCCGTGGCTCATTCACAAACTAAGAGTTTTGTCCCTAGGTTCACCACAAACTTTTACACAAGAGTTTTATACCTAAGCTCACTCCAAACATTTTATAATAATTGTTGAGTCCAGCTGCTGCATGCATGAAGGAAGCAACCTTGAAGCTTCATGATACCAGCTGCCATGCACCCCATGAGAAGACTTCAAGCTACTTTCGGTGGTGCCAACAAAGGTGAAGAAAAATGGAACAAACAAACAACTTGGTTCCATTAATCAAGGAGTGAAAGGTGGGTGAACAGTAACCAAACATGGCCTATAAATTCATGCCATTTCCAGTGTTAAAATCATCCCCAAGAGAGTAATTGTATAAAGAGAAAGTGTGAGGTTTTCTTAAGTTTCATGTTTGTAAACTTGTAATCTATTCTTGTAGTAATAGAAGCAATTCGGTTTTTCCTCAAAACACTTTCTAAAGTGATCGGTGAATCACAACAATATTAAATGTTTTGTCCATAGGTTCATTTTTAAACCTTTATACAAATTCACCATTGAAAGTATATACCACTCATCACAAGAGATTTCTCACACAAGTGTTCGATATAAAAAGATTTACAACACAACGTAGAGTACTCACAACATATTTTATTATTATTATTATTATTATTTATATTTAGATATTAAAATTAAAAAACAAAAAAATACGAATTCTAATTAGAGAGGTTGCTCAACACTCCACATTCTACACCCGTGAAAGTATTAGGTTCAACAAATATAGTCACGCCAGCCAATTTCACATCAATTTTTGGGCCACCCAAATTTTTAAAAATTTATATTTGGAAAAAAAATGTTAAAAAAGAAAAATTGACTAACAATTCTGCAGGGCTCTTTAATTATTCTACTGCAGATACAACAGCCTATATCTACCAATAATTTAACAAAATTATAAAATCATCCTCTTATTTCATTAAAAAAGGAAATGTTAAAAGACACAAAATTTAATTTCGTGAAGAAAAGAAAGCGTGTGGATAATAGATTAGGAAGTGTTGGTCACCACTGAGGACTAATTAGTCCAATAATTAACAATTGAAATTATAATTAAATTAATTATGGTAATATTAATAATTAACAACTAATAATCTCTTAATTTCTTCTTCTATAAATTACTTGCATAATGAGTTTAGCAACTACACAACACCAACAGCAATCAACCCAATGTCTCATTTTGGAGGCTCCAACACGCCGCCGGCGAAGCCTACTGCCGGCGACAACCTCTCAGTTTTTAACCAGAATCATGCAGTTCAGCTACCAAAGTACCCAAAAAGAAACAGACCATCAATTTCTCCATCACTTGCTGAGCTTTTAAAACGCTGTGACAACAACACTGCAACTGAAAATCATCGGGTCATCGAGCTTAGTCATGCATGTACTAGCTCTGTCCCAAATTCTTACCCTTTTGTTCTTTCGTTTAATAACTTGACATACAGTGTCAAAATTCGTCAAAAACTGGAGATTCCCTTTTGCGGGAAGAGCTCCTCTGATTCACCGGAGAAGGTTTTGCTGAATGATATATCAGGTGAAGCCAGAGAAGGCGAAATCACGGCCGTTCTTGGGGCTAGTGGGTCGGGGAAATCAACGTTGATTGATGCTTTAGCAGACAGGATTTCCAAGGAAAGATTGAAAGGGACTGTGACTTTGAACGGTGAACGCCTGGAGTCGAGTCTTTTGAAAGTAATTTCTGCTTATGTAATGCAAGATGATCTTCTATTTCCAATGTTAACCGTAGAAGAAACTCTCATGTTTGCCGCCGAGTTTAGGCTTCCTCGTTCGCTTTCAAAGAGAAAGAAGAATGCGAGAGTACAAGCTTTGATCGATCAGCTAGGCCTGCGAAGCGCGGCAAAGACTGTGATTGGTGATGAGGGTCACAGGGGAGTCTCTGGCGGTGAACGCAGGAGGGTTTCAATTGGAATCGACATAATTCACGACCCAATTCTGTTGTTTCTCGATGAACCAACTTCTGGTCTTGACTCAACAAGTGCTTTTATGGTCGTTAAAGTACTGCAGCGAATCGCACAAAGCGGAAGCATCGTTATTATGTCTATTCACCAACCGAGTTACAGACTTTTGAGCTTACTCGATCGCTTGCTATTTCTTTCACATGGAAATACAGTCTACGGCGGGCCGCCAACAAATCTTCCTGAGTTCTTTTCCCAATTTGGCCATCCGATTCCTGAGAACGAGAACAGAACAGAATTTGCTCTTGATTTGATCCGTGAACTTGAAGAAACTCCTGGCGGAACTAAAAACTTAGTCGAGTTCAACAAGTCATGGCAGAAGACAAAGAATCCGAAAAATTCGGAATCCCATAAATCAAATCTTTCACTCACTGGTGCAATCAGAGAAAGCGTTTCAAGAGGTAAGCTTGTCTCCGGCGCCAGTACCGACGCCGGCGCAAGCTTGACATCTTCAGTACCAACTTTTGCCAACCCAATTTGGATTGAAATGTTCGTTATTGCAAAAAGATCACTCACAAACTCAAGAAGAATGCCTGAGTTATTCGGAATTCGATTCGGAGCCGTTCTCGTAACTGGGATAATCTTGGCTACCATTTTTTGGCAACTTGATAATTCACCCAAAGGTGTTCAAGAACGCATAGGCTTCCTAGCTTTCGCCATGACCACAACATTCTACACTTGTGCCGAAGCAATCCCAGTTTTTCTTCAAGAACGTTACATTTTCATGAGAGAAACTGCTTACAATGCTTACCGCCGATCTTCATACGTTCTTGCTCATTCCATAATCTCCATTCCTTCTTTGATCGTCCTGTCTCTCACCTTTGCTTCTGTAACTTATTGGGCAGTTGGCCTCGCGGGCGGATTCTCAGGTTTCATCTTCTTCTTCCTCACAATCTTTGCCTCATTCTGGGCAGGAAGCTCATTCGTTACGTTTCTTTCCGGCATTGTCTCTCATGTTATGTTAGGCTTCACTGTCGTGGTCGCCATTTTAGCATACTTCCTGCTCTTCAGCGGCTTCTTCATTTCTCGGGACAGAATCCCTCCTTACTGGATCTGGTTTCATTACATTTCTTTAGTGAAATATCCATACGAAGGAGTTTTACAAAATGAATTTTCTGATCCAAACAAATGCTTCGTCCGCGGAGTGCAGCTGTTCGATAACACGCCGCTTGGGGCTGTGCCTGTTTCTTTGAAATTGAAGCTGTTGAAAAGCATGAGCAGTACTTTGGGGATGAACCTTACAAGCACGACCTGTGTGACAACTGGCTCTGACATTTTGGAACAACAGGGAATCACAGATATTAGCAAATGGAATTGCTTGTGGATTCTTGTTGCTTGGGGATTTTTCTTTAGGGTTCTGTTTTATTTTACTTTGTTGCTTGGAAGCAAAAACAAGAGAAGATAGATTTGATTTAATTGTACACAAGAATATGAAAGTTTTAATTGTTACTGTTTATCTGGTTGAGTTCGTAAAATCTTTTGTGCGAAAAAAAAAAGAGATTTAGAGTTCGAACTACTGTACGGAGGGAATTAGATTTCCATGAAGCTAAATTAACCTCCAAAAAAAAATGTTACAACTTGCTACATGAATGAAACATACTACAACAATAGTTAATGAAGTTCTTATTGTTTGTTGATCAATATTATTGAATTTTCCATTTTTTTTTTATGGGATGGGGTTTGAATGTGTTGGATAGACCGGGCCGGCGGTTCGGTTCGGTACGGAACCGAACCATCCGGTTCCACACTAAAATGGAATCGGAACCGGAACCGAACCGTTCAGTTCCGGTTCCGGTTCCATTCGATTTTTTTTTTGGGAACCGAACGGTTCCAATCGTTTCGGCTTGGGGATGAACCCTAACCGAACCGGTTAGGTTCCGGAAGCTTGGCCGGGTCTAGTGTTGGATATAGTGTGGAGATTCTAAAATCTATAGTCACATACTCATATTGGGAAAGGGAGTGAAGTTTAAATGAGTACTCGCACCCAATAACTCACGCACAAATAATATAATATGTGTTTTCTTTGTATTTTAATGAAATTCTTGATTTATTAAGTTGATAACATTTTTATTATATACATACATACATATACATACACACACACAAATGATGCACTCATACACATTTTTACTTAAAGTTTTACAAACTCTCTCATTATAGCTACAGTGATCTACAGTAAATCATTATAACTACAGTGAGAGAATTAGTAAAATTTAAAGTAAAACACAAAATCATTCTCCTATACGGATGGCCGCATAAAGATTTCACATGGACATGCCTCAAAATATATGTGTGTTTGTGATATAATATAATAAGCACAATATTAATGTTTCCATTGATTTCACAAGAACCTTCACCCTATGAAATCTCAACACTCTAACAATATTCCACCTGTGAAAGTATTAGGTTCAATCAACAAATATAGTCAAGCAAGCCAATTTCACATCAATTTTTGGGCAACCCAAATGTAAAAACTTCTCTCGAGTTGTTAAAAATTTGACAACAATTATGCGTATAAGCCAAGGCAAGTCTCTTTAATTTCTCGCTCACTTTGTTTAGAAATTATAATTACTCAGTCTACAGCAGAAGAACAACAATTTTGCCATTTCATATAGCAGATGCAACGGCCTATATCTACCAGTAATTTAATTTAAATTACAAAATCATCCTCTTATTTCAAATTTTTTTTTTTTTAAATAAGGAAATTTTGATGGGTCTATTTCATTTAAGTTTTTGAGCCATAATATTCTTTATAAACAAATGCAACTAAACAGAAAGGCAAATAAACAAGTTTTGAAATTAGCAGGAAAAAAGATTGTAGATACAGTGTGAAAGGGAGGATTTGTTTTTCAAAAATATCCAATTAAAGAGTGGTTGCTTATGGTTAATTAATTGCATTTGTTGGTGAAAAGTTTACGAATAAAACCATTTAAGCAAACAAATTATCACCAAAATCATTCATTGTTCATTTATTTGTTACACTCTTTTTAGTAATATGAAAATCACATTACAAGGAAAAAAAAGAGTCATTATTATTAGAGGTGGACATCTCAAATTGGTTGGAATCAGACGGTTCTGGTTCCAAATGATTTTGGAAGTAGAACCGTTTTAATTTTTTTTTAAAGAAAATCATTATTAAAAGTAAAAAAAAAAAAAAAAACCGAACCGAACCGTTCGGTTCCGATTCCTATTCCACACTTGTGAAATCGGGAACCGATCGATTCAATTTCGATTCGAAACCGAACCGAACCGGTGGCCACCTATAATTATAATCCTATTAGCGTTTCCTTTCATTGAATATAAATTAAATTATAGGACCTAATATTCATTATCTTTAAGCATATTAGGTCCATCTATACGGATCAACAATTCATTGAATAAAAAATTATAAAATTAAAAAAAGCAAAAAAAAAAAAAACAAAAAGAATTTTGCTCAACTATTTATAGAAAAAGTTACGTGATCAAATGCAAAACACACTACAAGTGCTAGTCACGTGCAAAGCACACTAACTAAGCAACTAAGATTTTGGCGGGACCTCTGTAAAACTCATAACAGATTTTCAACAACCCAGCTCTTTTCAATTATATACAATATAGAGCTGACACATCAGCTCTAGTGCAAATTACATTTAACAGCACCCCCTTCAAACTCCACTTCTTGGGAATTGGATCTCAAGTAGACAGACTGAAAATGGAATTTTGAGCTTCTGAAGTTGGCGGGGGTAATAGGCAGGGCCGGGCTCAATGGAAAATAAATTTTAGGTAAAAATATAAAATTGATCCTCTAATTTTCACGTTTTTTTATTTTAATCATTTAATTTTCAGTTTTGTCAATTCAGTCATCTAACTTTCAATTTTTGTCAATTCAGTCATCCGTTATAAATCTGTTACCGCTGCCAAAACGAAGCCGTTTAACGGATGACTGAATTGACAAAAATTGAAAGTTAGAGGACTGAATTGACAAAACTGAAAGTTAGAAGACTGCAATGAAAAAACGTGAAAGTTAGAGGACTGAAATGAAAAAAACGTGAAAGTTAGAGGGTTAGTTTTGCATTTTTTGCCTAATTTAATTTAGGCCATATTAAATTAGTTTTCTTTTTCTTATTTTTTTAAATAGAAAAAGAAAAAGAAAATAGGCTACAACTGTTAAGAAAATTAATAAATATAATTTTAATGATAACAAGAAAAAATTATATTCCAACAATTACATTTCAAAATATAATTTTAGAGATTACATTTCAAAGATAAGTGATGTATTTTTTAATTTTTAATATTTGATTTGACAATGTAATTTATAAATATAATTTTGACAATGTAATTTATAAATATAACAGATTTGTAACGGCAGACTGAATTGACAAAAATTGTAAGTTAGAGGACTGAATTGACAAAAATTGAAAGTTAGAGGACTGAAATGAAAAAACGTGAAAGTTAGAGGGTCAGTTTTGCATTTTTGCCTAAATTTTATTATTTTTGGAAAAAAAATATTTAAATACTTAAAAATGAACAACATTAAGATTTTTATTTTTTAAGTTTTTATTTTTGTATTAAAATTTAAAATTTTAGTTATAAATACATGTATTTAGAATTAAAAATTAATTTATATAATTGTCACTCTTATTTTGGAGAAAATCTACAATATAACGGAGGAGGTACTATGTCATCCGTGCAACAATCCAATAATTCATTAACACTTGGCAGTTGACTTAAGTATATGGACTTCAGATTGACCTATAGACTAGAGCCCATTTTCTAGAAACATCGATCTAGAAAAGTGTGTGGCACAAATTTTTAAAGGCAAAAAATCCATTTAATGAAAGTTTTGATAGGAAAAAAGAAAAAAAAATCATTAATGGTTTGACAGTTTTTTTCATTTCCTATAAAAATGATGTCAAAATATATCTTAAATGGATTTTTAACGAGTGCCATTGACATAACTCATATTTAAATTATCTTATAAAAGAAGTGAGGCACACATATTTAAGATATTTTTAACATAATTAGTTTGTAACCGTTGGATCAAGTTTCGAGAAAATCTCGACCGTTCATTTTCCTGGTAAACTAGTATAAATAAAGGTTGTAGATCTCATTTTGTACCAATCAGGCAAAATCAAAGCAAATGTATTTTAAAGCTTTCCAATATCAATAAGAGTATTGTTCCTTTGCGTTCTCCATCTCTCTCATTAGTTTCTTTATTTCCGTTGTACAAGTGATAAGGTTGTTTGCATCAAAAATAATAATCTCAACCTAAGATTGATTTGTAATCGTAACCGAATCATAGTCACCTCTATCCCGAAGTGTATGAAGTTGAGAAATAATTGGAGTAAGTTGAGAGAAAATACAGGAACTCGGAGGATGAGTGGAGGAAATTAGCAAGACATACAGAACATGCAAAAAGTTGAGAAGCATTTTGAGGAAATTATTTTCACGAGTTATAAAAATCAAACATGAGCCAAGAAAAAGCCTCTCCAACACATCGATAAAAAACTCAACATGTCAATTTTCACTAGTTATGCTATGTAGTTAATCTTCCATTAAAGTCTTTTTTTTTTTTGTAGTTATAGTTTTCCAATTCCAGTAAACCTAGTTTCACAACCTCTGTAATTTTAGATTTCAATTGCAGTATAGTTTTCATTCCTTTAACTTTTATTCTTAACTTTTTTTTTTATTAGCATCATCCTATATTCCAATTTTCTATCCCTTACAAGTTTTGGAGAACCCGTAATTTTTTTCAATCGCTCTATTATAAGTTAGTTTATAACATTAAGGATTCATTCCTCTAGCACGCCCTCGCAAAACCCAGTTTTGGAGCGAGACAAAGGTTAAACACATTTTTATAGTATTTAGCATTATCGATGGAATGATTGGCGTCTAAAGCCACACAGAGCAAAGTAGACCTGTGAAATTATCATTGTTTTAATTTACCAAACCCGCACCAAATCCGTTTAAATATTTACCAAATTCTACTCATTACGAATTTATGGGTTTGTGGGCGAAATTATCATCTCTACATGTGACACACTAGGCTCTCGACCCCCTTTGTGTTTGGCTATTGGAAAATGACCTCTTTTTTGTTGGCATATCCTATAATCAGAAATAGTTTATTTAAACGGAGGTAGAAGGTAGATGAGTGATTAAAATTAATCATAAAATACTAATAATTTATTATTAAAAAATAATTTCAATACAAAATATTAATATTTTGTGATTAATTTTAGTCACCTTTTATCACATACATATCGTTATTCTTATTTGTATTTAGTGTTAGATAATACATTTTTTTTTAACCGAAAATCCTTCTTTATATCAAATGTTATTGAATCTCGATCTGAATGGATAAAATCAATACGGTCCTCTTATAGATGTTGCTCTCTCATTATAGATTAGACATTTTAAAGTTAGACTGGCCAAAATTCTCGGACCCAGCTTGCTTGTCGTATTTGACAATGGTAATGTCTTTTTCTTTAAAAACAACCTAAAAGTTGTGGTTAGATTCATCTTGTGGATTTCAATTTTCAATTAATTTTCAAGCAATCTTGTTTGTAATATACACTTCATCAATCAATGTTTGATTTGATCTCATCATATCGTTTATGTCATCAATAATTAATTGTCACCATTTTTCTTCCGCTGACTCTCACTCACAATAATCTCAACCCTCTCACTGTAGCTACAGTGAACTACAGTAATTCACTGTAATTATAGTGAAAGGGTTGAAATTATTGTGAATGAGAATGTTGGCGAGTTTATCATTTTTGTTTTCTGCTATTTCCTCAAAAATATTTGTCATAGAATATTCTTCATAATTTTTAATAAATTTTTTTAAAGAAAACAATACTCAATTATCTTAAAATGAGACGATCTTAAGTTAATTTAAACTTTATGGGGCTCTAGGCTTATTTTTAAAATGGAAATTTGATCGAGAATCCTAAATTTGAATAAAATTTGGAAACCTCAACCGATCACCTGTAGTTTTAAAAATACCAGCTTTAGTCCTTTAGCTAAATATTATTTGTCAATTGGGCCACTCTTCATTAGAGATGGCAGTGAGACCCGTAGCCGGCCCGGATCCACATGGACTCGAATGATTCGGGTCCGGGATTAAAAAATCCGGACCCGGATCTTAAAAATTAGGACCCGGGCGAATCCGGATCCGGACCCGGGATCGCACGGGTCCGGTCCGGATAGACCCGGTTTCGGAAAAAAATAATAAAAAATAAATATAATGAATTAAAATATAATGAAAAATATAAAATAATATGCATATATATAAAAAAAAATATAATAGAATATAATTAAAAAAATATAAAAGAATTGAAATAAAACTAATAAAATTAACAAAATCCAAATATAAATATGAAATAATACAATTAAAAATTAAAAAAATAAAAAATAAATATAATGAATTAAAATATAATGAAAAATATAAAATAATATGCATATATATAAAAAATATATATATAATAGAATATAATTAGAAAAATATAAAAGAATTGAAATAAAACTAATAAAATTAACAAAATCCAAATATAAATATGAAATAATACAATTCAAAATTAAATAAATAAAAAATAAATAAATCGGGTATCCCGATCCGGACCGGGTAGACCCGGATCCGGACCCGCGTCTATTTACTCGGATCCGGATCCGGATCCGGGCTAATGAAAATGCTTCCGGATCCGGATCCGAATTTTGCCATCCCTACTCTTCATCTAATTTTGAAATAAATTTTTGATTTATTTGAACAGTTTTTGGAGTATTCATGTTATTTAATACTAATTGGATTAAAGAATACTTACAATTAACGAAAAATATTTAACAGCAAAAATTAAAGCTTATATTTTCAAAACTGTATGAAATAAAGTGTCATATGACAATTTGCTAGGTAGTTTGGTGTCATTTTTCCTTATTTTTTATTACTCAATCTATCCCTATTTGATAGGTTTAATTATTTTTTCCATACAGATTAAGAACGTGTAATTAATGTGGTTAAATATAATTAATTATTTTTTTAATATTACCCTTCATTGAGAATATGGAAAGTTATATATTATTGATAAAAATGTACATTCAATGAGGATATATTAGTAAATTATTCACTTTATTTTCTTTTTAATAAGACAAATAGACTACAATTTAGGACAACTAATAATAGAAATCCAACCTATCAAATAGTGATGGAGGGAGTAACATTTATTGTTAATTATTTATTAAATAGTGTAGTTATTTTTGAATTAGTCTAAAGGTTGACACCTTAAAGTTATTTTTGAATTAGTCTAAAGGTTGACACCTTAAGCTTTATTTTAAAACTTGATGTTATTTTGATGCAAATCCTACGAGAATAAAGCATGTAGAACCCATAATGAGATTGAAATAATTCTCCAAAAATCACCAAGAACAGATTAGAAAGATCGAACCCTTGAGCAATTAAGTTTCAAGGATCTCGATTGCTTGAAATGCTAAAAAAAAAAAAAAAAAATCAGTAACGTCTTTAATAAGTTACTTGAAACACCACAAAGATCAGCAATGTCTTTGATAAGTCTGTAGTTCTTTCAAGTATTAAAAGAGAAAACACTCTCAATTCACACAATAATGTGTATTTTTCGTATATCATAAAACTTAATAATAACAATGAGTCTATACCCTTTTTGTAATAAGGAGGCTAATCCTAAACCAACTCAAATAAGATATCCTAAATTAAACCTGATGATGAGGATTTATGAAGCTAAGATATTTGAACAGTTCGGCAATGGCAAAGAGGGAATTTCCCATTTTTTGAGGATCAGATGTCCAGATATATTGGTCAATTCTCGTACAGTAGGAGAGTCTGAGCACTTCCTTCTCGGATCTGGCGCAGATTTCAGAGACCGACAACATCAGAACCAAGGCCGACCGCAGTAGACCGGCGATTCGGTTTGGTTATATCTTACCTCCTGGAACAAATTGATGAGCTCAGATATTATGGATCGGGGCATGAGCAGTCGAGGTGTTCAGCAAGTTTATTGGCCGACGTCCTATAACCGACGCGTGACTAGGATAGTTTGGACTTTTCACTTTGAAACCTACTTTGAGATCTTACAGGCTGTCATCATTAATGAAAAAACGTGACATTGTACTTTTACGACGTGATGTGTAGGGGTGTGCATCGGTCGATTCGGTCGGTTAATCCTTGTTTTTTTAACCGTAACCGAAATTTTCGGTTAAATAAAAGTGTGACCGATTTAACCAATTTATGACACATAACCATTAACCAATTAACCATTATATTTCGGTCGGTTATGATTAATTCGGTTATTAACCAATCGAATAAATGAAAATTTAATATTTTTTATAATTTTTTATTAGTAAAATTATATATGATGTAGGTCGGTTCTACCGATTTTTTTGGAACGTTTCAACCAGTCGAACCACTGACGCATTAAATTTGTTGGATCACTAATTCGATCACATATCTGATTCTAAAAATACTGATTCTAACTAACATTTGATTAAATATATCTATATTTAATTACATGCGAGGGAAATATTTTTTAAACCCTCGATGATTGTCACGGCCTCAGATTTCATTCCAAACCTGTCATGTTAGAAATTTTAAGGGTCACGAATCTAACACGATGCAAAATCTACACATTTGAAATTTTATGTATTTTCACCTTTAAATTCTTAAGAGAAATTAAAAAGAGTCAAAACCAAGCTGTTAATACAGCTTGTCATTTGAATTTTATCAATTTTATTTTTCGGGTAGTATGATCAAATCAATATAACTACAACCAATTGAGAGTTTACAAGCAGACTATCTTAACTCTAAAAAATTAAAGGATTTGCACGCGCTAATATATATATGGTTTAATTTCGGTTAATCGGTCGGTTCGGTTATACGAATCTCATAACCGTAACCGAACCGAATAACCAAAAAAGTTAAAAAATTAACCGCAATAACCGAATTAACCGAATTAACCGAACCGTAATAAAAAATTGATCGAAACGGTTCGATTAATCGGTTAAAACTGATTAATGCACACCCCTAGTGATGTGACGGGAAATCAGATGGTAGACTTTGCTTTCGGCGATGACAGGTGGGGAAGAGAGCTTGTCAAATCTCTGGAAAGCTGCAGTGATGGCGTCACAAAGATACGGGAACAATATTGTATATCCATTAGTATATAAGGAGAGGGTGATCTCA
Source organism: Zanthoxylum bungeanum (assembly GCA_019454045.1). Taxonomy (NCBI): domain Eukaryota; kingdom Viridiplantae; phylum Streptophyta; class Magnoliopsida; order Sapindales; family Rutaceae; genus Zanthoxylum; species Zanthoxylum bungeanum. The sequence continues at coordinate 321,452 of SKCR01027528.1, forward strand.
CTTGTAAGGGTTGAAAAATTTTTCATTCTAGTTTTGCTTGTAAGAAACTCAAAGAACGACCGACAGCTCAGTTACTGTTAGACCTGCCCCTAAACAGGTCGGTCGGTTTGGTAATAAAACAACCTCATTTGTGTGTTTACTTTCGCTTTTTTTGCTGTATTTTCATTTGGTCTCCCTATAACCAAACAAATTCAAGGTTGAATGAGGATTATCTCTAGATGGTTATCTCGAAACTGCCACTGGAATGAAAATTACTCGTCAACAATATTATTTTACAACTTGTTTCATAATTATATTTGGGAGATGGAGGTCTCTCATAATGCTAACAATATAGTTAAGGAGGTTTCAGTTCCTCGAATTAGATCATTTATCTTATTTTATTTTGTTTGATTTGTCATTATATGTACTGTTGGTAAAATTGAACACGACATGAATCAAATCACACATACTTTTTATTTTGTTTGGATTTTTTTCTTTTGTTATAATTAAAAGCAAATCTAAAATGTCTTCATTTTTTTTTTAGTATTTATTCGTAATTAGTTAATATATTCTACAGTAGTGCTAGTGGCTCCCAATGGGTATGACTGGATGATTTTTAGTTAATTATATTTAACTTGCCATATAGATTCGAATCTTAGAAATATAGGGATAATAATTAAATTTAGATTTTATCCATCTCTATTTTTTTTTTTAAACATTCTATAATATTTATTTTTAAATTAGTCTAAAAGTAGTGGCACTTTATTTTGTGGAGTCATGGAAAGATGTGAAAACATGCTTTAATTATGCTAATTTTTGTTTTGTAATGTTAAGCAAGCTTTATTTAAAGTTTGATGATATTAATAAAAAAAAAAATAAAGTGTCTTTAGTATTGTTTCGCAATTTGAAAGTTTTATTTGGGAAATGTTGATCCCTAAAAGTGCCAATAGTATCATTTGAGAGGTTTAAATTTCATCAAATTAGTTTTTTTTTTTCACCTATAGTGTTAACACAATTTATGTATGTAAGACATCAATAGATAGATAAATTGCGCAGACTAGCGGTTTGAGTTTGAAATCTTGAAGATAATTAGGTCATGGGTTCAAGTCTTGGGTATCACTTTTATAAGAGTCTGGAACATCATCGGTTTACCCACGTATCCATATTGGGGTCCAACGACCCCAACATGGATGACGTGAAATTTTTCCGATATTAAAAAAAAAGAAGTAAACTATTAACGATTACACAATAATAAATGCGGGGTGAGGATAAGCGTAAGCCATCCGATTTGAACTCGTCCTATACTTTCACTTCAAAGATTAATTAATACTACAATAAATAAATATATTACCGACGAGATTTTTCAGAGAACATAATATACCATCCGTAATAAAAACTTTGTCGAAAATATAATATAATGCTTAATTAAAATTAATCTGAAAAGTAAATCGTAAAATTTATTGACAACGGTCATAAAAAAAAATCATATAAATTAAAATCAACCTCATAAAACTTCACCTTTAAAAAGAATTTCTTCTAAATTTTTATTGCATAAGAAAAATTACTGTCAACTTTGATTTAAAAGATTAACAGTAATTATGATAAAGAGGGTAAAACGTTTGTTATAAGAATAAAGGAAAAATGAAATCTAGATTCCCAATGTTTTAATATATACAAAATCCCTCTTATTATTATTATTATTTAAAGATAATGAAAGATATCATTAACAAAACACCATTTCGGCTCGATTATAAATTTAGAAGAACTTAAGACTCGAACCTAGTTAGGATGAAGTCTAACAACATAAAATCATATATCACATTTTCCCTAAAACTGTTCGGATCGGAAATCGTATTCGCACCGAAAACTATTGAAAGAGCTGGAGAATTTTACGAACTGACCTGAATGTCACACCTCTACTAGTGTTGGTGAATATAGAATCCAAAACAATTACAACAAATATACAATATACAGAACATAAACTTTTACAATAACCCATATACAAACTATTATAAGAAAATAAATAAATCTATACAGAAGTTAACAAATTTCAATCTTCACTTTCAAAGATAAATCTATCATCTTCTATCGGTGATGGATTAACAGAAGCTTCTTTAGTGGCTAAATTAAGGAGTTTTCCCAACAAATTGGATATGAGAATTTGGAAGCAACTATAGCATCCCAGACTCCATCACTAGATTAAGATCACAGATATAGAAGCTAGTCGAGTCCCTTCATTCAAGCTGCCACATTCCGTCAATGGCTAGGTGAACCATTTCCATGTACTTTGCACAGTCAGCCTCTAGAAAACCCACCAAAATAGGCATTCCATGACAAGCTATGAACATTTACAAAGTCAAGGCCTTCATTTTATTTGTATCAGCTGGTTTCTCTTCAGTGGTATGATTTGGAGCTTATTACCATATATTATGATACGAATGAATCTAACGGAACAAATGGAGAAGGGAAAAGATTTGACTTTTCAAACAAGTTTGCCTGGTGTAGCCAATTTTGGATGAAGCTACTCCACGATAGAGGGCTTTTGCTCTTAGATGGCTTTATGAGCTGGCTGCTTTGCTATTGGGTTATCGTTTGGGCTTTGTTGTCGTATCAATTTATTGTTGCGTGAGCTTAGGGATATGCATTATAATGGAACGAGTTTGTGGGCTGGTCCGTATCTTGGGACGACATGGATGTTCATGATGGGCTTTCTTTGAGTGATCTGCGCATGGTCATGGGAAGCACGCGGCATAGAGCTTTCTCCGAGTGGAGTATCCTCTTTAAGCTGAGTCTACATCTTCACAACGTCGAGTGGGACACTCACCTCGTGGTGAATCTACATGTCGAATGGATCTTCAGCCATTCGCTAATCATACATTCATGTCGTGCAAACTGAAACCTTTTCCTCTAGATAAGAGCTCTTCCTCCTCGTGTTGAGTGGAGTCTCAGACTAGTTAGAACTTCTTTCATCTCATGTTGAATGAGATCTTAAACAAATGTCAAGTCACATATGTGCAATGTCGAGTGGAATCTTTAGCAAGTGATAAGCTACACATGGTAATATCAATTGGGACATCCTTACCGGTACATTAATGTCGAGCGGGACATCTCTAACTATGTTAGATATTGTAAATGTCGATTGTGCCTAATTATAATAGTTACCTGGTTGTAAATTATAGCGCTGATTGGGACACCTATAGTAAGGCTCATATTATGAACTGTAATACCTACTAGGACATCTGTCACAAGTCCCAAGTCATAAATTGATGTCGACTGGGACACCCATAATAACTATCAAGTTATATGGTGTAGTATCGACTGGTACATTCATAACAAGTCCCAAACTATGACACCCATTATAAGTCCCATGCCTTTCTAATATCGACTGGGACATTATTAAAAAGTGCAAAATATACCCGGTAATGTTGACCATGATGTCCATGCTAAGTCTTCATTCGGGTACCGTTGAATGGGACATCCTCCTCATGCCAAACACATCGCTTCATCACGTGAGGTAAATGGTAGGAAATATAGTTCCATTGAAGGGAGACGCCTTGCTTCTGATGTAGGTCCATGAGACTATGGTCGAATGAAATCTAGAATTGGTGTAACCTTTCATAACACATGCAGGAGATGGCAATCCTCTTACGTAGTTTGAAGGTAATGGCATTCTATCTATACCATCTGGAGTAGATGGTAACCGCCCATGTAGTCTCGAATATATGTCAATTATAGAGAATAATTTTGGTTGATTGGGTATGCTGGGGATTATGAGGATATTCTCATGTCGACTGGAGGAAATGTGTAGAATGGTTCAAATGATGGTCCATATATGTTGATTGGAGCAAATGGATTTCTCATTAAGAACAGAACAAATGGGCCAGATGACAATCCTAATGTATGTAATTGCTCTTGGATGATGGCTAATTAAGTGATCATAAGATCCGGTGTTTGCTCGTTGCGTGACGCCATAAGAGTATGGGTGTTTGGAAGGATCGTAGATGGAGAGGCCTTTGCATGCTATGAATCCCTAGGGCCTCACGGTGGGCGCCAAATTATGTACGCTGGATTTCGCCCGAGGTCCACAATAGAGAAATTGTATGGAAGAGGCACTAGCAATCCTGCAAAACAGAGGTACGGTGAGCGGAGAGTACTGCCCACCGGTATGGTGGGTGCCGTAGGCACTCCGACGCTTAAGTCAGTGATGAAGACGAGTTGTAAGTAATGGAAAAGCATGGCAAGAGATTACCTTGATACTCGTGTACTACCGTGAGGGCGGTTGATGTGATATACTGAGAGCTATGGAGAGAATATTGTTGAGCTATGAGAGTTGATCCCCCTTTTCCTCATGGAGCCTCCTTTCCTATATACCCACCTGGGGGAATGTCTTTAATCACACTTGATCACTCGTAACGGTCGACTTCATGAGGGGTATTTACTGCTTTTACCTGTTGTAGGTTGGAACGGCTGGTTTGTGTTTATGAGCCTGGACGTTACGTAGACTGGCGTATGGAAGGTCCTTCGGTTATGGGTTGGGTGATGGTGTTGGTGTTCACCGGATATGTGCTTTCTAAGCATCTTTGAGCCCACTCAGACTTTATGAGACCTGACTCTTCGAGGTGACAATTCGGGTCTGGATCTTTATGTTGGGGAGTCTTGGGTGTACTCATCATTGGGTCCGAAGTAAAAGATCGAAATACCCTTATACTAAATTTGGCCCATACACACATATGGGTGGAATCACATATACATAAATCCGAATAACAAAAGACAAAGAAAAATAAAAATAAACATGAAAAAAATAAAAGAAAAAACAGATCTAGATTCAGATTAGTCTTGTATATGGTTAATGAGTGGCTGCCGTAGAGAGTGAAGCCAAAGCAACACTAAACCACACTATAGATCTGGAAAGCAAAGATAAAGAGAACTAAAAACACAAACAAAAAAACAAGACGAAAGAGACCATATGGTCCAAGAGGTATCTATGATCATTTTTAAAAAGAATGAGATTTTGTGACCATTTCGTTAAATTATGGGGGTCTATATGTTATTTTCACAAAATAAATTATGACTGTTTGGTTGAAGTTAATGTAAATGAAATAAAAAATAATTAAAAAAAATAAAAAGAAGAAGAAAATGTGGAAAAAAAAGAAAAAAGAAATAGACAAGGGATATACAAGTGAAATGGCAATCTTCTGTTCTATGCGTGATCCAATAATGAGACTATTCTTTGAGAATGACTTGTTACAAGTTTTCTTTTAATATTTAATATTATTAGATTTTACCTTTTATATTTTTCAAGTTTTTTTTAAGAAGAATATTTTTGTTTTAGTAATTTACGAAATAATGTTTATGTCTTCTATATGCATGGCTTTAAAATTTGAATACATTATGTGTTTTCATTCTTATCTATCTATATTTATCTATATCTCTATATCTATATCTATATTATAAAACATAATAGTGTGGGTGAAATATAATATAACGAATGGTTGAGATTAAAATAGATAATATATCTAAAAGCCTATATTTATGTGCCTTAATTCGCGGTTCAGATCATTTCGTTATAATCTAATGGCTGATACAAAAACTTTTCATTATATAATCTCCCTGAAAATGATAATTGTACGTTACCAAACAAATCAAATAACAAAATCATTTCATTATAAAATCTATCTGAAAATGGCAATTGTAGATTACCAAATAAATAAAAGAACATAATTCTAAAATCTCTTTGAAAATTACAATGGTAGATTATGCGATAAATTTTTTAACACTAGGTTGTAGGCACAGACAATATCTAGTACTACTATAAAACAAAACCTAATAGAGTTATCTCCTTAATACAAGGGAAATGATGAACTCCCATTGATTTATTAAATCATTAATAATTTATTAATTTATTAATTACTAATTTTTAATTTATTAATTATTAATTGCTATTTATAACACTTGAAAATTTAATGAATTTAATGATACATTATTTCATATTAATTACTAATTCTTAATTTATTATTTATTAATCTATATACTATTAATAACACTTGAAAATTCAATGAATTTAATGATACAATTATTAAATTTATCATTGTTAATAATTATTAATTAATTAACTATTAATAACACTTGAAAATTCAATAAATTTAATGATACATTATTTCATATTAATTACTAAATAACTTTATTTAATTGAAAAATATACAAGATTTTACATTTTATTATTGGATTTGTTTGCAGTGTCAGTATTTGATAGGATTGATGTACAATCCAGATATCATATCAAGCTCTTTGATAAAAAAGAATTTTATTGGAGACTATTAATTGAAGGAATTTCATGATATATTATTTCATATTAATTACTAAATAACTTTATTTAATTGGAAAATATATAAGATCTTACATTTTATTATTGGATTTGTTTTCAAGATCAGCATTTGATAGGATTGATGTGCAATCCAGAGATCATGTCAAGCTCTTTGATAAAGAACTTTGTCGGAGATTATTAGTTGAAGGAATTACCCGTATAAAATTTATGGCTTTGATTTTTATCTTATGAATTATTGTCTTCCTTTTTAAGGTTCCGGCTCAGCTGCAGTGATGGTTATAGAAGTGATATTTTGATAAAATTTTATGAAATTTTAATTATATATATTGCGAATTTAGTTTAAAAAATCAAATTTGTATTATTTAAACCATAGTCTATGCCTAGTCGTCTTTATCTGCGTGTGTATACATTATATGCAATGCAGATATAATACTTGGATTTAATTGATTAAATATGAATATTGATTTTCAGAAGCTTATGCCATAATCACTGTGAAACTCTCATTAAAAGAAGAGATGATTATAAAATATTATTCGTAACCTGATATAAAAAGAAAATTACTAAAATCATAAAATATAAATATAAAATCAAAATAATATCCGCCTATCAGCAGGTTCTAATTAAGGAGGTGGTATATCATGTTTTGGGTGTATATGTCACCTCTCTCACAGCAGCTGGGTCTCACACAATTGTGAAACCCAGCTGTTGTGAGAGAGATGACATATACACCCGAAACATAATATAATTTTTCCTAATTAAGATAGTTTACTATATAATAAAACCTTGATATAACAAACTGACCCACGATATGTGTTTAGTAGACTGGATGTAAAAATCAAGATTCTCACTTAATTGGGTTTTTTTCTCTTCAGAAACTTCAAACTTTATTGATAGTTATCAAATAAAAACATAATAAATAAATAAAATCATTTACATGCGATATTATCAACATAGAAAATATTAATTTATCATTTGAAAATTTAGTTTCTTTTTTTAAAAACGTTTGAAATTTTATCGAAAAATCACCTGATCCGGAATTAAACGGAGTAATTAAAATTTATAACTGTCTCAAATTCTTACAAAAAATACATAACTTAATTCGAATTTAGGATTTGAACAATCATTTTCTAAGTTTTATGTCATCAAATCATTAGTCTCTTACTAATACATTTTTTAAAGTTGTTATTATTAATTTGTTGTTAAAATGTTGCAATAATATTGGATGTTGAAAGATAAAGCTTGATTTGATGCTCTATAATTGTGGGTTCACTGTCTTGGTAGTGCTTTAGATTTTTATCCAAATTATTAGTATCTTGAAAAATCCTGTTTACGTATAAATTTGAGTGGTTGTGATGTAACTTTATGATCAAGATTGTCGTTAGTCCCGAAACAACATCGTTTGATAATGTAGGATTTAAGATCTTATTTTGAGATTTTGGGTTCGAATTCAGTAAATGTGTTTTTTGTAAGAACCTAGGACAGTCGTGGATTTTACCTGCTCCGTTAAAGCTCGGAAGAGATGATTTGACATTGAGATTTCCAACAATTTAAAATAAAAAAATAAAAAAAATTATCGTTAGATGTTAGTAGAGATAGATAAAAATTTACGTGGAGATGAAATTTGTATCTCGTGTTATAATTTATTATGTGAGACGGCCGTAGATTTTATCTGTTCTTCTTAAGTCCGGAAAAGATAGTTTGACGTTGGGATTTCCAACGATTTTTTTTTTTAAAAAAAAAATTGTCTTTAAATGTCAGTAAAGATGATAAAAATTTACGTGGAGATGGAATTTATATCTCGTGTTATATATATATATTAAACAAATCGAATACGCTAGATAAAACACTATACCTTGCCGTGCCATTTCTCTTATCACTGAAAAAATCTCTGCTAACTAGTTAGCTCTTCCGAAATTTGATTAGGTTTTTATTAATGCCACCCAAATCCCACAGAAAATTTACACGGCACTCCCATGGAAAATCCAAATATGTCGCCTGCTTCTGCCAACGACAACCCCTTGCTCTTCATTCAGCTTCAAACCCAAAATCGAAGTCGCCAATTCACAGGCTCTCGCAGGCTGACAGAGCTCGAAAATGAACAGAATGATTCTTCAGTCATTGACCTGCCTGATGCTAAAACTAGCAACGGCAAACAAATAGCTTACCCGTTACTTCTTTCCTTCAACAACTTATCTTACAGTATTGAAACTCGAAAAAATTTGATAACCCTCCCATTTTTTGGGAATGAAAGCTTTGAAACAAAACTTTTATTAGATGATATTTCTGGGGTAGCACGAGAAGGTGAAATAATGGGGATTCTTGGTGCTAGCGGCTCTGGTAAAACAACTTTGATTGACGCTCTTGCTGGCCGCATATCAAAAGAGAGCTTGAAAGGGACAGTGACTATGAACGGTGAAGTTTTGGGGTCGCGGCTTTTGAAGATCATATCTGCTTATGTGATGCAAGATGATCTTTTGTATCCTATGTTAACTGTTGAAGAGACCCTCATGTTCTCGGCTGAGTTCCGGCTTCCTCGATCTAATTTCTCAAAGGAAAAGAAACAAGAAAGAGTTGAAGCTCTGATCGATCAACTGGGACTGAGAAGTGCAGCCGATACTATAATTGGTGATGAACAACACAGGGGTGTTTCTGGAGGCGAACGCAGGCGTGTCTCGATTGGAGTCGATATAATTCATGATCCGATTCTCTTGTTTCTCGATGAACCCACTTCGGGTCTTGATTCAACAAGCGCTTTTAAGGTTGTTAATGTCTTGAAACAGATTGCTGAAAGTGGTAGCATTGTGATCATGTCCGTACACCAACCAAGCCAAAGGATCCTGAGCTCACTGGACCGTTTGATCTTTCTGTCAAAAGGACATGCTGTCTGCAACGAAACACGAGGTAATCATTTTCAGAGTCATTAAGGGAAGATTGATTAATGGAATAATTTTAATGTTCTGATTTTGCGGCTGCAGGTAATCTTTCACAATTCTTTGGCGCGTTCGGGCATCCAATTCCTGAGAAAGAGAACCAAAGTGAGTTCACTCTTGATTTAATCCGTGAGCTCGAAGATTCTCCTGGTGGAATCACCAGCTTAGTAGAATTCAACAGGTCGCAGCAGCACAAAAATAGAGCCATCGATGAACCCACTTATCAACTTCAAGATGCAATCAAGGCAAGCATTCTCAAAGGGAAACTAGTCCCTACTCGTGCAGCCGCGAATGATGATTCAGATCTAGCGTCTTGGGTTCAAACTTATGCCAATCCTTTTTGGATTGAAATGATAATTCTGTCCAAAAGATTGATCACACACTCAAGAAGAATGCCTGAACTTTTCGGAGTTCGTTTAGCTAGCGTTTTAGGTTCTGCAATTATCATGGCCGGCTTATACTGGCAACTCGATAATTCACCAAAAGGGACACAAGGGCGAATAGGGTTCTTTGGTTTTGGCATAACCCTCATATTCTTTATGTGTTCACAAGAAATCCCAGTGTTCCTTCAAGAACGAAACATTTTCATTAGAGAAACTGCTTACAATGCTTACCGCGTCTCATCTTATTTACTCGCTCACTCTTTAGTCCCAGTTCCCTCGATGATTATCCTCTCACTCGTCTTTTCAGTAACAACATTTTGGGCAGTTGGCCTAGCTGGAGGCTTCTCCGGATTCCTCTTCTTCCTCCTCACAATCCTTGTCTCATTTTGGGTTGGAAGTTCATTCATATCATTAATTTCAGGACTTGTCTCTCATGTGCTGGTAGGTTTTGTCATCGTGGCTTGTCTTTTAGGCTACTTCCTTGTCTTCTCCGGTGCATATCTGTCACGAGATCAAATGCGTTCGATTTGGATTTTGCTTCACTACACATCTCTAGTGAAATATCCATTACAAAGTGTTCTTCAAAGTGAATTTGGAGATCATGATTCAACAAGATGCTTCATCAGAGGAGTGCAGTTCTTTGATGACACAACATTTGTTCATGTCTCAGAGTCCATGAAAATGAAGCTATTAAATAGCATGGGCAAAGTTTTGGGCACCAACATAACTGGATCAACATGTTTGGCTACTGGGGAACAAATTCTAGAGCATAGTGGAGCAACAGATCTCAGCAAATGGAACTGTTTTTGGATCACTGTTGGTTTTGGGATCTTCTTTAGGGTTCTGTTTTACTTCATTTTGTTGTTTGGTAACAAGAATAAGAGAAGGTAGTTATCAATATTGAATCTGTCTTGTATTAGGCTTTGAAAAAAATATGACACAAGGAGATAAAAAGTGTGACAAAATTTAATTTCAAAATACAATTATTCTGTGTTTTTATATCGGCATTAAATTGTATATTTATTGTTCGGCTTAAAATAAAGATGTTTCAATAATAACGTACATATTTAGATGTGATTTTATGATAACCGGTTTTAAAGTTGTATTGTCCCCAAAGGGTGTGGCTTGGTGGTGTAGGGTCCAAGATCTCATCTTGAGGTTCTGGGTTCGAATCCAGGGGTGCACTTCTTGTAAGAGTCTGGGACAGCCGGTGGTTTTACCTGCGCTGCGACCCAGAATGGGTGGTTTGGTGGCGGGGTTTTCATCGTTTTCAAAAAAAAGGTTTTAAGTTGTATTCGGCTTAAATTAAGAATAAAATTTTGAGGAGGCAAGATTTCGGAGTTGAGATATCTTAAGTTGTTAAAGACGATAATATCCTTTAAATATTAGAGATAGCATAACCTGTAATTCCCTCATCTTCAATTTCAGGAGAAGGCAATGGTATGGAATGGTGGAAATTTGGGTGTGAACTCGCAAGTGATCTAAGCTTGTCATTAAGTTAAATTTGCGGGTGGTCCTAAAGATATAATCGAATTGATTTTTAAATATTTTAATAAAATTTATCACCCGAATTCTAACTTAGAGAAATAAAAATTAAAAATATATTGGATTTACCTATCTTCCTACCTTTATTTAAAAAAAGAAAGAGAGAGAGAGAGTTAAATTTGCAAGCTTAATGTGAAATGCAACAATGACGACTGACTTTGCATTCACATGTATAAGAAAGCTTGACAATGCCACCGCACTCAGAGGTTATAATTTGATTATCGGATTCTGAGTTCGAGTATAAATGATGTATTTTTTTATAAAAGTTTAAAACAATAAGAGATTTTATCTATTTCGCTTAAGTATAGATCGAATAATTTGTCACATGATGATGATGATTTGTCCCCAGGGGGTGTGACTTGGTGGTGTAGGGTCCAGGATCTCACCTTGAGGTTCTGGGTTCGAATCCAGGGGTGCACTTCTTGTAAGAGCCTGGGACAGCCGGTGGTTTTACCTGCACCGCGGCCCAGAATGGGTGGTTTGGTGGCAGGATTTCCATCGTTTCCAAAAAAAAAAAAAAAAAAAAATCGGATGATTTAGTAATGAGAATTTATCTGATCCATTTAAATTCGGATAAAATAATTTTACGATAGAATTATTATTATTATTTTTTTTTGAAAAAGAAACCTCGACAACCTAACTATATATTGACTTAAATTCGTCACTTTATACAGCTGTCTTAGTAAATTGTTGTATGGCCTAGAATTCATATTGAATAAATGCTTTATCAACAAAGAACTGCTAGCAACAGTTGCTACTTAATAGCCGAACACGTCTCCGTTATTGATGAAATAATTTGTGTGAATTCTCGATTTAATTAAATGAACAGTGACAACTACAAAAAGGACACGTGTTTGGTAGCGACTGTTGCTAGCAGTCTTCCAACTAACCAACAACGGCTGTCCTTTGTTTGGGTCAATATGCCTGTCCTGATATCATCTTGTAGCCTCTCGTGCTTGACCAAACATTAATTTACCTCCGATATTTATGAAATCATTGGAAATTACGCTGTCAAAAATAATTTATGATATGTTATTATATTGTGGCATAATTTTGAGTAGGATTTACTTGGTGAAAATAAAAGATCATGAGTGATTCAAATTCTTCTCCTTAAATACTTCGAAATCGTATATTTATATGTTCAAAATGATGTTAGGTAAATTAGAAATGGAAAAATTGGAGAAAATTTACTAACCCCACCTAGAAAGGAAAACAAAAACTAATTGAGTTTATATAGAACTATTAAGTGTAGTTAAGTAAGATGTATTATGATAATGAATTATTAGTAAGGAATATTTTTTTTTTTTGAAATCTACACCACCCATTTAGGGCTTAAGCAGAATAAGTAAAACATCTGGTTGTCTCAGGTTTTTACAAGAAACGCACTCTCTGGATTCAAACTCAAGACTTCAAGGTGAGATCCTGAATCCTACACCTCTAAATCACGCACACTGGGGATAATGAATACTTGATATTGGATACTTATCAACTTGAACTAAAAAAATATTTTTATTCAAAGTTAACTATTTTTATAAAATTATATTATTTTACATAAAGAATAATATCATATTGTGGAAGTTGGATTTCTCCTCTAGTCCACAATCGAGAATTCGTAGGATGAGACGCTAACGATCCTACAAAACAAAAGTAGAGTGAGCGGTGAGTTTCTACCCACCGGTGTTGTGGGTGCCGTAGGCGCTCCGACACTCAAGTCAGTAGTAAAGACGAGCGGAAAATAATAAAATAACAAGGTTCAGAGTTACCTTGTCCTCTGTAGACTGCCGTAAGGGCGGTGAGCCAGTGTTTAGAGGATGATCTCTTTGAGAGTTCAAGTATCAGAGCTAATCCCAAAAAACCTGTTTCACTCTAAATTATGCATCATTTTATATATTATTTAGATATGAGCTTATTAATACATTAAAAGCTTAACCCTTCGGTGTCAAAACGGCTAACCACGTGGGATCATGAGGAAGACGTTTCTTTGATTTGGCAGCTGGTAAGTCAAGAGATTATTTGGTAGGCCTCTCCTTGGTGTGTGGGCCTGAGAAGATAATTGGGTCATTGGCCCAGTCCGGTCTGGGTACTATTTGGAAGGATTGAGCTATATCTGATATAGGGCCTGGAGTGAAAAGTCAAAAATGTCATTGGCCCAAATTTGGCCCATACACTTTGCTCCATACTCTTTAAGTCAAAGAGTCATTGACTTGGAGAGTATTCGACGAGTATGTCGGCTGGGGTATGCATAAAACACGTAAGCACACTTAGGTGTTGACGTCGCTAGGACTTGTTGAATGTAAAGGTGGCAACGGGCCGGGCCGGGTTCAGGCTTTGAAAAACCCAGCCCGACCAAAAAAAATTTAGCTCGGGCCTGGGAAAAGCCTGGCCCGGGCCTAAATCAGGCCAAAATTTTTTACAAAAAAAAAAAAATTCAAATACGATTTATATTATATACATATATCATCAAAATTAAAAACATACAAAAAAAATGCATTCACACTATATGTAAAGATTATTCACAATTTAAATGCTATAAACAAATAAAAATGTTACAAACATACTAAAAAATATATTTATATATATAATTTTTTTTTTTTTTGGTTTTAGCCCGAGCCAAAATTGCAAAGCCCTGCCATTGTTTTTTTTGCCTCGGGCTGGGCCGGACCTGGCCCAGGCTTTTTTGCCACCCTTAGTTGAATGACATACCATGTTGATGGTGCTAAACAAATATCTGGGATGACCCTCAGTCGACCAATCCTAGACGCTGATGTCGTTTGGATTTATCAAAGGTAACAACATGCATAACGAAAATGTATGGATATAAAAAATGAGCATCAATGGACCAATCTTTATTGTCGTCTGGACTGATGACGGTCCAGGTCTTGAACTCGACTCGACATGAGTCGTAGGGAATGCTCCCGTCAACTGGACCAAATTAGGGTTCAGGAAAATTTCCATTCGATTGATCAGAGGACCGGAGGGAGTCTTCAATATTTTATGGACCATATGAAGGTTCATGTCTTGAACTTGACTCGTTATGAGCCATAGATAATGTTCCCAGTTGACTGAACCAGATAAAGGCTCGGGAAAATCTCCAGTCGACTGGTCAAAGGACCAGAAGGAGTCTTCAATGTCGTCTGGACCAGATGAAGGTCCAGGTCTTAAACTTGACTCGTTATGAGCCATGGAAAATGTTTCCAGTCAACTGAACCAGATGAAGGCCAGGATAATCTCCAACCAACTGCTCACAAAGAGGATCCAAGGGGAGTCTTCAATGTCGTCTGGATCAGATGAAGGTCCAGGTCTTGAACTTGACTCGTTATGAGCCATGAGGAATGTTCCCAGTCGATTGAACCAGATGAAAGCTCAGGAAAATCTCCAATCGCCTGGTCAGAGGACCAAGATGAGTCTTTAATATCGTCTGGACCAGATGAAGGTCCAGGTCTTATGTCATATGGCGTTGCCCACGAGCTTGAAATCATGACTCGCGGTTAGCAACAAGGATAAAACATTTTACCTGTCGTTTGGACAAATGATGTCGTTGCAGCGCAACTATGTTATGTCGTCTTGGTCAAGGGGAGACCCCATTGCGGGAACACACACTATATATGTCGATTGGGGGATACGAAGGACTCAACTTTGGACATTGGCTATCCGAGTTGTCGCACTATCTTCCTTTCCGAATGTCCCCAGCTGAAGACTATGCTTCGTCGCTCCTAAGCTCATTGGGCCTTGAGTAGGTTTCATGAAATGAGATTGGAAGGTTTTGAATCATTGTTTGATCAAGCATGCAGCCTAGTGAAGGTTTCAATGCATCTTTTAGGCGGGAATTCAAAGCGCCAAAAAAGATAAGAGTATAAGAGAGCCATGGAAGCCTATTTGTTTCATTCACAAAAACTTCTCTCGTTTTACAAGTTGGGAATGACTCTCCTCATCTTCAAGGTATTCCTTGCTTTTTCTTTGTGTTCTTCATTTTCTTCAAGAATTCATAAGGTATATTCAACTTTTATTTGCTGAATTACGAGTTTTGTTTTGATCCTTAGGGTTTCTTCCATTTTGAGGAATCGTGTTTAAGGATTATGTTAGCTTGATCCACAGAATACCGTTTATAAAAACTCTAGGTTGTTTGTAGATTGAAGTCTGATGTCGACTGAAGACTCCATAGATTCTAGTGATACCCCAATAAGATGTATGTTGATTCACCCCATAGGGTATGTTCACATGTTTTGTCAGCTGGGTATGAGACCAATACCGAATAGTCGAATGTGAGCTTTCTAAGAGATAGGATTTTGGTGACAGTAGAACCTCCTTTGGAAATACCCAAGGATGTCGCTTCTCTTAGGTTTGTCGCAGCTGACTGGGAGTCGAGTGGGGTCCCTAGTACTATTGAGCCGACCAACATATTAACGAAGAACCTTGCAAGTCGAGTGATTGAACAAGCTATGAGGAAAATGAAGTTAAAATATAGGTTTCCATAATCAATTGAAGTGAGATTAGCCTCGTCGAATGATAGGACCGATTTCAAAATACCAGGGTGGATTGGGTTCTACGAGCGACCCTTTGCAGATGGATTGAGATTCCCAATTCTGAGGCTAGTATGAGAGGTACTGGACCACAATGAACTAGCCTCGTCGCAGTTGATGCCCAACATTTGGCGAGTATTATTGTCGGTTGAATGCATGACGTACGAGTTATGGGTCAGGTCCGTGGTAAAAGACCTTATGTACTCATATTATTTGAAGGAACACTTAGTAGAGAATGAGAGATACCATCTGATCATTCGACCAAAAAGAGAACACTTAGTAGGATTGACTACGAATGACCGAGTAGATTGGTAGAAATTTTATTTCTTCGTGAGGGGAGAGAGCATTTTTGGGTCGACTGGACTTGATCGAATATCTGAATACTGGAATATATCTAGTGAGTGTGCGTTTTTCTCAATAATATCGCGTTGTTGATTTATCGCTTGACTGATGTTCATCATCTACTTGTTCTACAGGTTAATCTCGAAACAGCTCATTCGATATTACTCCAGGTGTCGTAGCGAACACCGGTTATTTATTAAGTCTACCTGCACCAGAAATGAATTGGAGGGTGGTGCTTGAGAAGAAAAAGTTGAGGTTAACTCCATTGTGGAATGAGGTTTTTGATACCGAAGGTACCCCATTGGCACTGACTAAATTAATTTTGGCTGTTATTCTGGGTAATGGGGCGTGTCGACTCATGTATGAGGATTCTTTGTTTCTGAAGCCTCTAACGCCTGGAGAGATTTTGTGCGTAGCAGAAATTATATCTGGTCGCTTCAAGTTCCCAACTATTGACGAGATGATGGCAAAAATGAGAAGTAAAAAATCCAAGGGGAAGGAAATCGAAGCATTGTCCGAGCTTCCTTTGTCTAAGGAAGATGTTCCCTCAAAGCTTCATTCAGAGCAGACTGTGAAGATGTCGACTGTGACCGGCCAGTCTTCAAAAAAGAGTAAACTCTTGATTGATCCTGAGGAAGATTTGGAGAACGTCGTGATAAAGATCTCGCGGGGTACGACCGTCATGTCAGATCCTTCTAGTTTATCTGGATTCGTCGAATGACTGCTACTTGAGGAAGACGAATGTCGACTGATGACCCTAGGTCATATGGAGTCGGGGAATAGGGCCGTTACTAGTTCTTACGAGGTAACCTTTGAATTGTAGTCTTTCAATCTTGTCGGATAAGATTGATTACTCCCCCTGCGCCATTTACCAACAAAAATATATAGAAGCAAGCCAGAGAAGGGTGAATGCTGTGGAGAAGTCGAATACAACACTGAGGAAGGAATTGTCAGAAACTAAGTCGGCAATGGAGGAAATGAAGAAGAAAATGAAAGAGGTCATCTTCATTCTACTGGTCAAATGACTATTGGAGTCTTCAATGTCGTCTGGACCAGATGAAGGCCAAGTCTTGAACTCGACTCTACATGAACCATGCTGAATGTTCTCAGTCGACCGAACCATATAAGGTCAAAACAATCTCCATTCTATTGGTCAAATGACTAGGGGAGTCTTCAATATCGTCTGGACCAGATGAAGGTCAGGTCTTGAACTTGACTCTACATTAACCATGATGAATGTTCCCAGTCGACTGAACCAGATGAAGGTCATGACAATCTCCATTCTACTGGTCAAATGACTAGAGGAGTCTTCAATGTCGTTTAAACCAGATGAATGCCAGATCTTGAACTCAACTCTGCATGAGCAATGAAGAATGTTCTCAGTCGACTGAACCAGATGAAGGTCAGGACAATCTCCATTTTACTGTTCAAAAGACCAGAAGAGTCTTTAATATTGTCTGGTCCATAGGAAGGTCCAGATCTTGATCTTGTCGTACGACATTGCATATGAGTTTCAAAACCACTGACATGGTTAGTAATAAAGAAATAATACTTTCATCTTTCGTTTGGAGTTTGTGTCGTCTGGAATTTTTGATAGAATCTGGAAGTTGGTCAATGCTATCGTGGTTTCACATTGTCGTGTCGAGTGACGTTGCATGTATGTATGAAATCACAAACATGGTTAATAGCAAGGGAATGACGTTTATACATGTCGTCTGCTGACCATGTCTTCTGGGCAGTTGATGGATCTCCAATGTAACCATGCTATGTCTTTTGAGCCGAGTGAAAGTCCCCTTGTAACTTACATATATTTTTTAGGTCGTATGAGGAATATGAGAGTTCCTGATCTTTGAGGAATGCTATTTTCTTTCAAGTTATCATAGCTCATTCCTTTCAGATTGTCCCCAGTCCACTGGACCTGGTGAAGGTCCTAAAGAAGTCTCTACTCCACTCCACTAGACTTGATGAAGATCCACGAGACTACGGTCGACTGGATCTGATGAAGGTGCATGATAGTCCTCAATCCACTGGACCTGATGAAGGTCTGAGGGAGTCTCCACTCCACTAGACCTGATGAAGGTCCAAAGGAGTCTACGGTCGACTGTACCTAATGAATATCTATGAGAGACTACACACTACTGGACCTGATGAAGGTCAAAGAGAGTCTTCACTCCACTAGAATAGATGGAGTTCTAAGAGAATTTTCATTCCACCAAACATGATGAAGATCCATTAGGGTCTTCACTTCTCATTTCCAATAGACCTGATGAAGGTCTATAAGGGTCTTCATTCCTCATTTTACAAGACCTGATTAAACTTTTGATGTATTTGTAAATTGTCTTTGCATATAGTGTGAATGCATTTTGTATTTGTATATTTTTAACTTTTTAATTTTTTTTTAAAACGAACCGGATAAAGCCCGGGCCTTGCCCTGCAGACACTCGACGCTTTTATTTTACTTGCCCCGGCCCGACCCATTGCCACTCTTATATTTGATAAGTCTTGATAATAGTACAGTCAAGAATCAAGAGAAAATCTACTTTCACACACTTGGGTGTTAAACGCCAATGGCTATTTTTTATTCAAAATTCTATATCAAAATTACTAGCTAAAGGCATCTTTAAATATGACCACTGTAAAATCCTAAGTTAACTTAAATAACAAAAGCTAACTAAACTAAAATACTTAAAAGAAATCTTAATTGAACTAATAACTAAATCCTAAGCTAAATAAAACTTAAATTTTGTGCATGGGCTTTAATTTAACATTAAAGTTCAGCCCATGGTACTAAAACATAAATTAAACTTAAAAAATAAAACATAAAAACTGTAAAGATTAATTGTTATCAAGTTTTGACTAGGATGAAGTATGAATTTGTCTTTGACTTGAACTACAAAGTTGTAGAAATTTGAGTCATCTTTCTAACGCAACTTGAATCACCCAAATCATACATCGTATGATAAAGTTATAGTCAAAATACGAAAATTGCGCAAATCCCGCCATCATTGAGTATGTGGTTTTCTCTTGAAACTCTTTGATGAAATTTGACCAAGAACCTATTTATTGATGTATCTTGAGTAATTTATGTTTTTTTAAAACTTTGAAACTCTGTATTGTAGATTTGGATAATACCTAATTCTCGTACCTTGGATGACATCAATTATACTGGATTCTTTGCTAAGACTGCTGCACTGTCATTGTCATACCATGGAATTGGAGTTAGTATGTTGAAGTTGAAGATTCTGATTTCTGAGAAGAGAGACTGCAACCAACTCTGCACTAGCATTTGATAAGTCTCTATGTTCACTCTTTGTGCTAAATTTACCACCACTTACTGCTTTTTAGAGGACACTATGATATATGATTGTTGCTTAAATAAATTCAATAGGCTCCTATTAATCTTTTATCATCCAAGTAACAAGCCTAATCTGCATCAATGTATCCTATCAATTCTATTCTGCCATGTTTTGTATTGCTTGTAAGTATCTTAGTACTTTCTTACATGCCAACCAATGTTGAAGAGTTGGTGCTACTAAATATTGACTAAGCTTATGAATAGAATAAGAGATGTCAGGTCTTAAAGGTGTCATATATTGTAAATCACCCACAAGACTTCTGTAAGCCAAAGCATCTTCATATTGTATTCCCAATGTACCTTCAGCTGACAGTTCTAACTTTAAGCCTGCACTGAAAGGAGTATCACATCCTTTACAGTCACTCATAGAGCTTGAGAAGATCTTTTATGTACTTAATTTGAGTAAGATGCATCCTTTCTTCTATGTAACTGACCTCAATACCTAGAAAATAGGCCAAAAGACCTAGGTCTTTGAGTGCAAAATTTGAATTAAGATCAGCAATAAATTTGTTGAAAGCTGCTGAGTTAGGCCCGGTAATTAGTATATCATCTACATAAATAAGAACTAAGATGAGTAGATGACTGATTATTCTTCATGTTTGATAAATAAAGAACTATATATGCCTTTGAGTTATGAAAGTTCCACTGCACCAGACACCTCTTAAGTTTGTCATACCAGGCTCTAGGCATAATATATTGTAATTATTTTTAATTTTCGATTCGGTTTTTTCGGTTTTTTTTAATTACCATTTTTTCTAGTAATATATGACTCAGTATCTATTGGAGAAAGTTTAATAAATATTAAATTCAATGAATTTTCTTAACTTTTTAATTTTATTAGTAAATGATAATCTATCGGACAAAGTTTTGTATTGAGATTTTTCATCACATTATCTGTATGCTCATTTTGATATTACAAAACTTAATGAAACAATGATTTCGAACAGAATATAATGGCATCAAAGATTCATGAGGTTGACCCCACCTAATGGAAAAAACTTTTGTTTGGTTATTTGTATGCTCATCTAATAAGAATTAAATTAAGAGAGACATTAAAAAAAAGAGAAAAAAAAAAGATGATGGTCTTATAGAGGCTAACTATATATTGAAGAAAGTCTGGTACCTTAATAAACTGCATCCAAAATTGCAGGATACCTTCTCATTCAGAAATTTGCCAATTTATAACTTGCACTGTCGTATCCATTTATGCAAAGCATCATCAACTTCTTCCTCATGCATTTCGGGAACATAGCCTAACGTTTTCATGTGGTCGACCAAACAATCTAACACAGCAAGTATTTCACTCAGCCTAGTGTTCGACTCGTCTTCTGCCCTGAATCTGTAAACAACCTTCTTAATCTCAATCCAACTGAATCCAGGATTCGTTTTCAGCCCTTTATCTTTCATTAATTTCCTCACTCTTGCTGCCTGATCCCAGCACCCCACACTTGCATAAAGATTCGCCAACTGCACGTGGGTAGCAGCACATTCTGGTTCCATCAATAGCCTGCTCTCTGCAGCCTCTATGCCAATCCATACGCCCCCATGAAGCCTGCTGGAAGAAAGTAGAGAACCCCATATAACAGCATTGGGATATATAGGCATATTTTTAATGAAGTCTCGAGCATCTTCAAGTAGTCCAGCTCGGCCAAGAAGATCAACAACACATGAATAATGGTCTAATTCTGGCTTCAAACCATGTTTAACCATCGAATTGAA
This sequence comes from Zanthoxylum bungeanum, assembly GCA_019454045.1. Classification (NCBI taxonomy): domain Eukaryota; kingdom Viridiplantae; phylum Streptophyta; class Magnoliopsida; order Sapindales; family Rutaceae; genus Zanthoxylum; species Zanthoxylum bungeanum. The sequence goes on from SKCR01027528.1 coordinate 342,550, forward strand.
GTATACTTTGCCCTCTTCAACTAGACCTGCATGTCGGCATGAGGAGAGAACACCAAGGAAAGTTATGGCATCAGGTTTCACCCTTTGTTTCTTCATCTCTTCGAAAAGATCAATCCCCTGTACTGCAAGCCCATGCTGAGCATATCCAGCTATCATGGAATTCCATGATACAATATCTCTACCATGCATGTTGTTGAATACGTAAACTGCCTCTTCAATATTCCCACATTTACAATACATCGAGATAAGAGCATTAGCAACTTGAATGTACGAACAGAAACCCATTCGAATCGTTTGACAATGAGCACTTCTTCCCTGTCCAAGAGCTCCACTACCCGTGCAAGCACTCAAAATACTTGTGAATGTAAAATCATTAGGCTCAAACATTGAATTTCTCATCATTTGATAAAGCTCTAAACACGTATCAACCTGCCAATCTTGTGCAAACGCCGCAATGATGGCTGTCCATGACACTACATTCCTAACGGGCATTTCATCAAACACCTTATACGCATTAATCACGTCACCACGTTTGCTGTAGAGACTTATCAAAGAACTTCCAACATAAACATTGGCAACAAACCCACTTCTTATAGCTAAGCATTGGTACTGAGTACCGCCACGGATGTTCCGAGTAGACCCACATGAAGTCACAGCTTTTGACAAAAAGCTCGCATCAACTCTCAGCCCTTCCCCGTGCAAATCATGATGCATGGGGATTGAATTCTCCTCATCAAGAACAGGAGTCTCAAGCAACTGATCAAACACATTTGATAATCCAAACCTTGAATTTGAAAAGGTGAAATCATGGCTAAAATTTTGCGAATCGATTTGGCTCGAATCTGTTTGTAGAAAGTCCTGAATGAGCCGAAGATGAACTTGTGTGTTTGCACTGACTCTTGTTTTAGGCGATATGATGTCTAGGACTCTCAGAGCCTTATTTAAGTACTTATTTGGTGATGTTTGTTTCAATTTGTGTGAACAGAAAGGCCTATAGATTGATAAAGTTCGAAGAATTTGTAAAGCACAATAATGTTTCTTCTTTATATTTGTTTGAAGTAAAATAATATTCATACCTGAAAACACCCCATGAAAATAGGCAGCTTATGATGGAGGGTGCTTTAGCACGGCTATCTTTGCCGCCACTTATAGTTTTAAGGGGAACAAAAGAATTTTCCTTTTTTTCTTTGTATTAAAATAGGGAAAAAAAAATATTTTGATTCGAATTAAATACGATTAAAGAGCAGATAATTCTTATTTTGAATGACAACTACATGGAAAAATATTAGAAAAATCCTACCAACGGATTATTGTGTGAATGTTTCTTTAGGGTATTTGAATTCCTAACCTAGTGCTATGCGGTAAAAGATTTAGAATTCGATTATTAGATACCGTATTCGAATTTAGGAAGTAGAAATGTGTTTTTTATAAAAATTTGGGGTAACCAAAGGTTTATATGTTCCGCTTAAATTCGGATCGTAGACTTGGCCACGGTTCTATTTGGTTCTGTTTCAGAATTGAACCGGAATTTAATCGGAAAAATCAATTCAGTTTCGGTTCGGTTCCTTATTTTTTAGGGGAAATAAAAAAAAAAAGTTGGTTTGGTTCTGGTTCCGAACCGGAATTGGACCGAATCTTAATGTTACAATTTCAAATTATGTGGAACCGGATGGGACCGTAACTAGTTCGATTCTGATTTGGTTTTGTGGCCGCGTCTACCGGATTGGATGATTTGTTGACGAATTTTAAACATTTTGAAAAAAAAATTGAATACTGGTTATTATGGGTGTTCATAGGATCAGGTCAACCCGCGACTAGGGGTGAGCACCGGTTCCGGGTCTACCCGGAACCGATTGGAACCGGACCGGAAATCCGGGTTTGGAACCGGAACCGGTTGTAACCGGTCCGGTTCCGGTTCCAAATATAAGGAACCGGTTGTAACCGGTTCCGGTTCCGGTTCCAGAATAATCGGAACCGGAACCGGACCATAGAACCGGAACCGGAACCGATTAAATGTGAATTTGGAGTTTACTTGAACTTAATTATGAATTTTAAGCTGATTATATCTCTGCAAATTTGTTTACTATTTAATTAATTGAATGTTTCATGTATGGCGGTAACGTGGATTATGATTTTTAAATAATTTAATAATTTAAGTTTGCTAGCAATCAAAAGTATTGCTGAATTGTATTTACTAATACTTACAAGTTGATACAGTTCTATCCTCTGTTTTTGTAATTAAGAAACGAAGGATTTCTTCATGTTTCTTCTGTAATGATAATTTACGAAATTGACATGTTTGCTAGCATTATGCAATTTACTATTGTTTTACTGTTATATTACTATCATAAGCATATATAAAATAACTGATTTCAAATAAACAACATAATTCAAAAGGCTGCTGACAAAATGGCACTGGCATAACACATTAAAAATTCAATAAATAACAATTCAAGACTCAAGTTAATAGGGTAATTGGCCAATGAGGTAGTGGCCTCATTGGTAACTCATGTCTCTCACCAAGTGAGAGACATGGGTTCGAGTCCCCACAAAAACAGTGGGGACTCAAATCTTCCTCTTTAGGAGGAAGAAGTTCTCCTATATGGGAGTTGATTCCCAAGCTGTGTCTTGGTTGATTTAGAATTTGTAAGTCCCGAGCTACGTCTCGGTTGATTTCTGGGCAGTGCTATAATTGTATGTATCTAGAATCCCAGTTGATAGCATATTGTAATATATGTAGTTTGTAATAATTCAAAAAAAAAAGAAGTTAATAGGGTAATTGGGAACCGGACCGGAACCGGAAAGGAACCGAATTGGAACCGAATAATAGGGTACCCTATTTAATTGGGTAGGTTCCGGTTCCACTTATTTAGGAACCGATTTTTTCCGGGTAGGTTCCGGTTCCATGCGGAACCGGAACCGAAACCGGTTTTGCTCACCCCTACCCGCGACCCGACCCGATACGCGCGGGTTTAATTAAAAAAATCCACTTGACCCGAAATTTTCGGGTTGGGTAACGGGTTTGACACTAAAACCCGACCAGACCCTATAATATTTTTGTTATTTTTCTAAAAAAATTAATGAATTTTTAAAGTTTTTATTATTATTTCATTTGTGTTATTACTTTTGTTGTATTAAAATTTTATATATATGATAATTTTCGAAACATAAAATAACTAATATTTATATTTCAAAATAATTAATTCATTAAAAAAAAAATATTTACTTTTCGCCGACCCGACAACCCGGCCCGACCCACGTTCGATCGAGTTTTACCTTCATGTGACTTGACCCGCGATCCGACCTCTGTGCGACCCGACCTGACCCATGAACACCCCTACTGGTTATGCCATGTAGGCATGGCAAGTAGACCCAGATCCGCATGGACCCGGACGATCCGGGTCCGGGATTAAAAATTCCTAACTCGGGTCTTACAAATTAGGACCCGGGCGAATCCGGCCCCGGAATCGCACGGGTCCGGCCCGGGTAGACCTAGGTCTGAAAAAATAATTAAAAATAAATATATTAAATTAAAATATAATGAAAAATATAAAAAAAATATGCATATATATAAAAAAATGTAATAGAATATAATTAAAAAATATAAAAGAATTGAAATAAAACTAATAAAATTGACAAAATCCAAATATAATTATAAAATAATATAATTAAAAATTAAAAAAAATAATAAAACCGGATATCTGGATCGTGATCGGATAAACCCGGATCCGAACCATGTATATTTACTCGGATCCAGAACCGCACCCAAATTCATAAAAATACTTCCGGATCCGACCGGACCCGAGTCTGGATCCGGATTTTGCTATCCCGGCCCATGTGGTGAACGATGCCATAATGCCTTTACAAGATAAGAAACACCAAAAATTAGTATTTGGTTTCCTGCTTTCCGCAGCAAACAAATGAATGAAGCACACGAAGCCAGTACTGGTATCAAGCATTCAAAATCTGCGCGCCATCAATGGCCAAATTCAGCGAGCTCTGCAGGCCCTCGACCGTGACGCGTACGGCCGACTCATCCAACACTTCACCGATAACCGCCTTCCTCGTCAAGGCAAGCAACTCCACGCGCGCCTCGTCCTCTACTCGGTAACACCCGACAACTTCATTGCATCGAAACTCATTAATTTGTACTCGAAGTCTAATAACCTAGTTCAAGCCCACCACGTGTTCGTTAAAATTCCCCACAAAAATACCTTTTCTTATAATGCCATGCTTCTCGGCGTACTCCGTTCACGACATGTATGATGATATATTAAGGCTGTTTTCGTCTTTTTCTTCTTTGTATCCAGAAGATTTGAAGCCTGATAACTTTACGATTACGTGTGTTTTAAAGGCATTGACTGCTTTGTTTCGTAACTCTAGATTGGCTAAGGAGGTTCATTGTTACGTTTTGCGATGTGGGCTTGATTCAAGTTTGTTTCTTTTTAATGGTTTGATTACGTTTTATTCAAAATGTGACGATATTGCTTCGGCGAGAGCATTGTTTGATAGGATGCCAAAGAGAGATATCGTGTCTTGGAATTCGATGATTGCTGGGTATTCCCAAGGAGGGTGTTATCAAGAGTGTAAAGCGTTGTTCAGAGAGATGTTAAATTCACCGATGTTGAGACCGAATGGGGTGACAGTTGTTAGTGTTTTGCAGGCGTGTGGGCAATCAAATGATATTGTTTGTGGAATGGAAGTTCAAAACTTTGTAATTGGGAGTCAAATTAAAGTGGATATTTGGATTTGTAATGCGTTGATTGGAATGTATGCAAAATGTGGTAGTTTTGATTATGCAAGGGCATTATTTGATGAGATGAGTGATAAGGATGAAGTTTCTTATAATGCAATTATTACTGGTTACATGATTCATGGGTTTGTTGAGGAAGCCATGGATCTGTTTCAAGAAATGAAACAACCGGGATTGCATACATGGAATACTTTGATTTCAGGTCTTGTTCAGAATAATCGCCACGATGGAGTTTTAGATTTGGTTAGAGAAATGCAGGCTTCTGGTCTTCGACCAAATGAAGTGACAATTTCAAGCATTTTTTCAATGTTTTCCCATTTCTCAAACCTAAAAGGAGGGAAAGAGATACACGGCTATGCTGTTAAAAATAGGTATGATAACAATATCTACGTTGCAACTGCCATTATTGATACTTATGCAAAGACAGGGTTTCTTCATGGAGCACAACAGGTTTTTGATCAGTTCGTAGGTCGGAGCTCGATTATCTGGACAGCAATAATCTCAGCCTATGCTGCCCATGGGGATGCCAATGCGGCTCTTAGTCCTTTTAATGAGATGCTGAACAATGGTATTCATCCTAACCGAGTCACATTTACAGTAGTGTTGTCAGCTTGTGCTCATTCGGGGTTGGTGGATAAAGCTTGGGCCATCTTCAATGCCATGTCTAGGGTATATGGCACTCAGCCCTCAGTCGAGCATTATACTTGCATGGTAGGGGTTCTAAGTAGAGCCGGAAGACTATCTGAAGCAACAGAATTTGTATCTAAAATGCCAGTTGAACCAAGTGCTAAGGTTTGGGGTGCATTGCTTCATGGGGCTTCCATTTCTGGTGATGTTGAACTCGGGAAGTTTGTTTGTGATCATCTGTTTGAGATTGAGCCTGAAAATACTGGAAATTACATCATCATGGCAAATTTGTACTCCCAAGCTGGAAGATGGGACGAAGCTGATAGGGTCAGGAGAAAAATGAAGGAAATTGGGTTGACGAAAATCCCAGGCCGTAGTTGGATTGAATGCAGTGGAGGGTTACAAAGCTTTGTTGGAAATGACACATCAAATGATAAAAGTGAAGAGATATATCTAATATTGGAAAGATTACTTGGGTTAATGACAGATGAAGGTTATGCTTTACTGGATAAGTTTGATGAGGAGAAGGCTTATGTTTGAAATCAAACCATAGGTATCCGAATCACTATAACAAACGAGGAGTGAGGTGCCAAATCCAATGTACAAGGTACTTTTCTAAGGCCACGTTTTTGCTTGTTCACATTTGAGAATTGAGAGACGCCCAGCAAGTCAAACATAGTATTGATATTGTTAAGGAAATATTATTATGAAAACAATATTAAGGAAATATTATCTCTTTATTTTTATCAATCTCCAAGATAGAATTTCTAGTATCCATAAGGTTTGTGATTTTATTGTACATAATTATATGTTTTATTTCCTATTTTGATTTTTTATGTAGCTTATATAAAGACCTCTACAATTGTAAATATAATATAGAGTGAATTCAAGATTTTCTTTCATTATCTAACATGGTATCAGACATTAGGTTCTGACTTTTCTAATTTTGTTCTCTCTAATTCTTATCGGCGTGTGGGGGATCGTGACTTCCATAATTGCGTGACCCTCAAGCGCCCCTTGCGTACTGCCACTTTGCCTCGCCACCTTCACTGCGCCATATTATCTTTATTGCCAAATTTTCCCAATTCACAAACCCTTACCTTGTTAAGTTTTCTTAGAATTATTTTTCTTCACTTGCGGTTTGCTTCACTCGAATAACACCACTGGCTTTGACTCAATTACTCTCGAAAGGCCAAGCCTCATACTATTTCTTGTACGGCTTTCCAAGCCCCTGCAAAGCTGGATAAAAGTTTGACATCTTGGTTACTCCAGCTACTCTGTGCCCGTGTGCAAGTTCAAGGTCATCAGCTCATTATTATGCTTCATCAAAAATTTTCTTTTCAGATTACAGTTCTCTCTCGGGATTCGGCTCTCTGTCGGGATTTTGCTCCCTCTCTGGCTTCGGTTCTCTCAGGCTTAGGCTCTCTCAAGCTTCGGCACCCTCTCGAGATTTCACTCCCTCTCGAGCTTCAGCTCTCTCTTGAGCTTCGGCTCCCTCTTCGAAGTTTGTAGGTTAAAGCTCATCACCTATCTCAAAGTTTCTAACCTCCAAGTTTCAAGACTTCCAGTTCCAAGACTCCGCTCTCCGATTTCAAAATTTGAATAAAGATCAGCAATAAATTTGTTCAAAGCTGTTGAGTTAAGCCCGATAATTAGTATATCATCTACATAGATAAGAATTAAGATGAGTAGATGACTGATTATTCTTCATGTTTGATAAATAAAGAACTATACGCCTTTGAGTTATAAAAGTTCCACTACACTAGACCTCTTAAATTTGTCATACCAAGCTCTAGGAGCATGTTTTAAACAAACAATTCGGTTTTTTCCTAAATAGTATATTGTAATTATTTTTAATTATCGATTCGGTTTTTTTGGTTTTTTTAAATTACCATTTTCTCTAATAGTATATTATTCAATATCTATTGAAGAAAGTTTAATAATTATTAAATTCAATGAATATTCTTAATATTCTTAATTTTATAAGAAAATGATAATCTATCGGACAAAGTTTTGCATTGAGATTTTTTCATCACATCATTTGTATTCTCATTTTGATATTACAAGCTCAATGAAATAATGATTTCGAATAAAAATATAATAGCATTCATGTGGTTGAACTCACCTAAAATTTTGATTAAGTGAGACATTATATAAAAAAAAAAAAAAAAAAAAAAAAAAAAAAAAAAAAAAAGGTCTTATAGAGGCGAACTATATATTGAAGAAAGTCTGGTACCTTAATAAACTGCATCCAAAGTTGCAGGATACCTTCTCTCTCACGAATTTGCCAATTTATAACTTGCACTTTCGTATCCATTTATGCAAAGCATCATAACTTCGAGATAGTATATCATATTTCGAGTGTATATATTATTTATGTGACTCAGCTACTATGAGAGAGACATATACCCCAGAAACATAATATAATTTTTCCATCAACTTCTTCCTCATGCATTTCGGGAACATAGCCTAACGTTTTCATGTGGTCGACCAAACAATCTAACACAAAAATTTGAATACTGGTTATTGCCGTAAAGCCTCTACAAGAGAAGAAACACCAAATTTTAGTATTTGGTTTCCGCAGCAAACAAATGAATGATGCAAACGAAGCCAGTACTAGTATCAAGCATTCAAAATCTGCGCGCCATCAATGGCCAAATTCAGCGAGCTCTGCAGGCCCTCGACCGTGACGCGTACGGACGACTCATCCAACACTTCACCGATAACCGCCTTCCTCGGCAAGGCAAGCAACTCCACGCGCGCCTCGTCCTTTACTCGGTAACACCCGACAACTTCATTGCATCGAAACTCATTAATTTGTACTCGAAGTCTAATAACCTAGTTCAAGCCCACCACGTGTTCGTTAAAATTCCCCACAAAAATACCTTTTCTTATAATGCCATGCTTCTCGCGTACTCCGTTCACGACATGTATGATGATATATTAAGGCTGTTTTCGTCTTTTTCTTCTTTGTATTCAGAAGATTTGAAGCCAGATAACTTTACGATAACGTGTGTTTTAAAGGCATTGACTGCTTTGTTTCGTGACTCTAGATTGGCTAAGGAGGTTCATTGTTACGTTTTGCGATGTGGGCTTGATTCAAGTTTGTTTCTTTTTAATGGTTTGATTACGTTTTATTCAAGATGTGACGATATTGCTTCGGCGAGAGCATTGTTTGAAAGGATGCCAAAGAGAGATATCGTGTCTTGGAATTCGATGATTGCTGGGTATTCCCAAGCTGGGTGTTATCAAGAGTGTAAAGCATTGTTTAGAGAGATGTTAAATTCACCGGTGTTGAGACCGAATGGGGTGACAGTTGTTAGTGTTTTGCAGGCGTGTGGGCAATCAAATGATATTGTTTGTGGAATGGAAGTTCAAAATTTTGTAATTGGGAGTCAAATTAAAGTGGATATTTGGATTTGTAATGCGTTGATTGGAATGTATGCAAAATGTGGTAGTTTTGATTATGCAAGAGCATTATTTGATGAGATGAGTGATAAGGATGAAGTTTCTTATAATGCAATTATTTCTGGTTACATGATTCATGGGTTTGTTGAGGAAGCCGTGGATCTGTTTCAAGAAATGAAACGACCGGGATTGAATACATGGAATACTTTGATTTCAGGTCTTGTTCAGAATAATCGCCACGAGGGAGTTTTAGATTTGGTTAGAGAAATGCAGGCTTCTGGTCTTCGACCAAATGGAGTGACAATTTCAAGCATTTTTCCAATGTTTTCCCACTTCTCGAACCTAAAAGGAGGGAAAGAGTTACACGGCTATGCTGTTAAAAATAGGTATGATCGCAATATCTATGTTGCAACTGCCATTATTGATACTTATGCAAAGACAGGGTTTCTTCATGGAGCACAACGGGTTTTTGATCAGTTCGTAGGTCGGAGCTTGATTATCTGGACAGCAATAATCTCAGCCTATGCTGCCCATGGGGATGCCAATGCGGCTCTTAGTCTTTTTAATGAGATGCTGAACAATGGTATTCACCCTGACCGAGTCACATTTACAGCAGTGTTGTCAGCTTGTGCTCATTCGGGGTTGGTGGATAACGCTTGGGGCATCTTCAATGCCATGTCTAGGGTATATGGCATTCAGCCCTCAGTGGAGCATTATACTTGCATGGTAGGGGTTCTAAGTAGAGCCGGAAGACTATCTGAAGCAACAGAATTTGTATCTAAAATGCCAGTTGAACCAAGTGCTAAGGTTTGGGGTGCATTGCTTCATGGGGCTTCCATTTCTGGTGATGTTGAACTCGGGAAGTTTGTTTGTGATCATCTGTTTGAGATTGAGCCTGAAAATACTGGAAATTACATCATCATGGCAAATTTGTACTCACAAGCTGGAAGATGGGACGAAGCTGATAGGGTCAGGAGAAAAATGAAGGAAATTGGGTTGACGAAGATCCCAGGCCGTAGTTGGATTGAATGCAGTGGAGGGTTACAAAGCTTTGTTGGAAATGACACATCAAATGATAAAAGTGAAGAGATATATCTAATATTGGAAAGATTACTTGGGTTAATGACAGATGAAGGTTATGCTTTACTGGATAAGTTTGATGAGGAGAAGGCTTATGTTTGAAATCAAACCATAGGTATCCGAATCACTATAACAATCGAGGAGTGAGGTGCCAAATCCAATGTACAAGGTACTTTTCTAAGACCACGTTTTTGCTTGTTTTAAGAGACGCCCAGCAAGTCAAACATAGTATTGAGATTGTTAAGGAAATATTATTATGGAAATAATATTAAGGAAATATTATCTCTTTATTATAGAATCAATATCCAAGATAGAATTCCTAGTATCCATAAGATTTGTGATTTTATTATATTTCCCTATTATATGAAGATTTCCTATATTCATTATTATTGTACATAATTATATGTTTTCTTTCATATTTTGATTTTCTATATAGCCTATATAAAGACCCCTACAATTGTAAATATATTATAGAGTGAATTCAAGACTTTCTTTCATTATATAATATGGTATCAGACACTATAGTTTGAAAACTCCATTTGAGGCGCGCCTCGAGATGTCGCCTCACGGCCATGGCGCGTCGAGGCTATATCCTCAGACCGAATTTTCAACAGGCTTGCCTCAAAGGCTTTAGGCAATCTGCCTCATGACATCTCGAGTCAAGGCGGCCTGAGGCGGATGCCTCAACCGAAAGCCCTAAAATTATTATTTTTTAAACAACTTAAAATATTATATAAGGGAGCTAAAAATTGAGACCGAGAATCCCGAATTGAGCTTCTTAATAGACTAAAAAGCTATCGAAAATCAAATTTCTAATTTTGAAATTTTAATCGACAGTGTCGTTAATTGCATTGATAGGGTAGTTTGACCCCGATGTTTCACCGAAAATGACAAATAATTATTATCTTTAAAAATAATTAACATTTACTATTATATTTATTCATTAGTTATAACTTGTTATTAATAAATTTATTTGTGATAGGAATTATATATGATGACGACTAGGGTTGTTCGCGGTGCGGTTCAGGTCAGTTTTTTCGTTTTTCACTTCAAATCGCCCGGGTTGGCGGATTGGGAAATTAGAAACCGAAACCGCAAATTTGATAAGGAAAACTGCGGCGGTTCGGGTTGGCGGTTGGGCGATTCGGGTCGGCGGTTTGGATTATAAATTTTTTTAAAGAAATTTTGTGTGTTTTCACATAATAATTGAAGAGAAAAAATACATAATTTTCATTTAGACATTGCATATTGTCCTTCGTCATTAAATATCTTAAATTTCATGGTTAAAGAAGAAGAAAAATATAAAATAATATCTAATTTTAACGCGGGTTGGCGGTTTAGGCGATTCAAGTCGCGGTTTGAGTCAAAATTTGCGGTTTTGGGCAGTCGGGTCACGGATAGGTCAAAACCGCACACCGACCCAAAATTTGCGGTTCGGTTCCGATTGACCCGAAATAATTTTTAATTTTTTTTCAAATCGCGCGGTGCGGTTCGGGTTGGGTTGCGATTTGACCCGAAATCGTGATCACCCCAAATGATGACGTTTTGGAGAATGACACTTCAAACACACATTTCATGATATTAGACACAAATGATAGCTTATTTAGAAACTAGCAGTCAATTTACTCCATGAACATATTTTATTGTGTTTCATTTTGTTTAGTTTTGATGAATGATTTTATATATTAATTGATATGGATTTATTGTGGATGATTTATTTTGATGCTTTTAGTTTTTTCGTGTTCGAATTGCCTCGAGGCTGCCCGCCTCGCCTTACTCGGGTTGACCGTCTCGCACTGTATACAGAGTTTTTGAACCTTGTCAGACACCAGCTTCAGACTTTTCTAGTTTCGTTCTCTTTAATTCTCATCAGCGCCTGGGGGATCCCGACTACCATAATTACGTGACCCTCACGCGCCCCCTTGTCTACTGCCACCTTGCCTCGCCACCTTCATTGCGCCGTATTATCTCTATTGCCAAATTTTCCCAATTCACAAACCCTTACCTTGTTAAGTTTTCTTAGAATTATTTTTCTTCACTTGTGGCTTGCTTCACTCGAATAACACCATTGGCTTTGACTCAATTACTCTCGAAAATCCAGGCCTCTACCATTTCTTGTGCGGCTTTCCTGGCCATTGTAAAGCTGTACAAAAGTTTGACATCATGGTTACTCCAGCTACTATGTGGTCGTTTGCAAGTCCAATGTCATCCTCTCATTATTATACTTCATCAGAAAACTTTCTTTCAGATTTCGGCTCTTTGTTGGGTTTCGGCTCTTTGTCGGGATTTCGCTTCCTCTCTGGCTTCGGCTCTCTGCCGGGATTTCGCTCTTTCTCTGGCTTCGGCTCTCTCAGGCTTCGACTCCCTTTTGAGCTTCGGCTCCCCCTTCGGGCTTCGTAGGTTAAAGTTTATCACTTATCTCAAAGTTTCTAACCTCCAAGTTTCAAGATTTTTAGTTTCAAGATTCCGTTCTCCGATTTCAAGATGCAACCTTAAGTTTGTTCCTTCGTCACCAGCTTGAGTTTTTTTGGGGGTGTTAAGGAAATATTATTGTTAAGGAAATATTATTATGAAAACAATATTAAGGAAATATTATCTCTTTATTATGGAATCAATCTCCAACATAGAATTCCTAGTGTCATTAGGATTTGTGATTTTATTATATTTCCTTATTATATAAAGATTTTCTATATTCATTACATAATTATAAGTTTCCTTTCCTATTTTGGTTTTTTATGTAACTTATATAAAGACCCATACAATTGTAAATATAATATAAAGTGAATTCAAGACTTTCTTTCATTATCTAACAAGAGATACTTCTTAGCATCACTGAGATGTTGGAGTAGATTAGAGAAAATCCCATTTTTGTGGAAATTTTGCATAGTCTGGCCAATGTAGCCACAACACTAAAATGTTAGAAGCAGAAGTATTTACTTCTGCTTGTAATTTAACCTATTTATTCTTTTTCAATAGAGAGGATGCAGTTAGGTGGAACAATGAGCTAGAGGGGCTGCTCATTTCTTTCACCATAATATTTGTTTGTGTGCTAGCTGTTTAGCTTCCCACATGTTGAAGAGCTTTGAGTAGGCTGGCTGCTGGTTGGTACATCCAATGATCCAATTTGTCTTTTGCTTTGAATTAAATTAGCCAACAAGGCAACATGAAGGTTAGAAAGTTAGAAACAGTGTACATTAGCTTTTAATATTTTTTTGTTGATATCTTAGGAATTCAATGAAAAATGCAAATGCACTTTGGATTTTTTATTTTATGAAATCGCTGGAAATTCCGCCGCCAAACCATCTCTTCTGGGTTTAAGCGGAACAAGTAAAACCCCCGGTTATCCAAGACTCTTACAAGAAACACACTCCCTGAATTCGAACCCAAGACCTGAAGGTCAGATCATGAGTCCTACACCACCAAGTCATGTCCTTTGATGACGCACTTTGGATCCCACTCTAAAGAAATTTCTACAATTTTCTTGAGAAATCAAGATAGAAACATCTTGGAGAATATGAGAGTACACTTTCTGTAGTTAATTTTTTAATTTTTTTATTATTTTTTGGGGGCCATGTGAGCTTTCAGTTTTTGAAACAAACTTTTGAACTGGTGCACTTAGGATTACTTTCAACAGTATTAGCTTTTAATCATCACTTGAACAAGAAGAATAACCAGATGCCACTTTCATTTTTAGCTCTTTGCTTTTAGGGCTTTTATCTCTCTTTCTTTTGTTCTTGTGAGTAACCTTTACTTGTAGTTAAAGCATCCAATGTCAGAACTTTGGGCCATACACACCATAGTTTATTAATTATCTATATTTAGTCCTCACTGTAATTTGGCTGTCACAAATCATCATCATCATCATGTCTCCTCTTTGATATGCCTAATTGCACATATCACCATAATGCCCTTAATATACATTTACCAAATTCTCTGTAAAGTGTGGACAGGTCCCCAAGGGGTGTGGCTTGGTGGTTTAGGGTCTAGGATCTCACCTTGAGGTTCTGGGTTCGAATCCAGAGGGTACATTTCTTGTAAGAATCTGGGACAGTCGGTGGTTTTACCTGCGCCGCGGCCCAGAATGGGTGGTTTGGTGGCGGGATTCATTGTTCCAAAAAAAAGTGTGGACAGATAGGTCAATGGACTCATGTTTACTGTGTGGAATCACAAACTTTTTTCAAGATCCAAGGTCCAGCAACATGTACAAATCGAGATGAAGGCGGTGCATGTTAGTGTGAAGGGTGACACAGTTGCTAAATTCCACTAAGTTTTGCATTGTTACTAATAATTTAGTTTATAGGGGACAAGAGAAAAGAGCCATTGATGGGCCAAATGTTTATTTTCTCTTCTACTTGTTTTTTTCTTTCACTTGATCAAGGCACAAGATAATAAAAAGAAATGAATGTTTGAACTTTGAACTGGACACATGCTTGTGGACAAAGAACCCACATTCTCAGCCAACCCATTATATTCTACTCCACAACCTCTGTTTTTTTTTTTTTTTTTTATCGTTGAAAATCTCAATCGCTAATCCATCTCTTTCGGGCTTAAATGGAGAAGGTAAAATCTCTGATAATCCCATACTCTTACAAGAAACGCACTCACTGAATTCGAACTCATGACCTCAATATGAGTTCCTGAATCCTATATCATCAAGCCACATCCCTTAGGAACGACTCCACAACCTTTCTCTCTTCTTTTCCACCCATAATTGCTCAAGTCTCTTGAAGCAATGGTAGTGGGAGTCACAATTTAATACAATTTTTTTTTAATGGAAAATTATAATTAGTCTTGAAAATGAAAATTTTCAAGCCCTACATCGGTGACTCGTATGCCTTAAACTAGGAGTCAGTGTTACGGGATGGCTTTTGAAGATCACAAAGTTAGATTCGTCCAACACTTTCTACTGCACTGGTCTAGTAAGTTAGTCTAGATTGAGTCCGTAAGTACAAGCTTAAAGTCAAATGATAATATAAATAAGGAAAAACCCACCTTGAGACCCTTGTACTCTCAATGTTTTTTACATTGCACCCCTTTACTAAATTTTCTACACATTGCACCCCTGCACTCTCAAAAAATTGACATTCCACCCTTATTTTAACGGTAAGTTAACAGAGTTGAGAAATATTCTGACATCCTCGGATTGGACCGAGCAAATTTTTTTACTTTGATGTTATGTTAGGGAGCATAAATATTCCGCCCCTTCTGATACATTCAAAAATCCAACTAATTTATTGCAAAAATTAGATCAAAACTACGATTCTTTGCAAAAATTAGCTGGCAATAAAGATACTGGGAAAAGGGCGGAATGTCAATTTTTTGATTCATGATTCTTCTCAATTAACAGAGCGTGTATTACACGCTAACGGATTCTGTGAAATAAGGGTGGAATGTCAATTTTTTGAGAGTGCAGAGGTGTAATGTGTAGAAAATTTAGTACATGGGTGTAATGTAAAAAACACTGAGAGTACATAGGTGCAATGTGTAGAAAATTTAGTACAATGGTGCAATGTAAAAAACATTGGGAGTACAGGGGCCTCAAGGTGGGTTTTTCCTTTAAATAAATGACATAATCTACGAGCATTCAAACAACAATCTCTATATATTCAAGAGGAGGGGTTGAATTGGGTAATGACTAAATATTACGGAATTAAAAATCTTTTCAATTTTATGGTATTAAGTTAATAGTTTTACCAATTTAAATTATGATCAATATTCATAATCATAGTATATTACCAAAAAACAAATTACTAAATAATATACAAATAAAAAATATAACTTGCTATAAATAAAAGCAGTTTAGAGATAAAGAAAATGACACTGGATTTATAGTTATTCGATCATTATTTGCCTATGTCTACTCCCTCATGCCACACTTGAAGCTTTATACTATGTTTAAAGTGATCACACACTTTACACCGAGAGTTTTCGATTGCTCACTCATAAACCAATAGTTTTTCGTGGTTCATTCCAAACCAAGGGTTCTTCTAGGTTCACCTAAAACCTTTTACAACACCAAAAATTTTGTTCATAGGTTCACTCTTTAATGTTTACATCCAAAAACCACTCTTTTGAATATACCCACTCAATAATGGATTTCTCAACCACAAGTGTTTGAAGATAAGAAAGTTTTTCAACACCACTTGAGCACTCACAAAGGATAAAGAAGATTTAGGATGTGAGTTTCTAACCCAAGTATTGCAAGCTTACTAAATGTGTGTGAAGGCGTAGTGTGTAAGCTTAGTTTGATAATAATGAGAGTGTTTAATAAAGAAGATTTAAGTTACTATCAATGTGTTTGCCATGAAAGATAATGTAGAAAGGTGCAAGATCTAGGCAAAAACGAAATTGGGGCTCAATATATAAGGTGAAAATTGCCCAAGCTCTCTGTCCTGAGACCGGTATGTCAGTCCTGTAAATATAATAGTTATATTACCGTTGAAGATTAAAGCGTACCAAATCATATTACTGACCAGTATGGTGACTGGTATATGTCGGTTAGCTAATCGGTATGAGGACCGGTATGATCAGTTTCGGTTCCAATAGCTGTGCAAACTCTAGACTGACCGGTATGGGAGACCAGTATGGAGTAGCCTGGTATGGGAGACCAGTATTATTGATCTGTTAATAAATTATAAATTATATCACTAGTATTATTTTATACATTTATTATATTATTTAGTATAAAATAAAATATGGAAGAGAATTAGACTAAAGTGTAACTAAAATATATTTATTAAGATAATTAAGTAAAATAATTTTCAAAAAAAAAAAACTAGATTCTATGATTTTCTAGAAATATCATATTTGTATATTTTATCATTATTTTTAATGAATTAACAATGATAAAAAAAAATGTTTATTATTTTATCACAGTAAAAACACAGATTAATTTATTGACTTGTTGATTTTATGTGGTGACAAAGTATTATAATAATAATATAGGGAGAGGGACAATGGCAATCTCCCTTCATAAAAAATAATAATAATAATAATAATAATAATAAATAAATAAATAAAATCAAAGTTTTAGAATTAAAAATGTGATGTTAAAAGTAGTGAATGCCAAAGAAAGAACATTTATGATCGTTGTCTAATGAAATAGCATATGGCCATGACAAACCCTAATACTAGTAAATTGTCATTATTTCACAAATTGCTTCTACAAACATAAGAAAACGTACGTAATTAATGTAGCTTAATCATCTCCAATTCTTTTGAAAAAGACGTGTTGATATTCTAATTAATAATTATCTCAATAATTAACAATTATTCTAATTAATAATTATATGCAAATAAAATTTCAAGTGGTTGCCTCAATGGTAAAAGGCTTGAGCTTGAGTGCGACTTATATGTATTGATATGTGTTTGAAAACTTCTGAGAACACGGAGCACATATCCCTAAGATTAGTGAGGCGCAGACACATCAGTTATAAAAAAATATATATATATACACGCTCAAATAATCCTACACATCATAGAATTCTTAAATACCATATAAAAAATATAGGATTAATTGTAGTAAACGTAACTACGACCTAAATTAACTCAAATATATTAATTGGAGTCTAATGGGTAGTTGTCTTATCTCCTATTCTTAAGCACATAACCACCATATTATTAGAGAAATATATATATTTTTTTAGTGGGACTTTTAACCATTTAAAAATATATCATCATGCATATTAAAGAGTAAATGCTTCTTAGGTTTAAGCTAACTTTCTTAAAAATAACTTAAAATGGTATTTTTAAGTTATTTAATACGTTAGATTTTTATTTTATATCATATAAATAAAAGTAGTATTTTGTACTTAAAAACTAAACCCAATTGCTATTTAAACTACAATAATTAATTAGATAACTAGCTTAAATTGGGGATGACAAAACTCCCCATGAAGATGAGAGCCCAAGGGAATTGGAATGTTAAGGATAAGATGATAATTTTTTATATCCGTTGGTTGGATAAATTGAATATAATAATTACTCAATCAATGAAATCCAAATATGAGCATGGATCAGAATGAGGACTTGTGAGAACCCAATACATTAGGAACAAATAAGGTGATAATTTTCGTAGAAAAATACATATATATTATTAGCGTTCTCATATCATATCCGGCCGCTTTTCATCCTTAGTCTAAATTTTAAACTAAGGGAAATTTACCAAGTTAATAAATATCAACACTAACAAATATCAATAATGTTAAACTTGACTTATCTCCAATTCCAATGATAATGACAAGAGAAATTTACCCAAGTAAAGGAACTATAGGAGTTTATGGTCATTAGAATAATAAATCATCATGAGCAAATTAACCACAAAAAAATGAAAATAAATAAATAAATAAATAAATAAATAAAAAACCACATATAAATTGAGTCTCCTCAAATCTCCCACGCTCAAAGAGCTATCATGGAAGAAGAAACAATCATAATCACAGCTCTCTCCACTCTCACTCCAAATGAACTCAAAGATCTCACACACACCATTCTCTCATTCTCCGATCACCGCCGCCGCCGTATCTCCGCCGTCATCTCCTCTCCAATCCTCTTCTCTCTCACCCTCCACCACCTCCACTCCCTTTCTCTCCCAAACAAAACCCTACTCATCGCTCGCCACCTTCTCTTTTCTCTTCATCTCATAACTCAACAATTTCATCAAACACCTTCTCATTATCATCAATATCACTCGTTAAGAACTTATCATCGCATCAAACAACGTGATCTTGACACCGTTTTGCTTCTGCTTTTGCTCTGCGAAGTCCACCAGCAAAACCCAGAAGCGCTTTTGGCCCCACCAGCGGAATGGCCGGTGGTTTTGAGTAAGCGCTTTTGTGAAAGCGCTTTATCTCTCAGTGGTATCATCGGTAGTGCTTATGAAGGGGCGGCTTTGTTGCCGTATATTGAGATGGTGACGAGGTGTAGGAGGTTTGTTAATGTAATGGGAGGAGGTGGGGGGAAGGAGGGGAGAGAGGTGGCAGCGGCAGTGGAAGCGGTGGTGGGACTGCCGTCGGTGGAGGTGAAATGCAGCGCCGGCGCCGATCAGTGTGTTATATGTAAAGAAGAAATGAGAGAAGGGAGAGACGTTTGTGAGTTGCCGTGCGAGCATTTGTTTCACTGGGGCTGTATTTTGCCATGGCTGAAGAAGAGGAACACGTGTCCTTGTTGCAGGTTTCGGCTTCCGACAGATGATGTTTATGAAGAGATCGAACGGTTGTGGGAGGTTCTGGCTAAAGTTACCGGCGGCGGCAGTTTGGACGGAGAATGCACGTGATTAAAAATTTATGCATGTGACACGTGGCGGAATCAAGAGGGCAGAAGATTGATTTCACAATGATATGGTGTATGCAGAGGATCACTTGTTTGTTGAAGAAGACACTTGTGGTTAAGGTTGCTGGCAGAATTTGTATTTTTGTATTATGTATATATCTAATATCTATAATATTTTGATAAATCAAAAAATTTTCAATTAGAAATTAATTTATGGTTGGAACAACTCTAACCATATTAATTCAATGTAAAAAATTATTCACTATTTGTTATATTATTTTCTGATGGTTGAAATTTTATTAAAGATAAAATCTAAATAGGAAATTGTTGGCGTATACAACAAATGGACATTGTGGGTCCTTTTTATTCAGAAATCTATGAAGTATCCCCTCGGATGATCCAGATTATTCCCTTTCAATGATGTGTATAGTTTGATGATATATATATATATACCGTTTGATATAGAGTTTAATAAGTTTATGAGCTAATTTATACTCTCAGTACAATATTTATAAGCTAGCTTATACGTAGAGTTTAATGAAGTGTAAAGAGTTTAAATTATAACTTATTCCCTTCCAATGATGTATATAGTTCGATAACATGTATGTACCGTTTGATATACAGTTTATTGAGCTTATAAGTCATAGCTTATACTCTCTGTACAATACTTATAAGCATTGTTTTAAAAATCGGTAAGAGGAGGCGCTGCGTCGTCGTCTTGCTGTGAAGGAGCGTCGAGGCGTCTGCCTCTGGTGGCCTTTTGTGATTTCCCGTACCGTAACGAGTGAGGCGGCCGTCTCAAGCCGCCTCACGCCCACTGCGTTAAAAGTGGGTATTTTTTTTTACCCACAAAATGTATTTTTGCCTCTTTGGCATCTCTCTATGGCTCTCTCTGCCTCTATCTTTGCTTCTCCGGCACGAAGGTAAGCTCTCTCTCTCAGCAAACATGTGTATAAAATTAGGTCAATATTGTGTATTAAAATTAGATTGTTTGTGTTTCTGGTATTTTTTAATTTGACTCAAATTTCATGCTGCTGGACACAAATAATAACATATTCAGTGATTAAGTTGTATTTTGAATATATTTGAATGATGGGTAAATGAATGTGTTTTAGACTTGTTGATGTTTTTATTATGCTGATTTTATGATTTTAATTTTTGTTTTATGTTCGGATTGAGACGCCTCGAGCAGTCTGCCTCGTGCATCAACGACTGATTGCCTCGAGACATTATCCATATTTTTAAACATTACTTATAAACTAGTTTGATGATTCGTCACCAAGAATGCTCCGTAATTTGATGGATCAGAAATTATATGTGCTCTAAGAAGAAAATATAGAAACAAGTTACAAGACCCTTTTATTGAATTGTTTTCCATACTTCCACAAGTGATACACTAAATAGATAAAAAGAAGATAATAAATATTCATTTCGCATTTAAATTTTGAATATATATTTTATTTTAAAACCCTAAACTAGATAGTTTTCTAATACTCTCCCGCAAACTGTGCCGAGACTGGAGGGAGAGTTTGGTAGTATCAATGACTTGGTATGCCGAAACTTGCCACATTATTGTGGTACGCCGAAACTGTGGCGTATGTTTGTTATAATAAACCTATAACCTTGACTACATCCTTATAAATTCATCATCAAGTAACATCATGCATATTACAATGCAATAAAAACCGTACATAAAAATGAGGTTTTACCTGCTCCGCTTAAACCCGAAATGAGTGGTTTGGCGGCGAGGTTTCCAACAATTCAAAAAAAAAAAAAAGGATAGAGTGATTCTCTTCTATCATGTTACTAATAAGTCCATGCATTCAAACTATATTCGAACAGAAAATAATAACTTCCACACTAGCTAGGTGTTATTAAGTTTTACAATGAAGATTTTCAAAATTAGGAAAAGAAACTACAAAAGATACAAAACTAAACTGAAATATAAGCCAATTATCAAGTAACATCTTCCACTCCCAGCAACTTACCTCGCATATCCTGCAATTTACTCTGTGAACCTATAGAAAATTAACAAGCACCTTTGAACCATTAACCTAACCCATCTTAAAACACCATACAAGAAACATCAGAAATTCTGAAGCAACTGACTAAATCTCTTACGGGACCTAGGGTTTGAAACAAAACATTTTTTTTGTTGTAGAAACTAACAGTCTGACACGAGCCTAATTAGTTTTCTATCTGACAGCCTAACATTCAAATTTCAATCGACCCATTAGATGCTTCCAATGATCGAATATAAGCAAGCAGTAGCAAGTAACATATGGATTTAATGCTCCCCTGATCCTACAGAAAAATGCGCTTAAATTGAAAGATGGCAGTCCAAAAGTAGTATTCCAACAACTAATACAATAAAGTCCACGGTTAGAATTAAAACTGTGATTAGGACACAGATACAGGCTTACCCTTTGTCCTTGATCTCCTTTTTTTCTTGGGGATAGAACCCAAAAGAAAATAAAATTAAAAACACTAAATTATGCATGCCTGAAAATCTAATGACCACAATCGTTTAATTTATATCTAAGCACACTAACTTCTGATGGGAACTGGGAAGTATCAAAGTCTGACCTAGATCCTACCAGTAGAACAAGTCACCATCATAACCCATATGTAATGAAAACACCAAGTGAAATTAAACTTGTGTTATGATGGTGAAATGAAAATACCAAGTGAAATTAAACTGGAGATCAAATCATACCAAACCACGCTCATTCTCAGAAATTCCAACAGACTTTGATTTAGTCAAGGAAAGACGGTAAACAAAACCCCAATACCCTAAAATAAGGCAAAACAATACATTTTTAAACCTAGAATCATAGGATCAGAATATGAGAAACCTGTATATTAGGTTGCTACAGTTGTCTCTATCTTGATCATGAAAAAGTAACTATAAGAAGATACAAGACAATGGCCACATGTCAAATATCTAGACATCCCAGGTTTCTAAAGAAACCAAGTTAACTCTCGGTAGTTTTTGAAAACTAAGTAAAATGAAAAGGAGAAAAAAAAAAGATCCCTAGGTAGTTACTTCAGAATTTCTGAAATTCTTAGCAGATTTTAAGACAAGTTAAGTCTAAAGGTAGTTTGCTAATTACTCTAAGCCTCACAAGGTAAATTTGATATTCTGGTTGTATCTTATTAAAGGAGGGAAAACCACTTTCCTACTACAAAAACTTGTTAACTGCAATGTAGAAATAAAAGAAAGGATGAAGTACTAATTCATTTAGGAAGTAAACACAGGTACAGAAGCTGCAGAAGGAATCACTGATAGTAACCTAGACCTGCCAGGAAAATTTAAAAAAAATATTATAAAACTTCATTCAAACATGCAGATATATACGCAAATGAAGTCACGTCATTCCTAAGGTTAAATGACCAATAAATTGAATAAAACTTGTGTTGTAAATGCTAATGTAAAGTCGATTCTCAGAACATACCTTAACATGCAAATTTCAGAAGGCAATTTCTAATTAGGCCACTCCACCAGCCTCACCTGTGATAGCTGCCTTCTGTTATATAAAATGAAAGAAAGGTCAGTACTCTAGAAAAAAATTGTATAAAGCACTTTCTCCAATGTGTTTGTAACAGTAACACACTAAGTGAGCCTTACAGCATCAATATTTCCCTTGCCATTCACTTCTGACACAGAACTTGATGAGGTTTCTGAGAAGCTGAAGGGAAAAAAGCCTATATCAGTTATGAATCTCAACCAAACATAATATAAACCAGCCATTACATTACTGACTGCTATAATCATTTATCAAATAATCTGCAAATAAAGGACATACCGAAGTGCCCTAGCTTTTCTCTTGTCTTCTTCCAGAGAGTCTGTTTTGGTATTTGGTGCAAACCTGGCAAGTCGAGCTTTCCTCTTTGCCCCCTCATCACTAGCTGAAGATGGCACAGGAAGCCCAAATCTAAGAAACAACAAAAAGGATTAATGACATACTGTGGAAAACAATAAACTCACAAAAACTGCAAAAAAAAAAAAAAAAAACTTCTTCAGACATGAAACCACATGAAGTTGGCATAGAATAGAACCTCTCAGCTCTAGCCTTTCTCTTCAGCTCCTCTGAGGTCTCTGATACTTCTGATCCCTGTGTTTTGGATACTTCTGATCCCTGTGTTTTAGATACTTCTGATCCCTGTGTTTTAGGTACTTGTGATCCCTGTGTTTTGGTTCCAGTTCCAAACCTGCAAGAATATCAAATCCATGCTAAAACAGTTTAGTTTACAAACAGATAAAAGAAAATTCAGAAATACACGTTCAAAACTTGCTACCTTCAACGAATAAATCGCCACCAAAGTACATGGGAAGGAAAAGAGAGAGGAAAAATAGAGAGAAAAGGAAAGGGACAGATGGAAGGATAACTATTCCTTGTCATTCGGATGATAAGATGGGAGTAGATGAAGCATAAGAGTTGTCAAATACATTGTTTGGCATCCCTTAAGGAGGAGAGCAAAGAGAAACCATTACACAGTAATCTGAACATCAAATTTGGCATCCCTTAAGAAGGCCAAATTTTGTATGAGTTATCTTTTCCTTGTTACACGATAAAGCGTAAAATCTAAAGTACTTCTAGGAATGCCCCTATGGAGCATTTCAAGATCTAAAGCAAGGGCTTGGGCCTTGGAATGGTCTAATGATTGGTTTAAGTATAGACCTCTGAGTCCGACTAGAATGAGTAAGTGATCAATCAAGATATTGCATAGAGTGTTGAGAGGCTTGAGCCAATAACCTATTACGTATATCACAGTGGGTGAAGAAAAAATTAGGTCCCCTTCCCCGTCTATAGTATTTCCCCTCCCTTAGTCATTTTCACCGTCGTTATGTAGACTATGTAGTTAAGGGTGTTATATAAACTATTACATACTTTCTGTCAGATAATTATCCCAGTTGGCAAATATACATGTTAAAATGTTTGGTACTATAGGCACAGGCCACATAGGGCCTGAATTCACACAAAAACAGTTTGGGTGTTCAAACCCCAGCCAAGTATCTATGGTTCAATATTGTGGGACATCCATCATGTCAACAGGTCACCTTCAAACATAAGCAACAATGTTATGCACCACAAACAAAAAGACTTGTAAGAGTAGAAGAAGCTTTAATGTTGCGATAGGTTGCGGAAATAATTCAAGCATGGACTATACCAAGAACATAGAGATAAACACACGAAACCTATCATAAGTAACAAAATCAAGATCAATCACATATCAGAAGTAAATTTTGCAGCTAAAAAAAATTCACTCTACATGTAAAAATTACCAGTTTTTTAGTTTCCTAAGAATTAATTTTTCTTTTCCTTCCTCTATAATCCATATTCAGAAAAAAATAGAAATAACATAGAGTTAACCAAATTTAGGATAATTTATTTCCTAATAAAAACCCTAAAATTACAAAAAACAAACGATGAACACAAAAAAAAAATTGAAAAATGAACTTCTAATTACCTTTCAGCCCGAGAGTTACGCTTCTCTTGCTCAGACAACTGAACAGGCATACCGAACCGCTCGGCTCGACGGATCTTCTTCTGAGTGTGGGTGACCGGAGCGTCATCCCCCGATACAGGACTCACCGTAGCAGTAACGGCCTCCTTCTTGACCTCGGCAGCTGAAGAATTACCGGCGGCGTCAGGCTTTTGCTCGAGATCGATGGGGCTCACGTTCTTTTTAGGGTTTTCCTCCGCTGACGGGTTGACGATGTCGGTAGTTGTGACGGTATCGATTTTCCCAGTGTCGGTTGCCATGGAGCGAGAGTCTGTGAGCGTACGAGCCAATGGGAAGAAGAATAAGGCGGAGGTGTTTTTAGATTTGTGCTTTGCTAGGACTAGGACTACGAGGAGGGGTGAACAAAATTTGAACGGCTAAAAATGAGATTTCATGCGAAGCCGCGTGTTGCTTCTTTCTTTGATATTTTCCTGTGCCTCTCAAAATACTCGAGTGGCCATTTTCGGATTCGGATCGGGTTAGGAAATTCCCGATCAAGAGTTGAGAAATTCGGATGATGAGAATTTATTCCTAGCAGTTTCTAAATTATTATCCGACTCCCGACTTGTATTGAACAGTTCAAGACGAGTCGAGAGTCGGGTCCTCGTTTGGGTAGTAAGAGCCTGAATGGATATCCATTCAAAATTATCAACTTTTACAAGGAATAAGTATCCAATTCCGGATGGGTACCCGACTTTTACAAGCATTATGGTAGTATATTTTCGGGTTCGGGAATTCCCGTACCTGACAATTGTTGGGGTTTTGGGGCGATGGGCGCAGCGGAAGCGCAGTTCGGGCGAAATCGTAATTTTTTTTTTTCAAATTACCGAATAAATTATTCATAATTTATTCAATATCTAATATGAATAATTTATTCATATTTCACCTAAACATATTTATTTAATATCAATTATCAACATAAATAAGGTTGAAACGTCGCGAAACTTTTACGAAAATCGTTTTTCCGCAAATTGACGCAAAATGCATTTTTTACCGAACCGACCACCCGACACTTATGAGGACTACCCAGGTCAGCCCCAATAGTGTGATGGCAGTTCATGGGCTGCCCGAACAATGACGAACTCACTGTTTGGACATCCATCACCCGGTTGACTCAAAAATCACCCGGTAACGCCGTTTTTGGCCGTTTTCGCTTATTTCAACTCGGAAACACTTTCCAAAAATTGTTCCGACTCCCAAAACACATCCATTACATTCATAACACATCAAATGCATCACATAATTTCCAGTTTTGCAGAATCTGATCCAGAAACCAAAAAATTCAAATTTCCATGCTTTAAATCCAAAATTTCAAGATTAATCTAATTAATCATAACACCAACCAAAGTCACCACATATGAACAACCCAGGAACAATTCTAGGTGTCACAAGAGTGGTCATAACACTCTAGAATATCAACTCTTCATCTAATGATCAAATTGGAAACTAATTACAATAATTCATTCCAATACACTTCACACTTACTTCAATCTCTTCCAAATCATTCACCAAACAACAAAGCCCAAAAAATTCAGATTTGAAAGAACCCTAGAACCCTTATAAATCAACAAGAAACAAGAAATCAAATTTTTAAGCTTATGGTTTTAAAGACTTACCTTAAATCCCCAAATCCTTAGCTTTTTTCTTTGATTTTTCATTCAAATCTTCATTGTTTCATCAAACAAATATTTGGGTTTTTCTTTCAAGTTGGTTCGGCTATAGTAGAGGTTAAATGAAGAAGAAAAATAATTTTTCCTTTTAATTACACATTGACCGACTTTAGCACTAGTAGGGGTATTTTTGTCATTTTCAATTTTAATCAAATTAAATAATAATTACACTTTATGTTAGCCAATCAAATTAGCACAACCAAAACATAATTAAATCATGCTACATCAATCAATAATAATTGGACAAATTCCATAACATTTATGGAAAAAGTTTATTAATTAATAATTCAAATATTTAACAATTAAATATCCAAATAATTAATTAATGTAATTATTATTATATTTTTATTTTTATTTACAATAAATAACAAATACATATATTTATGGCATGTGTCAAAATCTCATTTGACGAATAATTAATGTGTATATAATCGTATTATGTATCAAATACAAATACACAATAATTATTAGCGGACAAAATCCCCTAATGCATGTGTTATTGTTTAACCGATTAAACGATCCGAATTAACTCAATTAATCCGGTGAAGTATAATGAATAATTCGTATTATTCATATTGAGTTGCCCAAGTGCTCAACGAGTACACTTCATATTGTGGGACTCTCTAAGTTTAGGTTTATTCGTCACGAAATCCAATTTTGTGTTCATAATCCACACACTCATGGATTATGACGACTACAAATAATCTCGCTAAACTATGTAAGTCGAGGTCATTGCATGCGTATAATCCCTTTGTCACAGGCTATCCGTATTATACCTAGGATATAGATGAAAAATGTCAAATTCGTTCGGTATACAGTCGACTTTCAATTTACGATCTCTAAATAACACTCGGAACTGATTTCCAAAGTTATACCACGGCCATGGATTTACTAGATCGTAAACACGTGAGGATGTCTATGCCCTGTACACAGGACTGACGGATCATATCTTGATACGCACTGGATATCATGAGCATCGGTCCACATCCAACGAACAAGCGGAGGTCTAATCATGAATAGATTGTTGTCGTGACTGTCATCAAAGTGTGGAGGATAACTCATATATCTCACTGTGGTATCTCAAGTTGAATGAACACTATGCTCGCTCAACTCGAGAAGGTTCTTATTGACGTTGGTGTACCATCTATTAGAAAATCTTCAGTGAGTCATTCAGTGTCTTATCAAATAAACACATACATGTCTATACGAGTCTCCCGAGACTCATGTTTCACTGGGATAAACCATTGGACCAAGTCACGATATACAACATGTACTGATCTCAGCGGATTTTACTAACCGACCTATGTTAGTAAATCTTGACCATGAACTTTATTTAAGGATATACATCTAATAGTGTGCTTCCCAATGTCAATTACAAATTACGTTGTAACTGCACACTATATTATAAATCCTATGGTCTTTATCTAATATACATGTATCACTAAACCGGATTTAGTTTCGATCTAATCGTAATCAGATATCTAATCGTAATTATATCGAATAAGTGTATAAAAGACAAGGGTGCTACCATTAAAATTAGTAATATTATGAAAAATTGAATTGCTCGTATTTATGAATCGGACATAAATATTATCCGGATTGGCACTCTAAGCACCAACCCTAACAACAATACCTGGTCGAGTACTTTCAATTCGAACTAGATCGAGTACATTCAATTTGTACCCGATCGGTCCCAAAACATGTACTCATTTCCATCCCGAAAATTTGGGGACAGATTCAGGAATTTTCGACGAGTACAAGATATTTGCCCACCCCTAGCCTCAACTATGAGGAAGACTTATGTGAGACGAAATTACGAAACTATAAGTAATTATTAATTTATGACAAGAAATTATGTACAAACTGACTAACGTCAAATATATATATATATATATATATTTGTCTAACTCAATTAACTATATTATTATGTCAATTAGATTAAGGTGAATTCATTAAACTCGAGTTCTAATTGAAGTTACACACACTAGAAAAGTATATCCCTATCATAACATGAAAATATAGCTAATGAATTGTATCATATGTTAAATTACTCAATTCTAAAGACATAAACTCATCATCCAATTTCATCATGGTTTCTACATCTTAAACATATAATTCAATTTTCCAACATCATTATAGTTACCCAATCAACCGTATTGGTAGCTAAGTAATGGGAAGCATTAAAGACAAATAAAATCAAATAACCACAAATAGAATGTCACAATATTAACCAAAAAAAGATTCAATTAATTAAAAGCTACCTGTTGAGTTCCATTGAAATCGTAGAACTATGATTTAGTTCATGATAATAAAGAAATACAAAAACATAATTTTCCATATAATACAAGAAATTAAAGAATGGGGAAAGAGAAAATAAATTGTTGAAGGTTGCCAATCTATATTATTCAATGTTCTTTTTCTTCTTCGATCCTTATTTTTGTTGATGTCTTGATTTCTCGTGTCATCTCAAAAGGAGATTTATTTTCTCCCAATTTTTGTATATATCAAATCATAGTTGAAACTTTTTTTTTTTTTTTGAAATTGTTGGAAATCTCATCTCCAAATCACTCATTTCGGACTTAAACGGAGCATATAAAATCTCTGACTGTCCCAAACTCTTACAAAAAACGCATTCCCTGAATTCGAATTCAGAATATCAAAATGAGATCATGCGTCATACACCAACAAATCACGTCAAACCTATAGTGAACCTTAATAACTTTCCTTTTATATGGCTTCCAAAAAATGGCCCAAATTTCATTAGAGTGTATTAATGGCGTTGCAGCACTCCAAGCCAGTGTTGTGGTGCTAACTTTATTCCACTGAATCCAAAAGGCTATATTAATATCTTGTTTCCTACAATTTTTTTTGTTCGAAGCTTCTGATTTGTCATTGCATTTGTGCTTATTTGTTGAGGAAAGCTGAGATAAATAATTAAACTCAAAATATAAATATTGGACAATCCTCAATTCTCAAGCTGGCTTTTGGGTTAAGTTAGGCCCATGAATTTCAACATGGTATCAGAGCCACACTCATGTACATGTGGGCTCACACTACATGTCCACGTGACATGAACCAGACAAAAGACCGGTTTGCACGTGAGGGGGAGTGTTGAGGAAAATATCTCACATCGGCTGAGATAAACAATTAAACTCAAAATATAAACATTGGGCAATTCTCAACTCTCAAGCTGTCTTTTGGGTTGAGTTAGACCCATGAATTTCAACATTATTCTTCTTTTGAAACATATTCTTTTCTTTTGCGCAGCATTAGTCTTTTCAGATTGCGGTTCAAATCTCTTTTCAGCTTCTGCCTAAAAAAATCGTCAGATCAATTAAAGGAGGAGTTTCTCGACAGAGGGTGGTTATCAAAGACTCAAACGACTTCAGCAGACTTCCCAGTCATTAATCACGATCAGTCATTTTGACAACCGCGGGGTCTGAATATTAAGTATGAATCATAATTCGAATACTTCGTGACCTATTTCATATATTCCGTGCTCCAGAATGAATATCCGATGGGGTAAAATCATATCTATCAAGACGACATACTCATTCTCTGTACTATCAATAAGATCGACCATAAAATATTTCATCAATCTAAACGAGACTCTTTCAAGGGCACCCGGCTTTTTGATTGCTGCATTGTTCTCGGATCCACTTCTTTGCAAAACAAATATAAAAATAAGTAAAAATATATAATAAACTCTAAATGATTATCATTTCGATAGATAAATGGGTGGTAAATACGTATTTATTTATCACTCATCAATCCACCATAAAGTATAGTAATTTTTTTTTTTGAGAATTCTTACTCTTTGATCTTCCATGGAGGAGAGCAAGAAAAAAAGTGAGAATTCATGTTGTTCGGTTTACGATGGAGGAGAAAAAGAAAAAAGTTTGATCTCTGATCTATTTATAGGTGGTTCGATTCTTAAACAATTTATGCAGTTGTCCCATAAGAATTTATGTCTATATATATATAAAAATAAAATTTTTATATAAAAAGAAAATAAAAAATATAGTTATTAAAATTATAAAATTAATAAGTTTAGTAAAAAATTACCTTAATCTTTGTTATTTTTCAAAAATTATTTCATATTGATTCTCAAATATATATAAAAATTAATATATGCAATTGTCATCACGATATTATTATTTTTTAAATATTATCATCATATTATTATTTTTAATTAGTTTTTAATATTATTTCTTTACAAAATATTCTTTTTTATTTTGCTTTATATTAAAAAATATATTTTTTAACAATATTCTATAGTTTAATTATTAAAAATATCTTAAAAAATATACATATGAATATAATTAGTTAGAAAAATAAAATTTTCTAATAAATTTCATAAGATTTTATTAATTTTTGTCCCAAAATTGAGCCGCGCCCTTGCTCTATCATTGAGTAGAGTAAGAAAAAACATAGAATTCTTGCTCTTTGGTCCCCCACAGAAGAGAGAATTTATCAGCAAAACATTATAAATAGAGTGATTTTTTTTTTTTTTGGTAACTAGGATATCCGAGCCAGTTTACGCGCACCCCGATTATTTCTCGGACTCGTATTTCATACCCTCAAAAATTTTCCAACACAAATCAGAATAAGTCGTTGGCTTTTTATACCGGGAGCATGACCTAAAGAAATACATTTAATGAGATTCAAATCTTGTAGTCCAGAGAAAGCAAATCACTAAGCATTCCTTAAACAGTTAAATTGTGATATTTCCTTCTAGTAGGCCAAGTGCTGACTACATAAATTCTCAGTAAATATAAGTTAATTACTAAGGTAAGAAACAAATGTTAGAATATAAATCAGCGTCAAAAAATAATTTCATATTATAAAATTATAATTTTATAAACATTAACACTATCGAAAATTTATAGTTTGATCCAATCAGGCGATTACTTCTTCACGCTCTGTTTAGTTTCTAATTAGCTACATTTATAAATTTCTAAATTTAAAAATCAGATCAATTCATAAAATAAATAGCAAACTGCTTCACTGCTGGCTTCGCAAATGATTTTTACAGGTCCTACATAAACGGCACCGCAGTAGCAAATATGTGTCAGATTACTACTACACAGCAAAAGCTTTAAAGAAACCTCTAAAGTCAACGCAATGGCTACTTCGTAAGACTTTCCATTCTATACTTTTTGTTTTATTTTCTAATTTCTATTCTTACTTTTGTTTCTATGATTCTCTAATCATCATCTTAATGATCCTGTTTTCTTTGATAGTGTGCTTGAGAATCTTCCTCCTGTATTGGATTCTAAATCCGAGCAACCACTCCCACTTTTCGATGGAACTACTAGGTTCATTTATCCATTTACTTTTTTTATTTTAATTTTTAATTTCTTATTAATATTTAAATGAAAATAAATAGAGTAATGATTAAAGAAATCTGGGGTCTAAATCAATAAGAAGGTTAGTTTAGGAGTTTAGGATTGTCTTCGACTCATATTCTTAAACCGAAATCAATTCTTAGTCATTGTGGGATGTTTTCCTCTTCCACACATCATCACGTGCAGTCCGGTCTTTTTACCTCCTCGACACATGAAGAAATTGATTTGTCACGTGGTAAGGTAATGTGTATCCACTCATAGGTGAGTTTGGCTCGGATACCATAAAGAAATTGATCGGTTTAACTTAACCTAAAAGCTAACCTAAGAGTTGAGACTTGCCTTCACTTTATATATATAAACTAAGATCAATTCTCAATCGATGTGAGATATTTTCGTTAACATAACGTTGAATATTATTCAGGAAATCATACCACCATACAATGTACTATTTTAGTGAGTGACATTACTAATTGGATCATTTCTGAATATACTGACTCGTTTTCGTTTATATTAAAGGCTGTATACTTCTTACTTGTGCCCATATGCTCAGCGTGTGTGGATTGCCAGGAACTTTAAGGTGTTATTTATTTATTATTCTCTTACAGGAAAAAGAAATTTATTTTTTGATTTATTTCCTTTTAATACTCTCTTTGAATTTGATTTGTATAGGGATTAGAAGATGAGATTAAGTTAGTTCCCTTGAATCTTGAAGATAGGCCTGCTTGGTACAAGGAGAAGGTTTACCCTCTAAACAAGGTGATACATTTAGAAGGAAAAAGAAAACGAAAACTTCGGTATTCTATTGATTATTGTTGTCAATCTGGTAGATCTGTTGCATTTACTCTCTAAACAAGGTGTGTAATTGTAAGGAAGTTCCAAATGCACATCAGTAGCGATTGTTAATATTCTGTAATTTTCGTCTTTAGTTAAAGTTTTGAATTTGGTGACAACAATAATAATATTACAAGGAGTTGAGAGTCTACTAAGAGGATTTTGAAAAATTACGAAGTTTTTAATCTACAGTTGATAGAGCAATGCTGTACAGAGGAGGAGAGTATGCCTGTGTTTGAATTGTTGTAATCTGTGTCACTATGGGAATGAATCCATGAATCAAATGACATGATGATAAGGCCCCAATTCCAGTAACAGATGGGCCGGCGTGGGAAAGAGCAGCTGATGGGCTCGCTGAGGAGGAGCTGGCACACAACAACAGGGTTTCAACCCATTATCAAGAGAGACCTCCCTTGCAGCATGTTTATTCAAGAAAGAAAGGGAGAGGCAACAAGGGGGAAGCCTAGCTACCATCAGGGGACCACATGCAATTTGAAGGCTGACGTGGAGATAATAGGGGAAAAGGCAAGCATGGAGCCGTGAGTAGTTATTAGAATATATAGAGGGGAGGATTCTGGTTTGAGGTAGTTAGTTAAGATTTTATTTGTTTGTTAAGGGGTGAGAGAACCTTGTAAGGGAGGAGGGAAGAGTGAAGGTTGGCAGTGGCCAATACTTATCCCTGTATTCCTTTATTTTGTTGGGAAACATCCGTTGTGATTAGTTGTATTGTTTTCTATAATTTCCATTTCATCAAATATCAGTGTTAATCTCTTACAATTTTCTGGATATTTCTTGACTCGTTATCTCAAAATCAACCGATCTTATTAATTGGTCCGACCTGCCGGATCGATCAAGGGAGAATGGCTACTACGAGGATGGAAACTCGGGTTGATAACATGGAAAAGAATGTTGAGAGGTTAGAAGGAGGGGTACAAGCACTGGGCGAAAAAGTGGATGAATAAAAACTCAGCTGAAGGCGTTAGAAGGAATGAACCAAAGGTTAGATACTATGGATGAGATACGGAGTATGATGTTACAATGGATGAAGGGAAAACACCCTGTGGCTGAAGGAGAAAACACAGCTCCAGTCAACCTTGAAAATTTTCCAGAAAATTTCCCAACGCAGAAAGATTACAGGCCCGAATTTCCTACCATAGGCAACCAAGAGCTAGGAAAAACAGAGGTCCCCAAACAGAACGATTATCGGCCTGAAGGCTCCATCATGGGCAATCGTGATCCAGGGAAATCAGAGGGAGTTTTTTTGAGCGACGATGACTTAGAAAAACGCATGATGATGAGGCGTGTAGAATTACCCTTCTTTGAGGGAAATGACCCCGTAGGGTGGGTGACTCGTGCGGAGCAGTTTTTCGAAGTTCATCAAACTAGAGAGGAAATGAAAGTGCCATTGGCCATGGTTAGTATGGAGGGAACGGCGATACATTGGTTTCGATGGATAAGGAAGAAGAACCCAGAAATCGGATGGGAAACCTTAACATCTGAGTTGTTTAAGCGATTTTCAGAGAGGAGTAGTTCAAATCCATTTGAGTTCTTGGCAGCATTGAAACAAACAGGTTCGGTTGAAGAATTTATCGAACAATTTGAGCGGTTGGCAGCTCATGTTATTGACTTACCTGAGGAACAATACTTAGGGTATTTCTTGAATGGGCTAAATGAATCAATCAGAAGAAGGGTTAGGGTTTTTGAGCCAAAGGAGGTGATGAGGGCCATTGATTTGGCAAGAATGATAGATGAAGAAATTGCAGGAGAATCGAAGATGACGAGATCTGCAGTAGCAAGGGAGACGACAGGATCATTTTGGCCCAAGGCTGGGCCATGGGGAATTCAAGCCCAAGGAGGGACCATCAAAACAAATGGGACTGGAATTAATTCGAAGAATGGTGGGCTGGGCAGTGGGTCCAACAATTCTAGCTTCATCAAAGTGCCAACTATGACCCCACCCACTTTTCCCAAAACTGACAGATCAAACCTGGGAACCAACACAACAACTTTGACGACAAATAGACCAGTTTTTGGGGGAAATTATAGTAGGGGAAATGGAGGAAATCCTGGTCGTGGGAGCCGGAATCTTTCCTATCAAGAATTTTTGGAGAAGAGAGAAAAGGGGCTATGTTTTAGATGCGATCAACCCTATACTCCATTACACAAATGTGGGGGGAAATCTTTGAGGGTTACCATTTTGGCCGACGACGAGAACCTAGAGGAGGACGAAGGAGAACCAATGATGACCACCGAGCATTACGAGACTACTAAAGTTCCTGCGCAAGTCAGAACGGAATTGGAACTTCCCATGTTTTCCATTGGAGGGATCTCAAGACCTAGAACGATGAAGTTAAAGGGGAAGCTCGCAGGAGAATCAATTGTGGTAATGGTAGATAGTGGGGCAAGTCACTGTTTTGTATCGGAAAAATTGGTGGAGGGACTCGGTCTGCAGGTTGAATCGACCACGCCATTCAGCGTGTGCTTGGGGGATGGCCATAGGACCAGGTCGCAGGGTCGGTGTCGAGGATTAACGGTGGAGATTGGGGAGTTAACCATTGAAATCGATGGGTACTTATTCAAACTGGGAGGGGTGGATTTGATTTTGGGAGTTTCTTGGTTGGAAACTTTAGGAGAAGTATTGGTAGATTGGGGAAAGATGTCCATGAAGCTGTGGCAAAACGGACAACAAGTCGAAATAACGGGGGATCCGTCACTATGCCGCTTACCTATCTCCTTGAAGTCATTCTCAAAAATGGCAGATGTGGAGTTTCATGGGTTGTTGATAAGCGAATGTGACCAGTCAGGAGCAGGGTTTTGTGACAGAGAGCTTGGGGGAAAATACAAGGAAGAGTTGACAGCTCTTTTAAAGGAATTTAGTGATGTGTTTCAGGAGCCCCAAACCTTACCACCAAAGAGGCAGACAGACCACGCAATTGTGATTAAGGAAGGGGAAGGGCCGGTAAGAGTTCGCCCTTATAGATATGCACACAGCCAAAAAGAGGAGATTGAACGTCTGATCGAAGAAATGTCGTGCGCAGGGGTGATACAACCGAGTTGTTCTCCATATTCAAGTCCTGTGATTTTAGTTAAAAAGAAAGATGGAAGCTGGAGGTTTTGTGTAGATTATAGGGAGCTTAATAAGATTACGGTACCGGACAAATATCCTATTCCAGTGATCGAAGAACTGTTGGATGAGATATATGGGGCCCAATATTTTTCGAAAATTGACTTGAGGTCAGGGTATCATCAGATTCGAGTAAAGGGAGAGGACATTGCTAAGACAGCCTTCAGAACCCATGAAGGACACTATGAGTTGTGGTAATGCCATTCGGTTTAATGAACGCCCCAGCAACATTTCAGGCCACCATGAATGACACTTTTCGGCCATACTTGAGGAATTTGTGTTAGTGTTCTTTGATGACATTCTGATCTATAGTCAGGATTGGGAGCAACATGTGACACATCTGAGGAAGGTTTTGGAGGCGCTCCATCAACATCAATTTGTGGCAAATGAGAAGAAATGTCAATTTGGCAGGACAAAAATCTCATATTTGGGACATGTAATTAGCAAAGAGGGGGTTTCTGTGGATCCTGAGAAAATTGACTGCGTTATCAAATGGCCTACTCCGCGGTCAGTGAAAGCTGTGAGGGGGTTCTTGGGGTTGACCGGATATTATAGGAGGTTCGTTAAGGATTATGGCAAGATCGCAAAACCGTTGACAGAGCTGCTTAAAAAGGATTCTTTTCGTTGGAGTGAAGAGACACAATCGGCATTTGATAAGCTCAAGCAATGCCTAACATCGGTTCCTGTTTTAGGCACTCCAAATTTTTCAGCGGACTTCGAAATAGAGTGTGACGCGTCTGGACACGGGATTGGGGCAGTATTGATGCAAGGACGTCGGCCTATATCTTATTTCAGTAAAGCTTTGAAGGAGAGAGCTTTGGCCAAATCCATATATGAAAAAGAGTTGATGGCTTTGGTTCTATCCATCCAACATTGGAGACCTTATCTCCTGGGAAGACGTTTTAAGGTCTATACGGATCAGAAAAGTCTGAAGCACCTCCTCCAACAGAAGGTTTTTTCAGCGGATCAACAAGATTGGATGATGAAATTAATGGGGTATGACTTCGAGGTTGTCTACAAGCCGGGACGGGAGAATGGGGCTGCAGATGCGCTGTCTCGATTCACGAAGGGCCGTGTGATAGCTGCGATCTCGTTCCTTTATGGAAGGACATTGCGCTATTAGATGATGCGGTACAAAAGGACCCCGCACTGAGCCAAATTCTGCACGACCTGAAGAGGGACCCATCCTCTCATGAGGGATTTGTGCTACAGGGCACACGACTTTTGTACCAGAACCGGTTGGTGCTACCGGCAACATCTCAGTGGGTTAAGACTTTTATGCAAGAATTTCACTCAACTCCAACGGGAGGGCATTCGGGCGCTTTTAGAACTTATAGAAGGGTGGCGGCAAATGTGTATTGGGTCGGAATGAAGAAGGATATTTACAGGTTTGTAGCCGAATGTGAAGTGTGCCAACGACAAAAATATCAAACTACGGCTCCCGCGGGACTACTACAGCCTCTACCGATTCCTACCGCGATTTGGGAAGATATCGCCATGGATTTTATCACAGGCCTGCCTAAGTCGTTGGGGGTTGATGTCATTATGGTTGTGGTCGACCGACTGTCCAAATATGCACATTTTGTACCACTCAAGCACCCTTACACGGCTCGGAAGGTTGCAGATCAGTTTGCTAAAGAAGTTGTGAAGCTGCACGGGATCCCTAAGTCAATTGTGAGCGATCGTGATTCGGTATTTCTTAGTCACTTTTGGACCGAATTATTCAAGGTGCATGACACCAAGTTGAAGATGAGTTCGGCCTATCACCCGGAGACGGACGGCCAAACAGAGGTTCTAAATCGATGCTTAGAAACCTATCTCCGTTGTTTTGCTTCAGAACAGCCCCGTCACTGGGCCGAGTGGTTGCATTGGGCGGAATTTTGGTACAACACTAATTTTCATGTTTCAATAGCAAAGACACCATTTGAAATCGTCTATGGGCGACCCCCTCCTGTTTTGAGTAAATTTGTGATGGGAGAAACCTTAGTGGAAGCAGTAGCACAAGATTTATTGGACAGAGATGAAACACTTCGGCAATTACAGTTCAACCTCCGACGAGCTCAAGAGAGGATGAAGCGTTTTGCAGACATTCACCGGAAGGATGTAGCGTTCGATAGGGGCGATTGGGTGTATCTCAAACTGAGACCTCACAGACAGCAGACTGTGTATCGGCGCATCAACGCTAAGTTGGCAGCTCGATTTTATGGTCCCTTCCAGGTTATGGAGAAGGTGGGGAGTGTAGCCTACAAATTGCAACTGCCTGCAGGATCTAGAATACATCCTGTTTTTCATGCTTCGCTACTGAAAAGGGCATGGGGAACTAGTCACGAGCAACGAAATCTGCCTGAAGGAATGGAAGTAGAGGGAACAGTGAGCGTTGGCGCAAAGGACACAGATCACAAAAGGAGTTCCAGTGCAGCAGTGGCTAATTCAATGGAAGTCGAAATCAATTGAGGACGCAACTTGGGAAGACAGTGAGGTCATTCGCCAACAATTCCCTGATTTTGGACTTGGGGACAAGTCCTTGGTTGGTGCGGGGGGTATTGATAAGGCCCCAATTCCAGTAACAGATGGGCCGGCGTGGGAAAGAGCAGCTGATGGGCTCGCTGAGGAGGAGCTGGCACACAACAACAGGGTTTCAACCCATTATCAAGAGAGACCTCCCTTGCAGCATGTTTATTCAAGAAAGAAAGGGAGAGGCAACAAGGGGGAAGCCTAGCTACCATCAGGGGACCACATGCAATTTGAAGGCTGACGTGGAGATAATAGGGGAAAAGGCAAGCATGGAGCCGTGAGTAGTTATTAGAATATATAGAGGGGAGGATTATGGTTTGAGGTAGTTAGTTAAGATTTTATTTGTTTGTTAAGGGGTGAGAGAACCTTGTAAGGGAGGAGGGAAGAGTGAAGGTTGGCAGTGGCCAATACTTATCCCTGTATTCCTTTATTTTGTTGGGAAACATCCGTTGTGATTAGTTGTATTGTTTTCTATAATTTCCATTTCATCAAATATCAGTGTTAATCTCTTACAATTTTCTGGATATTTCTTGACTCGTTATCTCAAAATCAACCGATCTTATTACATGATAAGTAAAATGGTTAAATGAAAAGATCAAAATTTTTGAAATTCTGAGAATATTATGATTGTGATTCGGTTTTCCTAGTCATAAGAAGTGGCCTATTCTTATCGACTTAAATTGCTTGCTTACAGAAGGGAAAAGGGGGGAATGAGTTAGATTGGTTTATATTGTTTCATTCATGAAACATTCGGGTCGTTGTTGGAGCTGTGAATTTAACTTTTAGAGGTCTTATTTACAGGTGCCTGCACTTGAACACAATGGCAAAATTATTGGTGAGAGTCTCGATTTGATTAAATATATTGACAGCAACTTTGAAGGGCCTTCCCTTTTCCCAGATGTAAGATTTGCAAAATTCGTTGTTGCTATCAATAGAAGCTTCTCTCTCACTTAACTTCATGTGAAGTAATTTTGCGAAATTATTGTAGGATCCTGAGAAAACAAAGTATGCTGAAGAATTATTGTCCAGCACAGAAATATTCAAAAGAGATGTGTTTACTGTATTCATAGGAGACCGCCCAGCAGAAGAAGCTGGTAGGATTCGAGACTTTCTGATCTTCTGTTAGCAATTTTTTTGGTTTATAAATAAACACAAAAATTTGGAATTGTTACACAGCTCCTGCTTTCGATAACTTGGAGAAGGCTCTTCATAAATATGACGACGGCCCATTCTTCCTTGGCCAGATCAGTTTGGTATGTATATATGGCTTTGGTTGTTATTTTGGTTCATAGCAAACATGTAAGAGATACAATATTTTTTGGTAACATGTGGATTGGAGCATTTCCCCTCTGATTTACGGAAGGATGTATGTAATCTTCAGGTGGACATAGCTTATATTCCTTTCGTTGAGAGATTTGTAACCTTCTTATCAATAGAATTTAAGTATGAAGTCGCGGCAGGCAGACCTAAACTGGCAGCCTGGATCGAGGTACACTGAAAAACCCTTCTCTCCTTTACCAATCGTGTAATTACTGTCTTAAACAAATGGGTTGAAACTTGAAAGTCATATCCAAATATATGGTTCTTGACTGGTATAATACTTGTCTTTGTCGAAATTATCTATGTAGGAGATGAACAAGTTCGATTCTTATAAACAGACAATAATAGATCCACAAGAGCTTGTTGAATTTGACAAGAAATTCTTCGAGGTACCACCTATAGAGCCTGTGTAAATATGAATATAATGGGACTATTGCTTTGTATCCGTATAAAGGCCTATTTGGTAACTTCTGCAAATTATTTTCTGCTTTGCAGTCCCAGAAGAAGTGAACTTTGCGACCAGTCATTGCTTAGTAGCGCGCCGAATAAATTGCGGCCATGGTAAATCTCTTAGAATAAAGTCTTGTTATTGTTACCTACATATTTAGCTTGATAATGTTTCAAATTGTTTAGTTTTTGTTCAGTATGTTTGTTGTGCTTGCATAAATAAAATTGAAGCCACTGGAACTGTCTCTGTGTGTTCATTTTGTGTCCCTTTTGGTTCAGAATATTTGAGAAAGAGATGAATCTAAAGGCCTTTAATACAAATGCCTGCCCCATTTGGAAGTCCAAAGATTGAAAATTTTGCAGATCATTAATCATATTGCTGCCGCGGTAAGTCTATCTGTTTCATGTCCAGTACGAGTCTGAATATCGTGCTCTTGCTAATACTATAAAAGAGTATAGACTGTACAATCCATATAGACAATTGGTTAGGATTTTAAATATGATTTCATATTTAAAAATCATATTATACATTTAAAAATTAAAATTTCTTTAATATAATAATAAAAGTATCATTTATATGGTTCATAATTGTTACAAAGCCCGTGTCTTTTTTTTAAAACGTTGGAAATTCTGCTGTCAAACTACCTCTTCTGCGTTTAAGTGGAGCATGTAAGATCCCCGACTGTCTTAGGTTCTTATAAGAAATGCATTCTCTAAATTCGAACTCATTACCTGAAGGTCAGATCTTAAATCTTACACCACAAAGCCACGCTCATTTGGGGACTACCTTATTCATTTGCACATATACTAGAAATCTCTTTTGATAGAGAGGCCCTTTAAATAAAAGGCTACTGTATCTAGAAAATGATATCTTTTTTAATATTTTTAGGTTTAGTGAACGGAACACGAAAACTCTCAAGGAATCGTAATCAGAAAATTAAGAATATAAACACCTAGCCAAAAATGGCTGGTCCTAATTTTGACTTGAAAGCTTCCTTCCTTTGAATTGGACTTCCTTTTGGCGTGTGAATCTCTTAAAAGTTGTCATTTCCTTTTGATTTTGAATCCAATAAAATGTTGGGTGTGCAAACAAAGTCTCATATTGGCTAGAAGTGGGGAGAATCACAAGTTTATAAGTATGGACAATATCTCCATCGGCATGAGGCCTTTTGAGTATAGCTCAAGAGCAAATCTGTGAGGACTTAGGTCCAAAGTGGATAATATCATACCAATGTGGAGATAGATGGTGTCCAAAAGCCCTTACAAGTGATATTAGAGTCATGCCCTATAGTTAGATATGTGGATGAATCCTCGGAATACAGAACGAAATGTGGTGAGCCCCAATCGTGATCTGTGAACGTGCTCGGTTAGATAGGCGGTGTGCTCCGGTCTTCATGGACATGTCCTAATCCTAACACGATGAAGAGGAATTGGCTTGGGCTAGAGTGGACGGATGTATGATCGTTTACGGGAAGGCTCGGTGGTCCTTTGTTCAAGGGGATGTTGTTGGGTGTGCAAACAAAGTCTCACATTGGCTAGAAGTAGGGACGATCATGAGTTTATAAGTATGGACAATATCTGCATTGATATGAGGTCTTTTAGGTATAGCCCAAAGACAAATTCGTGAGGACTTGGGCCCAAAGTGGACAATATCATACTAATGTGGAGATATGTGATATCTTAGACTTCTTACAATTAAATCCTAGTTATCTTCCAATACTTCCTTTTGATTTTGAATCCAATAAAATACCACAGGCAATTAGGACTTTTATTGGTACAATTAAATCTTTTCATCCTTTCTCAGGTATTGGGAAAATTCCATAATTTTATTGTTCGTTATAAATAAGACTATAATTTGAATATATGTAAGAGTTTTACCTTACCACCACAACACAAAGTAAATCAAGTCTCGTACTTTAGTAACGGATCAAACCCACATCATTCAGTTGCTTAAATATCTTCTATTCAAACAACCACACTATTGCTATTGGAACCCCATTTACCTCTTTACCAAGTCTGAAATACCAAGCAATTTCATGTGATGAGGGAAGAAGTTAATTATACCGCCCACAAAACCTAGTAGATGAATGATTTTCACTTATTTGTCGCCTTTATCAAATATCGAATTATAAAATACCTTATATATATACCGCCCAAAAAAACCTTGTAAGTGTCATTTACAGTGATCTACAGTAAATCACTGTAGCTACAGTGAGAGAGTTTGTAAAATTTTAAGTGAGAATGTGTGTGAGTATATCATTACTCTTTGTAGAATAAAAATGATACACTTACACACACTCTCACTTAAAATTTTACAAACTCTTTCACTGTAGCTACAGTGATCTACAGTAAATCACTGTAGCTACTGTGAGAGAGTTTGTAAAATTTTAAGTAAGAATGTGTGTGAGTATATCATTACTCTTTGTAAAAAGGTGTAATATTTAATCACAACTTGATTTTCACCCTACAGACCTACATATTTAAATGAGGTTCAAACCTCAAACCTCTAATTTTCATTAAATGAATTTTATTATCTGAATTAGATGGCATACGTGTGAGATTTTATTTTATTGTTAAAGGTTTATATCTTAAACTTCATGACCGTCATTGACGAGTTTCTAATATATGTGATTCCTATTGGTAAAATATATTTTTTTTTGTACTTCCTTATTATAATAGATATTAACTTTTCTTAAAATTATAATCTCTAATTTTGGCTCAAATTTAGAGACTAAACCGATTGTCGGTGTTATTGTTATCCACAATGCCACTCTTGCCTAAACATGAATATATTTTTATGTTGCGGCCTCTCAAATTTACAGGGATAATTATAAAAAGTAAGCAAAAAAGAGAGTAAAATATAGTACAAGTAATCACTATTATATTTTTATTACCCGATTAGCCAAATAAACTATGTTTGAGTAAAATTACATTGAAACCAACTCATAGAATAATGATAGTACGACACCCATCGCATCGATATTTTGGTGTGCGTCCACCTAAAATTGGTATTTTATCGAACATCTTGTGTGTTTTATTATTATCTATATTTTTTTATTAAAATCTTACATATTTAATCCACATTAATTGAAGTAGCATAATGTTCAATTTCAAGAGAAAAATATGAATTTTGAGCTGAGTATAAGGGAGAAGTTAGAGAAATAGCAAGATTGAAACTTGAAAGAGAGAAAAATGCTAAGAGAAGAAATTGAAGAGAGTACTTGTGTACAAAGAGAAGATGTTTGAGATGAAATTTTGGTCACTCTATATTATTGTTAACTGAAATAGATATAAAACCTAATAATAGCTATTTAAGTAAAGGGCCCATTAACTGAGTCATTCCTTAAATTTAAAATAGGCAAAAGATTACAAGAAACCTCTCAAGAGTCAACGCAAAGGCTACTGCGTGAGAATTTTCTTTCATTTTTTTTTTGTAATTTTGTTTGTGTGTTTCTTTTGAATCTTGAAATTTTGATCATCATCATGATTTTAAAGATCATATTTAATTTGGCAGTGTCCATCAACTAAGAATGAGATCAAATCTCAAGTCCCAAGATCATTTTATAATGATATTTTTGGCGGGATATCAATATATATTTTTTAAATATTGGAAATACCGCGACCAAATCATCCAATCCGGATTTAAACGTATCAAGTAAAATCCCGATTGTCCCAGACTCTTTTAAGAAATGCACAATCTATCTCTACACCACCAAGACGCACCCGCTGGGGCGGGGATATCAATATGCTAATGTATACAACCAGTATTTAGACATCAACAAATAACAGAATTACAAAGTTATACCACGGTCATGGATTTACTAGATCGTAAACACGTGAGGATGTCTATGCCATGTACACAGGACTGACGGATCATATCTTGATACGCACTGGATATCATGAGCATCAGTCCACATCCAACGAACAAGCGGAGGTCTGATCATGAATAGATTGTTGTCGTGACTGTCATCAAAGTGTGGAGGATAACTCATATATCTCACTGTGGTATCTCAAGTTGAATGAACACTATGCTCGCTCAACTCGAGAAGGTTCTTATTGACGTTGGTGTACCATCTATTAGGAAATCTTCAGTGAGTCATTCAGTGTCTTATCAAATAAACACCTACATGTCTATACGAGTCTCCCGAGACTCATGTTTCACTGGGATAAACCATTGGACCAAGTCACGATATACAACATGTACTGATCTCAGCGGATTTTACTAACCGACCTATGTTAGTAAATCTTGACCATGAACTTTATTTAAGGATATACATCTAATAGTGTGCTTCCCAATGTCAATTACAAACTACGTTGTAACTGCACACTATATTA
The DNA here is from genome assembly GCA_019454045.1 of Zanthoxylum bungeanum. Lineage (NCBI taxonomy): Eukaryota > Viridiplantae > Streptophyta > Magnoliopsida > Sapindales > Rutaceae > Zanthoxylum > Zanthoxylum bungeanum. Next base: position 386,785 of record SKCR01027528.1, read on the forward strand.
TAAATCATATGGTCTTTATCTAATATACATGTATCACTAAACCGGATTTAGTTTCGATCTAATCGTAATCAGATATCTAATCGTAATTATATCGAATAAGTGTATAAAAGACAAGGGTGCTACCATTAAAATTAGTAATATTATGAAAAATTGAATTGCTCGTATTTATGAATCGGACATAAATATTATCCGGATTGGAACTCTAAGCACCAACCCTAACAACAATACCTGGTCGAGTACTTTCAATTCGAACTAGATCGAGTACATTCAATTTGTACCCGATCGGTCCCAAAACATGTACTCATTTCCATCCCGGAAATTTGGGGACAGATTCGGGAATTTTCGACGAGTACAAGATATTTGCCCACCCCTAGCCTCAACTATGAGGAAGACTTATGTGAGACGAAATTACGAAACTATAAGTAATTATTAATTTATGACAAGAAATTATGTACAAACCGACTAACGTCAAATATATATATATATATATATTTGTCTAACTCAATTAACTATATTATTATGTCAATTAGATTAAGGTGAATTCATTAAACTCGAGTTCTAATTGAAGTTACACACACTAGAAAAGTATATCCCTATCCTAACATGAAAATATAGCTAATGAATTGTATCATATGTTAAATTACTCAATTCTAAAGACATAAACTCATCATCCAATTTCATCATGGTTTCTATATGATCATTAATCATATTGCTGCCGCGGTAAGTCGATCTGTTTCATGTCCAGTACGAGTCTGAATATCGTGCTCTTGCTAATACTATAAAGGAGTATAGGCGGTATAATCTATATAGACACTTGGTTATGATTTTAAATAAGATTCCAAATCTAAAGAAATTTTAATTTTAAAATATATAATATGATTTTTTATTTTTTATTTTTTATTTTATTTTTTATAGATATGACTAGATTGATGAGAGAATTTTTTGACTTAATTTGTTACTTTGTGATATTGGTGCTGTGCAGCACGTCTTTACTATAATAACAAAAGTATGATTTATATTGCTCATAATTGTTACAATATTCGTCCAATTGTAAATTCTACAGTCAAATTACTCTTTCCGGGCTTAAGCGGAACAGGTAAAACCCCCGTTGTCACAGACTCTTACAAGAAACATATTCTTTGAATTCGAACTCATGACCTAAAGATCAGATCTTGATCCCTACACCACCAAGTCACATCCCTTAAAGACTGTAAAAAGCTATTGTGTCTATAAAATATATCAATATTTTCAGTTTTAATGAACGAAACACGAAAATTCTCAACGAATCTTAATCAGAAAATTAAGAATATAAACACCTAGCCAAAAATGGCTGGTCCTAATTTTGACTTGAAAGCTTCCCTTCTCCTTTGAATTGGACTTCCTTTTGGCGTGTGAATCTTTTAAAAGTTGTCTTCCGATACTTCCTTTTGATTTTGAATCCAATAAAATACCACAGGCAATTAGGACTTCTATTGGTACAGTTAAATCTTTTCATCCTCTCTTAGTTGTTGGGAAATTTCCATAGTTTTGTTGTTCGTTATAGATCGATTAGAGATTATAATTTAGATATATGTACGAGTCTTACCTTTATCACACACAACATCAAATAAATCTGATCTTATACTGCAGTAACAGATCAAACCCGCCACTGGGCTCTTGGCCCAGTGGTGGGAGAGCACAAGTTCGACTCCCTGCAACGGCAGGGAGTCAAAATCTCTCAATTTTGAGAGTATAAAATTCTTTCTAAAGTGGGAGTATAATTCTCTCCGTTTTTGAGTGGGAGTAGATATTGTTGGAAAAAAAATGCTTATGAGTAAGCATTTTGAGGCTCAATTTTAAGCATGGTCCACTTCGTGTTAGTGGTTGTTATTGAATGATTCGGATACTCCTCCGTGAGTACTTCGAAATGGTATATTCATATGCTTAAAATGATGTTTGGGTGAATGAGAAATTATTACTCAAAGTTCACCCATTGGTGTTAGAAAATAAAGAGAAGTTAGCTTGTCCCATATGAGAAAGCTATAGAGAGGAAATTATGCTTATATATGATTGTTCATTAGTAGATGGGTAAGAGTTATAAGGATAGAGGCTCTCTCTACGTGCGCGGGGGGGGGGGGGGTGCAAATCAAATCTGAATCAAGCTTGGCTCGTGTGTACCCGCGTGTCCTGCGTACACGAATGTGCAGGCCCGGCCCAGCCGAATGGAAGGTCTCCCACTCATGTGATTAATTGACATGTTAATTTCCTTTATTTGAGCTGTGGTTTTCGTTTTTGTGGATAAACAACACATAAATATAGTTCACAAGACAGTGACACAACATACACTGGTTCCTTACGTTTTTTCTTTGTTTTCGGCTTTTTTAGGAAATTGTTGGCATCAACAAGCCTCGGAATTCTCTCTGTTTCGTTCGATACATCTGTTCTGAATTGTTCATGTCGCTAGTTCATTGCTGCTCAGCTGTGTTCGCTCCTGTAGCTGTGTTATTTTCATTACTGTTGTTCATTGTCCTTTGTAAGAACACAGTAACCAAATATAATTGTAATCGTTATTTCGTCTCTAGTAGACGTAGAATTCTTGATGTACTATAATGTTTGTATTCAATATTCCAGTAGATTTCAGATTATATATCTGTAGATTTGTATTGTAATAAAAAAGTAACGGATCAAACCCACATCATTCGGCTACTTAAATCTCTTGAGATCTTCTATTCAAACAACCACCGTAGTGCTTTTGAAACCCGATTTATCTTTTTTTTTTTTTTTTTTCTGGAAACGTTGGAAACTCTGCCACCAACCACCCATTCTGGACTGTGACGCAGGTAAAATTTCTGACTGTCCCAAACTCTTACAAGAAGCACACCCTCTGAATTTACCTCTTTATCAATCCTGAAATACCTAGCAGTTTCATGTGATGAGGGAAGAAGTTAATTATACCTTCCAACAAACCTAGTAGGTGCATGGTTTTCACTTATTTGTCGCCTTTATAAAATACCGAATTATATATAAGTTACGTTATATAGATAGATTTATGTGTCATTTACTTGTGATAATTTGTAGGATGGTGTGTGTGTCAGGTTCATATTCATAATTCAATTACAACTCGATTCTCACTCTACAACCTATATATTTAAACGAGGTTCAAATCTCAAACCTCTTATTTTCAATAAATGAATTTTATTATCTGAATTAGGTGGTACACGCGTGAGATTTTATTTTATTTCATTGTTAAAGGTTTATATCTTAAACTTAGGGACTTCATGGTCATTATTGACGAGTTTCTAATATATGTGATCCTTATTGATAAAAGATTTTTTTTTAATTTTCTTATTATAATAGATATTAACTTTTTTTAAAATTGTAACCTCTAATTTTGGCTCAAATTTAGAGGTCAAACCGACTGTAGTGTTATTGTTGTCCCCAATGCCACTATTGCCTAAACTCGCAAGTGTGTTTATTAAGAGGAATATATTTTTTACGGGGAAATTATAAAATGTGAGTGAAAAAAAAAAGGAGTAAAATATAACACGAATAGTCACTATTATATTTTTATTACCCAATTAGCCAGATAAATTATGTTTGAATAAAGTTACTCTTGAAACCAACTCACAACAGTACGACACCCATCGCACCGATATTTTAGTGTGTGACAAGTGTGTGCCCACCTAAAATTAGCATTTTATCGAACACTTTATGTGTTTTATTACCATATATAATTTTTTAATAAAATCTTACATATTTAATCCACATCAATTAAATGAGCATAATGTTCAATTTTCTAAGAGAAAAAATATGAATTTTGAGCTGAGTATAAGGGGAGAAGTTAGAGAAAGAGCAAGATTGAAACTTGAAAGAGAGAAAAATGCTAAGAGAAGATGTTGAAGAGAGTATTTGTGTGTAAAGAGACGACGTTATTTGAGATAAAATTGGTGACAATTATATAAGGAGAGTATTTTGGTCACTTTATATTATTATAGATATAAAAACCTAATAATAGCTATTTAAGTAAAAGGGTTCCTGCCAATGAGGTAGTGGACTCATTGGTAACTCATGTCTCTCACCAAGTGAGAGACATGGGTTCGAGTCCCCACAAAAGCAGTGGGGACTCAAACCTTCCTCTTTAGGAGGAAGAAGTTCTCCTATATGGGGAGTTGATTCCCAAGCTGTGTCTTGGTTGATTTAGAATTTGTAAGTCCCGAGCTACGTCTCGGGTGATTTCTGGGCGGTGCTATAATTGTATGTATCTAGAATCCCAGTTGATAGTATATTGTAATATATGTAGTTTGTAATAATTCCAAAAAAAAAAAAAAGTAAAAGGGTCCTAAGTCCTAAATTTTGCATAACTTAACTAATTTCCCAACTTATTAGATATGGGCATCGTTGAAAAAATCTACCTTAAGTTGGTCCGTTGGTCAGAATCGGAATCGTATTTTATCGAAAACTTTATATATTTTATTTCACAATATCATTCTTACTCATCGTGTTTTATAATTATTAATTAGGTTTTAATAGGATCCTAATTCCCCTGGTTATCACTCAAATTTGATTTGAAGAAGTTAAAAAAAAAATATTTTCGAAGTTAAGTTTATTTTTAAAAAAACTTTGTTTGGTTTAATTAGTAAGAATTATATAATTAAACAACGCTCACAGTCGTCATTCCTTAAATTTAAAATCAATTTATAAAAAATTGCAAATTGCAAATTGCGTCACTGGTGGAATGACAAAATGATTCAACAGCTCGTAAATAAACGGCATCGTATACGCATTTATGTATCAGAAGATTACTACAAAGCAAAATATTACAAGAAACCTCTAAAGAGTCAACGCAATGGCTGCTGCATAAGAATTTTCATTCTATATTTTCTTTTCTTTTATTCTTTATTTTTTTGTAATTTTGTTTCTCTGTTTCTTTTGAATCTCGAAATTTTGATCATCATCATGATTTTAAATATCATATTTAATTTGGTAGTGTCCACGGACTAAGAATGAGATCAAATCTCAAGTCTCAAGAGCTAAGAATGAGATCATTTTATAATGATATTTATCGTGACGGGATATCAATTTTTTATTTTGGATACGTTAGAAATCTCACGGTCAAACCACCTAATCCGGATTTAAACGCAGCAAATAAAATCATCGATTGCCCTCGATTCTTACAAGAAATGTACATTCTATACTCGAATTCAGGATCTGACAACCAAGTTCTAAATCATTTGTCACCAAATCACACCCGTTGGGGGCGGGGATATCAATATGCTAATGTATACAACCAATATTTAGACATCAACAAATAACAGAATTACAAAGAGCTGTCACTATGAAATCGAAAGAGGACCGAATGGAATATCCAGTATAACTAACAAAAGAATTAATTCAGAGTAAAATTAAAGGATAATCTTGTCAAAATGCCACATGTTGATGGTTGGTTTTCGTCTCAGGGACAATAACGGAAATGTATTGTTCTCAGGATTCAACCTTCATTCAGCAGTGAATTTGTTTGGTTATGAGGACAATCAAAAGCAAACTTTGGTAGAGGGAGAAAAGCATGCGGATTGACACAAAAAGTTAACGTGGTTTGGCGGATAAAATTCAGCATACGTCCATGGGCACAAAATGGATGGTGTTTTACTAATGAAATACGCTCAGCCCGACCTGTTTGTGGTCGGTCAATGTGGGAGCCAAGTTGTTTTATAAAGGGAATTACAAAGCCTTCTCAATCTCTTTCCCTTTTTCGTGAATGTGTGTTTCTACCCCCCCCCCCCCCCCCTTCTTTTTGTGTGTGTTTTACAAAAAGACTTCTCTTTATATATATACTAAGTCTGAAGCGGCCAAAACTGAGGCGGCTACTGTTCCCTATTCTGCAGAGCCTTCCACGTGAATCTGCTTTATTTACTAAGCTCTCTGCCCTAGGCCTGCTCTTGCCGAAAGTGAATATGCTCTCTGACATCCTATCGCATCAGTTTGACTTTCCACTACCACATGCATTTAGCGATGATGACCGCCTGGTGGGTGTTTCCGAGGGATGACACGTGTAAAGGAAAATTACCTTCTCGAGGCTTCTGTCGGTGACTAAGTGGTCGGTCAAATCGTCTGCCGAACCTCTTCTGTCCTGTCTTGTGCTGTCTGAGCCCTTCGAAGTACTAACAAAGGAACCGAATAGGCCCGAACCGAGCCACATAATTGATGTGGTCGGTTTATGGAAGTCGTGTTTGAAGCACATGATACGGTTGGTCTAATACTAAGGACTGCGTCTAGACTTCCGCCGAGCCGAGAAGCTTTTAATACTTCCTGAATACCAACTAAGGGAAGATTCCACCCCTGCCCCGGGCCCTTGGTGTATATGCTAATTTCCACCGCCAACACCCCCAATTGCAGAAACCTGACCTCAATCAGAAACCTGACCTAAAGGATCTTCTACAAGCAGTAACTGCAACAAACCCACATCCATAACATGCATGCCAACTAGAGTGCCTAATATGCAGTACTTCAATTGCAACCCAAAACTGCAATATCTGCAATGGCAATGAACCCTACCTTTTGTAACTATTCCTCCAAAAATCTATAGATAAGCCACTGTTTAATCAAGTTAAAAATGAAGATTTCTAGAGGAATAAGGCAAGTGCAACAAGTTCAGGCAGATACAGCCATCCAAACTCGATGCAGTACCACACTAGCCTCCCAAATCACTTGGAAAATTTCACAATTTAGCTGAAATTTTGATAAAAATTAGAATGTTATGGCTGTTTACAGAGTTTGAACTAGAAAGAAAAAGCTAGATTAAGCATCGCTATGACTTTCTTTTTCTTTGCAATCACCAAAACAGTCCACAACAATCACAGAATTCCAAAATAGGATCGTCTACATACAACAGTAATCATACTGATGGCTGTTTTTGATATACTAAATCACTCCCTTTTAGTACTTCTATGTGAAAAAACATTCTTAACAAATATGCGATACAGAACAAGCACCACCATCACCTAGTGCTTGTACTCTTGATCAAGTAATCAAGAAGAAGAGATCAATGCATAATTTGAAAACTCCATTTAAGGCATGCCTCGAAGCGCCGCCTGGATCGCCTCACGGTCATGGCGCGTCAAGGCTATCGCCTCAGGCTGAATTTTCAACACGCCTGCCTCAAAGGTTTGAGGGGATCCGTCACATGACGCCTCGAGTCGAGACTTGAGGCGGATGCCTAAGCCCAAAAACATAAAATTATGACAAATAATCCCAAATTGAGTATTTTTATAATCTAAAAGGCTATCGAAAATAAATGGCATGGCAATAAGAAAACCAAATTTAAAAAAAAAAAAAAAAAAACACACACACACACACAAACTAACATCATACAAAATATAAATACCATTTAGGAACTAGAGATATTTATTCAAACCAAGAAGCAACTTGCTTGACAAACAGCTTATAATCGAAAAAGACCATATTATGATTTCTAAAATTCACCAATGGACAAGACAACACAAAACCAACATGAACAGAAAAGACACATGACACAGTCACAGCTAAAGATTCTCAGAAATCACCACCGCGAAGACGGAGAACGAGATGGAGGGTTGATTCCTTCTGGATATTGTAATCCGCAAGGGTCCTGCCATCTTCCAGCTGCTTCCCAGCAAAGATCAGTCGCTGCTGATCCGGCGGAATCCCTTCCTTATCCTGAATCTTGGCTTTCACGTTATCAATGGTATCCGAGCTCTCCACCTCCAGAGTAATCGTCTTCCCAGTCAGTGTCTTGACAAAAATCTGCATACCTCCACGTAGACGAAGGACAAGGTGAAGGGTTGACTCTTTCTGGATGTTATAGTCGGCCAAAGTCCGGCCGTCCTCGAGTTGCTTGCCGGCAAAGATCAATCTTTGCTGGTCCGGAGGAATCCCCTCCTTGTCTTGGATCTTTGCCTTGACATTGTCGATTGTATCAGAGCTTTCAACTTCGAGAGTGATCGTTTTACCCGTTAGGGTTTTGACAAAAATCTGCATGCCACCGCGTAGCCTCAGGACAAGATGAAGGGTTGATTCCTTCTGGATGTTGTAATCGGCCAGAGTCCGGCCGTCTTCCAATTGCTTTCCGGCGAAGATCAGGCGCTGCTGATCGGGAGGAATCCCTTCCTTGTCTTGGATCTTGGCCTTGACGTTGTCGATGGTGTCGGAGCTCTCCACTTCGAGGGTGATGGTCTTGCCAGTTAGGGTTTTCACGAAGATCTGCATCTTTTTCAAAAGTTTCTTGAAACGATAATTTGAAACTGAGCGAGAATTTTTTTGAGAATTGGATGATGGATTATGGGCGAAGGAGCGGTTCTTTAAATAGAGAAGCGAGAGCCGACTCGATCAACGAATTGGGTGATCCTGATTTGACAAATCAACGGTCAATATGAGTCGGCCACATTGGATGCTTTCTCTTCTCCATCAAGGAATTGGGAATCCTGATTCAACAAATCAAACGGTCAATATGAGTCGGCCACATCGGATCGGATGCTTAGCTTCCTCGAAATTGTCTATTATTATTGTAGCTTCCGTTATATTCTAGACTTTGCCGCCCTTTCTTTCCTTGCACCTTCCGTTAGATTCTAACTTTATAACCGTTTCGAATCAAGTCGAGTCAAGGCCAAGACTAAACTCGAACATGAAAATTTGAAGATAAAACTCGACCGACCTAACTCAACGATCCGATCCAACTTAACTTATTTCGGGTCTTTTATTTATTTTTTTTTAAAATTAAAATAATTTATCTCTATTTAAAATTGAAAATAAATGTTAGGACAAATCGAATATTTAACAAACTGCAGTTATTAAGTCAGGTTGTAAAACCTAACTAACGAAATTGATATTCCAAACTCGACCAAACTAACTCAACGATCCGATCCAACCTAATTTATCTCGGGTCTTTTATTTAATTTTTTAAAATTAAAGCAATTTATCTCTATTTAAAATTGGAAAAAAAAAAAAAAAAGGTAAGGTCAAACACAGTATTTAACAGACCATAGATCCAAACTGCACTTATTGAGTCAGGTTGTCAAACCTAATTGATGAACCTGATATTCAAAACTCGAACAATTTGAGTCGGGTCGGGTCATCGGTTGACTCGATAGTTGAACACCCATACCTAACATACATGGCACGCTTTGCTCACTAAAGACATCTAATCGGGATTTTGTATAACATACAAGTACACATATTCTACAAGTAATATAGAAAAGATCGAATCCACAAGAACTTACTATTAATCATATTAACAACTATAACTAGATTCTACATTACTAAAATTAAGCAATTGATTTAAAAGTTTTGATGTTAAAATTAATTAATTAAAATTGAAAATTGAAATTAATTTTTTTTAGGAAATCTTATGCGAGAGAGAAAACCTAGGATTGTAATTTCACCAAACACGTTAATAAATTATATATTTTTCTTTCAGTTGAGTAATTGTTATGGATTACTAACTTAGAACACGAAATTATATATAAGCTTATTTCGATGGTCAAGTAAAAACGTCCAACTTAGTTCAATTACCTAATTCCTACGATAATTAATATAAATCAAACTCATTATGATCAGGTTCTAATTATGGCTATGTATGCTCTACAAGTATATTTCTATCATACACTGAAATCGATTATACAAATATGATCACAAGTTATTAATTCTCCATGCGAAACCAAACTTCCATTTCCCAAATTCATTAGGGTTTACCACAACTATTCTATTATTGGTCAAGCAATATAACACGTTACGTAAAATGAATAATAAATAATCCAAAACAAAACTCATAAGAACTAAAAGATGCAATTGAAATTAAACATTGTGTATTGGTTCTGTTACAATCCTATAATAATGAATTAATCACACATGATTGTCAAATAAAGCATATAATTCATTATTACAAGACAAAAACTCATAATAATTACTAAAAAGATTAAATGGAAGAAAAAACTCATTGTGAGATCACCAGCTTCAATCTTTAGTTTTGAATTGAGTCTGGTGTTCTCGCCATATTATAGGTATTTTTCCTTGTGTTGTCCTCTCCAAAAATCTGATAATCTAGGTTATAGCCGGGCTTGTTCTTTTATATAGGTTGTTGGAGATTTTCCTTTTTAAAATTGTCAAGAATTCTTAAATCGGGATACGAACTTATGGTGCACCACAAATAGAGTTGTGTCACACCATAAACCTAAATAAAGGCTTTGTCTTAATTTTGTTCTTTGTGGTGGCGTGCCACAACTTCATTTGTGTCGCGCCAGTGCACCGCGATGCCTGAATATTTTATGTCACGCTACACGTAAAAATCACATTCTGCCTCAAATTTATATTGTAGAGTGGCACGCCACAAATCAAGTTGTGTCCTGTCACTCATCTCAAAATCTAGATAAAGGCCATTTAAACACCGAATTTGCCGAATCTTCGTCCGATGCAATCCAACTTAATATTTTTATAGTCCCGACCTACAAATCACATGAAAAACACATCAAAACATTCACAATATTCTATTTAACTCATAAAAAACATGACAAGAGGACGGTAAATATAGATATATTAATCGTTTATCATCATACTAATCGAAAAGAAGTATTCCACCGTTAAAAATTTAGTGATCATACTAAAGATTTTTTTTTAGTATGACCAATAGTGGCACTTCGCAACTCACCAAACTGTTGTAGATGAACCTCATTCAAATTGGAGGCTTCTCCAAAGTATATTTGAAGACATCATAAACTATCATGTTGTCTAATATTTGAATGGAGATCTAATATCTAAAACACAAGGATGTTATTTAACAATAATGAAAAAAATTAAAAAAAACCAACAAAACAAGATAAAAAAATATCACAAAATGGGGGGAAAAATACACACATTAAATGATACCGCTACAAAATGATTCATTTGAACCTTTATGCACCATCATTGGAGTCCATCATCAGCAACTCAAATGTGATTGAGCCTATTCTTCTGATCAAAACACAATGGAAAAGTTAAAAAAAAAAAAAACAACAACAACAACAATTTGAGGAGCATTTAAAATTAATAAAAAAATAAATCTAATCAAATTAAATAAAGTATTTTTTCCACTGGGTATGATCAGTTACATGAATCTTTTGACGTTATTTTACTCTATCTAAAATTATTGTTCATTAACCTCCATAAAATCTAGGTTTTTTTTAATAGTTTATGTTATTGTCAACTTAGACATTCTCCTACCTCGCATGACATATGACAACATCACTTGCTCTCTTTCCATCGAAGCACATAAAATTATATGTTGGACATGTATGAACCATTTTAATCTTATTTATTGTAGACACTTGCATTTTTGCATGAGCCCGATGATGAGCCTCGGTCGGAGGCGCTACCCGATAAGTTGCGAAAGTTACGGGAAAACGGACGTCGGAAGGGGAAATTCAAGATAAGTATGTCATCAGATTTAATTCACATGTTCACTGCATTTGCTTTCGTGCCGCGTTCGGAAACACGTTCGAATGACAAACAGATTGCGGGCATTCGTGTAGCGTCCGAAGAAGCGTTCGAACGACCATCAGTATTTATGTTTTACTGCTAGCCATACGCCCAAGCCCATCCAAAGCCCATTTAGCCCACCAAGCCCAATCCAAAAATAATTAAAACACTTAAAACACGTGTCAAATAAAACCAAATCCTAAATCAAATCAAAATAAATCACCCTTCCTAAACCAAACAAATCAAATCCAATCACCTCCCAAAATAAATATATCCCCACCAAAATTACACAATATCATTTCCTTTAATAAACTAATTAATCATCTCTCTTATTGGCATGATTCCATTCCTTACCTAGAAACCCTAGTGCATCATTATAAAAGAAACCAAAACTCCAAACCCTTCCCCCCTTAGAGACTCACAACAACCTTCAAAAAAAAAAAACATAAGAAAATAATAGAAAACTCTAAGCTCACTCTTCTCTTAAAGATTCACCCATCTATTTAGAGCACATTCATGCCTAAACACTAAGAAGAAAACACTCTCAACCACCAAAAATTGCAACACCAAAATACCCATCCATCACCGAAAATCACACCCAAAACAACCCCCCTACATCACCGAAAACTGCAGCCCAAAATAGTCCCCTACATCACCGAAAATTACCCCAAAAACAGTATTTAAAACAGTCTAATAATCACCAAACCAGTCAAAAAAAAAAAAACCACCAAACAGCGACAAAGGACGGCTAAAAACACGCGAGAAAAGACCAAGAAAGCAGCAGCGAAAACAGCGAAACGGTGAAGGAAAATAGTGGACCAGAAAACCAGAAAAGTTGAGGAGTAGTAACCCTTCCGGCGACGACGTGACGTACTTCCGAGTAGCAACTTAAAAGGTAAGACATGAGAGCACTCTTTATTACTTTTTATTTTGTGGTTTGGATGCGGCACACTCGGTTGGACATGAAATTTGTCCAACCGGGTGTGCGAGGTCCTATATCAAAGATGACCAAATCCTTGGTCACATCTTTCTTTAACGTTCCTTTATTTATTTATCGCACATTTATTTCGTATTATTAGCTCTTTATTATTCCACATGTTTCTTCATTTGCTTATGTGTTGTTATATGTATTATCATACTTAATGCCCATTTTTATGATTGCATTGTGTTAACGCGTGAATGTTGCCTCTCGTAGTATTTCGGATGCAAACCCAGACATAAATTCTGTATCCGAATCCGAATGGACGGTAGTGCGATCTGTACTTGGGATACAACTCCACGTACCACTTGGGGAAACATTCATGCATGTGTTTACTGTATTATGAATGCCACTTTCGCCACTTTGTTCGAACGAGTTCCCGAACGCTACTCGAACGCACACATTCTGTCTCGCCCCCTTTCAAACGCGTTTCCGAACGCTACACCAACGCGGGCATTCTGGACAGATTCCTTTATCATGTCTTAGGCATTTTTGTGTTCATTGTTCCGTTATCTACTTTCTATGTGTCTTTTTCTTTATTGTTAATCTAATGCGCATGGGCTAACTAGGGTGGATTAAAGGTCATCTATTCGAGGGAAATGCCTAAAAGCTACCTTTAACATGATGTTTTGCCGCGCTGGACGAGGTATACTCGATTGAATGTGAAATATATTCAATTGGGCATACGAGGTCCTACATTATGTATTTGTTTATCCATGCATGTGTTTGTGTCATTTCAGATGCCATTTTGGTAATCTCGTTCGAACGCGTTTCCGAACGCTACACGAACGTATGCATTCTGCCTCATTCCGTTAGAACGCGTTTCCAAACGCTAGACGAACGTGAACATTCTGTTTCATTTACGTTCGAACGCGTTTCAGAACGCTACTCGAACGCGCACATATTCTGTTTTATCATGCATCAGGTCTTGTCCCGTTCGAACGCGATTCCGAATGCTATATGAACGTGTGCATTCTGTTCACCGTTCGAATGCGTTTACGAACGCTACACGAACACACATACAGTGCACATATTTCTTCTCGTCACATTTCATGCATGTTTACTTCTTTGATCATTTCTTTTGCACTACATGATTAATCATATCATTTCATTATTTACGCTTAGGCAATTATCATCTATTTGTATTTCCGCATTTATCTATTTAATGTGTTCATGAGATTGTGTGCTTGCCTTTATTTTACTTACTTTTATGCATGCAAACTTAGATGTAGGTTATTCTTGCATATATATGTTGCGTAGGCTTGGTTATATTATCGCTTAAATTCATTCATTACAAGTGGCATAAGTAAGTGACCATTCCGAACTCAATGGTTTGAGGTCTTCCCTTGCGAGGGGTGAGTGCGACCTTAAATCATTTCCTAGTTCACACTGGGTGGCGACTCCATTTTATTTCTCCGGTTTAGTCCCATGTGGACTACTCCGTACTCTCGACCGGGCCACGAGCCTGGAACAGCGTCGCCGATTTCGGTGTCCTACATTTATCTCATTTTCCTCTCAACTTTCTTCTTAATTTCTTCATTTTTAACTTTAGGTTTGTTGTTTCGAAATGAAATGATTTTTGGAAAATATTTTTATTATTTTACGAGATTTGGGACACTTAAGGATAACTTGATCCATGTACATTATTTTCCGATCAATGAAAAAGTTAAATCATTTTATGGAAAATGATTTATGAAATATAAATCCATGAGTCATTTGACAAAAAAAAAATGTCCTATTGTCCAAATTTTTTTTCCTCAATTTTAGGAATGACAAAATTTGAACTTGGACCCGAATATGGATAGATCCAGGTCCGAATATATTTTGATAGATCCAGGTCCGAATAGATTTTGGTAGATCCAGGTTTGTATCCAGATCCAAAAAAATCTAGACCAACAACATGTATAATCAGTCCGGATCTGGATATATCCGGACATGATCCAAAAATCTAAATTTTTGTTAATCTTTTCCAAATATATTTGTATAAAATTATACAATTTCGAAACCGGGTCCCAGAATTTCTAATATGGATATGAGAATACCCGAATAAAAGAATCATATTTTTTTCATTTATATTTATATAAAATTAATAAAATTATGAATTTGGGTCATGGAATTTTAGACCAAAGTGAATCTAGATCTAGGTATACCGGACCAGATCCAAAAATCTGGATTTTTAATCTTTTATCAATTAAATTTTGAATAAAATTAATAAACTTCTTAACTCGGGCTGGAATTTCAAACCCGCGTGAATCCAGTTCTGGGTATATCCAGGCCAAATCCATAAATTCAGATTTTTTAAATCTTTTTTAATTATAGTTTTATAAAATTTATAAAATTCAAGACTTGTGTCCAGAAATTTGAACATGTGTGAATCATATCTGGGTATACGCGGTGCAAGATGTAGAAATCCAGATTTTTAAATTTTTTCAATTATATTTACATAAAATTGATAAAATGTTGGACTCGAGTATGTGAATTTCATACCTACGTGGATATGGGTTCGAAATATTTCTACGAGCCCTTGTATTTACAAACCTAGATCTTCTGGGTCCTAAATTACCTGGGTCTGAATCTATGTGAGTTAGGAATTTCGCTACCTATATCTTCCGAGTGCTTCGAGACAGACCTAGTTATTAATACAAGTCTTCGAGATGATAAAAGAATGTCAATAATAGACATCATTTACCAAATCATATATAATAATGTTCGATTTATCCTTTCGGACACACCATTGTTTTGTGGTGATCCTGGATGAGTCAATTTAGGAGCGATAACATTAGCTTTAAAATACTATTCTCCATAGAGGAACGATACCATTAACCTTAAGATACTCTTGAAACGTTTTGCTTAAGTATTCCCCATCTCTGTCAGACATTAGTGTTTTTTTTTTTTTGATTTTGTTTCTCTTTTTCAACTTTGAAGTCTTTGAATTTCTCAAAGACTTTAGATTTGTACTTCATTAATTACATATTACTGTATTGTGAGTAATCATAAATAAAGGTAAATTTCTTAAATTGACGTAGGATCACATACATAAGAATGTATTAGTTTTAGTAATTCAGTCGCATGTAGTCATTTGCCTGTAAAGATATTTGGGTCATTTTCCCAATGAGAAATAATTCACAAGTGTCATGAAATGTATCAATACACATCCTTATGTATTTTGTGTAATTTTGTCTTATTGATATGACCTAATATACTATGTGAAAATAATATTTTCTTTTTATTCACATTGTTTATATTAAAATTTTGATTATCTAATTCTAGCACATATAAACCATTACATAAAGTACCAACACCATAAATCATGTTTGGAAATTAAATTGAACATTGATTATTTTTAATAAAGAGGGAAATTCCCTTCTTGTTCAAACATGAAACATTAATGGTGTTATTAAATAAATAAGGTACTTAAAGGTAATTATTTAACTATAGAATTAGGTCCATTGGCAATTGGCATGGATAACAGATAGGTCCCACATACAATCCAACTGTCTTTGCTCAATTTTCAAGTCAAAGGTGAACCTCGAATTCAGGGGTGCACTTCTTGTAAGAGCCTGGGACAGCCGGTGGTTTTACCTGCGCCGCGGCCCATAATGGGTGGTTTGGTGGCGGGGTTTCCATCGTTTCCACAAAAAAAAAAAGGTTCTGCATATTATAGTCCCCAAGGTGTGTGGCTTGGTGGTGTAGGGTCCAGGATCTCACATTGAGGTTCTGGATTCGAATCCAGGGGGTGCACTTCTTGTAAGAGTCTGGGACAGCCGGTGGTTTTACCTGCGCCGCGGCCCAGAATTGGTGGTTTGGTGGCGGAATTTCCATCGTTTCCCAAAAAAAAAAAAGGGTTCTGCATATTATTACATAAATGATAATTATATCTGGTATCAAATACCTAAAAATTAGAATTAGTATATGATGCAAATGAACTTCAATCATAAATATACCTGAGTTTAATGTTGAAGCATCATTCTGGATTTTTGCCTCATTAATTTTGAAGGTTCGGTGTTCCTTTTTCCAATGCCTTTTATTCATGCAGAAATAACAAATATTATCAGGCTTCTTCTTTTTCTCTCTATCACTTCAATTTTTATGGGGCGTGGGCCTTTTATGCCTCGTTCTTATTATAGTATTTTTTCCTGTTGAGAAGAAATCCTCATAAGATACACATAAGACTTATGTGGCTTTAGATCATTCTCAACAACCTTTAGTCTTGTTAGTTCCATTTTTATTGGCATGTGTCCGTGACAAAACAAGTTCAATTGAGTTGTAATCTTTCTTGAAGATCTTTGTGCAATTGGACTGGTTTCTGGCTGCTGTGCATCAGACATACGTTCGTGGTGCGTTCGTTGCAGTGTTCGAACGGTTGGCGTTAGTGTCACGTTCTCTATTGAGTTCGAACGGGCGCATTCCAGAGAGCAAACGTTCGAGACACGTTCTTGTGGGGTTCGAACGGGAGCATTCCAGAGAGCTCACGTTCGTTGTGCGTTCGATTTATGTTCGAACGAGTCTTCACAGAAAGGGCGCGTTCGTGTAGCGTTCTAGTAAGCGTTCGAACGCGACTGCGATCTGAACGCGTTTTTGGCCTGCAAAACCCTAGGTTTTCACCCTACCTATAAATATAACCCTTAGCTGCCATTCTCAGAAGTTGAAGCATATTTCTCGTGAGCCAAATATTCTCAAAGCTTTCAACTCTCTTTGATTTCACCTTGAAGACTCTTTGAATCTTATGTCTTTTTTGTTAATGGTGAAATCCATTCTTTGATAAACCTTCAACACAACTTAACCCAAATTCCCTAATCCTTTAGAGTTCCTTAGGAGGAAGTTTGGTAGTCGGAGTTCCAGCGTTCAAAGGTGATACAATCTACTCAGAGACTTCAGAGGTTCTGAAGAAAACCGTGGGTCGCGGGCTTGAGGAGTTGCCTTGAGTTCTTGCAGTATAGAGGTACTTGAGTCGGTGGAGTTGCCACCATAGGTCTTGACCATCGCTGTAAGTTTTTCTCGATATAGTGGATTGGGCTGGTAGCCGATATACCCGGAGTGGTTTTTTACTCGGAAGAGTTTTCCACTTCGTCACCAAAATTACTTGTGTTGATTTTGTGTGGTTTGATTATTTTTGCTGCTTTAATTATTGTTATTGTTTTTACATTTGCAGCATATTTTATTTGATTGTTATTGTGGTTTCCTGTTAAATTGCCTGTTGTAATTCCATAGTAGCAGTAACAGGACTTGTCCTGCTTATTGTTTGTAATTCCGCATAGGGTCAGAACTTAGGATAACCCCGAATTTTCAATTGGTATCAGAGCCTGAACTCGATCCTTGACCCATTAGCTATGGAGCGTAGTCAACCCTTAAATTGTCCGCCATTCTTTGATGGCACAGAATATTTGTATTGGAAAGTTCGCATGAGAGCGTTCCTTAAGTCCTTAGATGAGAGGGTCTGGATGACTGTTGAATACGGGTGGAAACCTCCCGTTGTTGTTGTTGATGAGGTATCTTCCCCTAAAGATAAATTGACATGGACCAAGGATGAATTTGATGCTAGCAATAGGAACAGCAAGGCTGTTAATGCCATACATGGTGCTGTGTGTTCTGCTGAGTTTAGGAGAATCTCAATGTGTGAGATAGCCAAAGATGCTTGGGACATCCTGCAGACTGTGCATGAAGGCACATTGTCTGTTAAAAATAATAGACTCCAGGATTTAGCTACTAGGTTTGAGGTCGCCAGAATGAAAGAGATGAGACCTTTGATGAGTTTTATGCTGAGATTAACGATATTGTTAACTCTAGTTTTAACCTAGGTGAGACTATACCTACAAATAGGATAGTTAGAAAAATCCTGAGATCCCTACCTGATAAGTTCCTACCCAAAATCACTGCCATCGAGGAAAGCAATGACCTCGATCAGCTTAATTTAGATGAACTCGTAGGAAAGCTGCAGGTTTATGAGAAAAAGCTTCCTGGTTTTAGAGAGCCAAAAAGGTTTGCGATGAAAATCGCTAAGGAAGTTGTACATGATTCGTTTAGTGATGATAATACCATCAAGGATCATGATTTGGCCTTGTTTGCAAAGAAGTTTAAGAAATTTCTTAAACTTAAGAAAAGTGGCCATAGCAGTAATAGAGATAGGGAGGTTATGCCTAGAGAGAGTAGGCATAGCAGAAAAGAGTCTAGAGAGGATATGGGTAGTAGATCCCATGATGTCCAATGCCATGAGTGTGAAGGCTATGGGCATATTCGACCAGAGTGCCCTACATACCTTAGGGCTAAAGGCAAGAAAGCCATGACAGCATCTCCTAGTGATTCAGAAGGTGGTTATTCTTATGATGAGTCTCCTAAAGGCAAGAAAAATTTTATTGCCTTTACTGCTAGTGTGACTGGTGAGAGAGAGATTGTGGTTAATGATGATGATTCAGAAGTCTCTCTTGATGAGTCTGTAGATGAGGAAAGTCTTCAGGTAGCTTATGTTGAACTGTTTAATGAGAGTTTAGCTATTAAGAAGACTAATATAGAGGTCAATAAAAGGCTGAAAGCTGTAGAGCTTGAAAAGAATGAGGCTCAAGCCAATCTTGAGCAAAGCCTTTTGATGGTAGATGACCTAGAGGAGAGAAATAGAGGTCTAATTAATAGGGTCCAAATATTAGAAACTGAACTTGAAGATACTAGAACCCAATTGTCTGTATTTTCTAGTGAGAATAAGAATGTGGACCGTATGTTAGGAATTATTTCTGAGCCTAACTGTGATAAGGCTTCTTCTTCCAAAGTTGTGCCTGTAGCAGCTAAACATGACTTAGGCAAGAAACCTGTTGAGTGTAGTCATGTTATTCCTCCATTTATTCCTCGTCATGTGACCCAACCTCGATCTAGAGGTGTTGTGGGTAAACATCGCTCTCGTCCGAGATTTGTGCCTGTGTGCCACCACTGTGGCAAGGCTGGACATATTAGGCCTAGGTGTTTCATATTGCACAAACATAAGAGAAGACCTAAGAGTGTGTCTCCTAGATTTGATTCTTCAAATCTAATGTCTCAAGTTTCTGCACTAACCAAACAAGCTCAATTTTTGAGTGAGAAACTTGCTTTGTTGTCTGGGAACTCTCATGTGGAAGAGGTTTCTAGAAAGGTTTGGGTGAGGAAGCAAGATGAATTCCCATCTTCCTCTGCGTGTCCTGATGGACATTATGAGAGTACACTTCGGTGTAACTCTGCTTGAAAGATGCATTTTATTTTCCCATTGCATGTGTGTGTGCGTGTGTTTTATGTTTTTGCACGTTTATTTTGTTTTCACAGCATATGAGTGTGTGTGTGTCTTGTTTTTGTTATATGTCCCTTGGTATATAGGATGGAAACCCGGACATAAATTTCATAGCCGATTCCGAATGGACGGTGATATGATCTTCACTCGGGATACAACTCCACGTACCATTGGATATTTTACAAGCCTGTTTGTGTCTTTATTTTTTTTGTTCCTTAAAACTGCAAAAAATCAAAAAAAAAATTATATATTTTGAAAAAGACCAAAAATATTTTTATGGCTTGTTAGAGCATGAATAGCATGTGCATGTGATCCTGGTATGTAGGATATATGATTATGCATGTATGATATGCTGTTATTTTTCTTGATGCTTTATATACATGAGTGTGTGTGATAAAAACCTTTGGTATATCTTGTGCTTGCACTTCCACATACACGTTTTTAATTTGTCAAGGCTTGGTCACATGTATGAGTTTTTGGAATGGCAATCTTTTCTCTTTCCATGCTTTGTTTGCTTAATAGTGTGACCTTTGACTAGATGACCTTGCTATCCCCTTGTAAAAGCAAAAACAAATAAATTTAAAAAAAAAATGAGACTCAAGTGCAAAAGAGCCAAAATGGCCAATTTCAAAAGATAAGGGCAAAAACCCTTCACTCGAAAGAGTTATTAAAAATGAGCTCATGATATTTCTGGGGTAAATATTATAGCATGCAACCAATGTTGCTTATTTTCAGGTCCTAGTGGTGCTGGGTTTGAACACCTATTTTGTGGACTTGGTTTGTTTTGAGATGGATTTCTTTGGCTGTGTCCAGCTCATAAAATAAGGCCTTAAGCCTTGATTCGTTATGCACTTTATTTTCCACGCAAGTGCTTTATATGCTTTGGTGTTTATGTCATATGCATAAGTGTTGTATTTAGCCACTTTTAAAATGATGCATATTGTTTCATGTCATAAACAGCTGAATACTGACTGGGTATCATTGTATCAGCTTGAAATGCTGTTTCAGTCAGTTTTTAACAGGATTTTTATTTATCTCAGTATGTGCCTGTGTGTGCTTCATGTTATTGCATACCTATTTTTTTCTTTCCTGTGCACCTTTCTGAGTTTTGGTTTGCTTCTCGTGTCTTATTTTGCTAACTTTATGTGCATGTTAGTTAGGGGAGTAATTCCTGTTTGTTTATGCTCTTGCATGTGTTGTCTCATGTTCTCCTGTTATTTTTCCTGTTTCTTTTACCCTTTGTCATTTCGTGACAAAAAGGGGGAGAGTAATATATTAAGGGGGAGAGCCTTAATATATAGAAGGGAGCCGTAGAATATCCTTTAGATATCTCCGTTTTAAGAGGAGTTAAGATTAAGGGGGAGAATGATTTCTACTTGTACATGCATGAGATTTTTACCTGCTTTATGGTTTACTTGATTATCCCAATTCTTTTCACGGTATATTGTTGTTTGTGGATGTTTCAGATAGCAGGTATGTTGCTGCGGTGGCATTAATTTCAAGACTACTTTGTTAGGTGTTAGATCGAGTCCATTTGTAATAAGTCACTGTTTTGATGGTTGACAGTTGACTATTTTTCTTTTTGGATCTATTACCGTAGTCTTTGTATTAGGTAGTGTTTTGTCACGGAATGCCAAAGGGGGAGATTGTTAGTTCCATTTTTATTGGCATGTGTCCGTGACAAAACAAGTTCAATTGAGTTGTAATCTTTCTTGAAGATCTTTGTGCAATTGGACTGGTTTCTGGCTGATGTGCATCAGACATACGTTCGTGGTGCGTTCGTTGCAGTGTTCGAACGGTTGGCGTTAGTGTCACGTTCTCTATTGAGTTCGAACGGGCGCATTCCAGAGAGCAAACGTTCGAGGCACGTTCTTGTGGGGTTCGAACGGGAGCATTCCAGAGAGCTCACGTTCGTTGTGCGTTCGATTTATGTTCGAATGAGCCTTCACAGAAAGGGCGCGTTCGTGTAGCGTTCTAGTAAGCGTTCGAACGCGACTGCGATCTGAACGCGTTTTTGGCCTGCAAAACCCTAGGTTTTCACCCTACCTATAAATATAACCCTTAGCCGCCATTCTCAGAAGTTGAAGCATATTTCTCTTGAGCCAAATATTCTCAAAACTTTCAACTCTCTTTGATTTCACCTTGAAGACTCTTTGAATCTTATGTCTTCTTTGTTAATGGTGAAATCCATTCTTTGATAAACCTTCAACACAACTTAACCCAAATTCCCTAATCCTTTAGAGTTCTTTAGGAGGAAGTTTGGTAGTCGGAGTTCCGGCGTTCAAAGGTGATACAATCTACTCAGAGACTTCAGAGGTTCTGAAGAAAACCGTGGGTCGCGGGCTTGAGGAGTTGCCTTGAGTTCTTGCAGTATAGAGGTACTTGAGTCGGTGGAGTTGCCACCATAGGTCTTGACCATCGCTGTAAGTTTTTCTCGATATAGTGGATTGGGCTGGTAGCCGATATACCCGGAGTGGTTTTTTACTCGGAAGAGTTTTCTACTTCGTCACCAAAATTACTTGTGTTGATTTTGTGTGGTTTGATTATTTTTGCTGCTTTAATTATTGTTATTGTTTTTACATTTGCAGCATATTTTATTTGATTGTTATTGTGGTTGCCTGTTAAATTGCTTGTTGTAATTCCATAGTAGCAGTAACAGGACTTGTCCTGCTTATTGTTTGTAATTCCGCATAGGGTCAGAACTTAGGATAACCCCGAATTTTCAAGTCTGTTATGTAGATCAACTAAATTTATATCTAGTTTATTCATATTAAAATTCGAGATAAACTATTTGAAGGTATCTGCTTATTTCATGTTCTATCAAGAATTCAAGATTGACTAATTTTTTAATGTCGCTAATCATTCTTAACATGTGATCACTCACATATTCATCTTTCAATATAGAACGGAATAAAATTTTAGAGGTATCGCACCTCTCCAAACGGGAATCTCAAATTCTTCAGATGCTGTCGCTCATGTGGCTTGCTCATCTTCGTCAACATACTTCTTCTAATCATTGAACTCTTATTTTTTTCAGATTCAGGAGGGACACTATTTTCAAACACATAAACAACATTTTATTGCCTAAATCTAATACTTAAATCTGTGAGCATCAAGTATTCTTCTATAGGATATGTTTGTCATGTTTGTGTGATTCAGCCTATGAAGAAAAGAAAAACAAACAAATTTATCAAATAAGTCATTTATATTGAATATATCATTTGACATTATCTTTAAATAATTTGATTTCCCATGACTTAATTGTAATTTTAATCGCATTAAACCTCACAGTGATAGATTCTTATGGGTTAGAAATTAGAATCCTATTAATATCTAATACAAGATCAAGATTATAATGATGGGCCAAACACTCGGATCTTTATAAATTAGGTATGTTTTTTACTAATTGTAATTACTTATGCAATTTCTAGATAATTGGATAAGTCTTCTTGCCTGCGTCATTTAGACTTACCAGCATATAATGACACTCGATCATTGAACACTCATGCCAGAGTAAATATTTGGTGCAACAGTGGTATGAGTGACATGGCACCACCATCGAATTAAAAAATGACATGTATAATTTAATATCTATTTTTTAGTTATTTTTTAATTTTTTAACACGCGTGACAATGAATGATTGACTTGTTGCATGGATGACGTGGTGCCACTGTTGCACCTAAGATTTTCTCGCCATAATGGTAGCGTGGAGTAGGGGTGGGCAAAAAAACCGACCGAATCGAACCAAACCGCAAACCGAACCAAACCGGACCGAATTTATGATTTTTTTTCTAACGGTTCGGTTTGCGGTTCGGATTGGCCCACCCCAAACAGTTTACGGTTCGGTTCAGATGCTAAACTGAACCGCACTTGTTAAACCGAAACGAACCGTTATAATTAAAAAATTATATATTTTTATAAAAAGATTTGCATTTTTCTTTTAATTTTAGTTTATGTTTTCTTTTTATTAATATGTTAATACTTTTATTTTTAATTTTTTTGTTAATATATTTTTTTGTTAATACTTTTATTCTTAAATTTATTTGTTAATAATTTCATTCTTAAATTTTTTGTTTTATGGTTTATTCTTGAAAGTAAGCTGTTGGATTTGTCTCTTAATTAGAATGATGGTAACATCATTATTCGATATAATTTTTAAAAAATACAAGAATTAATTGTGCCTCATTTTTCAATTCTCTATTGAGTGCACGTGTTCTCCGGAGTCACAGCTTACACCGTAGCACTTCATACTATTTATTCGCTAGACTAGTTTTTTTTTTTTTTTTTTGTCTTCACTTAAGTGGATGATTTTTTTTAAGTACAATAATCCGTAAACCGAACCGAACCAATTCGTAAACCACTGGTTTAAAAAATTTTCAATCTGAACCAAACCGTTATTTAATGGTTTGGTTTGAGAGGTAAAAAAATCGGACCGTAAAATATGATTTAGTTTGATTTTTAGCAAAAACCGAACTAAATCAAACCGCGCCCACCCCTAACCAATTCGACAGACACAGTTGCAACGATGGGCCCACAAACATTCAAGTGAAGCCTACCCAGTCAAACGAACAGTCAGTCAAACCACCTGTCTCCTCCTCAAACCAACAAACAGAAAGTCAATTCTCTAACACGTGACATACATAAAAATAACAGCCAGTAAATGAATTTTCTGGCCCGTCTCATTGTCTCGTATCTTTAAAATTAGGCATTTTTTTTTTTTTATAATCGGAATGTCCGGATCAGTTTACGTGCACCTCAATTAATTTCCGTGATCTATATCTCGTGTCCTCAGAAATTTCCCAACAAATTATGCATATTTTGTTTTTAGAATATCAGGAAATCCCACATTATTTACGTGGATAAATAAGTATTCCAAATTCTTACAAAATTACTGTCGAAGATTTAAACCTGAAAACTTGAAAATAATATCACAAATTCAAATCGCTATAAAAATTAAGACACATAACACTCATTAATTAATCGATCCTATAAGACTTGAATGACATATAAAATTTTCACTTTGCTTTAGCCCATCCCAGAAAAGCCCGCTAATAACTTAAACGTGACACACTGTTGTAAACAACTCCCGCAAAGCTTTGAAACTTACAGAGAAAAACCAAAACGAACGAAAATAGACTACAATTTACAATAACTGATAATTTTTTGAAATCAGTTAGCAGAAATCAAGGAACGGTCTTTGATTCAATCGCCTCTCCATATCAGCACGATCAAAAAATTTATCCGACAATGTCGAGAAACAGATTCGATTTCCTCCACAAGTCGGAACTCAGGTGGTTCATTTTACGTCATTTTCTTTTGTCCACAGATTTTGTTCATTAGCTGATGTTTCCACGTGTACCTGAACCCTAATTTGTCTCTAACTCGTTGAACGAAGAAATTGACAGATTCTGTTTCCAATTTTGATTCATTTTTCTTTTTGTTTGGATAAATTTAGTGACGTGTCAAGTTGATCGAATTGTTAGCTAACAATGTTGAGATAATTCAGATGATGATGACTTATTTGTTTGTCATATGATTTTTGCTTCTCCAAACCAAACTGGAAATGAACTAATGTTGTTAAATTTTTGTTTGGTTATGGTTGTTTGGAGTTATAATTTTGATTAAAAGGAAGTTAGGGGTTAGGGTTAGGATTAGGTTTTTGTTGTGATATATATACACACTCTTTTGGCCTTAATATGTAGTAGGAGGTTTAAATTTTTGAATCCATTGTAAAGAAAAAGAGAGCTATGGGCAGGAGTAGAACTGAAGCTCTTTGTGAATCATGTTGTTGTCCTTGTTGAGTCAACGCTCGTTGGAAGTTGATTCCAGGTAACTTGAAGTTAGATACAGTTTATTGTTTTGGTGTTGTCCATTTTATAGGAATTTATTGTTGTTGATGTTCTGTTTGTTAGTTTACTTGTTGGGAACCAATATGGAAATACATATAGTCTTCTTTTGTTGGGAACTAATATAGAAATAGAGATAGTCTTCTTTGTTGTGACTGAAAGTCGTACTAAATTAATTATGACAGGGATTCCTATGGATTTGCTCTGAGACCTCAACACATACAAGGGTACAAAGAATATGCTGGTATCTACAAGGTATCTGCCACTAAAGCTTTTTTAACTCTTAACTGGCTTGACATTATTGTGAGATATGTAGATCTATAATTATTCAATCTTAACTGGGAAAATGCACGTGTTGATTTAAGGAGACATCTAGTGTGAGTGTAGCAAACTAAAGAGACATGATAAATAAAGTCATGTTTGAGCAGCCACACCAAAATTATTGGATTCTCAAATACATAATGTTTTTTTGCATATTTTTTGGAAGTGCTTTTTATCTAAACTAATAGAAAAGAGCAACAGAGGTAAAAGAGGTGCTATCTTTCCAGCTTACTTATACATTTATGGTATCAGGAAGAGGAAGCAGAAAGAGCACAAAAGTGGAAGAACTTCCTTGAGCATCAAGAAAAACTTTCTCAGCTAAGCTCTCCTGAGGAGAAATACAAGGAAACATTGCAGGTTGAAGCTACTGAATTTAAAGAGGAAGATTTTACAGACAAGAATAGTGAAGGGAACCGGGGAGGGAATGAAGCTGAAGCTACTGAATTGGAAGAAGAGACTGTTTCAGTTATTGGAAGTCAAGTTGACGAGACTGAAGATACTAAGTTGAAAGCAGAGATAGTTTCAAAGAGAAGTAGGAGAAGCAACGAGTCTGAAGGTACAAAGGAGACTATTCCAGGTAGAGGCAGGGAAGGGGAAAAAGCTGAAAGTAAAGAAGAGACTCTTTCTGAGAGGGGTAGAAAAGGGGATGATTCAAGCGGGAAGTGCGTTTCTGATGCTTCAAAAAAACTGCATCCCAAACAGGAGCAGCTTTTAAAAGAAACAAAGACCCATAAGATACAACCATGGGCTCAAATTAGACCATCCCTTGGTGCCATTGAATATATGATGGGTTTCCGTGTTAAGAAGAGAAAGGTCATGAAACATGAGCTGATAACTACAAGTGGAGACCATCTTCCGTCAATAGATGAAGCAGGATCATCAGGAGGGGAAAGGGAATCTGATGAGGATATTAAGGAAAAAGTCTGTGTTACCATGACATCATATGAGAGTGTAAATGCTTCACATGAAAAAACTGCTCTGGAAGATGATGTCTCTCCAGAGCCTTACTTCCCTTGGAAAGAGGAGCTGGTGCTCCTTGTTCATGGGGGAGTTCCAAAGGATCTGAGGGGAGAGGTGGGTTTATAGTGTCTCATCTGTGAATTCTAGTCAAAAGTTATGTTCTTATATTAGTGAAAATTCTCTATAAATTCTCTATTACAGGTATGGCAGGCATTTGTTGGTGTTAAGGCACGGCGAGTGGAGAGATATTACCAGGATTTGCTAGCTCAAGAAAAGAATTCCGGTGAAAGCAAGGAGCAGGACAACTCATCCGGTGTACCCAAGAAATGGAAAAAGCAGATTGAGAAGGTCAATAGCGCAATGATCTTTGGACTTTATTGTTCAATCTTTTCAATTTGTAGGTGCTACTACTTTTTCTTTGTGTTACAAACCAGATTTCTCGGTAGACTAATTTATTACTTTGAATTTACAGGACATACTACGAACGTTCCCAGGTCATCCTGCTTTGAATGAAGATGGCAGGGACTCTTTGAAGCGTTTACTCTTAGCATATGCTCTACATAATCCATCTGTTGGGTACTGCCAGGTAATTAGAACTTTCTCCACATTGTAAATGATGATTTTCTTCATCAGTCAGAGCGAAGCTAAGCTTTTATCCAATTTTAACTACCAAATCTTGATGAATGTTTTCAAATTTGGAATGTTTTCAAAATTTTCCCTCTTCTGCTTCAATTCTTTATTATCCTAGAATTCTTCTGTTTTGATATTATCATCCTCAGCGTCATCATCATTCCCAAGTATAGGACAACATTTTTTTTTCCTTTTTTTGTGGCAAAGTGTGTTTCTCACAAAAGAATCAGGTTTTAACAACTTGGATGCTTGGTTCATATTACATTAAACACTTCAGATAGACCACAAGTCACTGAGATTACATGCTAAATATATTTCAACCCCAATTTGGTGTTTGGCAATGGCAAAACCATGAAATACTTGACCCTTCCTGTTTCAGTAAATCTCCAGTCTTGACATTTTTTTTCCTCCTACCATGACGGATTGAATGTAGGCTTTATTTTTCTCTTTTCTTTTTCTTCTCTTTAAGTTGATGAGGGCCTGACAAAAGTCTAAAATTTCCTTCTTGAGCAAAATTGTGCTATGAGGATGAGAAGCAAAGTTAATATCTGTAGAATGGATTTTCTTTTTCAACTTGCTATCTTGAATTGATACAAAAGTTAACAATTCTACAAAGCTTTTTTTTTATAAATCGATTCTGGTTTAATATCAGATAATCTAAAGTACATATCTTAGGTTCCTAGGCTGAGTCTGTCTTCCTTTGTAGAGGCAAGCGCAAGTCAAGAATCCTATATTGGTAGTCCTTCCTGCGTATTTGGAACAGAGCAATAATGCCTTGAAGAATATAAAGCATAAAATCTAGAAGTATGTGTCATAGTTAAAACAAAACAAATTCTGATATGTCCAAAAACTGGAATTTTTCCTTTTAGAGCGAACTATTAATTTGGTTCTGTGCCCTGTTTATCACCTCTTCAGTCAAGTGTTTCTCTTCTTCCTACTTGTTCTCCCACAGTTTAAGCTTGTATTCTGTTAAGCTGTCAGGCAGTGACATTGGTTGTGTCTAACCCATGATCCAAATTATTCATGATCTACCAAAGCGTGTATCATTGTTTTCTGTTATCATTATATTTAAAGTATCCCTCTCTTTGTTTTGTTCAATTAATTTAGTGACTGCTAGTAATAACTTAATTGTCCTGTTTGCTATGGTGTCAAAACACATGCAGGCAATGAATTTCTTTGCTGGATTATTACTGCTTTTGATGCCAGAGGAAAATGCCTTTTGGTAGGTTGTGGATGCTTCTCTACTGCAGCACTTCCCCCACACTCCTCTTCTTCTGCCAAGCATGCGCGCACACAAATAATACCTGAAATTCTAAATGGCACACAAATAATACCTGAAATTCTAAATGGCACTCAAATAATACCTGAAATTCTAAATGGCACATTATATAATTTTCGCATCTATTATTCTTTTCCATTCCCTCTCTCCCTTTGTTGCTTCTGGGAACACAAATCATTTCAGAGAATATCGGGCTGATAGTTTTCCACTTTTCAGGCATTTCTAGTATATTTTTTCCTCCAAATTAGCTAATTGCACTACTTCATCTTGATGAAAATTTTCAGGACCTTTGTGGGCATTATTGATGATTATTTTGATGGGTACTATACAGAGGAAATGATTGAATCTCAGGTGTAGTTCTATCATCGCTGGTTCCTTTTGCAAGATTTAGAATATTTATTCCATGTTCTTTTGGATGCTGATAGATCCAATACTTAAAATGGACTTTTCTCAGTTACTTAATTCTTTTTCATGTTTATTAGTCTTTTTTTTTTTTTTTGCTGTTAGGTGGACCAACTTGTGTTTGAAGAGTTGTTCCGTGAAAGATTTCCTAAATTGGGTTTGTTTTACTCCTTTCTTATTTTCCTTGTTTTGTGATTTTTTTCCAACACATGAATTATGTGGTTAATTTTTTGATTCCATAAATTCTTCTGGTGCAGTTAATCATCTGGATTACTTGGGAGTCCAGGTGACATGGATCTCTGGACCTTGGTTCCTTTCCATTTTTGTGAATATTCTTCCTTGGGAAAGTGGTGAGGTCTATGTATGCAAATAAAGTAGGAGACATAAGTTTTATGATATTGTTCATTAAGTTGTTCTCTACCCAAGTGTTTTAAATTGACTTCTCAGTTCTCATCTCTTTCTCATGGGTTACCTTATCTTCAGTTCTTCGAGTTTGGGATGTGCTCCTATATGAAGGAAATCGTGTTATGCTCTTCCGAACGGCCCTTGCATTGATGGAGTTATATGGTATTGAGAGTGTTAAATGTGCATGATAATTGTTATTTCATGGTACTTAAAATGGTGGCATCTTTTGACATCAATTTTCATGTAGGTCCTGCATTAGTTACGACTAAAGATGCTGGGGATGTTATCACTCTGTTGCAATCCCTTTCCAGCTCAACATTTGATAGCAGCCAACTTGTTTTTACTGCTTGCATGGGTTTTTTGAGTGTAACTGAAGCCAGATTGCAAGAGTTGAGAGAAAAGCATCGACCTGCTGTACTTCAGATAGTTGAGGAAAGATCAAAAGGGGGTCGTGTTTGGAAGGATTCAAAGGGGCTTGCTACTAAGTTATATAGTTTTAAGCGTGATCCTGAATTGCTGATGGAGGAAAACAAGACAACTGAAGGGTTAGATGATGGACTTGAAGGTGGAGACATGTCTCTTAAGGAGCCTCTCCCAAATCTGGACGAAATGCTCAATGGCCTAAGTGTCAATTCAGAAATAGAAGGGAGAGATCTTCAGGAACAGGTAGCTCCCTCCTCTTTGCTTTCACAGAATCCTCAAAAAACACCAAACTTTTTGTGGCTTCGTCACATAACATTGTTAGCTTGACTGAATTTCTATTCTGGTACACACTAAATTTTGGAGATCAGAATCTAGTAAATCCTTCTTAGAGTGCTTAGTGCTATTGTTTGTGTCCTTAGCTATTGGTTGAAGCTAGAGGTGTCAAAATGGGTTACAACACAACACAATTTTTCTGTGTTCGAGTTAACATAAATTGACATGATTAATAATCATGTCATGTCAACCCTTTATTAATCATATCATATTCATGTTGGATCACCCCAATATGTTTACCCGTTTGTGATATGATTATATATTTGTAATCATGCCGTGTCAACAAGTTTACCCCGTATATAACTTGTTTGCAATCCGTTAAGCAATTTATCCTATCATATTCGTGTTAATCATAACATAGCTCGTTAACCTTGTCATATCTTATTAATTGTGTTGTTGTGTTACTCATGTTACTTTGCTAATAGGGTAATTGTGTTGTACACGAAATTGACCCATTTATTAATCATGTCAACGTGGGGTGTCGTGTTTACCCATTTTATAAACAAGTTGTGTTCGTGTTCAAAGATTTTGATATGATTTTTAAACAAGTTGTATCCATGTTTGCTTAAATTTGACACAACCCAAAAAAAACATGAATTTGAATCTTTTTGGTTGAAGAAGTTAGTGTTGAAACCTCCCTTGGTAATTGTATTTGTATTTTGTTTCTATCTGTCTTTGTTTTAGTCTTTTCTCTCTTTTTGCTCATGGCCTATTTGCTCATTTGATTTCGATCTTGCAAGTGTGAAAGCTTGTTGCTTAGTACTATTGTTCAGTTCATTACCTACTAGCTTAATCGTTTAGGTCAAACGATTAGGTCAAACGGTAACTTAACAAGCCCGACTAAAGTTCCTTGTTGCGGAAACCATTAAAATAATCTAGTTATTCACTTGTCAGTAGTCGACAAACATGACTGATTCTAGGACACTGCTTTTTGACCATTAATAGTTTTTGTGCAGGTGGTCTGGTTGAAGGTGGAGTTATGCAACTTGCTAGAGGAGAAAAGATTCGCCATGCTCAGGTTGGTACAAACTACAATTTATAGTTTATGCATTCGTCTTTCACTTTATTGGTGGGTGAACAACATACATACATCTGTTCTTGATAAAGTAATCGCTTGCACTTCTCAATTGCATTAGGCCCCAGCCAATTTCTGTTAAAATCCTACTATTTATTGTCGACTTCCCTCTGCCCATCTGCTGAATCTATGAATCATACAAATGGATTGGACTTCTCAGAGAGAATTGGGTATTCTAAATTATTGTGAAATTGAAGGCAAAAACCTATTTGGTGTTCTATGAACTTTTAGGGTATTTTTTTGCTTTGATTCGCTTGGGCTAAAATATATTTAATTCTGTGAATTGTTCTAGGGTTTAATCAAATCAAATCCATTCTATAAGTTTGATTAACTTTTCTCTATAACCCTAAATTCCCCAATTTCGATCTAGAATAAACCCTAGATCTGGATTGGAATCCATAAGTCCCCAAGTCGACCAAATTACTTGTGAAGTTCGCTTAGTTGTTGAAGGGGACTACTACTGTGAGGATCAAACTAAGGGTTTCTAGGGCTTGTTAGATTATTAACTAGGTCCATAACATACTCTTATAATGACAATTTCAGGTCTCTTCGTCCTGAATTTTTTTTAATATAAATATGCCTATGATAGCCATCACCGTATCTTTATGTGTAGTTCTTGTTCTTTTCCAGAGCAGATGAGCTAGAGACGGCACTTATGGAGATGGTCAAACAAGACAATCGACGGCAGTTGAGTGCAAGGGTATGTCCAACAAACATTTTTTGCTCTATTACATCTGCTATGCTATAATGAACATCTATTATATAAATATATCAGAATGGACATGCAACATGCCTCTCTCTCTCTCGCATTCACACACCCGCTAAAATTTAAAATTCTATTGGATTCTTTGTCCAAATTTTGTATCTTGCATTAGTAGATGTTGATGGATATCACCGGGAAGAGTGTTTTATATCATGTACCTTCACTTTTGCTTTTCTAGTCTTCTATGGAACAGCAATGTTATGTCTTTGCCAATTCCTTTTAGAGAATTGAATGTCTTGTAAATTTCAGTATCTAATTAAAAAAATTTGAATTTGTGATGCTTATCAGTCTTTATGAACTGAATTACATTTATCAAAATACACTAAAATATCATGTTCTAAGCTTCATATAAAATAGTTGAAATGCTAGTTATAAAATGATGATTTAGAAGCTTTACTCAATGGTGAACTGTTTAACAGCACACCTACACCAGAGATTCCTTTACATTTTCTCCTTCAGCTTGGAGCTGCATGGGTCTCCAAGAACAATAATTCTACTTCCATTGTAAGCTCCAAATAACTCAGTTCGCTTGGGAGTTTTAAAATTTCATTTACAATGGTGCAGATTGAGCAGTTGGAGCAAGAGGTAGCCGACCTACGGAAATCCCTTGCTGACAAGAGAGAACAAGAATCTGCTATGATTCAGGTTTGAATTTGTTTTGTGATCTCTCTTGCATCTAATTTCACAACAGTATGAAACCTGTAGTTATCTGTAGATTACTCATATATGCCGCAGGTCCTTATGAAGGTAGAGCAGGATCAAAGGATAACTGAAGATGCTCGTATAAATGCAGAGCAAGATGCTCGCGCTCAGAGATATGCAGTTCACGTACTTGAGGTCTTCTCATCCTTTCTTTATGTACTACTGTTTTCATTTTATGAAATAAAGTTTCTAGAAGATATACTAAGCTGTGTGCTCGAGGATGCATTTCTATTTTCCTACTCCATTGTTTCTCTTTATTAACCTCTTTTTTTTCTTGAAGCGAACCTCCTTTGTTGAATTCATGATAGATTGGCCTCTCCTAGTTTTTTTAAAGTAACATAAACTTTATCAAGAGATTGAACTATAGAGTTGCTTTTTTTTCATGTTTTATTGGTTATGCTCGTTTCACTCTGATCATCAGTTTGTTCCTATACTTTAGTGTGATTTTACGTAGTGTCCTATGAAGTAGTCTGTCTAGAATCAACAATTTGTATGAATTTGACCTGTGGAACTTCATTGATAGAAGTCCTTAAAGTAGATCCAGAGGTATGGTGGAGAAATTCTTTTTCAACCTGTTTGGACACCTGCCAAGTACTCCTTTATATCCATGAAAATCATGCATCGTTCTCTTCTAGTTTGATTTAAACACAATACCCATAGCTGACGCATGACTATGTAAATAATGTGTGATTTTCATGAGACTCGTGGACTCCTTAACTGGTAGTTTTTTTTTCATATTATATTATGCTCATTCTTTATTTTATCACATATTATCGCTTCTCAACATAAATATATATGCAGGAAAAATATGAGAAAGCTATTGCTTCTGTTGCTCAGATGGAGAAGAGGGTGGTTGTGGCAGAATCAATGTTGGAGGCTACTTTGCAGTATGAATCTGGCCAAGCTAAAGCAGTATCTTTTCCAGGGTATATGAGAAATTCTTTAGACATTATATGTGTTTAATGCTTCCTTTTATGAGTTTGATAATCAACGTTAACGACTACTTCCTTAAAACATTTATGGAGCCATATAAAATATAATGTGATCGATTCATTGCAATTTTCCTTCTTCAAATCTTGCCACCTCTCAAACAGGAGTAGAAATTGAACATAAAGATACTCCACCGGAGTGGATTTAAACAAATTTTGACAACCAAATCTATTTCACACCTTAAAACAGGAGGTGGTCAGTTTTTTTATATCAGAAAAGTCAGCAATGGTGGTCATACTTAAACTGGAAAGGCCCAAGGTGTCGTAGAGTTACTTAGTTTAGACACCATATGAGCAGTCCTGACAAAACCCTTTTATAGATTTAGTTGAAATGCCGAAAACTCCATTTATTCGGTAATTGTTTCTTTGTTTTTCACATTTTTGATTAAGTTTTCAAAAATGTGAGAGAAGTAACTGATATTCAGTCAAGTTTGATCCAATATTCTCTTCTTTTTTGTATGAATACATTCTCTACAGGACATTCATTGATCAGCCAGCAACCGCTTTCAGCAAATTCATATGGTCGATAGTAATTTCAGGAGAAAGAACTGTGTCTATGAATTGCTAAAAGACAGAATGTTGTAGCCTTTTTAATGGAATTCCCAATTCCCTGCTCCATTTAAACCTCTACTACTGCATTCACCATTTACACTCAAGAAATTTAACATTGAACTCTTTTGTTACATCAATTGTATCTCTCTCTTGACCACAAACGAACACTGTGCATTGCAAACATTGTACGTCCTGTTGTGAAATGAATCCGCACCGATGCTTTGCTTATGCTCAACTTGCTATGCCTCAAGGATGAAACTGGTGACTCATGATTGTAGTGTGCTTTCTAGGGATGTGCATAGCCAAAGCTCAGTTGACAGCCCCAGAAGAAGAGGTCTATTTGGACTTGGATGGCGAGACCGAAACAAGGTAAAACTTTTCACATTTCTCACTCAAGTTCTTGGTCAATGATATACGCAAGAATCATAGAGAGAGTGTCAGGTATACGCAAAATATATCACCGTCAATCAGAAGATAGATTGATGAGCAATTTTTCGTCTGTCATTCATTTCCTGGGAGGATCTGTATAAGTTATTAACTAGTTTCCATGATCGAGTTAATTTCATTCTTAAGCTGGACTTAAGTCATGCTGCTTTGCAAATTGTACTGGTGTTCAGTTTTGATTTAGCAGTTCATATAATAGCATGTAACAGGGAAAACCAACTAATGTCGAGGAATCCAGTGACAGGAAATCCACCAATGAGTAGATACTCGAGCTAATGCCTGAGAAAAGGACCTGTAGCAGGGATTTGGATGGAAGCTTCAGTACCATGACATTACCAGAAGTTTTGCTACGGCGAATTCGGTTCTCGGAGTTCTTCATGGTTAGTCACTTACCTAGTCCTGTATATTTTACACTAGAGGTAGTGTGGAAGCCATATGTTTGTATAAATGTCAACTCTTGTTGTTACTTGTTGACCAATTCTATTTTTTCCCCTCTAGAGAATCAGTTGTAAATTATCATCATTTGGAGCAGTCGTCCGAGTAGGAAAAATTCTAAAATATGATGGTGGTATCATATCATATATGCAATATCCCAATAATATCTTATCACACATGTTAAAATAATATAAAATATCAAATAAATGGTAGTTATAGTTATGGGTTATTTTTGTATACCTCCCCTCAAGTATGGGGTAATTACACAGAGAGATGAAGTATCCATGTATAATCACTTGCTTCCCCCATGTAGTATACTGTTTAATATGTTAATGGTTGTATAAGGGCAATCTCGTAAAAAAATCATTATAAACTAAAGAAAAGTAAAATAAAAACATAACCCATTAAACAAATCATTTACGCTATGCTTGGATTGATGATTAGGGGATAAAATATAGTGGAATGTAACTTAAAATAGAAAGAGATGAAAGAGAGACAAAAAAAAACAGATGTGGATGGAACGTAATTTAAAAAAAATAATTTTTCATAATCTTTTTTATTTTTCTAATCTTTAAAATATATATAATTATATTTCATTCCATTTTTATTATTTAACGAAAAATCTTTTGGAAGTTTGAAATTTTTAGTTATGAATTGCAAATTGTGAGGTGGTGATGCTATAAGTTTTGGGTTTTCTTAGGAAGATGGTAGAATCTAAAGGCCAGCTTGGGGAACTGACACATCCTCTTTTGCTTTTTTCCTCTATTCTCTGTTATCATCTTCATAATCTGGTCATAATTCGAGCTAAAATGAGCAAATCGGTTGTCAAGAAGAAACTAGTGATGCATTGTAATGAAAGAGAATGGTGGAAGGAAAAGCTTATTTTTTAGGGGATAAAAAATTCTCTTAACACTTTACCATACTGCTAGATTAACTGGCTATCGAAACCAAGATGGCTTAGTCAATTTTGACCCGGGCTCTGGGGCTCGGGGGGCTCCAGTATATTTTGTATTGGAGCTCGTTTCAGGTAAAATCTGATCCAATGGATTAGATTCGAAATTTTCTTTTTAGTTATTTTTTTAAAGGTGTTTTTGTAATTTCATCTAGTAATGAACAGGGACACCATTTATTAAGCAACAGTGACATAAAATTGTACCTGTGCGAGTTGATTTTGGTGCTAGGGGCTTTTTTGTCTTTTCCCAATTAATTAACAGTCAAGTGATGAAAAAACTAATACTAGAAGGTAAGTGATTATACACGTACATACTTTCTAGGATCTGATACTCTCACTCACAATTTTACAAACCCCTCACTGTAATTACAGTGATCTACAGTAAATCACTGTAGCTACAGTGAGAGAGTTTGTAAAATTGTGAGTGAGATTGTGAGTGAGAGTATCATTTTTGTACTTTCTATCAAACTGTAATTACCTCATACCTGAGAAGGGGTATCTAAAAATAACCCGTTAGTTAATATAATTATACATATTATTAGTTGTTGGTATTAACTATTAAAAAATTATCAAAATAGAATAGAAAAAAGGGAAAAAAAAATATGTCTCTATTTGGAAGTTCTGCTCTTATTGGATATTTACGTTGAAAAACTAACAAACAAGTTAGTAACATAAAAAACTAGCAACAGGACGGATTACAATTCTCTCTAGTCAAGTTTGTGGTAGGCTCGGACATGTTTGTTGAAAGAGTAATGTTGACGGCTGATTTTCGTTTCAAGGGTAATTCGGAAAAATCACTCATCGAATAATTTTCTTCAACTGTGAATTTGTTTAGTTTTGGGATCAAATGCAAACTTAACAAAAGATGAGAAAACACACAGACAAAACAGAGGGTTTAACGTGGTTCGGTGGAGTAGATCCAACCTACGTCCACAGGCACAGGGGAAAAAAAGCTTTTATTATATGATCGGGTATGACCGACCTGCTTATCTCTCGAGTTCGTCTGACCGACCTCTTACAAGCTCACTCTTACACTTAAGCTTTTTGCTCTGTATTACAAGTTAAGAATGAAATAGAATTACCCAATCTCTTACAATGAATTATTGTTCCCTTTATATATTATGGCAAATTCTACTGTTACATCAATCTCATGACGTTTGCCACGTGAATCTACCATTAATGCGAGGGCTCTCTTCCCCAACTGCTTTGCTGAAAGTAGCTCTACCACCTGACATCTCATTAATCCATGCCGATTTTGGCTACTACTACACGTTACCTCACAAAGTCAGCTTGTAATCTAATTGCTCCTATATGATAGCGTATGCCAGTAGTGGCCCGCTTCTGTCACATCAGATTTCTTTGGAAGGTGCAAGTTCCCATACAGAGCTCATGTCACTTGGATTTGATCATACTGTTACCATCCCGACCCGCCCTACCAGGTCGGGAGACAGTAAAAAAGCTACAATAGTCGGGTCTGAGGTCTTTCCTCCCATCGCTTCTGCGAACATCTTTACACCTCGGGTCGGATATCAAATATGAACCGACACCGAGCTCTTCACTGGGCCAGACGCCCCTGCTTCTTAGGCTTGGGCCCCCGAACCTAGGAAATTGAAATCCCTCGTAGGCCCTTCCTTGAGTTGGGGGCCGAAAATCACCATCAATAAGTAATATTATTCTTCCCAATGCAAAACCGTAACACACTTTTTATATATTCAGGAATGAAATCGAACGTGTACATATAGTTGTTGAAATATGTTTAATATTATATTTATACCTACCGGCTTAAGTTTTTGGATCTAACGATTTCCTTGACAAGATTGTTGAATGCATCCCTCTTAACAGGGAAGACACGAGCACTCCTCTTAGCTAGGGAAACAAAGCACTAATTGATTGCATCGCATCCATGCATGCCAAGTGTTTCTTGAAAGGAGAATCATCAATCATCAAAACAAAGAGGAACTAAATTGACTGAAAACTTGATGGCAATGATGATTATTCATGTCCCCAAGTGAGGTGATTTGCCGGTGTAGAGTTCAGAATCTGATATTGAGGTCACAAGTTCGAATTCAATAAATACGTTTCTTGTAAGAGTCTGGGACAGTCGGGGGTTTTATTTGCTCCGCTTAAACTCGGAAGAAGTAATTTGGCAGCAGAATTTCCAATGATTCCAACAAAAAATGATGATTATTCATATTTTATTATAAAATAGTGATTTCACATTCATTTAACTAATGCCACTTCATGCTAAGCTTCATTCCATGCATTTAATTTGTGATTTGTGGCCACATCATGCTAAGCTTCATTTCATGCATTTTGTTAATTGCACTTCCGGCAAAAGCTAAGCTTCATTTCTCAAATAAACTATTATAATCACATTATAAATAATTTATTAATTCCCTTAATCAACTTTTGATTAATATTATTCAAGCCTCTAATGTTCACATTCCATATTGTGTGTCTCCCATATAGAAATTTTCTACAAGTGTATGAGTGACGTTCACCTACATATCAAAGCGATCCCCAATAGACATGAATTCACATAAACCATATATGTATAGACATAAATTAAACTATCAAATCTTATCATTGGATTCACACTCCGTAAATAATAATTCTCTATCATTGAAAACTCCTTCCAATGATTACTCTAGCCAGAAATTTAATGACAATGTGATCATAAAGATCATAGGATATCCGCCCCAACCACAAGAAGCGACGGATTCTTCTATTTAATACACACCGACCCCATGTGTATCAATCTATACCCAACAACCATCTAGAGGTCGGACTATGAAAGGTTCCTAATACGTATGACATCAAAGTATAGAGGATCACACGCATGATTACAATGACATCTCAAGTCAAAAGATCACATATGCTTACTCAATTCGAGAAGAACTTCTATTGACAGTTCAATAGAATGTCTATTAGAAGTCTTTGGTGAGTCATTCAATAATCAATCTCCACTGAATACCCATATGTCTACATAGGCTTCCGCTAAGCCTATGGCCCACTGAAGTTGACCAATCTAGCATACGACATATACTAGTCTATCGGCAAATTTATGACTAGAAACATTTTCGAGAATATTCTAAATAATAACATTTCTCAATATTGATTACTACTCTTGTAATTATGTCATTACAATAAATATTCCTCGTGTCATTGTTATTTACTATATTTATCTAAACGGTCTAAACTCTTTAGACATGAATGGTGTATAATAAACAACAAATTGTAATACCTTTTATTTAATAAACCAGATAACAATATGAATAAAGTGCAGATATATATATATATATATATATAAACAATCATATTATTCATACGAAAGAGAATGGCTTAATATTTTGAGACAAAGTCAGTCGTTTAATATTTTGAGTTACACATATAACTGTCTTAATCAATAACTCACCGCAGCTGAAACTTACAGAAAACTTACACAGTAATGTTACCAGATCAGTCAGGAAGACTTCAGAG
This sequence comes from Zanthoxylum bungeanum, assembly GCA_019454045.1. Classification (NCBI taxonomy): domain Eukaryota; kingdom Viridiplantae; phylum Streptophyta; class Magnoliopsida; order Sapindales; family Rutaceae; genus Zanthoxylum; species Zanthoxylum bungeanum. Next base: position 426,464 of record SKCR01027528.1, read on the forward strand.
TTGCTCCATGGTAATCTTTCAGGCATTCCTTGTCAGACATGTCGGGTTGACAACAGTCTCCGTCCACAGTTGCAATCATAGCTTATTTGTACTAGTTTGAGCCAGTGAATCTGGTTCAGATGTCACTGGATTTGTGCTCCTTAGAGGCATCTCATGGTTATGTTTTCCCTCATATGTTGTAATAAAAGCTCTTGGATCATCAGATGCTCGTTCCACGTGCTTGCGCACATTGCATTTAAGATTTGTACATCTATAGTAACTTCTGCAAGACAGATGAAACAAGCCACGATGAGAAAAATTGAGTGAAAGAAAGAGGAAACCATATGAAGAAATATACTAGACCAATTCTTGGTCTCTAACCCTACTAGCCACTGAAGAAAATGCTGCTGGTCTCTAATTTAATGGAAGACTAATCAAATTTGGAATCATAAAAGGTCAATGGTAATATTCATAGACCTCAGGGCAGAAGTTTTTGCTCCAAGAAAGGTAATGTAAATGGGGAAAAACGAGTCAGACAAACAAAATTACAGTTGTATGTTTCCACAACTGCTGTAAACTTAATAAATACTTAAATTACAGCTCACATGGTTGTGAAACTTTAAGAGATTAAGACCATTAAAAGATGGAGAAGGCCAAACGAAATTATGCCGATTGGATCTAAAAAGGTTATATTAGACATTTAAGTATATTTTATAACATGAAGATATCAAGACATTCTATTATTACTCGTACAATAGTTATGAAGTCTTGACCTGGGATAAGGATTTCCCTTCACAACCTTCTGTCCATATTTTCTCCAGCGGAAGCCATCACTAAAAATCTCAGAATCTGTGGAACTTTGCACCAGAATACGTGGCTCTAGTATGCCCTCCTCAGCCACGCCTGCTTCATTAGATTGATTCTCACTTTTTCTGAAAAATAAAAAATAAAAATTCACCATATATTAACACCATTCAACTTCAATGATAGGAACGATCACATTGGTAACGTGTGTAATAGAACAAAAACAATCAAAGATCTATCAAAGCTCCACCGGCAATGATATTTTCTGAGACTGCAATTGTAGAATAGAAAAGACATAAAATAAGCTTAAAACTTACTTTTCTTATTTTTGTAAAAAGCAATAATTTCTCGTTTCAGTAATATGGTAAATCAATCCTTTCGATGATATTTACATCCTTTGCAAATCTAAAGAGAATGGACAGGATCACAGCTTGTCGTTAACCTACTTTATGGTTCTATAAAACATAATTGCCTACCTTCTCTTTTTTCTGGGTTGTTCATCTGCTCCATCCATTTCCTTCCTTCCTTCATCACATTCCCCACTAATGCCACAGGTATTTTCGGGTGTTCTTCCACCAGTATTGGTTGCTCCAGCTGAAACAAGATCATATGGTAGTAGAGGTTTCGCTTGACAAGTTGAATGTGCCAATACTCCTAATTCATTCTGATTTTCTACTCTTCCGTCTGAACCTTCATTTTCATTTAGATGATTATTCCATACAGCATTGTTGGTATCTTGACCAGTCCCATCAGATATTAATCCTTTCCCCTGTGTCGCTGATGAGCTCTTTTTAGGAGGTTGAGGTTTTGGGTGGTTGTGTTCACCCTTGTAGACAATTTCTGCAATCTGCCCATCAAGCGATCTTTCGACCTTCTTTTTCACAGGACAATTAGGGTGAGTGCACTTGTAATAACTTCGTGGGTATTCACTTCCTTTGACTTGCTTTTGCCCATATTTCCTCCAATTATAGCCATCATATGATGGTCGATCCCCAGCTACAGTTGGTAAATATTTTGGATCCTCCTCCAGGTTTTGAGCCGCCGCCTTTGAGGATTCAAGTTTCTGCACTTTTTCTTTGAGTGGTGGGAAAATCATGTTACTATCTGAGCTAATTTGGGATCTAAACTTGTGTTTTTCTTGGCTTGAATGGTGATCATGAGCCTCAACTGATTGCCAAGTATGTTGATGACCAGTATTAAAGTTGCCCTGGTTAAATGAAAAGAACAAGATAAAAGTCATATTCATACAGTACTTGAGCATCAAAATGAAAACGGATTTTGAAAATTCATCTTCATGTCTTCAACACATTAAATTGCACATAATCAGAATACAAAACGATTGCCAGCTTTTATTATGCAGGAAGGAAGAAGGAAAAAAGAAGAGGATGTCCATCCAATTGACAAGCATGCGGAATTTAGCAACTTACCATATTAGCCAAGAGAGAAACAGTTGTCTTCGACACGAGCTTTGCCAGGGGTTTATGTATCACAGTAGGTTTGCTATCTGATTTCGAGACATCATCAGATGAATGATAAACAGTTGTTGTTGAGATCTCAGCCTGATTTGGCAGAGTTAGATTCACCAATGGCTTAAACCTCACTGTCTTTGGTCTAATCGCCAGAACTGCAGTTTCAGAGCGCACATTAGGAGGTGAGGCATTAACGGCACCTCCAAGGAGCTCTGAGAAGGGCCCAAAAGTAGAACAAGTTGGTCTTGAAGGTACTGGTTTAACTACAACAATTCTTTCTGCTTCTTCGATTTCCATTTTCTTACAGCATGAAATGCCAATCAAAATTCACTGGTACAATATATGCCAAAGCAAGATGAAGGATAACGTCGAACTTTGATCATCTTCCACATCTATCAGCCAGTTATTCAGGCAGCAGAACATAATGACAGAATTGTTAACATGCCAAAGCTCAAATTAACTTCTTCAAACCTGCATCGTAACTTGTATAAAGCAGAAAAGAAGCAGACAGTTCAATTCTAACATGCTTAAAATTTCTGTGGCATACTTCCACACTGGCCACTATTTAAGAAAGTTGGAATAACAGAAAGAAAGATCACTGATAAAGGAGACGGATTTATGCAATATGTAATATGTTAGACAAAATTTAAAGAATTTTGTTAGAGATATTTTTGGGGATGATAACAAACGTGAAGTAAATAAACAAAAAAGAAAGAAATGTTACAACTCTTTTGTTACTAAATTTCAAGACTAGAATTATTTTCTCAACAGAAGTTTTGAACTCCCAGCCGAAACAAAAAATAACATATTAATTCCACAGTCATTTCCTCGCCCTTTTCCATCTGTGAATCAGCAAGTTTAAGAATCAAATTTGCTTAGTAAAAGAAATAATCTACGAAATCCAGTCTGTTGTCAGCCAGGTTATAAGCTATAAAACAAACAGCCATTGCGGAATAAACACCAATAAAAGAGAAAATAACGAAATCCCAAAGTGGATGTATACAAACGTAATTCCAGAAAACTTTTCTCCACAATCTTCATAACTTCCACTGCATTCTCAACCACAAATAGTCTTTGTAATACAAGACATTTCGAAATTGATGTTATGCAGTAACTTACCAATTCTTGCTATGCTACAAATCAACTGGCTAGCATCTAACTTTTCTTAAAGTCGACAGGCATAATGATTTTCTGCTCCCTATTGTTGCGATCACTAGTTCACCATAATCTCTATCTTCATTAGAACTAAACAACTATTAAGCACAGGAGCATCTCTTATCATCCCTCAGAAGTCCACAACATCAAATCTCTCGAAGCTTCCCAGCATAGAAGAACTAGCACAAGCTATCTCCATCTGCAAACGGACCAGTTACAATCTCCAAATCCTGGAATTCACCTTACTTCTAACCTAGATTCTTTTTTTTCCTCCGGTTTTTTTTTTTTTTTTTTTTTCTGTTCTTCGAGGGGGAAAAAAAGGAAAAAGAAAGAGGAAATAACTGAGTCCACATGAAAAATCAAAAGACTAAAATGCCTGACCAAAAATTCCTGCAATCCTACACCAACCACCAATTGATAAAGATCTGGTAACACCTCAAAATCAACTTATTTCTGACAATTCTCCATAAATTTTCTTGCACAAACACCTCATCTAATCTTATGTTATCCCATTCTCTTTTCAAAAAAGAAGTAAAAAACATTTTTTTTAGAAATCCCAAATTGCAAGGATAGTATGGAATTTGAAAGTCATGATATTAATAGCACAATCAACCAAAAAAAAAAAAAAAGTATGTGAACCCTAAAAACATCACAGGCCATATCATAGGACAAATCCAGATATATTTAACTTCAAGAAGGCCAAAAAAAAAAAGGAAAAAAAAAAGAGAGCAAAGGAAGTAGAAACTAACCAGAATGAGAACCACTAACAAACTAAGAAGCTGAATTGCATCTATAAATTTTCAAAATACTTCCCATTTTATATCAATCACTTTAACCTGCATTAAGAGAACCAAAAATTTAATAAGAAAATAAAAAGAAAAAGTAACAAAATAAAAATATATAATACTCAGTATCAAAAGTGACATAAATACAAGAACTTGACCTTGGTTACAGAGAAACCCTAACCACTTGACAATCACTAACCACTCATTCAATATCACTAAAGGGCTTGTCTTTTTCCAATTACAAACAAGGAACAAAAAATGAAACTTTACACAGAATTTCAAGTTTCTGGGTTTTTAAACAGTAACCCATTTTATAAAAAAACATTCAGGGATTATTTTATATATTTCTAAGCCACTGCAAGCAGAAAATAAGAAATCAAATCCCAACAACTGATTTTTATTTTTATCATATAGTGTATGAAAAGAAAAATAAAATTGCAATTTTTTTTTTTTTGGAATTATCAATATATTTACTTTATTAATTATATAAATTGGCATTTAGTAATACGAATTTGTAATGTCTCTAAGAAATTGATTGGTTGGGTGGCTGTTAATATTGAATTTGGATCTAATAAGAGTTAATTGTGTTAATTTTTTTATGACTTTTTCACGTGGGTTTTAATTATAATACACAGTTAAAAATCAATTATATTTAAAGTATTATCTAAATAAGGTTGTTGTAATTTCACTATTTGAGATATAGTTAATGGGTACAAGAAGTATCTGAAGAGTAATATTTTATTATTATATCTTTATAAAATTTTATATTTTACTATAATAAATATTGAAAAATAATAAAATGATACAAGGTATTATGGTGGAACATTTTACAACTGTGATAAATGTAAGGTTTTATAAAGATATAATAATAATCTGTTGCACTTCAATACATCTTATATTTATTTATTATTTGTCCATTTATGAAATAGTGAATTAATAATAATCCTAATTTTTAAATAAATAAATAACTCCATTAAATAGCAAATTTAAATCCATTGATATTTGATAGTACGGCCAACTAACAGTCTTTGTCCTCATTTCACTCTTAGAATATGAATGCATGCCTCAAATTTCAAGAAGACAAGAATCCACATTTTTGACACATCCTTTTCTGTCTTTAATGGCTAATAAATAAGTTCTATTTAATTCAATTTCTAATTACATATTTTCAACTTGGTTGAATAACTTGAATTGATATTTTTTATTTTTAATATCTACTATTTAAATGCATAAGACCAATGATTCAAAATTTGTGTGGGAAAAAAAAAATCTACCATATAAATGTATTAACACCAATAATTCAAAATTTGTGTAAAAAAAATTAATTCAACATTTCAAGATTTTATGTTAAAATAGTCACACCCTTCTTTTAGATGTTAGATTACTGATAGCTAGCTATTCATGAACAAATATAAGTGTGTGTATGTACACACAAGCATAATGTTAAGTTTAAAATACAAAACATATTTTGCCTTACGGCTTATTACAAGACATCAAGACGTGCATAATTCTATAACCGCAGCCGGTACCCATCGGCTCCAAACTATCTGTACGAACCAAAAGAGACACTACAAGAATTATGGCTTTTAACGTCCAATAATTTAGCGTCAAAATAATTTTCGACGCTAACAATCACTTTTAGCGTCGTAAATAATATTCGACGCTAACAATCACTTTTGAGAATATCTCACTAAAAGTATCAGGTATCTGAGCCTGCAGTCAAAACTGAATAGTGTGACCTAGCACTACGTAAGCAGAGAAAACGTGATTGTGAAACGTGAATGGACCTAATAGGGTTCCGAAAACCATTAAACAAGATAAACAAACTCGAACGGCTAAACATGAGGGAGAGGCAATCCGCTGGCGTTTGAGAACATTTACTCGAAAACTAATATAATGGAAGATCGTAGGCATGTTACAGCTTGCATGAAAAATCAACTGTAAAATCATGATAAAGGTCATTGGAGTTCTCAAAAGCAACAACATTTTAAAAGCTTATTAACGATAATATAACAACTCAACGTTTAATAATAAAACTATTAAAGTTTATTTCATGAAAATTTATTTTAAATTGTAAGAAACTTAAAGTTAGAAAGCATGAAAACAAAACATCCACCCACAATTATAACGAGGCTCTACTGCTCAAGAGGTCGTGCTGAACCCGACGGGAGATCCTGAGCCAAATCTACAAAATATGAATGTCACGTGTAATTAGTTTTCGAAATGCTTGTGACCCTAATGTGACACATGAATGACGTGTGTGTTAATGAGTCGAGATGGAACAACACATTTAAAACTCGATTCGAGCTCAAGCTTATGTGAGTGTTAATCCAACCAAGTTCGAATAGCAATACTTGATTCGACTAGACTCAATTATACCCTTACCGATAACTACATTAGAAATATTTAATAATCTGTTTTGAAAATATAATCTTAAAATATGATAAAATACTCTCACAACATACACAAGGATAATTAAACTCTCGATCTCAATAATAAAATGAAAAGATACTCACCACTAATCTAATGAGTGATTTGTAATTTTTTTTTTAATCGTTGAAAACTTCGTCGTTAAATCATCTCTTTCAGACTTAAGCGGAGCAAGTAAAATCCATGACTGTCTCAGACTCTTACAAGAAAAGCACTTCCTGGATTCAAATTGATGACCTCAATGTGAGATCCCGAACCCTATATCACCCAATCACATCCCTTGAAGACATAATTTTTAAATTCATACTTAGAAATCCAATAAAAGTGACATAAACTTTCATAAATACATACAATATTATTTTTTTCCACCTCACTCAAAACACTTTACAATCATAGTATCAATTTTTGGAAAAGGAAGTGAACCATATTCCAAATTGTGATTGTTTAGGGCTAAAACCCTAAAAGGTTGTGACATTTTACCACATCCCCAATAAATATTATACTAAAATTGAATGAGGATGATTTTAAGAGCTCATTTAGATTCTAATGCGAAAAATAATATTAATGATAGCAAAAAGGGCTTGATTAATTTTTGCATCCACAATTTTGATGACATGAGAGGGTTAATTTGGGGATTAAATTAGAAAGTTAGTTGGGGCCGGCAGATGTGGGTCACGTGCGTACAATTTTTAAACCGCAAATTCAAGGCTGTGCCTCTGCATGTGACTGGTAGCTGCTCAGCACGTGCCAATGGAGGTTGCCTCATATTTTCTTAATATCATATCGAATAAATTAATAAACCAAGTATCGATAATTAATTAACCACAAACAGAATCATTGGAAAAGTTAAAACCAAAAAAATAATGTCCAATTCAAATTAGAAATTGGTTAAAATTATTTAAATTTTAATATCGATTTAAAACGATCAAAATTAACCGACCCGCAACAATATGTAATTATTCTATTGGTCTATGTGAATGTGATGATTCCGAGTGGTGTGGCTTGGTGTGGTGTGTTGTGAATAAACACACAATAATAGAGGATAATTTGAGAGAAAACTCTTCTTTTATATACCACAAAAATTACAAAGCTTCCAATTAAAGCTTTACAAAAAACTCTCACCAATCACTCTCACTACACTTTCACACATTTAGGGATACTTAGGATGACTCCAAATGCTCATATTATAGTGTCCAAACCGCGTGAACAGTGCCACGCGGTTTGGCACACGTTTTCAACACTCACAGCTTGCCATGAGCTGTGCCATCTTCTTTCCTTCTTTCGGCGCCTGTCTTCTCAGCCTTGTTGTGTTGCTGTTTTCAACAAATCTCCCACTCGGTGAAGATTTCCCAAAATCTGAGCCGACCATCGATCACCCAAATCCGGATCCTCCAAAGGATCCTCCCCTGGCTGCATCTGTATGACTGCCTACGTACCCTGAGTTGGGATCAAGCCAATCGTAGTTCTCTGTATCTCCCCACTCTGACTATGTGGAGAGTTTTGTCATCCCGGCTATGGCACGACAGATTTCAAGCTTTTCCTTCGGTAAAACCTTCGTGAACATATCGGCACCGTTGTCGTCGGTGTGAATTTTCCTGAGTTCTAACAACCTTGAGCTCAGGACGTCCCGTATCCAGTGATACCTCACATCGATATGTTTTGACCTCGAATGAAAGGTGGAATTTTTACCGAGATAGATAGCGCTCTGGCTATCGCAGTACAAAATGTACTTCTCCTGCTTGAAACCCAATTCCTGGACGAATGTCTTCATCCACAGCAATTCCTTGCAAGCTTCCGTCGCTGCAATGAATTCCGCCTCTGTTGTAGAAAGTGCAACACACCTCTGCAACCTTGACTGCCATGCCACAGCTCCTCCTGAGAGAGTAATCAGATACCCCGAAGTAGACTTTCGGGTATCCACATCTCCTGCCATATCTGAATCGGTGTAGCCCATCAACACTGGCTTGTCGCTGCTTCCAAAACATAACCTCATTTTGGATGTGCCTCGTAGATACCGCATAATCCATTTGACAGCATTCCAGTGTTCCCGTCCTGGGTTTGACATAAACCGGCTGACCAATCCAACTGCGTGTGCTAAGTCTGGCCTCGTGCACACCATGGCATACATAAGACTTCCCACTGCTGAGGTGTATGGAACCTGTTTCATTTCCTCCTTCTCTGACTCAGTAGAGGGACTCTGTCTCGTACTCAATCTAAAGTGGGTAGCAAGAGGAGTGCTAACCGCTTTAGCCTTGTCCATCTGGAATCTCTGAAGTACCTTCTCGATGTACTCCTCCTGTGACAAGTATAATCTCCTGGCTTTCCGATCACGACCGATCCTGATGCCAAGAATCTGTTTAGCTGGCCTCAAGTCTTTCATCTCAAAAGACTTACTCAGTTGCTGCTTCAAATTATCAATCATCGATTGATTCCTGCCAACTATCAACATATCATCTACATATAACAGTAAGATGATAAAATCATCGTCAGAAAACTTCTGAACGAAAACACAATGATCTGAAGTAGTCTTCTTGTATCCCTGCTCCCCCATAACTGACTCAAACTTCACGTACCACTGTCTCGGTGCCTGTTTCAAACCGTATAGGCTTTTCCTGAGTCTGCACACATAGTCCTCTTTCCCGCTGACTCTGAAGCCTTCTGGTTGCTCCATGTAAATTTCTTCTTCCAGGTCTCCGTGAAGAAATGCGGTCTTGACATCCATCTGCTCAACTTCCAGGTCGAGGCTTACTGCTAAGCTGAGTACCACTCTGATGGATGACATCTTCACAACTGGAGAGAAGATTTCATCGAAGTCAATGCCTTTCCTCTGATTGAATCCCTTGACGACTAGTCTGGCTTTGTACCGGGGTTGTGAAGTATGCTCCTGTTGCTTCACCCTGTACACCCATTTGTTCTTCAAAGCCCGTTTGCCTCTTGGCAATTTCACCAACTCAAAAGTGTGATTGTCATGCAAAGATTTCATCTCATCTTGCATGGCTTCCTCCCACTTTTCTCTGTCTTCTGTTTCCACAGCCTCCTGGTAGCTCTCGGGTTCTCCCCCGTCAGTAAGCAGCACATACTCATATGCAGAGTATTTGTTTGAAGGTCGCCTCTCTCTGTCAGACCTTCTCTGTGGAACTGTTGGTGGAACTTCTGGTACTGGTGGTTGATCATGATCATCATCTCTGGGAGCTTCATCACCTGTACCCTCCTGTCTGGGAACCTCATCTTCAACTCGAACTGGCACCGGTGTCTGAGGTTCTGGATTCACATTTCTGTATTGCTGGGGCATTGTCTTCATCTCCTTTCTGATATCTTCTATGGTCTGGTCTTCAACAAAGACAACATCTCGGCTTCTGAAAATCTTCTTCTCCACAGGATCATAAAGTTTGTAGCCGAAATCATCCTGACCATAGCCAATAAAGACGCACTGTCGCGTCTTTGCATCAAGCTTGGATCTCTCGTCCTTTGGGATGTGTACAAAAGCTTTGCACCCAAAGACATGTAAGTGCTCGTATGACACTTCTTTACATGTCCAAGCTTGGTTAGGAACATTACCTTTCAGTGCGACCGCTGGGGACATGTTCAAAACATGAACTGCTGTGATGAGTGCCTCCCCCCAAAATGTCTTCGGCAGCTTGGCTTGTGACAGCAAGCTTCTGATCCTCTCGCACAAGGTTCTGTTCATCCTCTCAGCTAGGCCATTCAGCTGAGGTGTCTTCGGAGGTGTCGTTTGATGTCGGATTCCTTGCGTCTTGCAGTACTGATCAAACGGACCTCTGTATTCTCCACCATTGTCTGTTCTGATGCACTTCAGTTTCTTGCCGGTTTCTCTCTCCACCAAGCATGAAACTCCTTGAACACTCCCAGCACTTGATCTTTTCTCTTCAAGGTGTATGCCCATATCCTCCTTGAATAATCATCAATGAATGTCACAAAATACAGTGACCCTCCGAATGTTCGTATCTGCATCGGACCACATACATATGAATGTATGAGATCTAGTACCTCTGGTTTCCGTTGAGGCGGGGAGCTCTGGAAGGATACTATGTTCTGCTTTCCAGCCATGCAGTGTTTACACTTCCGTAAGTGTGAGTTCTTCAATTCCGGAAGAACATTCCGCCTGCGTAGTATCTCCATCCCTGTTTGGCTCATGTGACCAAGCTTTTTGTGCCATAGCTCGGCTGCCTCATTACTATTAACTGTATTTATGCTACTATTTGAAAGCTTAGCATGCATCAAATACAGAGTTGAATCTTTCTTACCTCGTGCCACGACCATCGATCCTTTAGTGAGCTTCCAGCATCCGTCACTAAAGGTGCTGCAGAAACCTTCATCATCCAGCTTGCCTGTTGAGATCAGGTTTAACCGGATATCTGGGATGTGCTTGACTCCCTTCAACACTAGCCTTGTCCCGTTCTCTGTTTCAAGGCAGATGTCTCCAATACCGACGGCTTTGGACTGTCCGTCATTCCCCATCCTTACAGCACCGTAATCCCCTGGTGTGTAAGATGAAAAGAAGTCTCTGCGAGATGTGGCGTGTATGGATGCGCCACTATCTATCACCCAACTGGTCTCGTGGCTGGCAAGATTCACAACAGCTTCTTCATATATTATGCAAAATTCTTTGGAGGTTTTCTCGGTGGTAGTAGCAACTCTTTCTTGATTAGAGTCGCCATCTCTCCTGGACTGCTCGTTCTTCAGTTTGTAGCAATCCCGCTTCATATGGCCTTTCTTCTTACAGTGATAGCACTCAATATCCCTTGTTCTTGATTTACCTCGGTTCTTGTCTGATCTCCCTGGGCCTCGGCTTTTACTCCTCCCCCTTCTGGTGTTCTTTTCTGTCACTAGAGCTTCTGAGGTTGAGGCTGATGCTGATTCCTGCATTCTCGTCCTCTTTTCTTCCTCGAAGATCCTGGTCTTTGACATCTCCATAGTGACTTTCCCATCTGCGGCTGATTGATCACCGTAGATCTGAACGTTTCCCAAGATTCTGGTAACGTATTAAGGAGTATTAAACCATTTACCTCATCTCCGAAGTCTATGCCCAATCCAGACAATTCCTTCATGGTTCCGAGGAAGTCATTGATATGATCCGCCACAGCTGTACCTTCCTGGTATTTCAAACCCATCATCTTCTTGATGTAGTACAGCTTGTTGTTTCCAGTCTTTGCTCGGAAAAGCTCCTCCAGCTTTCTCCATAAGACACGTGCATTTATCTCTTCACTGACATGGTTCACGATACTGTCGTCGATCCACTGACGAATAGTACTGCATGTTTTCTGGTGAAGATTAGCCCACTTTCCATCGGTCATTCCTTCTGGTTTCTCCTCCAGAAATACCGATCCATCATAGTCCTTCACATACAGAAGGTCTTTCATCCTTCCTCTCCATGTGAAATAGTTTGTACTGGTTAACAAAATCATTTTTCCGTTGCTCCCCTCCATCATAAAAAATTCTAAGCAGAATTTCAAAAAACGGACCTCACCGTTGCGTCCGGAATGGCCGAAAATGGTGGAAATGACACTTCGTTTGTCAAAATCCGACACAGGGACCAAATTGCAAATTCCAGAAATTACAGGGGTCAAAGTGCAATTTCCGAAAGTTCAGGGGCCAAAGTGAAATTACGGAAAAGTTCAGGGACTAAATTGTAAATATCTGAAAGTATAGGGGCTAAACTGTAATTTTCAGAAAGTTCAGGGACCTATCTGAAATTTACCAGGCACCGCTGACGTGGCAGCTGACTGGGCTGCTGACTGTGCGCTGACGTGGCGCTGACTGGGCGATGACGTGGCGGATGACTGGGCTGCTGACTGTGCGCTGACTGTGCGCTGACTGTGCGCTGACGTGGCGCCTACGTGTCTCGTCTTCTTCCTTGGTCTGCGCGTGAAGCGCGTGATGTGCGCGTCTAGCGAGTGAGGCAGCTACTGATCGGCGCGTGCGGCGCGTGAGCCTTCGTCCGACCTCCGTTCGATCGCCGGAAAATACGCCCGTGCTCGTCTCGCCGTGAAAAGTCCGATGGTATGCTCAAAATCGATTTTTGACAACTTTGGTCGAAATCGATTTTCCGAACCGAAACTTCGTTTCTGAATTTCGGGATCCCTCCGTGGAACCGTAGCTCTGATACCACTTGTTGTGAATAAACACACAATAATAGAGGATAATTTGAGAGAAAACTCTTCTTTTATATAACCACAAAAGAATTATAAAGCTTCCAATTAAAGCTTTACAAAAAACTCTCACCAATCACTCTCACTACACTTTCACACATTTAGGGATACTTAGGATGACTCCAAATGCTCATATTTATAGTGTCCAAACCGCGTGAACAGTGCCACGCGGTTTGGCACACGTTTTCAACACTCACAGCTTGCCATGAGCTGTTGCCATCTTCTTTCCTTCTTTCGGCGCCTGTCTTCTCAGCAACTTGTTGTGTTGCTGTTTTCAACATGTAGGGTTCAGGATTTTACCTTGAGGTTATGAGTTCGAATTCAGGGGGTGTACTTCTTGTAAGACCTGAGACAGCCGGATATATATATATATATATATATATATATATATATATATATATATATATGATGATTACAAATATATAGTTAGGAGCAAATGTTTTGAAGAATTTATTTTATAGATTTTTATTTTCGGTCGTTGGGTTGGTGAATAATGCATGCACACACACGTGTATCAGCTGTCGAAAATTATACTTCTGACATTTTTTTTTTTAAATAATATGGTAGCAGCCACGTGATTTTATTTATGAATATTGGTCTATGTGATTATTCCAAATATATATCTAACAAAATTTAAATCACATTATTTTATTATTTTAAAAATAAGTACAAATAAATAATACGATTTAATTGAGTCTTATGATAAACTCTGGTATGGATGGTCTCAAGGAGCGTGACTTGGTGGTGTATGATTCAGGATCTTACCTTGAGATCCTGTATTTGAATTCAGTGAGTGTGTTTCTTGTAAGAGTCTGGGACAATCGCTGATTTTACCTACTCTATTTAAGTTCGGAAATGGTGATTTGATGACGGAATTTTTAACGATTAAAAAAATTGATAAACTACGGTGCGATGGATCTATCAATACGTGGCACCAAATTTTATACTTTTCAAATTTGTTTATAATATTTTTAATTTTTCTATGTTATTCACACCAGATTTTCGATCGAAAGATAGTACAATCGTTTATGACTTTTAATTTATTGATATCCTCTTTAATAAAAGAAAATAGCATAAGAGTCGTCGATGGTTGTTGCCTGTAAAAATCATCCGATGCTCAAGTCAGTTAGGGTTTTATTTTATTGTGTAGATGTTAATAACAACATTGAGCAGGTTCAAATTTTCAGAATTCTGAATAATAATAATATACCGTTTAACGAACTTGTAAATTAACTTATATTTTCTGTTGACGGTGGATTTTGGTCTCAGGGTAATATGGGAATATTACTTCCGAGGTAATCCTCCCTCAATAGTGAATTTGTTTGGTTATGAGGGAAACCAAAAGCAAACTTAACAGAAGATGGATAATGCGCCAACCAACAAGGAGATTTAACGTAGTTCGGTGGATTTTGGATCCGACCTACGTCCACGGACAAGAACAGGGTGGTACTTTTTATTACTCAAATGCGCTTCTGAGCTCTCTCTTTTGTTTACAAGTCTCACAATAATGATCTTGATCTCAACTTTTTTGATGCCTTCAACTTGTCTTTCTACACTCACTCTACCCTCCTATTTATAATGGTGAAGAAATCAGATTCCTATTTGTACAAGAATTCCCAATTGGAGATGGTCTCCTTTTCCTATCAGGATTCCTAGTCAAAACTATTCCATTTTCCCATAAGGATTCCTAATCAAAACTACATTTACTTCCTTTATCCTATTAGGTTATTAACTTATTACTTTACCTCATTAAAGTATGACAACTTTATCCCTTTTCCGCAAGAATAGGATGCTTTATCTTCCTGAGCACGCCTCGTCATGTGCTCGGTCTTCATGAGGTCGGTCATGATAGCCATTTGAACTGAGAATGTTGTTGTCGATCTGATAATGCCCGGTCATCCGATCTCAAGTGGTCGGTCACCTATCATCAAATGCTCGGTCTTTTACTGTATAGTGGCCGGGTCGGCTTTAATGATCTCGCCCAAGAAGGTAATTACCATTTTTACCCCTGTTGTACTCCTTAAATAACATAGGTCCTGAAAACACCATCAACATCTGTCCCCTAGTTCTCGGTAACAACGAGTTTGTGAGTTGATGCCGGGAACTATAAAAAAAAAAATAGTGTGCTGATCGCCTTGCTGGTGGTCGTTCCAGAAATCACAGAGAAATTGCCTTCGCCATCAACTAAGTCTTCTGTTTCTATCTTCATATCCTCGGTTATTGGAGATGCTGACCCTATTCAGAATGATTCTCCACCTCAAAGCAAATTGCTTACTTGGGTCGTTCCATCAGGAGATGAAGTTCCTCTTGTTGTCCAAACTAAAAATGACTCATCCTCTGTAATATCTGTACCAGAGATTTGGAGGTCCTGACCCCTAACTGATCCAATCTCGATTGTGAGGAAAAAATTTTGCTTCTGAGCTAACGATGGTGTGCTCGGTGGCATGTGATCCCGTCTCGATCTGTGAGAGATGCTCGGACCTGGGGGAATTTTTCATCCCCAGTCCGAAGGACTGACTCGGTGGGACGCAACCCGACCTTGAGCTGAGAAAGGCACTTGGACCTGGGGGAATGTTACGTCCCCAGTCTGAAGGGCTGACTCGGTGGGACGTACCCCGACCTTGAGCTGAGAAGGGCACTTGGACCTGAGGGAATGTTACGTCCCCAGTCTGAAGGGCTGACTCGGTGGGACGTACCCCGACCCCGAGCTGAGAAAGGTACTTGGACCTGGGGGAATGTTACGTCCCCAGTCTGAAGGGCTGACTCGGTGGGACGTACCCCGACCCCGAGCTGAGAAAGGCACTTGGACCTGGGGGAATGTTACGTCCCCAGTCCGAAGGGCTGAGTCGGTGGGACGTACCCCGACCCCGAGCTGAGAAAGGTACTTGGACCAGGGAGAAGGTTATGTCCCCAGTCCGAATGGCTGACTCGGTGGGACGTACCCCGACCCCGAGCTGAGAAAGGCACTTGGACCTGGGGGAATGTTACTTCCCCAGTCCGAAGGGCTGACTCGGTGGGACGTACCCCGACCTCGAGCTGAGAAAGGCACTTGGACCTGGGGGAATGTTACGTCCCCAGTCCGAAGGGCTGACTCGGTGGGACGTACCCCGACCCCGAGCTGAGAAAGGCACTTGGACCTGGGGGAATGTTACGTCCCCAGTCCGAATGGCTGACTCGGTGGGACGTACCCCGACCCCGAGCTGAGAAAGGCACTTGGACCTGGGGGAATGTTACGTCCCCAGTCCGAATGGCTGAGAAAGGTACTTGGACCAAGGAGAAGGTTATGTCCCCAGTCCGAATGGCTGACTCGGTGGGACGTACCCTGACCCCGAGCTGAGAAAGGCACTTGGACCTGGGGGAATGTTACGTCCCCAGTCTGAATGGCTGAGAAAGGTACTTGGACCAGGGAGAAGGTTATGTCCCCAGTCCGAATGGCTGACTCGGTGGGACGTACCCTGACCCCAAGCTGAGAAAGGCACTTGGACCTGGGGGAATGTTACGTCCCCAGTCCGAAGGGCTGACTCGGTGGGACGTACCCCGACCCCGAGCTGAGAAAGACAAAGTGGTCTCGGCGGAATGAAATCCAGCCCCGAGCCGATTAATCAAGTGGCCTCGGCGGAACGAATCCAGCCCCGAGCCGGTTAATCAAGTGGCCTCGGCGGAACGAATCCAGCCCTGAGCCGGTTAATCAAGTGGCCTCGGCGGAACGAATCCAGCCCCGAGCCGATTAATCAAGTGGCCTCGGCGGAACGAATCCAGCCCCGAGCCGATTAATCAAGTGGGACTTATTCAGAAGGGAAGTGAATCAACCTTTTGAAACCCTACCGAATCTGGCAAGGGTGTCCCCTTACCAGACCAGTGAAAAACAAAAACAAATCTCTGGAAAATAAAATTAAATGGCGGGGGGACTTATCGCTTATCCCAAAACAAAAACGTTTCGCAAATATAAACAACAACATGGATGCCTCAAAACAGCGTCCTGTCCGAGGCCTCCAAAACACAATTCTGAATCTTTCAATTCAGTGTCCCGGCGAACCAGGATTTGGATCAGAGAGCGTTTAAATGGTAAGGGCACATCCTCTACACGTCAGTTCACTGGGGAGCCTGTGTATTGTATGAGGGCTCCTCCTTACCACGCTGGAGCAGGCACACGCCACAGGGGCACAACGCATCCCCGTGTTGTGTCTCTCGCGGATCCGGATGATGAATGGATCAAAGAGTGTCTGGGATACTAAGGGCACATTCCTCCTTAGGTCCGGCATCACTGGAGCTAGCAATCGTCACGGGGGCATCATTATCCCTCGTGCTATGCTTTCCCACGGATCCATTACATCGGGTACGTGAGGATCAAAAAGTGCTCGACACATTAAGGGCATATTCCTCCTTATGTTCGGTAACACTGGAGTAGGCAATCGCCACATGGGTATCATCCATCCCCGTGCTATGCTTCTCACGGATCCTATGCATCGAGTATGTCCCTGAATATTTCCGAGGACCTCGAGCTAAGAGAGATACTTGGTTCTGGGGGAATATCCCGTCCCCAGATCAATGAGCATGACTCGGTGGGACGTAACCCGACCCCGAGCTAAAAGAAAGACTTGGCTCTGGGGGAATGTTACATCCCCAGTCCAAAGAAGCTGACTCGGTGGGACGTAACCTGACCCCGAGCTGAATAAACAAGCGGCCTCGGCGGAACGAAATCCAGCCCCGAGCCGAAAAGAGACATCGGTCTCGGCGGTACAAGAGCAGACCCGAGCCGGAAAGAAACATCGGTCTTAGCGGTACAAGAGCAGACCCGAGCCGGAAAATATATATCAACAAAACGGACTCGGCGGTACAAGAGCAGACCCGAGCCGTAAAACAAATATCAAAATCATTGTGTGAGCCATAACAAACAAGCATAATCAAATGTTACCTAAGTCAGAAGAGGTTTTACTCACCTTTTTGGGATTTGTTGCCTTTCTTGCAACTCTACAAGAGTCGATACAAGCAAGGCTCTTCTTAATACATCATCTCTGCATCTCAGCATTCCACGCATTCGACCGGATGACTTCCGCTATCAACTTGGTCGACCTAAAAAACCGAATGGTCTATGTACACACTGAGATAGCCTTCTTTCACCAAGTCTTCCACCTGCTCCCGCAGGTCTCTGCACCCATTCGTGGCATGTCCTCTTACGTTGTGGTCCTTTCTCTGATGGTGTTCCCTCTTCGGGATATTTTCTCCTCGTTTTCTAATAGAACGAATTTGCGGGCCACCTCTAGGGCGGTTGCGTAGTCCGGGGTGTCATGGATCCTTAGATGGGTCCATAGCCTTCCGACCCTCAAGGCTCCCTTCAAGCTTTCCAGGGCCTCGGGGGATTCATACCCTCCGACTTCGAGTACCATATTATGGTACCTTTCAATAAATATCTTCAGAGGTTCATCGTCTCCTTGTTTCATAAGTCTTAGTTCTCCAATTGTCTTTCTGGGGACACAAGCCCCCTTGAAGTGCCGTATGAATGACTTTCTGAGTTGTGTGAAGCTGCTGATGCTTCTTGGGGCTAGGCTTCTATACCATAGGATGGCCAGTCCGGCTAGAGTTAAGGGGAACACTTTGCAAATGGCGTCCTCTGTTACCCCTTGTACCTCCATTAGTAGGACGAAGCCTTCGATGTGGGTTTTGGGATCGGTATGGCCTTTGTATGGCGTCATATTTGGTATGCTGAATCTTTTTGGGAATTTCTCTGACTTTATTTCTTCTGTGAGAGGGGACTCATCTTTGCCGTCCTGGGCATCTCCTTGTCTGTATTGGGGCATACTCCCCATTTGGCCAGCTCCTGCCGTAACCAAGATTTCATGCTGCTGTCCTTGGTTCCATGTCGCCTCCTGCGGTCTCCTTTCTTTCTGTTATCCTGGGGGTGGTGCTTATCGTGGTCGGTATCTTCTCGCACCTTTTCGTATGTCCTTTCCCTCTTCTCCGGGTGCTGTGAGGGCTATCGTAGGAGGAGTCTGGTGATGATTTGTCATCTTCCTCCTCCCATGTGTCCTCAGTTTGGGAATCTCTCTGCACTACCACGGATCTCACCCTGTAGGGTTCCCTCCTCCGGGGTCTGTCGTCTTCACTTGTATCGACAATTCTCTTTCCTTCCGCTATTTCATTCCTTCGTCGGCTAGTCCCGGCCTCGAATTTTCCGTCGTGTGCTCCTTCCATCCTTTCCAACCGGTCTACTATGGTTTTTAGCAGAGTTCGGTTTTCCTCCCTTTCTTTCCTAAGGTTTTCCTCGATCTTTTCCATCCAATATGCAGCCGAGCTCCCTGATGATTGTTGGTTTCCGCCTTCTGCCATTTGTCTTACTACGCGAGTTGCTTTTTGTAGGGTTCCCCACAGACGGCGCCAACTGTTGACGGCGGATTTTGGTCTCAGGGTAATATGGGAATATTACTTCCGAGGTAATCCTCCCTCAATAGTGAATTTGTTTGGTTATGAGGGAAACCAAAAGCAAACTTAGCAGAAGATGGATAATGCGCCAACCAACAAGGAGATTTAACGTGATTCGGTGGATTTTGGATCCGACCTACGTCCACGGACAAGAACAAGGTGGTACTTTTTATTACTCAAATGCGCTTCTGAGCTGTCTCTTTTATTTACAAGTCTCACAATAATGATCTTGATCTCAACTTTTTTGATGCCTTCAACTTGTCTTTCTACACTCACTCTACCCTCCTATTTATAATGGTGAAGAAATCAGATTCCTATTTGTACAAGAATCCCAATTGGAGATGGTATCTTTTTCCTATCAGGATTCCTAGTCAAAACTATTCTCTTTTCCCATAAGGATTCCTAATCAAAACTACATTTACTTCCTTTATCCTATTAGGATATTAACTTATTACTTTACCCCATTAAAGTAGGACAACTTTATCCATTTTCCGCAAGAATAAGATGCTTTATCTTCCTGAGCACGCCTCGTCATGTGCTCGGTCTTCATGAGGTCGGTCATGATAGCCATTTGAACTGAGAATGTTGTTGTCGATCTGATAATGCCCGGTCATCCGATCTCAAGTGGTCGGTCACCTATCATCAAATGCTCGGTCTTTTACTGTATAGTGGCCGGGTCGGCTTTAATGATCTCGCCCAAGAAGGTAATTACCATTTTTAACCATGTTGTACTCCTTAAATAATATAGGTCCCCGTTGCCAACCACCATATTGCTTTTCCCATACGCCGCCCCTTCACAAGTGCTTCTTCCGTCACGCACCACCGCTTCACAAGTGTGCTCTAAGCCGGCTCCTTTCAGGTTTCGACTCTCTTTCAGATTTGCTTCCGCTCTCTCTTGGGATTTCGCTCCCTTTTTTCGGCTTCGGCTTTATTTCAGGACTTCGCTCCTTTTTTTTACTTCGGCTTTATTTCGAGATTTCGCTCCTTTTTTTCGGCTTCGACACTTTCGGGCTTCGGCTCTCTTTCGGGATTTCGCTATCTCTCCGGCTTCGGCATCCTCTTGGGCTTTGGCTCCCCCTTCGGGCTTCGTAGGTTAAAGCTCTCCTGCTTCGGCATCATTTTGGGCTTCGGCTCCCCCTTCGGGCTTCATAGGTTAAAGCTCTCCGGCTTCGGCATCCTCTTGGGCTTCGGCTCCCCCTTCGGGCTTCGTAGGTTAAAGCTCTCCTGCTTCGGCATCATTTTGGGCTTCGGCTCCCTCTTCGGGCTTCGTAGTTAAAGCTCTTCGGCTCCCCCTTCGGGCTTCGTAGGTTAAAGCTCTCCTGCTTCGGCATCATTTTGGGCTTCGGCTCCCCCCTTCGAGCTTCGTAGGTTAAAGCTAATCCATTATCTCAAGGTTTCCAGCCTCCAAGTTTCAAGATTTCCAATTTTCAGAACTCCGCTCTCCGATTTCAATATGCAACCTCAAGCTTACTCCTTCGTTACCAGCTTGATTTGAGGGGGGGTGTTAAGGAATATGGAATCAATATCTAAAATATAATTCCTATTACCATTAGGATTTATGGTTTTATTATATTTCTCTATTAGATGAAGATTTCCTATATTCATTATTATTGTTCATAGCAATAGGATTCCTTTTCTATTTTGGTTTTCTATGTAGCCTATATATATAGGTCTTTACCATTGTAAATTCATATAAAGTGAATTCAAGACTTTCTTTCATTATCTAACAATAACTTAATTATTTTAACTGGAAAACAAACCTTCTCTCTTTTCATCATGCAAAAATCAAAATTCATTTATTCCCACACCATTTCACTACAAAAACGAGTGCTGGAAAAATAAGTACTTTAGGAAAACATTATTTACTGACAGAATAATTTGATATCATCATTATTAGGGGTGGCAATTTGGGTCCGGATTCGTTTATTCGTTTGATTCGATTTGCTTTAAAGCGAATTTGAGTTTGAAAAAATGGATTCGTTTAATAAATGTGTCAATTCGATTCGATTCGTTTATTAACTAATCGAATACGAATTTAAGCTTATTGATTCGTTTATTCGTTTAGTATTCGTTTTATTATTTTTATTTACTAGTTCTTGCTAATTTTCAATTAAGATTCGAGAAATTATAGCTAATTATCATAGAAAAAGTAATATTTTCGATATCTGTTGAGGTATTTTTAGTAAATATATTAATTACATATTGCAAATGTATATATTTATGAAGAATTAATGTAAATCAAGTGTGGTAAATTACTTTATTAAATGATATCATTGACTAAACGAATAAACGAATATTCATATTTGATTCGTTTAATAAACGAATCGAATATGAATCATGATATTATGATTCGTTTAATAACGAATCGAATATGAATCCATCACATTTTGATTCGATTCGTTTAGGATTCGATACAAATTAATTCGATTCGTTGATTCGTTAATTCGTTTTGCGACCCATATGACGACGAAGGAAGTATTTTCAGAGGCCAAAGGAAGAAGCACCTCACACCTTCATACAGTTGGCTACAAAAGGTCAGAGAAACTAAGGAAAAGTAACATGTTTCAGTGTAGAAACATAATTGGCTGACCCCAAAAAACGAAAATGAAATGTTGAGAAGCTAAATGATATAAGGTGCCCATCGCTTGTTTAATTATATTAATGTACGAGGAAAACCATCAAGAATAAAACCTGATTCACCCTTAGCTTCCCCGTCTTCCAGCCTCTTCGACAATAAAGTGAATATAATTTCATCTGACACCAACCTACCTTGATTTACAATCTCCAAAAGCTGCAACAGCCCACGAATAGAATATGAGACCAAAAAAAAAAAAAAACAATGCACACAAAAGAGCTCACTTGAACCTATAAATTATTTTAATATGTTAAGAGTTATGTTTCTATTTGTTCTAATATTTGGAATAACTATTGACAAACAGCTCATATATAGGTGTGTCATGTCATTGGATTGTCCTTTAGAACCCAAGTGGTAAAAACAAAATTATTAAGAATGATAAAAGGGTTATTTTTCTTTTTCAAAAAACAAGCAGCAACTGAGAATTACTACCTAATCCTAAAGATTAAATGAAAATTTATTATTAAGTATATGGCACCCATCTATCTACATACAGAGCAACTGCTTTTTATGGATAAATTACAAAGCCAAAGATCTGAAATTTGCTGAGGAAGTAAGCAACTAGAATTGGAGCTTGAGCTTCCATAGAATTATTTGATATTAATTTGTTTGTGCAGATGTTATTGCCCTAGAGCTATAGCTGCTTCCATCTTCGTGGGATACTTGGGTCAGTGATGATCTAGACATGAAACAACTGAACATGGGCAAGAAAATTGCCTTAATCTGGATTGTTGTGTTGAGGGATGATAAAAATTCATTTATATTTATAGAGTGAGATCACATATACTATTTCTTAGTTAGTAAGTACGTAGCATGGAAAGGAATTAATTTCTAGGGTTTTGGATGCCTATAGTGTTACTTCTAATTAATGATAATTCCCATGTAATATTTCCAACTTAAAATCATATCAAAGGTGAACAAGCATTTAATTTAATAGATGAAGTAATGGCTTTTTTTTTATTTCTATTTTGGATGGCTTGCTTAGAATACAATAATGAAATGGTGACAAGCCATAGCATACAATAATAATAAAAATGCCAATGAAACTTGAAGTTGCCACTGCTCAATTACATCAATCGCAGCCCTTGATTAACCAGATCCTAATCAAGTTTAGTGCAAATATTGATGCTTCGGCAAGTTACATAACAATCGCACACTACTTGCTCAAGTGACATTCTTGTAATTAACGTGAAGAAGAAACACAAGCACTACAAACGTGAAAGAATTGAATTAGCCGGGAAGTAAGATACGATCATTGGAGCTCTGTATGATTTTTTACTTCTGAAATCATCATCCGAAGAGCATAATTTCTTCTCATAGATTTTTCCTTCATCATCAAAGACACGCTAAGACGGTTTGGACACAAAACAATTTAAAAATTCTGATAAGAGACCCATTATTAAAATTAGAAACTAGCTAGATTTTTTTCCCCAGATAATCAATCAGCAACGAGAAAATGAGAGAGCATAGCCAATGAGATTGATGAGATTTGATTTTCAGTGACGATTTATAATGTTTTTATATTGGGATGAGAAATGGATGATCTAGTCAATTAGCTTGGATAACAAGGCAAAGCAAGTTTCCTGGAATTGTGTATACTCTTTTTGACCACATTTCAAATAAAGATGACAACGTGGAGTAATTTGTGTATAAAAGTAAATTTCTACATAAGGTCTTAAAATTAATCAACAACTATTTTGTCAACTTGTGTATACACACACACAGACACCTGCCTAAGTTGACCACTCAGCTATCTTGTTCTTTAGCCTTTGCCTTTCGTCTCAAGTAATTGAATAATAGACATGAAAGTAACCTGTCGGGTTTCCATAGTCATTCAAAAGTTCAGTAGTTATGTGGCAGATAGGTATCACATTCAAATCACAAGACTCGAGATTTCTATGTTAAAAAAAAAAAGAGTGGTTTTTTAGTTGAACAAATGGCAAATGATTTACAATTTTAGATCAAAGAAGAATGAAAAAAATATCCACGATATCCATGGGTTATATATTAGAAAATTAGCTTAATAAAGAACAACAAAAAGGATCAAGTAGATGTATGTGTCCAATAATTTTTACTATATTTATTAGGGATGACAAAGTTAGAGTATGATATAAGATGTCAATATTTTAATATATCATGTTCAACTATCGGGTATGAAATTTGACCCACGTTCAATCCTAATATATTTTTCATCCCAATTCAAAATACTAATCGAGATTTAAGATTGTTCTTCATCCCAAATAATAATCAAGATGGAACATGATGAAATTCAGTCGGGACCGACGTCGGCTTAAGAGCTCATCCCCGTGCTATCTGTAATAGATCCATTCCCTTTCCCGTCCTTAGTAACTGCAACCAACTTGAAGCTCGGACTCCTATAGATTGCTCATGGACCATGATCCATGAAATATTGCAATAGAAACTAGAGGAACATTTTGAACCTTCACAGTATTTGAAGTATTATTATTCCTTCATTTCATATTTTTTTTTATCTATTTTCTCAAATCATACAGTCTGAATGTTATCCAATTTGCAAAAGAGTCTCAATATTTTGGAATTATGAATGGAAACTCATTTGGGATTTTTTAAAACGGTTCTATTTGTCACCGGTTTTGTTTCTAAAATTCAAAGTATGAGACTCTATACGAGATGTGTGACTTGAATTCTGACACTTTTGAGCTACCGACGTATTAAAGTGTGCATCTTCATGAGTAATGAAGAGATCAAGTCCCCAAGGGGTGTGGCTTGGTGGTGTAGGGTCCAGGATCTCACATTGAGGTTCTGGGTTCGAATCCAGGGGGTGCACTTCTTGTAAGAGCCTGAGACAGCCGGTGGTTTTACCTGCGCCGCGGCCTATAATGGGTGGTTTGGTGGCGGGGTTTCCATCGTTTAAAAAAAAAAAAAATGAAGAGATCAAAATATTGTAAATGAATTTTAATTTGCACAAGCAAACAGATATCCTAAAATCGAAAAAACAAGATAAGCATTTACATTCATGAGACTATAATGAAAACTTTTCATAAGCAAAATTAATCAAATATTTCTTAATTGTTAAGAATAATCTTATACATTTATGAGGGGATAGGTACTGCTGCTTGTACAAAAATTTCATAATAAAATAAAGAAATCCGCAGGGGCGGAGTCATGATTCTAATGTTATGAAGATTAAATTATAACCTAAAAGAAACACTCAGGTAAAAATGATGATTTTACATTATGATGTATTCATATCGTATTAATAAAAAATTATATTTGTAATTATCCATCGGAGCCTTGACAACTTTTAATCTCATAGAAATTCCATGTCGGGACAATGGTATTATTTAAGACTATGTTTTGATTGATAGAAATAAATGATTTATAATGAATTTAACATAATGGAATAGAATGGAACGGAATATAATTGAAAATATACTCTATTTAGTAAAAAAAAAAAAAAAAAGAGGTTTATAATGTAATATTCCAAAATATCAATGTTTGGCAAAAAAATTTGATGGAATTGAATGTAACTATATATGTTTCAAAAATAATTGTATCATTTAATTTATTTTTAAATACAAATATTTTAATATTATTTTTTCAATAGGTATATTTATCTTCACATATAATGTTAATTTTTAAGTTACGTTTCATCTCTAACCTTCGATTTTGGCAGTTATTTTCATTGACTCAATGCCCTTTTTTATTACCCTTCCTTCATTTCCTTCCACTATTTTCCATCATATTTCATCAATCCAAATAATAAATTTTAAACATTTTAAGTTATATTTTACTCTTTTTCATCCCCTTAAATCAATCCAAACATAGCGCAGATGTTTCTTGGATGTTTCATAAGCCGATAAAGTATATATCAATAGACTTGGCCACAATTCGAGTTCGGAACCGAAACTAACCGGGACCGTGGAACCAGTTGGAATCGTTCGTGCCCAATGGCCAGCAGGGCCAGAGAGCTGTTCAACGGCTCCTCGTTGCTTTTTTTTTTTTTTTTTTGGTTAAATAAAATTATTAAATTACCTTTAATTACATTAATTAAACTTGTTTGAAAAATTGATTGGTATATATATACGGTTAGACTCAACAAAGGTTCATGTGGACTTTATGTGCACTGTAATGATAGATAAAAATAAAGAAAATTTTATGTCTTTTAACTGAATGTAAACCTTATGTGAACTAGACTCGGCCACGGTTCCGGTTCCGAACCGGAACCGAACCGGTTGGAAACCGGAAGGTTCTGGTTCCAACCGGTTCCGGAACCGGAACCGTTGGCGACCGGTTCAGTTGGGGTTCGACCCCAACTCGAACCGGTCAGAACCGGTGGAATCGTACGGTTCGAGTTCCAACCGTTTCGGTTCCGGTTGGAACCCTCCCCCAACAGCTACTAGCCGTTGGGGGGCGGCTCCCTGCCGAAATAAGAAAAAAAATTAAAAAAAAATTATAAATTAAAATATAAATTACTAATATATCCCTAATAACGGTTATATTTAGGGGCATTTTTGGTATCAAAAAAATTCTAAATCTCTATAAATAGGATTCATTTTTCATTATTTCAACACACCAAATTCTCAACTCTCTCATTTTCTTTACTCTATAAATAGGTAATTTTTGATGAATATGGTTTAGTATAACAAATTTTAACAATTGGATTTGATAATGCATATGCAAATACTGCATTCATCAATGATTTAAAAGAAATATGTCAACCAAATTTAGGGGGTCGGTTTTTTCATATTCGTTGTACATGTCATGTCCTTAACTTATGTGTGCAAGACGGTCTAAAATTATTATCACATTTCCTTTCCTTGATCCAATTAAAACGGCATTTAACTGTATTTGGTCATATTCTCAAGTTGTGAGAGAATGGACGAAGTTTTGTAAAATAAATGGTATTAAACCGATTAAATTTTCAAGAGATGTTCCAACACATTGGAATTCAACTTATTTTTTTTATGTCAAACATTTCAAAGATGCATTATGTAGTTTTTTTTCTCAACATCATCAAAATATCACACTTTATCCTAGTCAATAGGATATTGTGAATTTTTTTTAGATATTTTAAGAGTTTTTAATGATGCTATTTTAGTTTTTAGCGGTGTTTATTATCCTACAGCACATTTATTTCTTCTTGAGAGCTTGAATATTGTTGGCACTCTCGATGAGCATGTTGATAGACCCGGCCGGCGGTTCGGTTCCGGTTCGGAACCGAACCGAACCGGCCGGTTTTCGGTTCCACAAGTGTGGAACCGGAACCTAAAACCGAACCGGAACCGAACGGTTCGGTTCCGTTTATTTTTTATTTTTAATTAATTAAAATAAAAAAAATGAGAGGAATCAAAGCTTAAATAAAAAAAATTTATTAATTAAAAAAATGAATAATTGTGATGCGAATGATAACAAATTAACAACTAAATAAATTGAGATTGAGAATAAGAATATAAGATTATAAGAGAATTGTATTGAAGTAAGATTGGGAATAAGAGAATTATAGAAAATGAGAGAGTTGAGAATTTGGTGTGATGAAATTATGAAAAATGAATCCTATTTATAGAATTTTAGAATTTTTTTGATACCAAAAATACCCCTAAAAATAACCGTTTTATTACCGTTATTAGAGGTAGATTAGTAATTTTTATTTTATATAATAAAAATATTTTTTTAAAATTTTTTTTTTTGCCAGGAGCCAAACGGCTCCTTGCATCCCCCAACGGCTACTAGCCGTTGGGGGTCGTAGGGTTCCTGTTGGAACCCTACGGTTTCAACAGGAACCCGACGGTTCCAACCGGAACCGTCCGAACTGGTGGAACCATACGGTTGCACCGGTCTCATTCCGGTTCGGTTTCGGAACCAGTTGGAACCGGAACCTTCCGGTTCCAACCGGTTCGGTTCCTGTTCCGAACCGGAACCGTGGCCGGGTCTACATGTTGACAGTAGCGATATTGTTTTGTTCGAAGCCATTACTGTTAGGGGATCGTTGGTTATTGCAACGAAATAAAAAAGTTAGGGATACGACAACTAATAACCCTGAATTAGATAATTATTTATCTACAAATTTTGAGTTTTCTAATGAAAGTTTATGCAGTACAAATTTTAAAATCCTTGAATGGTGGAACCGGCATCAAAATATATATCTTGTTTTATCAATTATTGCTAAAGAGATATTGGCAGCACATATTTCCACAGCTGCGGTTGAGCAAGCCTTCAGCTTGGGAGGTAATATATTGGAAGCTATGCGATCTTCATTACATCCAAGCACTCTAGAAGCAACAGCTTGTGTGGATGATTGGACTCGAGCTGATCTGAGACAACAAGAAGATGCCCCCGATGATTTTGAAGATTTGTTCGATAATGCATCTGCAAGTGCAAGCGGAACCGGAGCCGAAGGATTAACTGATAATGATGATTGATAATTGTAAAATTGTAATTTACAAAATGGTTATGTCTTAAAATTGTAATGAAACTACGTGAGCTTTGATTCATCTCACCCTTGGAGGATACGTAGGCAACTTAAATTTTTAAAAATTTAAGCTCAAGCTCTTCAATGTAATAATTTTTTTTTATTTATAAAATTAATCTCATTTATTCTAATTAATTTTCAAAATTAAAAAAAAAAAGGTTTGGAACCGAACCGGTCGGTTCCGGTTCGGTTCAAGGTTCCGGTTCCACTTAAGTGTGGAACCGGAAACCGGCCGGTTCGGTTCGGTTCCGAACCGAAACCAAACCGTCGGCCGGGTCTAATGTGAACTGTAAGATGTGGACTGAAATCTGACACAGTCACTTCCCCTCAATTATATAAATAATATAAAATCTTGCTTATTTTATTAACAAGATAATTTTATTTTCCGTACTAAAATAAAAAAATATTTATAATTTTTTATAAAAATCAAATTTTACTCATCCTCAATCAATATCATATCATGATTAGGTTACTGCCGGTACCAAACATTAGTATTATCTCAAGATCACAACAATCCCAATTTTGCTAACGAGCAAAGTCCACAAAATTTGGTAAAATACCAAATTACAACACCATTCAAAAGCTCTGACCCCACATGTATGGTTGCTTTTTATTTTTATTTTTATTTTTAAATTAATAAACACTAATTTTCTATCCCTTAATATAATTATTATCCGCACTTGGGATATTTATTTTACGGGTCAGATTAGGTTAGATTTAGCCTCCCTAATCCGTCTCACTATCCCCGCTTTTTAGCTGACCATATTTATTTCCAAATTTACCCTTAAAAAGAATTAATAAATAAATATTTTTTCCACACCTTCTCTCAATATGTTAAGCCTATATTTTTCTCCATAGTTGGAGCTTTTTATATTTTGTGTCTAGATAGTTACAAACATATATATATATATTCTCATATTCATATCTTACCGTATATATAAAGTCCATACGAAGTTAAAAGATAAAATTATTTTTTGTCTTATTTTATAATTTGTCTAGGTCTCTTCTAAATCTAAAGGCGATATATTGGTCATGCCATGAATGTTACATTAAAAATAAATTTCAATGGTTGCAAATCAACTACAATCGTCCGATTTACGCGCTTGTCATGGACGACTAATGTTTAAAGTTGTTATTTTATGTAGAATTAAGTATATAAAGGAAAACAGATTTAAAATCAGATTTTGAGTCTTATACCACCAAATCATGTCATTTGGAGACGTATTGTGAGACATGTCTTCGCTTTTTTGTTTAAAAAATGAGGAGGAGACCTGCTGCTAGCCACGTCAGCGAGTTAAAGGCATTGACCTTTTTAGTATAAATTAAACATTTAGTGATTTAGATGTAAAAATTTTAAATAGTAAATAAATATTGAGGCAATTGTCAGGCCTAAATTTTATAAATTAAGCTCGAACCCGGTCTGTTATACACGAGTTGAGTTTTTCATTATTGTTAACCCAGACCGTTTCGGATCGGGTTAAGTCGGATCGACGAGTTGACTTGACCACTGTACACCACCGACCTAAAAAATCTAAAACGTATAATATTGAGCATCCATTATTGGTCTTTATCCAAAAAATAATAATAGTAATAAATTAAAAATAAAATAAAACATCATTTTCATAATACACTATTACCTCATGATCATTGCTTTTAAAATAATTTCCCAAATTTGCCCCCAATTATGAGGTGGTGGTATATCATGTACCGGGTGTATATGTCATTTCTCTCACATCAGGCGAGGCTCATACAATTGTGGAATCCGCTTGTTGTGAAAGAAATGACATATACACCTGACATATAATATAATTTCTGAATTATGATACGGCGAGAATTTTTGTTTTCATTAGGGGGAAAGTGGATTACCATCCTCTTAGTCCTAATTTTTTCCTCAAAAAAGCTAAAATCTTATCCATTAAAATCTAATCTCATGTTATTAAAATATCATCCCATCCTACTAAAATTATGCTCAATCCTATTAAAAATTTACATTTTTTGTCTCGTCCCTCATGTTTTCAAACCGTTAAATATATTAAATTTTGGTATTTATTATTTTTATTTAATATCAATTTATTTCATAATGACAAACATTTAGGGTAACTTTCGAAAATTATTTAAAAACCAGGAATCCAGAAAATAATAAAATATTATGAAAACAATAACAACAATTAGTGTTTTTAAAATCCAACTGGACTGATCGATTTGACCGATCAAATCAGAAATCGGTCTCGTGTCCGATCTGACCAAAACATAAAAACCGGTGTTTGACAACCGGTAAAACCCGATAAACCGGTGAAATCATATGAGTGAGTAGGGGTGTCAAAACGAATCAACGAATCTAATTCGTATCGAATCCTAAACGAATCAAATCAAAATGTGATGGATTCGTATTCGATTCGTTTATTAAACGAATCCTGATATCGAGATTTGTATTCGATTCGTTTAATAAATGAATCGAATACGAATATTCGTTTATTCGTTTAGTCAATGATATTATTTAATAAAATAATTTATCACACTTGATTTACATTAATTCTTCATAAATATATACATATTTCATATGTAATTAATATATTTACTAAAAATACTTCACCAAATATTGAAAATATTAATTTTTCTATGATAATTAGCTATAATTTCTCGAATCTTAATTGAAAATTAACAAGAACTAGTAAATGAAATTAATAAAACGAATCATAAACGAATAAACGAATCAATGAGTTTAAATTCGTATTCGATTCGTTTAATAAACGAATCGAATCGAATTGACTCATTTATTAAACGAATCCATTTTTTCAAACCCGTATTCGCTTTAAAGCGAATCGAATCGAACGAATAAACGAATCTTGACCTAAATGTCACCCCTAAGTGAGTCTAGTTTTGTGGTTTGAAGATCGATTTGACTTCACAGCACTTGTCTGGGGCTAAGGGAGCAGGGCCTCACAATTGTGTTATTTAAATGTGCCCCGTTTAGTTTAGTGGTTTGAATATAAAATGTGCCACGTTTACAATTGTCTTTTTTTTTTTTTTTTTTTTTTAATGTTTGTTTTAATATTAAGAATTGTTAGAATTAATTATTATAATTTTTTTTTATATGTATTGTATAATTTAAATATTTTTAGTTAAATAATATTATTTATTACATCAGTCTGTTCTATCTTTTTTTTTAAAAAAAAAGATTCAATCGATTGAATAATGATCTTTTAAATCATAGAACTAACTATAAGTGATATAAAGCTGTGTTTACTTCTTCCAGCTCAGCTGCCATGTATGTTCATCCATGGAGCTAGCTACCTCCTACCTGATCTACAATGGCTATTGATCACCCATGCATCAACTTTTCATACCACCAATTAAAAATGGAAACAAGAAAAAAAGCTACCCATAATTTTATTTCAAACGTTAATCCTTCTACATTTATCAGAAATGACAGAGCTTATTAGAAACAAGCAAACACAAAATTATTTTTGAAGTATCCAAAATCTGCATGGAATATTCATAAACCCCGATCCGACTTCTGACCCTTGACACGCAGACATTTTTATTACGCAGGATTAGTTTGAGAGTGTTACAGAAATAGAGCATTTATTATGCAGAGCATTATTCATAAAAAGTAATGTTTCTTCTGACACCACCTTCTGTTTCTTTCTCTCCATTCTTGTCAGTAATTCGAATAAGAACTTGATCATGTTGGATATTATTCTGACTTTGATCTGCCCTCTACGAGGAGGAAACCTTGCCGTGTCTTTCTTCACAGCCATTGTTACTAACTCAGAAACCATATATATATATAGAGGGAGGAAGGAAATTAAAAGCAAGCACTTGCAGAAGAAAGTAAAAATAAAGAAGCAACAGAGGAGATGATTTTGAGGGATGAAGATATCACGGGAGAAGAAAATATAAATTGGGGCATAAGCTTGTTGCTTGCATGCCTAGTAGTAGTGCTACGAAGAAGGAACTAAAAGAATATATATAATTTTGTTAATTTGAATATTGAAAGTTGAAATTTTCTTTTGTTCACAATATTAATTGCAATTGTCATTGCATCACATGTGGGTTTGGAATGACGTTTGGGATATTATTAAGTGTAGGAATGGGTCGGGTCGGGTTCGGGTTTTGATAAGCTCGGTCTGAGTCCGGTAAGAAAATTAAATGTTTGGGTTATGGAAAAGTCCAGCCTGGGGGTTTCCGGTCAGATTCGGGCCGGGCCAGCCTCGGGCCCGGGTTTTATCCGGCCCGTTTTTTTAAAAAAATTAAAAACATACAAATATAAAATACAAAATACATTCACACTATATGCAAAGACAATTCACAAATGTGTGTGTGTGTGTGTTTTGTTTTTGTTCGGTTTAAGCCCGAGTCGGGCCGGACCCAGGCCAAAAATGCTAAGTCTTGGCCCGACTTTTGAGTATAGAGCCCAACCCATTTTTTTTATCCCGAGACGGGCCGGACCGAGCCCGGACTTTTCTGACATCCTTAGATATTATCAGATGGAGTGATTATCTTTAAATAATAGGACATTTATAAGAGATATTTTTTAATGATATTTCTATTTCAAACAATTATATATTTAGAGAAAATATTGAAATATACAATTGTTTGAACTATAAATATCACTAAAAAATTTGACCCCTAATATGGATAAAATCTTGAGAAATTAAAGTTATAGAGTTAGATAATTTTAAATTATTGAAGTAGCTAATATCTAATCAATTAGATTAGAAAATAGAAATTACACAAATAGTCAACTCACTACCATAATTGGTCTGAGCAATAGAATATAAGCTTAACCCTTTTCGAACGAAAACAAAAATGGAGAAATGTCACCAGACATACGTAACGTAAAGCTTTAGCTCTTCGGAACCCTATCACATCCCCGATATGATGATTGATTGATTTAATTTTATTCATAGTCGATCCAGTAAAAGAAATCTAATCTTAGAATAGAAAGACTTAGGTTAAAATTTTTAGAATTCATTTATTTCTTTCTGGAGTGGCAGCCATACGAGAGATTTAAAAAGATGAAGGAAAATCGAAAATGATGGATGCAAATCCTTCCAGGCCCATCATAAGGGAAACGAAACCCGAATCAAACATGAAATTTTCGATTCATTTGCAAGATATGGAATACTAATCTCTCTATCAACTTAGACCTAGCCGACGGTACAATTACCGAACCGAACTGCCCGATTTATAGTTCCAAGAAATTGGAATCGTAATCGAACCAATTTCCCAGCTTTTTTGGAATTTTTAGAATCGGATCAAACATGAAAAACGATTTGGTCCTTTATTTTTTGGGAAAAGAAAAAAGAAAGAAAAAAAGTGATTTGATTCTGATTCCGAACCGAACCGAACCTTAAGATTACGGTTCCATATTATATGGAACCGCAACCTAACCGAAATGAATTTCGATTATTTTTCGATTTTAGAATTGAAACTAAATAGAACCGTACTTTTCATCCGGTTCAGTTTCGATTCCAAAACTGAAACCTTGGCAGGAATCAACTACCATATAATAAGAGCTCATAATTTTACACTTCCAGAATTTGAGTTCTGCAAGCATTCGGTAAAATTCCAATCATGTTCATCATGCTAAACTTTTACACTGCATTCATTTCTTTCAGCTGACTCATGCACCATTAGAAGATTATATTAAAAATCATATAAAAATTGAAAAAGAGAAAAGCATTTTGATGATGACTTAAAAAGAGATACAAAGTCAAGCAAAAAGTCTTCGAGTTAATGTTTTACACGATCAATTCTTTAATACCATTTCAAGTCTAAAGACTCTTAATCAATTTTTCTTGTTTTGTCCCCAAGGATGTGGTTTGGTGGTGTAGGGTCCAGAATCTCACCTTGAGGTTCTGTGTTCGAATCCAGGGGGTGCATTTCTTGTAAGAGTCTGGGACAGCCGGTGATTTTACCTGCGCCGCGGTCCAAAATGAATGGTTTAGTTGCGGGATTTTCATCGTTTCCCAAAAAAAAAAAAATCTTCTTGTTTTTTTATTTTTTGCTGCAATCTAAAGTCTTGATGTCCTCCATTGAAAGTGACCAGAAAAACATGTGCAGGGAAAAGAGCAGACAAGAGAAATAATTAATGTCTGCATTAGGTAAAGAGAGAACAAATATTGGAATCAAAATGGGAGCACGCGATTTCGGGTCTAAATCTCCATCAGCCGTCAACACATAATACATTTTTACCTCATGATTATTACTTTTAAAATAATTTCCCAAATTTGCCCCCAATGATGAGACGGCGAGAATTTTTGTTTTCATTAGGGTGAAAGTGGATTACTGTTAGCCCCTTAGATTGGTTGCTCGAGGAAATGGAGAGACGGGTGGCTTGGTGGCAGCCAAGCACTCGCAAGAAACACATGGCTTGGGTGGGCTGTGTGTGTGGGCAGTTGGTGCTGTCCTGATGGGCGGTTGGTGCTGTCCCAAGGAAGTATTGCTGAAACATGGGCGGTTGGCGCTGTCCCAAGGAAGTGTTGCTGAGACATGGGCGGTTGGTGCTGTCCGTAGGGAGTTGATGCTGTCTTAGGGGAGGCAGTTGCACGCACATGCAGCAAACATGTGGGGCAGTTGCGGAAGGCAGCTGGCGCACACAATTGCATGGCAGTTGGCGTGCACATGCAAGGGATGGGGCTTCACATGCCAAACACATGGGGCAATTGCGAGAAGAACCACCGGTAACTAGCGTGTGGGGGAATTCTTGTGTGTGTGTGTGGTAACTTCCTATAGCAGTTGGGATGTAACTGCTGTGTGTGTGAGTGTGTGTGGCTGGTGCCCATTGGGCCAGCACACCCTAGGGCAGTTGGGGTGTAACTGCCACTATATATTGTATTGTGAGATCATACATGAGAGGGAGAAAGCATAGACACGAGACTAGTAGTTGATGTTCTTGAGATCCTTTGTATGTTAGCACGAATCCTTGTAATTGCTTTGGTGAGTAATAATAAGGTTGGGGCTTTGTCCTGTAAAGCTTGTGTGTTGTATTTACTTGATGCATTGCTTGCTTGTATGCTGACCTTGAGGGTGTGAGGACATCGAGAGTGATTACTTGTGACTTGTGGGCGTGCTTGCGGGAGAAGGCTGACTAAGTTGGGCGAACTTAGTGCCGCACTTGGCTAAAGAAATTGGGGCGCAAATTTAGCCGCGTGACAACTGGTATCAGAGCGTCATCTTGGGCTGATGGCGGGCGGATCTAACGCTGAACTGAAGGAGCGAGTGACTTAGTTGGAGGCCCTCGTTGGGGAGTCTAACCGAGAGACTGCCCCTCCGTTGTTTTTGGTAATGGAGCAACTTGCAGGGGAAATTGTTGGCCTTCGGAACACACTTGAAACGCAAAGGGTTGATACGGAGGAACGCATTGCGGTGGTCACCCGTGATTGTGTGGATCTGGTGGAGGCGTGGAAAGTGAGTAAAGAGGAGATGATGGGTGAAATCGCTCTTCTAAAGAGGGCATTGGGGCGTGGACAACCTATTGAGGGTGTGTCTACGACCAAGTTGAAGGTTCCTGAACCAAAACCATTCGGAGGTGAGCGGAATGCAAAGGAGTTGGAGAACTTCTTATGGGACATGGATCAGTACTTCAAGGCTGCTCATGTCTTGGAGGCAGAAAAAGTGACTATCACGAGCATGTATTTGGCTGGTGATGCTAAACTATGGTGGAGAACTCGGTTGGATGATGATGAGACAGCGGGGCGTCCCACAATAACTACATGGGAGGCGCTGAAGAAGGAGTTGAATGATCAATTCCTCCCCACCAACACAGCGTGGATTGCAAGGGAAACTTTGAAAAGTTTGAAGCAAACTGGTTCTATTCGGGAATATGTGAAGCAGTTCAGTTCCTTGATGTTGGACATAAGGAACATGTCAGAGGAAGACAAGCTATTCAATTTCATGTCTGGATTGCAAACTTGGGCACAAAACGAGTTGCGAAAGCAAGGTGTGCGTGACTTGCCCGCAGCCATGGCAGCGGCAGATTGCCTTGTGGACTATAGACCTAGTTCTTCAACCAAGTCCAAACCTGATTCGAAGGGAAAAGGGAAAGAGAAGTACAAAGATTCGGAGAAGGGAGGGGAAAGAAGAAGAACAAGGAGGGAAAAGGAAGTCACAAGATGATGGCAAGTCCAAATTATGAACAACAACAAGGGCTGTTTCATTTGTGATGGTCCCCATAGGGCAAGGGATTGCCCCAAAAGGGAGAAACTGAATGCACTAATGGCTGCAGAAACAGGCAAGGAATGGGAAGGGGACTCGGCAGGGCCTAGTCGAATGAACCCTCTTCAATTAGTAAATGCAATTCGGGAAGACAGATTTGATAATGGCTTGATGTATGTCCAAGTTCTTATTAATGGGAAAACAGTAAGGGCAATGGTGGACACTGGGGCTACACACAACTTTGTTGCGGTAGGGGTTACCGAGAAGTTGGGCCTCGAATTGACTAAATCGGGGAGTAGCATTAAGGCTGTCAATTCTACAGCGAAACAAGTTCAAGGCACAGTCGCGGGTGTGGTGATACAGCTTGGCTAGTGGCATGGGTCATGCACGTTGATGGCAGTACCCTTGGATGATTTTGAGTTAATTTTGGGGAAAGTTACTGATGGTCAGGTCCGAAAATATTGGGTTGACGCTGGTTTACTCTATGCAAAGGGAGGAAGGCCCTTTGTCCCTAGTTATGGGAACCTCAGGAGGGAGTTGTTAAGGGAGACACATGATGCTCAGTGGACGGGACATCCAGGTGTTGAGAGAACCTTGGCTTTGCTGGCTCGGAGTTGGTATTGGCCGCGGATGGAACATGATATTGAGGCCTATGTGAGATCTTGCCTAGTGTGTCAGTTGGACAAAACAGAGCGGAAGAATGAGGCATGGTTGCTACAACCTATGCCTGTTCCGGAACAGCCATGGAAAAATGTTTCTATGGATTTTATTGGGGGATTTCCAGTAGTGCAAGGATTTGGTTCAGTGTTGGTAGTAGTGGATCGGTTATCTAAATATGCCGTGTTCAAGGCAGCGCCACATGCGTGCCCTGCGGAGGAAACTGCACGCCTGTTCTTCAGAGATGTGGTGAAACACTTTGGGCTGCCGCAAGACATAGTGAGTGATAGGGATGCACGATTCACGGGTCGGTTCTGGACTGAGTTGTATGGCTTGATGGGGTCAGAATTGAAATTTTCTACGGCAAATCATCCTCAGACTGATGGTCAGACCGAAAGGGTGAATGGGTTGTTGGAAGAATTTTTGAGACATTATGTGACCGCAAGTCAGAAGAATTGGTTGGAGCTATTAGATGTAGCTCAGTTCTCGTACAACTTGCACAAGAGCTCATCGACGGGGATGAGTCCTTTTGAGATAGTGTTGGGGCAGCAGCCGCTGACTCCGCATAAAGTGATCAAGCAGCGCACATGGGGCAAGTGCCCTGCTGCGTAGAGATTTGCGCGTGAGAGGCATGAGCTGCTGGAAGAGGCGAGGGATAGCCTTGAGAAGGCAGTGCGCCGAATGAAGAAGTATGCTGACAAGAAGAGGAGGCCGCTGGAATTTCAGGTGGGAGACCGAGTGCTTCTGAAATTGACTCCTCAGATTTGGAAGAAAATCAGTAGTAAAACAGTGCATCGTGGGTTGGTGCCAAAATATGATGGTCATTTTGAAGTGATGAAAAGGATTGGCGAAGTAGCCTATCGATTGAGGCTACCAGATAGGATCAAGGTGCATCCTACATTTCATGTGAGTTTCTTGAAGCCATTCCATGAGGATAATGATGAGAGTCGGGTTCAAAAAGGCAGAGCTCCTCATACAATTCGAAAATAATTTGAAAATCAAATTGAGAAGATTCTGGATCATAGGGTGATGGGGCAAAGCAAGAAGAATCGTCGGACTGATTTCTTGGTTCAGTGGAAGGGTTGCGCGTGAAGAAGATGCAACTTGGGAGAGAAACACAACACTGTGGCAGTTTGAGGGCATAGTCCAGGCCTACCTTGACGGGGTTGCGACGAGGACGTCGTCTAGTTCAGGTGAGGCTGGTCTGTTAGCCCCTTAGATTGGTTGCTCGAGGAAATGGGAGACGGGTGGCTTGGTGGCAGCCAAGCACTCGCAAGAAACACATGGCTTGGGTGGGCTGTGTGTGTGTGGGCAGTTGGTGCTGTCCTAATGGGCGGTTGGTGCTGTCCCAAGGAAGTGTTGCTGAGACATGGGCGGTTGGCGTTGTCCCAAGGAAGTGTTGCTGAGACATGGGCGGTTAGTGCTGTCCGTAGGGAGTTGATGCTGTCTTAGGGGAGGCAGTTGCACGCACATGCAGCAAACATGTGGGGCAGTTGCGGAAGGCAGTTGGCGCACACTTGCATGGCAGTTGGCGTGCACATGCAAGGGATGGGGCTTCACATGCCAAACACATGGGGCAATTGCGAGAAAAACCACCAGTAACTGGCGTGTGGGGGAATTCTTGTGTGTGTGTGTGTGGTAACTTCCTATAGCAGTTGGGATGTAACTGCTGTGTGTGTGAGTGTGTGTGGCTGGTGCTCATTGGGCCAGCACACCCTAGGGCAGTTGGGGTGTAACTGCCACTATATATTGTATTGTGAGATCATACATGAGAGGGAGAGAGCATAGACACGAGACTAGTAGTTGATGTTCTTGAGATCCTTTGTATGTTAGCACGAATCATTGTAATTGCTTTGGTGAGTAATAATAAGGTTGGGGCTTTGTCCTGTAAAGCTTGTGTGTTGTATTTACTTGATGCATTGCTTGCTTGTATGCTGACCTTGAGGGTGTGAGGACATCGAGAGTGATTACTTGTGACTTGTGGGCGTGCTTGCGGGAGAAGGCTGACTAAGTTGGGCGAACTTAGTGCCGCACTTGGCTAAAGAAATTTGGGGCGCAAATTTAGCCGCGTGACAATTACCATCCTCTTAGTCCTAATTTTTTTCCCTAAAAAAGCTAAAATCTTATCCATTAAAATCTAATCTCATATTATTAAAATATCATCTCATCCTACTAAAATTATGTTATGCTCCGTCCTATTAATAATTTATTTTTTTTTTATCTCGTACCTCATGTTTTCAAACCGTTAAATATATTAAATTTTGGTATTTATTATTTTTATTTAATATCATTTTATTTCATAATAATAAGCATTTAGGATTACATTAGGGGTAAATTTCAAAAATTATTTAAAAAGTAAGAATCGGGAAAGTAATGAAATATTATGAAAACAGTAACAATAATCCGTATTTTTAAAATCAAACTGGACCGATCTATTTGACCGATCAAATCAAAAATCGATCTCTTATCCGATCTGATGAAAACATAAAAACCGATGTTTGACAACCGGTAAAACCCGTAACCGGTGAAATCATATTAGTGGGTCTAGTTTTGTGGTTTGAAGATCGATTTGACTTCACAGCACGTGTCTGGGGCTAAGGGAGCAGGGCCACACAATTGTGTTATTTAAATGTGCCACGTTTAATTTAGTGGTCTGAATATAAAATGTGCCACGTTTACAATTGTGTTAATTTTTTTTTTATTAATATTAAGAATTGTTAGAATTCATTATTATAAATTTTTTTTATATCTATTGTATAATTTAAATACTTTTAGTTAAATAATATTATTTATGACATCAGTCGATTCTATCGATATTTTTTAAAACGGTTCAATCGATTAAACTAATTCCTTTATAATTTAAAGCTGTGTTTACTTCTTCCAGCTCACCTGCCTGCTCTACAATGGCTATTGATCACCACCAATTAAAAATGGAAACAAAAAAACAAGCTACTCATAATTTTATTAATTTCAAACGTCAATCCTTCTACATGTATCAGAAATGATAGAGCTTATTAGACACACAAGCAAACACAAAAATCTTTTTGAAGTATCCTAAATCTGCATGCAAATATTCCTAAACCCCGGTCCGACTTTTGACCCTTGACACGCAAACATTTTTATTATGTAGGATTAGTTTGAGAGTGTTACAGAAATAGAGTCCCCAAGGGGTGTGACTTGGTGGTGTAGGGTCCAAGATCTCACCTTGAGGTTCTGGATTCGAATTTATGGGGTTCACTTCTTGTAAGAGCCTGGGACAGCCGGTGATT
Source organism: Zanthoxylum bungeanum (assembly GCA_019454045.1). Lineage (NCBI taxonomy): Eukaryota > Viridiplantae > Streptophyta > Magnoliopsida > Sapindales > Rutaceae > Zanthoxylum > Zanthoxylum bungeanum. Next base: position 466,851 of record SKCR01027528.1, read on the forward strand.
TTACCTGCGCCGCGGCCCATAATGGGTGGTTTGGTGGCGGGGTTTCCATCGTTTCCAAAAAAAAAAGTGTTACAGAAATAGAGCTTTTATTATTATGCAGTGCCTTATTCATAAAAAGTAATGTTGTTTCTTCTGACACCACCTTCTGTTTCTTTCTCTCCATTCTTGTCTCTAATTCGAATAAGAACTTGATCATGTTGGATATTATTCTGAATTTGATCTGCCCTCTACGCGGAGGAAACCTTGCCGTGTCTTTCTTCATAGCCATTGTTACTAACTCAGAAACCATAAATATATATATATAGAGGAAGGAAATTAAAACCAAGCACTTGCAGAAGAAAGTAAAAATAAAGAAGCAACAGAGGAGATGATTTTGAGGGATGAAGATATCACGGGAGAAGAACATATATATATATATATATATATATCTGGTTGTGTGTGTTGGGGCATAAGCTTGTTGCTTCCATGTGGGTTTGGAATGACGTTTGGGATATTATTAAGGGAGAGAATGGGTTGGGTCGGATTCGGGCTTTGATAAGTATGGTCCGAGTCCGATAAGAAAAATAAAAGCCCGGGTTATGAAAAAGTCAAATTCGGGCGTCTTTCGGTCCGACTCGGGCTAGGCCAGCCTCGGACCCGGGTTTTATCCGACCATTTTTTTAAAAAAAAAAATTAAAAACATAAAAATACAAAATACATTCACACTATATGTAAAGACAATTCACAAATAAATCAAAAGTTTCATAAAAAATTAACAATTTAAATGCTACAAACATATTAATATATATGTTTTTTTGTTTGATTTAAGCTCGGGTCGGGCCGGGCCCAGTCCAAAAATACTAAGCCCGGCTCAGGCCCGAGCGGGCCGGGCCGGACCTTTCTAACACCCTCAGATATTATCATATGGAGTGATTATCTTTAAATAATAGGACATTTGTAAGAGATATTTTTTAGTGATATTTATATTTCAAACAATTATATATTTGGGGAAAAGATTGAAATATACAATTATTTGAACCATAAATATCACTAAAAAAATTGACCCATAATATTAACAAAATGATCTTGAGAAATTAAAGTTTTAGAGTTAGATAATTTTAAATTATTGAAGTAGATAAAATCTAATCAATTAGTTTAGAAATTACACAAATAGTCAACTCATTACCATAATTGGTCTGACCAATAGAATATAAGCGTAACCCAACCCTTTTCGAACGAAAACAAAAATGAAAAATGGAGAAATGTCACCAGACATAAGTAACGTAAAGCTTTAGCTCTTCGGAACCCTATCACATCCCGGATATGATGATTGATGGGTTTAATTTTATTCATAGTCGATCCAGTAAAAGAAATCTAATCTTAGAATAGAAAGACTTAGGTTAAAATTTTTAGAATTCATTTATTTCTTTCTGGAGTGGCAGCCATACGAGAGATTTAAAAAGACGAACGGAAAATCGAAAATGATGGATGCAAATCCTTCCAGGCCCATCATAAGGGAAAATATGAAATTTTCGATTCATTTGCAAGATATGGAATACTAATCTCTCTATCAACTTAGACCTGGCCGACGGTATAATTACCGAACCGAATTGCCCGATTCATGGTTCCAAGAAATTGGAATCGTAACCGAACCAATTTTCCAGCTTTTTTGGAATCTTAGAATCGGATCAAACATGAAAAAACGGTTCGGTCATTTATTTTTTGGGAAAAGAAAAAGGAAAGAAAAAGGTGATTTGATTCTGGTTCCGAACTGAACCGAACCGTAACCAATCGAAATGGATTTTGATTATTTTCCGATTTTGGAACTGAAATCAGATAGAACCGTACGATTTCATCCGGTTCAGTTTCGATTCTTAAACTGAAACCTTGGCAGGAATCAACTACCATATAATAAGAGCTCATAATTTTACTCTTCCAGAATTCTGTAAATTCCAATCATGTTCATGATGCTAAACTTTTACACTGCATTCATTTCTTTCAGCTGACTCAAGCACCATTAGAAGATTAGATTAAAAAACAGGTAAAAATTGAAAAAGAGAAAAGCATTTTGATGATGACTTAAAAAGAGATTCAAAGTCAAGCAAAAAGTTTTCTGAGTTAATGTTTTACACGATCGGACGAACGCTACAAAATTCTTTTAATACCATTTCAAGTCTAAAGACTCTAATCAATTCTTCTTGTTTTTTGTTTTTCCATTGGCAATCTAAAGTCTTGATGTCCCCCATTGAAAGTGACCAGAGAAACATGTGCAGGGAAAAGAGTAGACAAGAGAAATAATCAATGTCTCCATTAGGTAAAGAGAGAACAAATATTGGAATCAAAATGGGAGCAAGCCCATTTCGAGTCTAAATCTCCATCATTCACGTCACGAGAAAAATATATATATGACCGTTTAATCAGTATCAACGTTTTTTAATTATTTCGAAAATAATCAATTTGAAACACATATTATTTATTAATTAAACGGTCTTAAATACTGTTATTACATAGTTTTTTTCTAAAAAATAACGAAGGAAAGTCTCAAATTCATCAAAACTCGCTGATGGCATGGCAGCAAGGCTCATCTAGGAAAAATTATATTATGTTTCGGGTGTATATGTCATCTCTCTCATAATAACTAGATCCCACAACTGTATGAGATCTAACTGCTGTAAAAAAAATGACATATACACCCGAAACATGATATACTATCTCCTCCTCTACCGCCCCATTCATGCTCTATTTTTAGACAATTACATTAATTATTGGCTCTCACGTCACTTTAGAATCACAAGTGACTGTTGCTTGTCAATTTGGGACAGTCGAAGGTAGCAGGTCGTGTCGTGTGCGCATGCGCATGCGCAGAACGTATAGCACGAGCCTATCACCTACTAGGCTACTACTTACAAAGAATATTATTGTGATGTATTTATCTCATATTAACTAAGTAAGATTTTAAATTTGTGTGGTTTATTAACTCTTCAACGTCATCTCCTCCTTATTATCCTGACCTTGGTGTGGATGAGAATTTGGGCTTGAGCGGTCAGGAAACAAAGTTTCAAAATTGGACCCCTACTCCGGGAGGTTTGGCTAAAAGTAAATGTAGATGCCGCGTTCAATAAAATAGAGATGAAAGTGGGGTTGGGTGTTGTCATTAGGGATCATAACCAAATAGTGATTGCAGTCGTAATAAAGTTTTTCAATACTAATGAAGACGTTGAAGAAAAAGAAGCACAAGCCAAATTTTTTGGTATTAACAGTGTGCTAGAGGCAAGTTTAACATCACCCGTTATTATAGAATCAGATGCGAATAATGTGGTTAATCTTGTGAATGGTAATGGACATAGTCTTAAAGAAATTGTGTGGATTATAGATGAAATTCTTGTGGCCACCCAATTCTTAAATGGTGTTAAGTTTCAATTTCATCCAAGATCTTGTAATGAGATTGCGCATTAGCTAGCAAAAGTTGCATGTAACAACCATGTATCCGGCTTTTGGCAGAAGAACTTTCCAGCTTGCATTAGGTGTATTTTTCGATGTTTTGCTTCTAATATATATTTATCCAGTCAAAAAAAAAAAACATCATCTCTTTATAAATCGATTTTTACCTATAAACTCTATCCGATCACCAACTTTATGTAAATATTTCACTTATCTAGTTATTTTCTATTGTGCATCTAAAAAGATAAGAGAAAAATATCACAGATTCACAGCTAAAAAGTTTGCCTACTTTTATGATGTTTCCCAGGAACAATCCCTTCAAATAAGAATCAATCCATTTCGTATAACTAAACATCATACTGTGTGATGTTTGGTCGTTTAAAAAAAAATCAAAAAAAATTAAAAAAAAAAAAAAAAAAAAAAAAAAAAAACACTTCATGAATAATTTGCGATTAATTAGATATAGTCAAAGATTAATCGGAAATTGACATTTTATATTATTGAGAGTAAAAATTCAACTCTCAAGCACCTCTAAAAAAGGAGGTGGTATATCATGTGTCAGGTGTATATGTCATCTCTCTCACAACAGGCGGGGCCCGCCTGCTGTGAGAGCAACACATAATCACAAAAAAAAAAAAAAAATCTCACCAGAGGACAAATTATTTTTTGTCTTTATCTTCTTTATGTGCACAATTATGTGCATTTATCATTTTCCTTCCAAAAATCACTAAGAATTTTAATTTATGATGAAAAAATACTAAATAATCTAAGAATGGTTTGTTAAATTAATATGAATATTGACTATTTTGATATAATTAGGAAAATTTATCCTTATTTAAAAATATATATAATAAATTAAGGATACCGATATTATTATTCGGGTAATGATTAAATTACATTTTCACTCTTTTTCGTTGTTTCTAATGGAATCATTATATTTTTAAACACAAAATCATCAATCAAAACTCTAAAAAAAATATTAAAAACCCAAAAATAAATTAACAAAAAATGAAACATGATGATCTTTAGAAAATCAAAAATCGAAAATTGGCCGATTAATTGATAAAAAATGAAACATCACAATTAAATTGGCACCCAAGTCTTGATCTTAAGCAATAACGCAATATCGTCATGAGTAAAATATTATTAATAAAAAAAGAGATCATAGTTTTACAATTGAATAAGTTTAGAAAAATTCTAGGTAAATAAGAGAACACTACAAGAATTAGACCATTTAGCGTCGAATTATTTCGACGCCATAAGTGAAGATTTCGACGCAAATGATATTTAGCGTCGAAAAAATTAGACGCAAACAATGGACGATAAAATGTCGACGAAAACCACTTTTAGCGTCGAAAATTAAATAAATGCGACGCTAAAAAACAGTATTCTGCGTCCAATTTATTTCGACGCTAAAGTAATTGTTCGACGCTATATTGTATATTTGGCGACGAAATATATCGACGCAAAAATTCAAACTTTTAGCGTCGAAAGGTATCGACGCTAAAGTATATTAAAAAAATATTATATGTAAGCTTACAGCGACCATTTTTGTTACTATTAGCGTCGAAACGTTTCGACGCTAAAAGTGACTTTTAGCGTCGAAACTTGTCGAGGCTAACGTATATTAAAAAAGTATTATATGTACGCTTACAGCGGCCATTTTTGATACTTTAGCGTCGAAATATTCGACGCTAAAAGTAAAAAATTTATTTTTTTAGAAATTAGTAATTTACTTATTTTTTGGTCTAAAATATTTAATTTAGTTGAAAAAAAATGTAATTAATGACGAAATATTATATTGAAATTTATTTTAGAAAAAAGAAATATTATATTAAATTTATTTGTTCAAAATGTTTATACAAAACCAAATATAAAATTAATTGCTACTGTGATGGAGGGACGCTTGAGCCCGATGCACCATGACTCATTAAGGCCTCGAACATCTGACGGAAAGCCAGCAGTTGCTGTTCCAACTGCTCCATCTTCGTCTCGGGTGCTGGCTAACTCGTCTCGAAGAGATACATTGTCTGAATTACCACTATTGCGTGCAGATGACGTTGGCTTCTTACGAGTGCCAAGACCAACGTTGTAAGCTGTCTGATTCTTGAAAACCAATTGCGACAGCTTCTCATCTGGTATAGGGTCGGTCCCTGTCTCATGAGTTTGATGTTGGAGTTCCATCATTTCGTTCTGTTTCAAAAAATAAGTTAATATTAGAATTTGAGAAAAAAATTTAACATATATAATATTAATTATTTTATTTTAAAAACTGAAACTTACATAGCAGCGTTCGGCTTCTTCATTTATCCATTTATTCTTGTCATTGTAATGCGTCACACGGAAAAAATCTGGAAATGATTGCACCTCACCTGTATTACTCTGTTATAAACATAAAATAAATTCAATATTATTCCAGATAGTAAAAACAATTAACTGTTAAATTTTACGTTAGGATATATTTACCTCAGAATGTTCGGCACGATGTTGGATAAATGGCTTCGAACATGCACGGTGGTTAAAACGCAAGTGACTTCGATTTTCCGCATTTGCGTGACATTTATCCTGTATTCACCAACACTGTAAGTACCGAAAACAAAGACAATTATAAATTTCCGTTTATTTCAAAATTTACCTCGTGTTTTTTGCTAGACCAAATCTCACATAAGAATGTCCAATCTTGTTCCTTTATAAAATCAGGCTTGTGTTGTGGAGCATTTGAAGGTCCATGTTCGTCGAATATTGGTTTCAGGACTTTTGTTCTATAATCTTTATAACTTTTCCCCATGTGGTAGTCAATATATTGTTGGACATTCACTTGGGTCAGATCGAAGTCGAACCATTCCTACATGAAAATTCGAGTAAAAATAAGTATCAAATAAAAATGTTAAATAACAAACAATATCGAAAACTTACAAGTAGCGAAGGGAATAACTGGTTCATTTTTGTCTCCCACGGTATCTTTCTCCAAGATACGTAGTTTTGGGGAGCTTCATATCGAGCTGTAGCTCCTATGGCTGTATTAAACGCTGAATTATGTTGTCCGACTTGAGTGTGTCCATCATCTGATATCTCTATCCGAATACGGCCGTGAGCCTTAACGTACTTAGCCAACCCCAGGCCACGGGTGCGTCCTCGACCCTTCACTGTACTGGACTCACATGTGCTAGCAGAGAAATCACCAGGGCCAGTTGCCCTTGCTGATGTAGATGGAGTTGCGGTAGCCCGTTTGCGATTGCCCGGTGCCATCTGCAAAACCCGTCGCATTAGCGTCATCAAATTCCAAAGTTCTTATACATATACATACATATCCATACAAGTCAATACAACTTAACAAAAGTGCTTATCACATCGAATGCTCACTTTCGTAAGTTTCGAATTCCAAAACACATACAAACATTCCAAAACACATACTATAATATATGAACTTTCGAATTCCAAAACACATACAAACATTCCAAAACACATACTATATATACTATATGAACTTTCGAATTCCAAAACACATACAAACATTCCAAAACACATACTATACTATACGAAGTTTCGAATTCCAAAACACATACTGTACTAAATGGACGACGAAGTTAAACGGAAAACAATTGGGGGCTGCCTGTTATGCCCAGAATTCTGCCAGTCCCCGTCCCTTTAATTCGTCGATCATCATCCTTCATTCATTATCATATTCGTCCCTCTAATTTCGACAAAATCATCATCAAACATCAACAATAATCATCAACAATCATCAACAAAATCATCAACAATCATCAACAATCATCAACAACAATCATCATCAACAAGCATCATCAACAAGCATCATCATAAACAAGCATCATCATCATCATCCATGATTCCACTCCTTTAACAATCATCATCAACAATAATCATCATCATTCATCATCATCAACATTCATCATCATCAAGCATCAAATAAAAATCAAAAAGTGAGACTCACCTTAAATTTGTTGCTTGCAATGTGTATAAGCCGAGAATTGCATGAGAAATGTAAGGTTGGGCGAATTTGGGTCGTTTGCGCAGAAGAGAAGAGGTCTCTGGTTTTAGGGATTTGAACGACATTTAGCGTCGAATTTACAGTCTTTAGCGTCGAAACATTGGACGCTAATAATTAGGCGGTCAATTAAAATTTAGGGTTATTTTTCCGGGAAATTAAATTTTCATATTTAGCGTCGAATAACAACATTCGACGCTAATATCACCTTTAGCGTCGAAATAAATTCATTTGAGCGTCAAAAATTTAGACGCTAAAAAATTGGCGGTTTATTAAAAATTTAGGGTTATTTTTCCGGGAAATTTAAGACATATAGCGTCGAAACATTTGGCGTCGAAAGTATTCGACGTTAAATGTCGTTAATTTAGCGTCGAAAATTATATTTCGACGCTAAATGTGTATCATTAAAAATAATAATTGAAAACAAATATATCATAATTATATCTTTACTAGGTGAACGTGGACCAGGGATAAGCAATAACATAAACATGAACGGATCCTTCATACATTTCCATTGAGGTAAGTTATATGGAATGACAATAACGGGCCAGATGCTATAAGAGTTGTACATATTCCCAAATGGGTTAAAACCATCAGAGGCAATACCTAACCTGACATTACGGGGGTCCTCAGCGAAACGGGGGTACATGTCATCAAATTCCTTCCATTCGGTTCCGTCCGCAGGATGTCTAAGTATGCCCTCTGCACCGATCCTCTTTTCATGATGCCACATCATATCAGTCGCTGTGTGTCGTGACATGAACAATCTCTGCAGCCTGGGCGTTAAAGGGAAATATCGCAATATCTTTTGAGACACTTTCTTCCCCATACCACGGACTTTGTACCGACTTTCACCACATATCGGACAATGTTCAAGTGATTCATACTCGGCACGAAATAATACACAATCAAACTTACAAGCATGAATGGATTCATACCCCATTCCCAGATCACGCAACATTTTCTTTGCCTCGTAGTACGACTTAGGCAATTCGCTTCCAACCGGTAACATTTGGGCCAGTAACTCTAACATCATATCGATACTTTTGTTGGTCATTCTGTTGATCACTTTAATGTGTAATAATTTCACAACGAAATTCAAGATCGACATTCCAGCACCTTCGAATGGAATTTTTTTTGCCTCATCAAGTAGTTCACTAAATAAATTTTGATCATTTCCACTTAACACTGGCATGTCGCCACTAACACTATGACCAAGTTGTGGACCTTGTAAGTCATGCAAAATATCGGCGATCTCATCGTTTGCAGGTTGATTGTAACTACTGCTCCCTTCGCCGACATCATAAAACCGTGACTGAGAATGATACTGCTCACCGTGATAAATCCACGTACGGTAAGTTGGTGATATTCCTGGCATGTATAAATGATTATGAACTTCATCTAACCGCTTCCTTTTCCTATTCAAACAATTTGCACATGGACAACGAACACGACCTTCTGCATCAATGTGTTGCTTTGCGACTTCCATAAACTCAGACACTCCATTACGATATTCAACACTCAATCTATCCAGAGAGCTCATCCAATTTCTATCCATTTCAGCAGAATACCTAAATATAATAATATAATTATTAGATATCATTTTACAGTAATCAACATTACTAATTCAGTAATACTTAATTTAAGCATATATATATATATTTGGTTGATAAATTAAATAGTTTACAAAAAAATTATATTTTATTAATTAATATACTTACTCTACATATATGAATCATAAATCACTAACAAACAAATATAAAAACATATATAATCATAAAAATGAAAATAATAAAGAAATATGAAAGAATAATTACCTTATCGGAAATTGATTACAATTTTATTGAAAATTTTTAGGAGAGATGTGAGGCTGTAGAGGAGAAATTCTCAGATTTCAGAGGATGAAAATGAAGAGAATGAGAGAAAAAACAGAGGGGGAGAAGGGTTGGTGACCATCTGCATTTTAATCTATCTTTAGCGTCGAATACACCAATTCGACGCTAATTGTTACCGTTTTTGCGCGTCGAAAACGTTTTGTCGACGCTAAATATCAACAATTAGCGTCGAATTTAATTTAGACGCGAAAGAATCAAGGATCTGTCGGTGGAAGCTTCATAACTCTTTAGCGTCGAACATATTTTCGACGCTAAAAGTATTATTTTTGGCGTCGAATATTCAAATTCGACGCTAATTGTGTACTTTATTAGCGTCGAAACCGTTTTTTCGACGCTAAACATAATACTTTTAGCGTCGAATTTAATTTAGACGCGAAAGAGTCATGGATTTGTCGGTGGAAACTTTATAAACCTTTAGCGACGATATATGTTCGACGCTAAAAGTATATTTGTGACGTCGACACCTTTTTTCGACGCTAAAAGTGTAATATTTGGCGCCAAAAATTATTGCAATAATATAATTATTCAGCGTCGAATAGTATTCGACGCTAAAGTTCTGTTTTTAGCGTCGAAAAATATTTTCGACGCTAAAACATTAATATTCTGCGTCGAAATTTTCTTCCGTCGCTAAAAATATGACATATAGCGTCGAAAATGATTTTCGACGCTAAATCTCACTTTTAGCGTCGAAACATTATTCGACGCTAAATATTTGGACGCTAAAAGCCATAATTCTTGTAGTGGAAAGGGAAATCTAAGGAAATATGAGGTATTGACCTCATTAAAACCTAAATCGATAAACCCTAGACGAAGACGCAAATAAGGAAAGAGTGGTGCCTCCAACTAGAGAAATAACTAAACAATGGAAATTCAAAAGATAACCACCCAAAGGTTAGAAAAATTATAGGTAAATGAGAGAAAGGAAAATAGAAAGAAATATGAGGTACCAGCCTCATTAAAATCTTAATCGATAAATCTCATGTGAAGATGCGAATAACGAAAGAATATCAACCTTCAATTAGATAAATAACTAAACAACGGAAATCCAAAAGAAAACCATCCAAAGGCAAATGGTAATGCAATTTATATAGGTGATGTATTATTATCGATTTGTACGAATATATAATATAAAAATTAAATATAATAATCATTTATTTATTAATTTTTTATTATTTTAATATTAAAAAATATATATTTTGAATGAATAATGTAATACTATCATACTATAATAGAATTTATCGTATGTACTCATAATTGTTGAATATTGGCACACGAAAGGTGGTCATGATGGATTAACATTATCTTGCAAATCTTCTTTCAAGATCACTCATATTTAGCAATCATGGGAAATTTATATATAGTTGGACTTTTATGATATAAGTTTGATATATCCCATTAAAATGAAAATTATTTAATATTAAGAAAATCAAATTTTCCAATCAAAATTCTGGCCGCGTCATTGATCAAACTTCAAAGCATTTGAAAATGCCTTCTTGTTCCCAATTCACACACATGAACACATAGGGGAAAATGAGAATAACCTTTCTATTGTTTGACAAATTTAATCGAAACCTCCATGATGTTTAAAAGTTAATATCGAATTGATTCGAGATGATTTTTCATTCGATTCGGGATTCGAGATGATTTTTAATACCGAATGAAAATTATGGTCGAGATATTAACCTAAATACAAAATCGGGTCGGGATTCAGGATTATTTTTTTGTCCCAAAACCCGAATTTTAGCATAAAAAGTCCTACATCTTCATCGGCATTCAAGATCCCGCATCATTCTATCCGGGATTCATGATGATTTTTCATCCCCATTCAAAATACCGATCGAGATTCTAGATGATTTCTTCATCCCAAATGTATAAGGTCACGTTTCTCAAAACTAATATGTTCACCAAGTTAATTAACAATGCAACTTTTCCATCAAAGCTCCCTTTGTTTTAGCTTTTTGGGCATCTTATTGGCTGCCAAAACCAAGCTGAAATATTTCGTTTTGGTAATATAGCTGATAACAAATTTTTATATAATTATTGTAAAATAATAATCAAAATCAAAATTGGCATCGTGGTAAGCTCCCAAGACTCGAGAACGTGAGATTACACCCATTAGCTTTGCTTCATTTTTAGGGCACCGCTGCCAAATTGGCTTCAATAGAAAGCATGTCCTCAACAAGTGTTTAGGACTGGGGATGACAATATATAAGACATGACAAAATAGATCGGGATTTTTTAATATCGATCATGTCTTGTTCATATAAATTGAGAAAAAAAAAATCATTTTTTTCCTATCCCATTATTTTTTCAGGACAAGATAATCAGTTCGTTTTGTCACATCCATTAATTTTTATCCTATCTTATTTGTTTTTTGTATTGTTCCGTTTAAAATTTCGAGACATTTTTTATCTTGTCTTATTCCACATTCATATTGGAATATATAAAATATCACAAATCCCATGAAAAGGGTGGGATATCGTTAGGGAGAAAATCTTCTATGCAACTGTGGTACCACGTCATCCATGCAACAAATTAATCATCCGAGAAAATATTCTATGCAACAGTGGTACCACATCATCCATGCAACAAGCCAATTATCCACTGCCACACGTGCTAAAAAATTAAAAAACAACTAAAAAATAGGCGAAGTCGTGAAGAAACTCTACATGTCATTTTTTAATTTGCTTGTGGTACCACGTCATCCATACCACTGTTGCATCAAATAATCTCTCCTAATCATCCACTGCCACGCGTGCTAGAAATTAAAAAATAACTAAAAAATAGGTAAAGAAACTCTATATGTCATTTTTTAATTCGCTTGTGGTATCACGTCATTCATACCACTGTTGCACCAAAAAATCTCTCATCATTAGGACGTAATAAAACAGGACGAGAAAAAATATCAACCCTATTCAGATATACGTTCAAGTCTCCACATGTTCAAAAAAATCTCATCGGCCACAATTTCCATTACAAGTCATCTGTTGCAACACTTCAACCAAAACTTTTCCTTAATCCGTCGTCGGCAGGGTAGTGGAAGATCACATCGCCACGTGTCGCATGATACCTCTTCCTCAAAACAGTTTTTTCTTTATTAACGAAAAGATTGTGGGCTCCAACGATCCACCCTCCAGGCTGATATCAGCCTTTAATTCTGTGGTGATATGACGCATCATGTGTTACGTGGGACCACCATTGTTTCTAAACAATGGCAAACGGACACACGTGTCAGATAATGGTGGTGGCTATCAAGATTTGTGGATTAGAAACGCTTACACGTTACCACCTCAAGTCTCTTGTGGGACCTTTCTATTTGTGTTTCGTTTGCCGATTAATTGCTCGATTTTCAATTAATCGGCGGCGCCGTCAGCGGAATGTGTTCATTTGACGAGTGATAATTCAAGCAAAGATTATTTTCACTTACGTGTAGGGCTAGCATTTTGACAGTCCCAACTAACAATTTGAGCTAAAATTCGTTTATTCGATCGATTTGATTCATTTTAAAACGAATACGGATTTGAAAAAATGGATTCGTTTAATAAATTGATCAATTCTATTCGATTCGTTTATTAAACGAATTAATACGAATTTAAGCTCATTGATTCGTTTATTAAATAAATTAAATACGAATTTAAGCTCATTAATTCGTTTAGAATTCATTTTATTATTTTCTTTTACTAGTTATTGTTATTTTTCAATTAAGATTCGAGAAATTATGACTAATTACCATAGAAAAATAATATTATCGATATTCGGTAAGATATTTTTAATAAATATATTAATTATATTTTCATATGTATATATTTATGAAGAAATCATGTATATAAATTATGGTAAATTATGTTATTTAATAATATTATGACTAAACGAATATTCGTATTCGATTCGTTTAATAAACGAATCGAATACGAATCATGATATTAGAATTGTTTAATAAACGAATTGAATATGAATTCATCACATTTGATTCGATTCGTTTAGAATTCGATACAAATTCGATTCGTTGATTCATTTTGACACCCTAGTCCCAACGTGATCTCGTCCCATTTAGAATAAGATTCGGGAAATTTTTTTGAAAAACAGACGAGATCGGGATGGAAAATTTTTAAATCTAGACAAACATAGATTTCACGAGATGAGATGATTTTTTATAAAATGAAACAAAATCGAAATATATATTTATCTCTTTTTATATGATCGAATAAAATGGGATTTGCTGTCCCTGCCAGTTCCAACTCTACTGTTGCTAGATGATATTTGTATCATTATGATATACAAGTTAGTTTTATTAAAAAAAATAGGAAAATATTAATGACACTCATTAAGGATCCATTTAAGGAAAATTTTATTGGGAAAAATGAAAAAATAATTAATATTTTGACAATTTTTTATATTTCCCATAAAAATGGTATGAAAATTTCTTTAAAATAGATTTTTAATGAGTGTCCTTAAGACACGAATCAATTAAGTCAACTAACATAAAAGTAAAAAATATTAGAATTTATATAACTTAAACAATAAAATATTATTTTATCATAAATTTAATAATAAAATATAATATTTTAAAATTTACTGTATCCCATTATTTTTTTCACATAAATTTTTATAATAAAATATAAAAGCCCTTATATTTAATTATTCCATGTCATGTATGGGGATCGGCGTAGTGTAGGTTTGCAAGTGGCCGATTAGTTGAAAGGCCCGAGTTAACTCACCACACAGACAAGCGCGCCACGTACAGCTCAGCCATTACTAATTGGCCATTGCTGTCTTCGGGTTTCTCAGTTTCTCTACATGTCTATGGTTATGAACTCGAACACGTCATCATCAACTCACCACCCTACGCCTCCCCATTTGATGGCCTCCACGTCATCAGCTGCAACAACTTCATCAACGGCCACTGATGGAGGAGCTTCAGGGAGCAAGAAGGTGCGCAAACCATACACCATCACCAAATCTAGAGAAAGCTGGACTGATGAAGAACACGATAAGTTCCTTGAAGCTCTTCAATTGTACGTTTAATTAACGTTAAAACGTTTTAATATTCATTTAATTTTCACCTGTTTGATAATAATTTATTGAATTTATTTAGTTATTGCTTGTTACAGTCAACAAAAAAATTGAAGCTTTAGGGTTTTGATTAAAGTTTTAAACAACATTGAGTGAATGGAACTTCATTTTGTTGACTCAGGTTTGACCGTGACTGGAAAAAGATTGAAGATTTTGTAGGTTCAAAGACAGTCATCCAGGTTAAACATGGTGATTGATCTTTTTGTGTGTATATTTGAGATGGGTTTTTGTTTGTCTTTGCTGAATATTTGCTATTGCAGATTCGGAGTCATGCTCAAAAATACTTCTTGAAGGTTCAAAAGAATGGGGCAATTGCTCATGTCCCTCCCCCTCGCCCTAAGAGGAAAGCTTCCCATCCTTACCCGCAAAAGGCCTCAAAAAATGGTTTGTATGGCTTATGCGTTGATTTATTCTATCTGAGTGTTAATAAAACTGTCTCTTTTGATAATACTGAGGTGCTTGCTATATCTGTTATTGGCAGTTTTACTGCCTCTTCAAGCATCCATGGCTTATCCATATGTAAATACCCTTGCACATGGATTTGCTCCCTGGGATGATGTTTCCATGCAGATAAATGCTGGCAAAATGATGCCATCGCAAGACGAATATACCAATCTACGAGAAATTGAAGGCATGCTTATTTATTTTTCCTGTTGTTTTCTTAGTTGTAATGTTAGTAGGTTAGATTGAGTAAAGGGAACTTTCCAGCACTTATTATGCCATGCTACATTACTGATTCAGCTGATATTGGATCGAAGGGAATATCGAAAATAGGTAATGGTTCTGTTGGTGGCGTTGTAAGCTCAAATAGAACACTACCAAGTTCAGAGACACAAAAGCAGGGGAAGCTAGTTCCTGTCCTTCATGGTAATTGATCTTTTTCCAATTGACTTAACTAGCATTTGATAAAAAATGTGGGTCCTCCTTTAACTTGCCTATGCTTGACAGGTATACCAGATTTTGCCGAAGTGTATAGCTTCATAGGGAGCGTCTTTGATCCGGACACCAGAGGCCATGTAGAAAAGCTCAAAGAAATGGATCCTATAAATTTTGAAACAGTGAGTTCAGTTATACTTTACTGTCAGCTTCAATGGCTCATGCTTAATAAGAGCCCTTGTTTCACCTGCTGTTGTGTGAAGGTCACTTAAATTATTGTCAGATAACAGCTCAAAGTACCTTATATGTCGATGCTTCATGGCCAATTGTTGATATGAAGTCTACAACATAGTGACTTAGATTACTAACAATAATCAATAGTGAATTATATACTTCCTGGCTCCTGCAGATGCCTGACAACACATATACTTTGGGCATGTAGGATTATCGCATGATCTGCAAGATCCTCATATGGTGTGGCAAAGAGGTTTACAGATTTGTGATTATGTTGGTGATACAAATTTTTTTACAGATGTGGCTGATCAAAGCAATTTAGAATATTGATATAAATAGTGGGATTGTGGTCAAGCAAATTTATTGTTGTAAATAATGTATAGCTCTGCATGCATCAAAATCATGGATGTCAGATTTTACTGGGTTTGAATCAAGTGGCCGTATTCTCTCATGAATAATCTCTCAGATGTTAGAATCACCTGATTTTATCGTTTGATAAGCCATTCACTAATAAGGTTAGCATGGACTGTTACATGTAAAAGTAAATCAGAATGGAGTGATACAGATTTATGGCCACTGTAGGACTAGAGTGGGAAAGCCATTCTTGGAGTCTTGCAATATAATTCTACTAAAACTTTCTAATATTCTATTCTTGTAACTTAGTTTAGGTTTGATTCATTCTGATAATCAATAATTTGCACTTAGCCAATTTCAGCTATGGCATTAGTTTTCAGAACATTCATATCATAGTCAATTCCATCTCTCTCTGTGTTTGAAGATTTTTTAAGGTTCTTATTCTCTGAGTATCCCTATGGGCTTTGAATTTTCATTTGTCAGAACATTTAAGTTATTCAAAATAAATTTCGACATGCATATCCCCTCTGCATACTAGTTAATCCTCAGAAAGCTTTTTATTTATAACTCCTCTTGGTGACTTATGCAGGTATTGTTATTGATGAGGAACCTCAGCCTTAATTTGTCTAGTCCTGATTTTGAGTCAATTGTAAGTTCTAAAATTCTTTCTTTTTATAATTTTGTTTGGCACATGCCTTGTTTGTTACACATAAAACGCTGTTCACTTGTTCCTCATGAAGGCTATATTTTGCATTTCCAAGCCTCATCTTCCTCCAAAAAAACACCTGAACCAGTTTTGCTTTTATTTTGCTTAGCTTCTGTTAGGAAATTCACACAACCACCTCACTCATGCTGACATATGTTAGTTGTTTTGGCTCCCTAGGATGACTTTGTAGTATGTAGCCAATGCAGTCTATGTATAATTTGTTAAATCTTGTACCTGAAACATGTGCAGTGTATACAAAAAATATATTATTTATAGATGAAAATTTGGTTTTCATTTCCCTTTTTGAGTGAGAGGCTACACATGCTTTACGAGCAATTTGTAGCGCTTGGAATATATGTAAAAGAAAATTAATGAGAAACAGCGCAAGTGAGTGTAAAAAAATGCATGTTGATTTCCCATTGGCCTTGCCATCTGAATCATATGCAACCAGAAGGAGAACCTGGGTCATTTTGCTGTAATATAAGTCTGTTTGTAGACTGCTGTATGTCGTCTATAGGAACTAATGAAGGCATATAACAAAAAATATAAGGCAGTTGCATTGATTTCATCCTGTTCTTCTTGGATGTCTTGATTGCTAATGTGGATTGGTTTAGTTCTATATGGTGTTATCTGATGATGTCTCCCATTTTAAAGACATTTATTTGTTGCAAACGATTGTTCTCTAACCATGCCCGGTTGATTACATTGGTACAGAGGAACGTCCTGTCATCATATGATGCCAATATGAAAACAGTGGGGTGGGGGTTGCCTCAGGGTTTGTTGCCAACAATCAAACAACTGCATACTTAAAATTTCCTGACGACTATGTTCATTTCATCTGTTACCTTTCCTTGTCTTATTTTTGTTTCTCCTATACCTGTACCTGTAGTTTTCACCTTCTCGTTAAATTCGTTTTTCTTCACTATCACAATTGATTAGGGATGAAGAGTGTCTAATGGTTCTTTTGCCGCTCACTCAGGATTATGTAGGGAGATACGATGATTGCCATAGCGAGGACAGATTATTGGATGATGTTTAAATGTAAGTAGGGATTTTGGAGGTGTTTTTCTTACTCGTATAAGTATTTCTACTAGCGAACAAATGTATATCCAGTGTGGTTTATGGGGTAGCTATTTACATGTTGCCAAAGCAATTAATTTCTAGAATTTGAATATATTGTGTAATAAGGAGAGTATGCTTCAGCGCTGTGAATGTATGTACGTTTTGAAATTTGCCACAAGAATTCATTTCCTCCATTTGTATTCTTTCTCTTTTATTGATAGTTGTGCAATCTATATTTTACCGAGTTTAATGAGACAATGATTTTAGATAGACTATAATGATATCAAGTTATCCATCTAGTTGAATTTCATCTAATGGGAAAAGACTTTTTGATAATACTTTGTTAACCTTTTTTTTTTTTTTTTTTTTCAAAATTAGTATTAAAATTTATTTATTTTTCAACCGTTAGCTGTACCATCTAAAAAATAAAATTGCTATCCTATATATATATATAGATATGATGTTGACAGCAACTTGCTGATCCTTGAGCTCACCCTTTTTACGTCTAGCAGAGCAAGTATGTCCAAAATGCTCGGCGTGGAAGCTCTAATTTAATTTTTTAACCAACAGTGGGCATTGTCATGTTAGGGTTTGGCAATCAATGGCGATTGATTGAGAAATTTTGTGAAGATGGCGATGAAGATTTCAGGAGATGAGAGCAAAGAGTGGGAAATTAGGTTTTCAATGTGAAATTAATGAGAGAAGAGTGGGAAATTTTGTGGTATTTTCAATGTGTAATATCAAGATTCAAGAAGGTTTAACCTTGTAAATGTTGGATCCTACATGTCTATAAAAAAAAAGGAATCATTGGGTTCAATTTTTATTCATTCTTACCTTCAATTTTATTTTCATAAATCTTAGGCAATTGTCAGAGAGTTTAAAGTGTTCCAAGTGAAAGAGTTTTCACTATTCTCCAAAGTTCATGTTCTTAAAGAACTTAATGTCATTTTTATAAGAAGCAATCAAGAATCTTCAGAGAACGTTAGACATAAGAAATTCGTAGTGCACCGAGATGGGGCTAATAAGTACTTAAAGACATATGAAAAACTCGACTTGATTTAAGTTCCTCATCTTCTACATTTCCATGTTTTGTCTATCCCTATGTATTATTGATTAATTCATCGTTATTTAATAATTTTGATTAAATAATATATATTTAAAGTGGTAAATAATACATTCCGTCCAACA
Source organism: Zanthoxylum bungeanum (assembly GCA_019454045.1). Taxonomy (NCBI): domain Eukaryota; kingdom Viridiplantae; phylum Streptophyta; class Magnoliopsida; order Sapindales; family Rutaceae; genus Zanthoxylum; species Zanthoxylum bungeanum. The sequence goes on from SKCR01027528.1 coordinate 485,668, forward strand.
ATAAATATATAGTTTGAAATTCGAATCCGATACAAGTTCTGAGTTGTGTGTAGTAAGGGGTCCATAGCAACACCTTATAAAAAAAGACGACTTGTCGACGTTCGTGTTACAGAGTAACCGACAATAAGATTTGTTGTTTGTTGAATTGATGGATCTCCCACTGAAACGACATGGCGTTTTATCAATGGAATTTCAACCTTCTTAGAACTTCCAGTTCATCGGTCTCGTTCAGTTTAATCACCAATTAGAAGCTCAATCTCTCTCCTCCTCCTCAAAAATTACTTCTTTATATTCCAAATTAGCAGTTATTTAATTTCGATTTCAATTTCATATCGGGATTCCGATTATTTCTGATCACAGAGAAAAATTTTAATCGAAAAAGAAAGAAAATGCTACAACAACAAGTAGTACAATCACCGGCTAGGTTAGGTTTAACAAACCCTAATTCGCCTTCTCTCCAAAACCCTAACCCTAACCCTAACCCTGGCCCGCCCAAATTCCCCACTTCCGCCACTCACCACCGATCATCCACTCCGGAAACCCCCGCAATCACCACCGGCACAACCGCCTGCACCTCATCGACCCTCCTTTCTCTTCTCCCACCTCTCCCTAGAGCCCAAGCCCTTCTCCTTCAGATGGCTTCATTAGCCTCTAAACTCTTCGATGTGTCCCCTAATCGTTCCCTTTGGATCTCAGCTTTCCGTGGCTCGCTTCCAACTTTTTTGACATCTCAGGCTCAGTCACAGCCTCCGCCTCCGATCGACTCGTCCCCCTCTACGTCTACGACTAAGGAAATCATAGCTTGTTTTACTTCCCTTCAGACTCAGCTTTTCGAAGCTGTTGCGGAGCTTCAAGAGATTCTTGATCTTCAAGATGCTAAGCAAAAAATTGCGCGTGAAATTAAGGCTAAGGATTCTGCTACTCTTGCTTTTGCTAATAAGATTAAGGAGGCGGAGCGGGTTCTTGATATGCTTGTTGATGATTACTCTGATTATAGACGTCCCAAAAGGGTGAAATCGGAGGATGGTGATGACGACAGTGATTCTTGTGCTACGACTGTTGAGTCTCGATTGAATTTATCGGATATTTTGTCGTATGCTCATAGAATCAGTTACACAACTTTTGCACCACCGGAGTTTGGTGCTGGGCAGGGGCCTCTTCGTGGGGCACTTCCGCCTGCTCCACAAGAGGAGCAAATGCGGGCTTCACAGTTGTATAATTTTGCGGATCTTGATGTTGGGTTGCCTAGAAGTGTTGAAACCAAGGAGAAGACAATTGAGGCTATCATTGAGCCATTACATGTACAGCCAATGGATGCCAATCCGCTCAAAGATTTGGCTGGTTTGCTTCCATCAAATATTACAGTTCCATCCGGTTGGAAACCAGGGATGCCTGTGGAATTGCCAAAAGATTTCCCACTTGTGCCGCCACCTGGATGGAAGCCTGGGGATGCAGTACCATTGCCTCCATTGGATGCTATTCCTTTGCCGAGAATTGAGGAACAACAGTTGCGGCCTATGCCTCCTCAGGGATTACATAAACCGCCTGAGCCCATACAAGTTCGACATGTTGAGTTGGATATTCTGGATCAAGATGATGACAGTAGTGATTATAGCAGTGAAGAGGGAAGCTCTGAAGATGATGGTTGAGAGGGTGATGGTTCAGAGTTGTTGATGGATTGGATACTCAGGTTCAGTGTATTATTTTATCGTAACTTATTTTGCAATGTTAACAACGTAAATGTTTTTTGTGTAACTCATTAACTTTTATCATTATTGTTGAGAAAATTCCAGTATAATGTGTTATATCTGAGTGATTTTTTAATTTTAGTTATCCATTATAGCCATCATGTGCATTCCTTTCATTTGAATCTTATTGCTATACCTAATTTTTTATTATTTTTTTTTAAGTGGGTGATGAATAATAGGTTGAGTAATTCAAATTGCAGGACTTAGAGCGGCAACTTTAACTTATGTTTGTTGCTGGCTTGAAGCTGACATAATTGATTTATTGAGATGGGTTTATATATACATAGAACAAAATATTTTCTTGCTATCCATTTTGTCAATGGTGGTAAGTGTGAATTGTTTTCTAGTTTTGGATCTAAACTTGTTTAGGCTTGATGAGTGGATAGAAGGATTTGGGCAGTTTTGGAGATTGGATGCTCAAGGAAATGACTCTGGATAAGGAGTGAACCTGGGTATTGTGGGATTACCGGATTAGTTGTTCTGTTATGGGGATGAGTTTGATGAGGAGGAGGATGGCATGTTATTTTTTGAGGAGAGCATTTTGGGTGAAAAAAATCATATTATATTTATATGTTATTTTCCGAAACGAACATCGTATGATTTAAAATTCAAAATATTATTGAAATTCTTGTACATTATCTTGTTTGTAATGTACTACACTATTTCCATTCTTATTATTTTTTGTCATATGCATATAGATGTGAGATTAGTTGGTGCTTATTCTTCTGATACCAGTGTTACTGACAGTGGGTGAACTTAGAGGTAGTTTGACGGGTTTTTACCTTAGTTTGCATATCGTTTTTTCAATATGGCTCAGAAGCAGGCAAGTAGCAAATGAGTTGTAGTATAAATGAATAAATGATAAGTAGGCTTCTGTTTTTTTAAAGAAAAGTCAGCAAGTTATTCAATTTATCGCTGCTTATCTATGTCTATTAACTATTGTAACTTCAGTAGCTGGAATGCGAGTTGCATGAAGGATCAAGTACTTTTCTTGAACCTCATTTTGCATCTTCGTAAAGCCTCATATACATTTGGTTTTTTGCAGGTCAGGGACTCAGGGCATCTCTATTTGTTTCCTGTAATAGCAAGCACTTGGGATATCCATACTTAGGGAGTCACATTATGCAGAACAACCGACACAAGTAAGTCCTGTCTCTATTGCTAATTTGCTATTGGCACTGAGATATCGGAGATATTGATGTGGCAGCAGCGACCCTGCATTCTTCAGGAAATTACTTCTTTGCTTAACTGACAGTCCCTGATAGCTGGTAAATGTTGCAAGATTATGTTTCATTTATATGCACACAGATGCCTTTTAATCTTTAATTTACAGCTTCTGTTAGTTTTGAACTTTTGATATGTAGCTGGAATGAAACCCAATACGTAAGTACTATTTTTTAAAATTTATTATTAAAAAAAAAAAAAAAAAAAAACCAAAAGGGAACCGGAACCGACCGGTTCGGTTTACGGTTTCACACTTGTGGAACCGGGAACCGACTGGTTCGGTTCCGCTCATTCTCATGTCAAGTTAGTCCAGCTGTTTTATTTGGCGGGTCCTTATTTTTTTTTTTCCAGGATGGCGATGCTCATTCTGCAATTGAACTTTCATGTTAAATATGATAAATTGTTATTCATAAATAAATAATTATTGATTTGCCTATTATAAATCATGTATAATTGGGGATGGCAATGGGGAGGGGATCAATATTTTCGTACCTATATCCGACGTTCTATTATTGTTCTAAAAATGGCCTAGGCGGCCGCTAGACATTAGGTGGAACCTGACTGTTCCGATTATGCATAAAAACGATTGTTAGACGATATCAGGCAATTAGGCAAGTCTAGACAGTTATAGGCGGCCGCCGAAGCGGGTTGGGTGGGTCTAGGCGGCCGCCGAAACGATGTCAGGCGGGTTTGTATGCTTTTCCCCAAATTTATTTGTTTTTTTTTTTTTCTGTTTTTTGAAGAAAAAATAAAATTGTTTGACACTGCCTAGCACATCGTTCTAGGCGCTAGGCACATTAGAGCATTGCGTTTCGCCGTCTCCTCATAATTATTCAAAAGATATAGGATTTTCCTGAATAATTAAAGGGGATTCTTGAAGGAACACTATCCCTAAATAACCGGTAATTTATCCCAAAATAAATTAAAATCATATAAAACTTATACGTTAAAATAAATTAATGTCATTGACAATACAACATAGTCTATGAAATTATCCAGAAATAAAGTATCAAATTTTGATATATCCATAAAAATGATAATAAAATGAAATAATCTCTGTCGTTACTTAGAATCATATAATAAAATGAAAAAAGAAAAAAACTTTAACTATTTTATATACTAATTTTTTAATGATAATCGACTCAACTCCATTATTTCGTGATAAATGTTATTATAGGTAACGAAATTCGGTTTGTGAGAAAGCACTTTTTTTTTTTTGACTGAATTTATAAATTTCATTTGTAAGGATAAAATATTAATGATAGATAGATTGCCACAATTATAAATTTGTTAAAGTTCATCATATCTTTTGACAAAATAGACATTATGGGAATAATTTCTATTTACGTATATGATTTTTCACTAAAAAATAATATTAAATTAAAAATTGAGAGAATGAAGAGAGCATGTGAATTACATTTATTCTCAATCCCTTTGTCGAATAAGAAATGAATTTTTATATTTTTCAATCTCCAACTATATTAGAAAGGTCTAAAGGGCAAAAAAAAAAAAATTGATTATGTCTTAAATAAATCATTTTCTCTCATTTTTAATGGCTACAAATCTAGGGGAAAGTTAAAAAAACAAAACAAACTTATGATTTTCTTTCAGGATAATAATTTTTTTAGTGATAAAAGACTATCATGTGATTTTATTCGTATCTGAAAGTCAACGGAACTAATAATATCGTTATTGACCTATAACATGACATGAGCATGAATACTGATGTGGTATGACGTGAGAATATGAAATGACAAAAATATCTCATATCACGTCATCACGTACTAATGATGTTACTAACTTTATCAACTTTTATAACGGATAAATTCACAATATAAACTTTTATAAGGGAGGAAAAAAAAAAAAAAAAAAGCCACATTCCTTGAGTGAAACCATAATTTTTTCCCCTATTTTCTATCATTGGAAAAAAACTTGGATAGGAATAACCTACGAGTACACCTTAAACCTATGACCAAACACCTCCAAAACCTTATAAAAAAACCCTAAAGCGTAGCAATATATATACTCCCAAAATTAAAACCCTAGCAACTCTCCCCATTTCCCACCCACAACTAAAACACTAACCAATGGCCGCCGCCGCCCGTCCTCTTGTCACCGTCCAGTCATTGGAAGGTGACATGGCCACCGACGCACCCGCCACCGTTCCTTTACCCGACGTCATGAAAGCCTCGATCCGACCCGACATCGTCGGCTTCGTCCACTCCAACATATCCAAAAACAGCCGCCAGCCTTACGCCGTTTCCAAGAAGGCGGGCCACCAGACTTCCGCTGAATCATGGGGTACTGGACGCGCCGTGTCACGTATCCCCCGTGTTCCCGGTGGCGGTACCCACCGTGCTGGCCAGGGTGCCTTCGGTAACATGTGCCGTGGCGGCCGCATGTTCGCTCCCACTAAGATCTGGCGCCGCTGGCACCGTAAGATCAATGTCAACCAGAAGAGATACGCCGTCGTTTCCGCCATCGCTGCCTCTGCTGTCCCTTCTCTTGTTATGGCCCGCGGTCACAAGATTGAGACTGTTCCTGAAATGCCCCTCGTCGTTAGCGACTCGGCTGAGGGTGTTGAGAAAACATCTGCTGCTCTTAAGGTGTTGAAGCAGATCGGTGCTTATGCTGATGCCGAGAAAGCGAAGGATAGCCAGGGGATCCGTCCCGGCAAGGGTAAAATGAGAAACAGGCGCTATATTTCTCGCAAGGGCCCGCTTGTTGTGTACTCCACTGAGGGTGCTAAGCTTGTGAAGGCTTTTAGGAACATTCCCGGTGTCGAGGTCGTGAACGTTGAGAGGCTTAACCTGCTGAAGCTGGCTCCCGGTGGCCATCTTGGGCGATTTGTTGTGTGGACCAAATCTGCTTTTGAGAAGCTGGATGAGATTTATGGGAAATTTGAGAAGAGTTCTGATAAGAAGAAGGGTTACGTGCTGCCTCGTGCGAAGATGGTGAATGCTGATTTGGCTAGGATTATTAACTCTGATGAGGTGCAGTCTGTTGTGAGGCCGATTAAGACTGAGGTTAAGAGGGCTCCCATGAAAAAGAATCCTCTGAAGAACTTGAATACTATGTTGAGGTTGAATCCGTATGCCAAGACTGCTCGTAGGATGTCTCTTTTGGCTGAGGCGCAACGGGTTAAGGCCAAGAAGGAGAAGCTCGACAAGAAGAGGAAGCCTGTCACTAAGGTATAATGTCTCATTCTCTTAATTAATTTATATTGGTTATTTGAATATTTACCTGTTTTAAGCTTTAATACTGGAAATGACTTGATTTTTAATATGTATTTGTGGTCATTGATACGATTGAGATTCTAGGTTTTAATTTATATGGTATGGTGTTCTTTGTTAATTTATATATATTGTCCCCCCAAGGGGCGTGGCATGGTGGGTAGGCTTCATGATCTTGCCTTCAAGTCTTCGGTTTGTATTCAGGGGTCGTTTCTTGTAAGAGTCTGGCCCCAAGGGTTTTACCTGATCATCTTAAGCTCGGGTCGTTAGAGATGGCAGAAAAGCCGGATTGGGCCGCCCGTGATAAAAAAAAATCCTGTGCCGTGCCCTAGATTTTGAAGCTTGGCTCATGCTCGGGCCCGAGCCGTGCTTAGCATATTAAGCCCGGGCCTGGCCTGAGCTTAAACAAAAAAAAAACATATATATACTTTAATATGTTTGTAGTATTTGCATTTGTTTGTAGCATTTGGATTGTTAATTTATCAATAAAACTGTGAATGTATTTTGTATTTGTATGTTTTTATTTTATTTTTTTAAAAAGGGTCCAGTTAAAGCCCGGGCCCGACCCTTTCCATTGCCACTCTTACGTGTCGGGTGGACTGGCGGTGTGTTTCCAACGTTTACAAAAAAAATGGAGTACTATTTGGGACTCTATCAACAGTTTTTTTAAAAAAAAATTTGTTAAATGAACTTAAATGTTATCTGATTATTGTTAGTACCATGTTCTTTCGCTGGTAAAGAAAGAAATAAGATTACAAAAAAAGTGTGTGCATGGACAACTGCAGCATTGGCTAATGAGTTTTACAAATAATGTTCTTAGTTATTATTGTATTGATGGTTACTTTTCGATATTGATTTTGAAGAAATAGTAGATTTTGCAAGGGAAGTGTACTTTTTCTTTAGAAAGTCACAGTTAGCTAGTGCAGGTTTTGTGACTTTATGCTGTCTGTCCATGTTCCATTTCTTTGTTCTTTTGTGGCTTGAACTAAGAAGTATTTGGTTTCTCTTTGTATCTTTTATTTTTGGTTTTGTGTTTATTTTTTTTGTTTATGCTTCCTTTACTATTTAAGAAAAGCTATGATGGAGCTGGAATTAGCTTTAAATGTACCGTCTGAGTTTGATTATATTCATGAATGTTTCTGTTTCTTATCAATTGTCATGTTTCTCTACCCCATACTAAAGTTTCATGGATTATGCGGCCATCCCTGGGTTCATATATTCATCAATGTTTGTTTATATGTATTTATATATTAATAGGTGAATTTTGTTTGTAATTTACTCGTAAGTTTTGGTCTAATGTTTCCCTTTCCACCTTCAATCCTGCAGGAGGAGGCTGCTGCAATCAAGGCTGCAGGCAAGGCATGGTACCAAACTATGGTCTCAGACAGTGATTATACGGAGTTTGACAACTTCTCAAAGTGGCTTGGCGTCTCACAGTAATCTGATTGTTCTTTGAATTTTGTTTTTACGACTATATTTTGTGAAATCTTTTTGGAATTGGTGTTGAATTTTAGTTTATTTTTACTGTTTTGATTCATGGATAAGAATGTGTGGAAGGAAGATGAGCAATTATGGGCAATGTTTAGACTCTTGTTTTCCATTCCTGCTTTGTTATCTTTATCGGCAAGGTGGAAGAACTTTATTTAAATTTAGAACTGAAGTAATATGTTTCAGGATATGGATTTATTGTCTTAATGGTAATAATTTATGCATGTGTCATTTTCTATTTAATTAAGCTCTGAATCTTTTCTTTTGGATCCCAAAAGCCTTGAAAATATTTGCATAAGATCATGTTACTGTTACTATTACTGTCTTGAAAGATATGCCTGCTTCAGTAGAAATGAATTGGTTTCTCAGCCTCTCAAGTCTATTATAAGGAAAACAAATAAGTTTATGGTGAAGTTTTAAAATCTCAATCTTCGCTTTTGAAAATTAGATTTATCATTTTTTTTCCTTTATAGATCTTTTATTGATTGAAGGGAAAAAAATTTATTCTCGTGAACAAAAATAAAAGCCCTTGGAATTTGGAAATCTATCACTATATATGAATAGATCTATAGCTAAAGACACTATACTCTACGGTCTTATTTTGTTTCCAAATCCGCCTGAAGATGCCATTTGTACACTTCAACCACCAACATTGGGGCGATTTTGTCCCCGTAATGAGCCTGAAGGTGGCTGTATAAGCTATTGTGTTTCTTTCGTTAAAGTTCGCAACTTAAATCCTAATAATTTGAGTCATACGAGTTTAGCGTACTTTCATGGTACGGTTGTAGTTTCATGGTACCGTTGATACATTGTAAGAATCTAGAAGCATCAGAATTAAAACCTCGAAAGGAAGTATCTTATGAAAATAAAATCATGTCGGTTAGGGGTGGGCATCGCATCGGATCGGATCGGATTTGGTTATCGAACCAAATCGAATCATATTTGGTTCATTTGTCGAATTTCGGATCGGATCGAATAAATTTGATAACTATTGGATCGAATCGGATTTTATCCGATTTCATAACGGATTCGAAATCCGATAGAGAATCCGATTTGATAATAAGTCTGATAGTAGATTCAATTGATAACAAATCTGATTTGATAACGGATCCAATTCAAAAAATTTATCTGAAAATTTATAAATTCATAACAATTTTATCGAATCGGATCGGATAACTTAAAATTCAAATCAATTTTATCAAATCGGATCCGTTATCAATCGAATCCACTATCGGATTCATTATCAAATCGGATTCTCTATCGGATTCAAATCCGTTATCAAATCATATTTATCTGATTCGTTAAGTATTCGAATCGGATCAAACAAATCTGATCTGATTCGATAGTTATCGGATCGGATCGGATCGAGTTTTATAAGGCTATCAAACCTTATCGGATCAAACAAACTAATATTAATCGGATCGTATTCGGATTCGGTCCAATCCGATCCGAATCCGATAATGCCCACCCATTGTCGGTCAAATATTTAAGACCCACAAAGTTCAAAGCGGACAAAATGACCTCTTCATTGACGTACTAACACCGAGAGCTTGCCCAATCCCATGTGTTTAGAAGGTATAGCCAACAGAGATTACAATCTAGCAAGCAGAAACCCTAAGTGATGAGTGATCATGTAAAACCCTATATATACTCCAATGGCTGTTTGCTAGTCATTTGGGCTTATATTTCTTTAATGAACCTTCGGCGTTGCTCCGTTCATTTGCTTTAGAGCCTAGTGGGTCCTCTTTTTGGGCTTAATGCAAACCAGTGGGTAATAAAATTTTAAAACTGTTAAAACTCATTTGATAGTTGATCGTATTTGTGTTCATTCTTTGAAAACCGTTTCACCCATTTATTTAAGGACATTCTCTTACATCCTCAATCATTTTTAAATGCCTATGTTTTTTTTATAATTATTTAAGGAAATGGGATAAAGATCTTCGAATAATAAAAGGGATTCTCGAAATCTCCCGAATTCTGAATAACAGATAATTTTATCATCTTAAAATAAATTTAAGTCATTTAACAACGTACATACATGTTAACGGGTGATTTTCGTCCCAGTGGCAGTTTCGAGATAACTCTCCTGAGACAATCCTCCTTCAACCTTGAATTTGTTTGGTTATGGGAGACCAAAAACAAATGTGGCAAAAGGCAAGAAAAACACAAAGATCAACAAAGAGTATTTAACGTGGTTCGGCGGAGCAAGTCCAACGGACCAACCTACGTCCATAGGCACAAAGTGGGGTGTTTCTTTTTTATTGCCAAAACGAGCTCGGCCGATCTGTTTAGGGGTTGGTCTGAAAGGAACCAAACTGTTTGTTTCTTTGGTTTTTACAAGTAATATTCTCTTCTTTTACAAAATTTGCGATCAATTTCGCTATCCACTTACAAATGAAACTAACTCTCATTTATATACCTCAGGAGTTACAACACTATTCCCACACCTTAATAACATCGTCCACCTGACCCTCTGGTTGATTGACAGGTTCTCTGCCTCAAAAATATCTTCTCCGAAAGCAAATCTGCCACCTAACGGCTTGTCACATCACCCTGTTCTATACACTGCCACACACCACATATTGAAACCAGCCTGTAAAGAGCTTTCAAATAATGGTATGTGTCAGAGAGAAATGTCTAAACTACCCCAGTCACACGTCGGTCTTCAAGAGATCGGCCAGATGGTCTTCCGAACAATAAAAGATACTGCCGACCTGACCCGAAATATCCGAGTCATTCAACTTGCCCCAAGAGATAAGATAAAACCAAACCGAACCGCTGGTCTACTGTGGTCGGCCTTGGTTCTCATGTTGTCGGTCTCTGAAATCTGCACAATGTTGTGTCCTCTCGTCGGTCAGATCAGGGACACTGGGTCCGAGCTCCTCGTCGGGTCGAGAAACAACTCATACCCTCTGAACACCTGGTCCTCTTGGAAATGAAAGTACCCTCTCTACCATTATCGAACTGTTCAGATACCTTGTCTGAGAAATCCTCATCAACAAATTGATAAGATAAATAAACATATCCAAAAAATTGATAATATCTATTGTACAAATCATAATATACGTAAGAGATTGGAATACATGTTTTCTTTTTTTGATTCGTAACTTAATAAAATGATGGATTTCATTAGAAAGTGACTATATAAATATTAAATTATTTCATTCAAGTCCTTATATTATCCATAATTTATACATTTTTAAATATTAAAATACTTTTTATTTAAATCCACGTAAAATTATAAATTGTAATTTAAAAATTTTAAAAATAAATATTTGAAATTTAAATAGGTAATGGGCTGAGGATGAAGATTTTATCTAATTCTCGTCCTTTACTCGAATAAGAAATGGATATTTAATTTTTACTATCCTCATCTCTAATGTTACTTCTTCTTTTTTTCAAATTTTCATCCCGCTCTAATTGGCCCATATCCCCTTAGAAATTTTTGTCATCCCTATATATAATCCATTAATATTAATAAATTTTTAGTAACTAATCAATTTTTCTTTTTAAATTTACATTAATTTAGGTACTTATATAATGTAATATAACTAAAAACCCTACATCCATTGATATTTATACTAAAACTCAAGTCTTCTCAAAACTCATCATGTTTAAAAAATTTATTTGTTTGTGTTATATGTCTTTAAAATTTTGATTTTGATAATTTTTTGTCTTTTTATATTCGAAATTAGAAAAAAAAAATTATATAAGAAAAATAATAAGTCAAACGGGTCGGTTCAAGTAAGGGTGGCAGAAAAATCCGGGTCCGGACCGGCCCGCCCGGGGTAAAAAAAACCGGGCCGGACCCTATACTCAAAAGCTTGGCTTGGGCTCGGGCCCGAGCAAGGCTTAGCATTTTTTACCCGGGCTTAAACCAAAAAAAAAAAAAAAACAACGTATACATACATACATACATACATATATGTTTGTAGTATTTTTATTTGTTTGTAGCATTTAAATTGTTAATTTAACGATGAAACTTTTGATCTATTTATTAATTGTCTTTGTATATAGTGTGAATGTATTTTTGTATTTGTATTTGTATGTTTTTAATTTTTTTTAAAAAATTACGGGCCGGATAAAGCCGGGGCTCAGACCGACCCAGAAGACACCTGTACCGGATTTTTCCCGAATCCAAGTTTTTTTTTTCTTTTAGGCCCGAACCCGGCCCGGCCCAGCCCATTGGGACCCTTAGGTTCAAGTAACAATAGAAAAACAACATATAGGTTTAGTTTTTTTTTTTTTTTTTTTTTTTTTTTTTTTTTTTTAAGTGTAATAACATAATGTGTTATTGGGTTGGATTCGAATAAACATGATAAGCTAAGGACACGAAACTAATTTATGTTACGGGTGTGCAAATCCATTCAGGTGAGTTAGGTTGGGAAATTATTTCAAACCCAATAAGTTGGTCGACCGACGTGGATTAAAAAATTTCAACTCACTACTCGCAATTCCACATATTAGTTATTATTTATTTTAACTAATATAATATTTTTAATGTTTTTCTATTAAATTTTATATTTTAATTTTTTTTCCCATTTGTTATACATATATTTATTATTTAAAATTTTATATTATTGAATTTTTAAAAGTTTTTATAAAATAATAATATATTCAACCAACACAACCCAACTGCGAGTCAACGCGCGAGTTGTGTAGATCGAATTAGGTTGGAATCCTTTGTGCGTTGGGTTGGTTGAGTATCAATTTAACCCGTGCACACACCTAGTTTATATTTACACATGGCATATATGCAAAAACAAATCTCAACTTCCCTATTGGCGTGCGTGGCTTGATAATTTTTCAAATAGCTCTATTTAATTTGTCAATTGAGTTCGAATCTTAAAGGAAATAAATTGATAAAAACAAAAATTAAATTTGAAATTTACCCACATTTAAAAAACGTCCCTATATGACCTAGTCGTTAGTTAATCTCTATTAAAATGCAAATTTTTTATTTATATTACTATTTAATATTATTGATTTTAATATGTTGGTTATCAAACTCATGCCATTCCGACGCACATGAACATAGCATTGGTTAGAATTATATTTCCAACAATATTATTGATTTTAATAATATTTGTTAGTCATCCTTGTATGCACCAACAATTATATTTCCAACATGATTATAAAATTTATTATGTATATATTTTTTGTCACTAAAAGTAAAGGTTTTTTATTATTATTATTATTATTAATTTTAATACCAAGTCCATATGGGTCAATGCAATGGGTTTCACAACTAGCATATAAAGTTCATAGTCTCATAGACTCGCTCAAGGTCAAAATGATGACACAACTAAAATATGAGGGGAAAATGTACAATTGCCCAAATTTGAGGGGACAATGGGGAGTTTCCCCAAATCTTAAATTTTTTTTTAGAAACGTCGGAAATCTCGCAACCAAATCACCCGACTCAGATTTAAACTCTTATAAAAAACACGTGTCATGGATTCAAACTCAGGATCCAGAGCCCAGATCCTGAATCATACACTATCAAACCACGGCCCTTGGGGAGATACCCAAAATCTCAATTGCAAAAACTAAAACATGCATGGCGGCAATATGATAAGCAAGTTGATGAATTTAGTACTTACGGTTCATTAAAATACTAAGCAAGTTGGCATCATGGCTCTTACAACTTTGGCCAAAATTTTACCTAACGAGAGAAATGATTTGCTTCTATTACCGAAATAAATCCAACAGCTTTATCAATGATATGTTTTACTTTAGAGATGATAATCAGTCCTGAAGAATCGAGATTTATCAATATTAATCTTATCATAATTTTGAATACATGATAAAAAAATATATAATAAATCTTGTAAATGATTTTAGATCTTAAATCTCAATTAAAATTTGAAATCTTTTAATCAAAAACTCAAGATTGAAAATAAAAGATCAGTAATTATTTTGTCCGCTCTACTTTATATTAAGGGTGTATTTGGTAAATTGTCTCCAAGGGGTGTGGCTTGGTGGTGTAGGGTCCAGGATCTCACCTTGAGGTCCTGGGTTCGAATCAAGGAGGTGCACTTCTTGTAAGAGCCTGGGATAGCCGGTGGTTTTACCTGCGCTGCGGCCCAGAATGAGTGGTTTGGTGGCGGGGTTTCCATCGTTTCCAAAAAAAAAAAAAAAAAAAAAAAAAAAAAAAAGTATTTGGTAAATTCAAAATCCAACCTTAAATTTTGTACTTTTTTTTTTCAGCTGAATTCTCGTACCAAAATTAATAATGAAACGGGACCCTCCTCTTCAGTCAGTTCTGGCCTCCTGACCATTAAATCTTGCCCTCATGACTCAACTTGGTTGTCTTTACTGTAAAAACATCACAAATTAAATGTCATTACTTTTATAATCTTTTCAAAATATCTTCAATAATTGTTTATATATATATATATATATATATATATATATATATATATATATATATATAATATTATTGATAGTGTTTTTTAAGCATTATGATATTTAAGGAGCACGGCAGGGGTAAAGGGTAATTCATTTCTCGGTCAAGATCATTAATGCCGACCGGACCACAACAGGTAGAGACGCGAGCACTTGATGATAGGTGACCGACCACTTTGGTTCGGATGACCGAGCATTATCAAATCAGTAGCAGCATTCCGATTCAAAGGACCATTATGATCAACCTCATGAAGACCGAGCATATGGCGAGACGTGCTCCAGAAGATAAGATACCTTATTATTACGGATAAGATAACAAGTTATCCTACTTTCATGGGGTAAACTGGGGAGTCAGAGTCATAATAGGATAAAGAAAGTAAATGTAGTTTTGATTAGGAATCCTTATGGAAAATGGAATAGTTTTGATTAGGAATCCTTATGGGAAAATGGAATAGTTTTGACTATGAATCCTTATGGGAAAAGAGAATAGTTTCAACTAGGAAATTCTTGTAGGATAATGAATCTGATTTCTACACTATTATAAATAGAAGGATAGAGTGTGCATAAGGGGGACAAGTTGAGAGCATTGGGAGTTGAGATCATAATCATTACCATCAGACTTGTAAAAACAAGAAGCAGAGCTGAGAAGCGTGTTTGAGTAATAAAAGTATCATCTTTTTTGCGCCCGTGGAAGTAGGTCGGACCAAGATCCGCCGAACCACGTTAATTTTCTTGTCGATTGGCGTATTTATCTGTCTTTTGCTAATTGTTTTTGGTTTCCCTTACCGAACTAATTCACTATTGAGGGAGGATTGTCTCGGGAGTAATATTCTCATATTGCCCTGAGACCAAAATCAGCCGTCAACAGTTGGCGCCGTCTGTGGGGAACTCCAACAAAAAGCAGCTCGCGTATTAAGACGATGGCAGAAGGTGGAAATCGCCAGTCGTCGGGGAGTTCCAAGAACAGAATGGATGGAGAAAATAGAGGAAGATATGAGGAAAGATAGGGAGGAAAATCAAAAGTTGAAATCCATGATGAACAGACTGGAAAGGATGGAAGAAACGAATAATGAGAAGCTTGAAGCCGGAGCCAGTCGAAGGAGAGGCGAAATAGCGGAAGTAAAAAAGGTCGCCAATGTGAGTGATGACGATAAACCGAGGAGGAAGGGTCCCTATGGGATGAGGTCCGTAGTGGTAGAAAAATATTTACAAACGGAGGATACGTGGGAAGAAGAAGAGGGGAGACAGTCGCCAGATTCTTCCTATGATGGCCCCCGCGACACCAAAATGGGAGATAGGAAGGCAACCATGTCGCGGGGAGGACATTATACACCCCCTGAACAAACCTATGGCCCAGATAGTTCGGGAAATCCAGGATAAATGTCTGTTGGCCGAGCCTAATTTGAGGAGGTTCCCGATTGAGGAGGGAAATAGTAGGGCTTACTGTATATACCATAACGTAAGGGGACATGCCACGAATGGGTGCAGAGACCTGCGGGAGCAGGTGGAAGACTTGGTGAAAAAAGGTTGTCTCAGTGTGTACATAGACCATTCGATTTTTTAGGTCGACCAAAGTTGATAGCGGAAGTCATCCGGTCGGATGCGTGGAATGCTGAGATGCATAGAGGATGTATTAAGAAGAGTCTTGCTTGTAGTGACCCTTGTAGAGTTGCAAGAAAGGAAACATATCTCAAAATGTGAGTAAGACCTATTCTGTCTTAGGCTGGCATTTGATTATGCTTGTTTGTTATGGCCCACACAATGGTTTTGATATTTGTTTTACGGCTCGGGTCTGCTCTTGTACCGCCGAGTCCGTTTTGTTGATATTTGTTTTACGGCTCGGGTCTGCTCTTGTACCGCCGAGACCGATGTTTCTTTCCGGCTCGGGTCTGTTCATGTACCGCCGAGACCGATGTTTATTCCGGCTCGGGTCTGCTCTTGTACCGCCGAGACCGATGTTTCTTTCCGGCTCGGGTCTGCTCTTGTACCGCCGAGACCGATGTCTCTTTCCGGCTCGGGTCTGCTCTTATACCGCCGAGACCGATGTGTCTTTCCGGCTCGGGTCTGCTCTTGTACCGCCGAGACCGATGTCTCTTTCCGGCTCGTTCTGCTCTTGTACCGCCGAGACCGATGTCTCTTTCCGGCTGGGGTCTGCTCTTGTACCGCCGAGACCGATGTCTCTTTCCGGCTCGGGTCTGCTCTTGTACCGCCGAGACCGATGTCTCTTTCCGGCTCGGGTCTGCTCTTGTACCGCTGAGACCGATGTCTCTTTCCGGCTCGGGTCTGCTTTTGTACCGCCGAGATCGATGTTTGTTTCGGCTCGGGACTGGATTTCGTTCCGCCGAGGCCACTTCTTTATTCGGCTCGGGGCTGGATTTCGTTCCGCTGAGGCCGCTTGTTTATTCGGCTCGGGGCTGGATTTCGTTCCGCTGAGGCCGCTTGGTTATTCGGCTCGGGGCTGGATTTCGTTCCGCCGATGCCGCTTGTTTATTCGGCTCGGGGCTGGATTTCGTTCCGCCGAGGCCGCTTGGTTATTCGGCTCGGGGTTGGATTTCGTTCCGCCGAGGCCACTTGTTTATTCGGCTCGGGGCTGGATTCGTTCCGCCGATGCCGCTTGGTTATTCGGCTCGGGGCTGGATTTCGTTCCGCTGATACCACTTGTTTATTCGGCTCGGGGCTGGACTTTGTTCCGCCGAGACCACTTGTTTATTCGGCTCGGGGCCGGATTTCGTTCCGTCGAGGCCTTATGGTTTATTCAGCTCGGGGTCGGGTTACGTCCCATCGAGTCGGCTTCTTTGGACTGGGGATGTAATATTCCCCCAGAGCCAAGTCTTTCTTTTAGCTCGGGTCAGGTTACGTCCCACCGAGTCGGCTTCTTTGGATTGGGGATGTAACATTCCCCCAGAGCCAAATCTTTCTTTCAGCTTGGGGTCGAGTTACGTCCCACCGAATCAGCTTCTTTGGACTGGGATGTAATATTCCCCCAGAGCCGTCTTTCTTCAGCTCGGGGTCGGGTTACGTCCCACCGAATCGGCTTCTTTGGACTGGAGATGTAATATTCCCCCAGAGCCAAGTCTTTCTTTCAGCTCGGGGTCGGGTTACGTCCCATCGAGTCGGCTTCTTTGGACTGGGGATGTAACATTCCCCCAGAGCCAAATCTTTCTTTTAGCTCGGGGTCGGGTTACGTCCCACCAAGTCGGCTTCTTTGGACTGGGGATGTAACATTCCCCCAGAGCCAAGTCTTTTTTTTCAGCTCGGGGTCGGGTTACGTCCCACCGAATCGGCTTCTTTGGACTGGTGATGTAACATTCCCCCAGAGCCAAGTCTTTCTTCAGCTCGGGGTCGGGTTACGTCTCACCGAATCGGCTTCTTTGGACTGGAATGTAATATTCCCCCAAAGTCGTCTTTCATCAGCTCGGGGTCGGAATACGTCCTACCAAGTGACTTATCATCGGTATGGGATCAGAGCATCTCCCCCATTGTCGGCCCTCTATTGGTCTGGGGAGGGGACATTCCCCCAGAGCCAAATGTTCTTCTCAGCACGGGGTCGGATTACGTCCCGCCGAGTCGATCGTCATCAGCATAAGGGCAAAGCATTTTCTACACGGGTAGATATCGGGATCCTCGTTGACTGAGCACATGAAGGTGGCAGGAAAGACCAGATTTGCAGCCAAAGGCATTTTTCCCTGCGGTTCCTGTAGTGACCACCGATGGATTCATCGGCACACCATCTTTTTTTATAGTTCCCGGCATCAACTCGCAACCTCGTTGTTACCGAGAACTAGGGGATAGATGTTGATGGTGTTTTTTAAGCACTATGATTTTTAAGGAGCACGGCAGGGGTAAATGGTAATTCCTTTCTCGGTCAAGATCATTAATGCCGACCCGACCACAACATGTAGAGACCGAGCACTTGATGATAGGTGACCGACCTTTTGGTTCGGATGATCGAGCATTATCAAATCGGTAGCAGCATTCCCGATTCAAAGGACCATTATGACCGACCTCATGAAGACCGAGCATATGGCGAGACGTGCTCCAGAAGATAAGATACCTTATTCTTACGGATAAGATGAAAAATTATCCTACTTTCATGGGGTAAACTGGGGAGTCAGAGTCCTAGTAGGATAAAGAAAGTAAATGTAGTTTTGATTAAGAATCCTTATGGGAAAATGGAATAGTTTTGATTAGGAATCCTTATGGGAAAATGGAATAGTTTTGACTAGGAATCCTTATGGGAAAAGGGAATAGTTTAAACTAGGAAATTCTTGTAGGAGAAGGAATCTGATTTCTACACTATTATAAATAGAAGGGTAGAGTGTGTATAAGGGGGACAAGTTGAGAGCATTGAGAGTTGAGATCAGAATCAAGAACAGAATCACTACGACCAAGCTTGTAAACACGAGAGATATCAAAGAAGCGTATCTCAGTAATAAAAAGTATCATTCTGTTTGTGTCAGTGGACGTAGGTTGGATCTGATCCGCCGAACCACGTTAAATCTCTTTGTCGATTGGCGTATTTATCTGTCTTTTGCTAAATTTGCTTTTGGTTCCCCCTTAACCGAACAAATTCACTATTGATGGAAGATTATCTCGGGAGTAATATTCTCATATTACCCTGAGACCAAAATCATCCGTCAACATATATATATATATATATATATATATATATATATATATATATATATATATATATATATATATATATATATATATATATTAATTGAAGTGTTACATTTAAGATACACATTTTATCACTCAAAAATGAAATTTTTCGTTTTAAAATTTTAAACATTGTATGAAAATTACATCTTCGTTCAAACGAGGTTCAAATAAGTAGACTCGATGTTGTCTTGTTTAAACGATCCGAAAGACCCTTTGAATGAGAATGTCTTTGGAGGCCTCTATATGATTCGTTCGAACACCATACGATCATCATTTCATTCGAATAACTATCCGATGCGAATTTCCATATATTACCTCGAAGCGTTAGTATTTGAAAACCATAAATATTTAGAAAAAAAATATAACATAAGGTAAGTTAATAATTTGGTTTTTAACCATTCTATTAGATTTTTTACTAAAATGTGAGGAGTTAATAAATAATCAAATAAATCAAGTAAAAATTATTGTGTTATATTTAAAATTATTATTTTATTGAGCTTAGTAAAATCTAAGTATATTTGTATATTTTATACCTATGTCAATTTAGATCTTACAAAATAATAAATAAAAATAAAATGTTCAATAATTATGTATGTATTGTCTTTAAAATCGATTAATCATCGACTTTTAACATGAAGTATGGGTTTGTATTGGTATTGTGGTTTGACCTATGATAAGATGATAAAACTGTATTTAAATTAAAACATTGTTTTGAAGTATTTGGTCAATGATGAGAAATTGCGATTACTAATCGTGATTTCTTTTAAAAAATGAGGTTTTCAAAACTAAAAAGTTTAACTTTTCTCCACCATCAAAATATTAAAAAGTCGCACTACAATTATTTTTTTAGCATAAATCAAAATTTCATATCACTGTTTATAAATCATCATTTGTTCACCACGCTTTTCTAACTGTAACACCAAACATAGCCTATATAAATGACATGGAGAAAGACTTAAGTATGATGATTTTGGTAACATCATCCAATAAAATCACTTAAAATTTCTCACTCGTTATAGGACCAGTCCTAGGTTAAGACGGATAAGACGTATGTTAATGACCCCTGTTTTTTTTATTATAGCTCTTAAATAACTAATAAATAAGGATCAATTTTTGTATATTATAATATTTTGCTACAGTCAATGACCCTAAAATATAAAAATGATATTAGACCCAGAGACTCTCAGGGCCGGCCCTGCTTACTATTATATATAATTAATATTGTGATTGATTAGTTTCATAATAAATTTGGTAAGATTTTGTTAAATAAATTATAAATGACTTGATAATATTGTTTAGTCTAAGACTTGATAATATTATTTAGTCTAAGACTTTTATCAATGGGATGATACCAACATCATGATCATTTTAACATGTCTATCATGATCATACAATTAATGTATGCGATGTTTTATGCACATGTAGGGTCCGTGTATAAACCGACCTCAAACAAGTCAAGTTCAGTTAAGATGTAGGAAAAAAATTAAGAATCACATTTGTGACGCGTTCTTCAACTCGTTCAAACAAAATATTTTAGAAGAATTTCGTTAGTGTGATGTTCGACAAATGTTTGAATGTGACTTTACATATTTGCGTGCTTTCGTGTGGCATACGAGTGGCGTTCATAGGCCATCATCTTATTTTTCTCTCATCTGTCTCTCACACCACCCACACCAAAATCCACCATTTTTTCTTCAAATCATGCTTAGATTAGGATGATTTCATGCATCCTCAAGTGGCAATGAAACAAGTAAGTTTCTCATTTCTCTAGCCATTGTTTTGCATTTTAGCATGAACTTCTCAAGCTTAGGTTGAAACCCAAGCATAACTCGTATTCATTTTTCATGATATTAATTAATTAGAGTGTTAATAATGCTTAGATTGGTTGATATTGTAATGATTTGTGCATATTTTGAGTTGAATCAAAACCTAGGGTCTGGGTTTGGCAATTGTCATTAGTGTGAGGTATAATCAAGCATGAAGTTCATGATATGAGGATGTATTAAGCCTATATTCATGTTGTTATTGTTGTTGTGATCATTGATGTGTCATATGGTGATATCTTGAGTGATTGGTCAGGTTGGATGCTTTGTAATGTTGTCCCAAAATAGCATAGGAAGTTAGGAAACATCTTGAGCTACCTCATCAGCATAGACACATGCATTATTCATGTGCATGATTTGGATCGTAATGTTCGAAGTATACTAACCATACTTAAATTCATAGATTCCACACAAGATAATCTCTTCAGTTCTATTTAAGCACGTTAGTATTATGACGTTGTTTTTGTGAGTGAATGTTATTCTTTTGTTATATTTTCAAGTCATTATGATTGTGATATGCTTTATTTACAGTTTATGCATTATAAATTATGATTTATGTTTCATGAACTTCAAGTCATATTTCATGTTTACGGCCCACGTTCTCAGCTTGCAGACCATGTTTACGCGATTTCAGTTCATGTCTTAACAAGTCATATATACACGTTTTCAGTTTAAGGTCATAGTTCATGTTTACAGCTTATGTTTCTTAGTTTGTAGTTTATGTTCATGGTTATGATTTAGTATTTTTAGCTCATGATTTATATGTTTTCAATTCACGATTTATACATTTTCAGTTCACACATTCAATTTTCAGTTTATGATTTGTATGATTTATGTTCATGATTTAGAGTTTCCAGTTCATGAGTTACAATTCAAGTGTAATATTTTATAGTTTACAGCCTACGTTTCATAGTTCGCAGTCATATTTTCAATGTCACAATTCACCATTTATGTTTTACAGTTTAAGTTTTATAGTTTACAATTGATGTTACACAGGTCAAGTTTACAGTTTACGTTTTATGATTCATATTTCATGATTTCTCAAGATTTATAGTTTAAATTTCATGTTTTATAATATATGATTTACATGTTCTCAAATGCAAATAAAAATGATTTTCAAAACACCAGTGGAGTACTGTTCCATTAGCTTTAGCTTCAACTTGCCTAATAGTTATTTGGAAACCCTCTCAAGCTATTTCATGTTCATATTCATGTTCAATTTTTCATGCTTGTAAGATGTTAGGTTCCCGCTAAGTAGGTTACACGTTACATCTCAATTTCCCTTACTTTTGAAAACTATGTCCCGCCAAGTAGGTTACACGCCTTCAAGTTATGATATTGGTGATGTTTTTCATATTTATAGATATAATTTTTAATTCAAGTTTATCAACTATGATTTATATCTACAGTTTACAGTTTGCAATCCATGTTTTAAGCTAATGTGAAAAATTTCAGATCATGTCACGGTTTTCAAGTCAGGCTTACAATCTGTAATCATGATATCATGTTCACAGTTATAGTTCATATTTATAGGTTTCAATTCATATTTTCAGTTTAGTTCATGTTTACAGTATACATCATGTTCACAGCTATTTCATGTTTACGTCTTCAGATCATGCTTACAGAATCAGTTCATATTTGCGTTTTCAGTTCATGATTCAGTTCCAATTTATCTTATGGTTTTCAATCATGTGTACAAGTTCACATTATATAATTTTCGATCGTGTTCACAGTCTACGTGTCACACTTTTAGCCATGCTCACAGTTGTCAGTTCAAAAGTATAGTTTCAACTCATGTTTGTGGTTCTCGGATAATGTTGGTAGTTTTAACTTTATGTTACATATGTCAATTCATGGTCTCAATTTACTAACCATGCTTGCAAATTTTTCATTCTTGTTTTTGGTAATAGCACATGATTTGCAATTTAACTTATAAGATCTACGATCATGTTTCTCGATCCACGGTATGTGTCCACGATTTTGTAAGTTTATACTTTCAAAGATATAATTGAAATCATATTATTTATATAAGTTATAACCATTATGTCTTTATCTTCATTTTCAGCGTTCATTCACTTGGTCGTTCATACGACTTACTATAAACACTATATTTTTACACATAACCCGATAATGAATCTCTTATGAGAATACACTTGAAAAGTTTAGGAAAATTATAAGGTTTAATGCTGTACGGGAAAAACCCCTTAGAAGATTCCAAGAGAGCAGCCAAAATATAGGCTAGACTTGTCTCAACCACCATTTTCGATCAGACATACCCTAAGCCAGGCCATATATACGTCGGGTTTCCAATTTTGCAGAAGGATTCGATCTATTTCATTCTCAACCGATTTCCATAACACCTTACTTTTGTTCTTAACTGATTCCTTAACAAATGGATCTTTTCATTCTTAACCAAACCCTACACACTATAAAAAGAATGGCATAACACACAAAATGAGATTGGACTCGATTCTTTTAGGGGAATGTCCAAAAAAATCAAAACACAGTAACCTTAATTCATAGCCCCAACAATACCTAGCAACCAAACCGAACTTTCAAAGGTATTCTTGGAGCCAAGTTATATTTAAAGGTACGACATGAGGGCCCCAAAACCTTAACTATGTATCTTATTTTCCCAGTTCATTGACGTCATATATTCGGACAGACATCCATTATGTCCGGCCGAACATACAATTATCACATGAAAAATCTGGCCACTCATTTAGCTACATCCGACTGTCTGTGTTTCGTGGTATATAGGATGGGAATCCGGACTTAGATTCCATAGCCGACTTCGAATGGACGATAGTTTTGGGTTGGTGAATCTGCTTTCACCTTATTTATATAAGTTATGTACCCTTATGTTTTTATCTTCGTTTCCAACGTTCATTCACTTGATCATTCATACGACTTACTATAGACACTATATTTTTACACATAGCCCGATGATGAGTCTCTTATGAGAATACACTTGAAAAGTTTAGGAAAATTATAAGGTTTAATGCTCTAAGGGAAAAAAACACAGAAGATTCCAAGAGAGCAGCCAAAATCTAGGCCATACTTGTCTCAACCACCATTTATGATCAGACATACCCTAAGTCAGGCCAGATATACGTCAGGTTTCCAATTTCACCGAAGGATTCGATCTATTTCCTTCTTAACCGATTTCCATAACACCTTACTTTCATTCTTAACTGATTTCCTTAACAAATGGATCTTTTCATTATTAACCAAACCTTACACACTTTAAGGTCGAATTTTGCGATGGGTGTAGTGCGACCTTAAATCATTCGCAGTGTGTTATATTGGGTGGTGAATCCTTTATTCTCCGCTTAATACCTAATGGACTATTCGTACTTTCTACGGGCTGCGAGCCCAACAATATTGTAGTCGTAGACATCATAGGTATAGCGGTAAACCTTACTTTACTCCTCCACTTACTCCCCCACTTTCAGTTTTTGTGCTGCAGGATTTTCAAGCATGCAGATGACAGACTTATGAGAAGATGGATACCAACTACATATTGAGAAATAGTTAGCAGGCTGGAGGTGCTTGGGTCTATTTTAAAAATTAAAGTATATATATATATATATATATATATATATATATATATATATATATATCATTTTCTATATTTTTATTAAAATTTAACTAAATGAGTAAAAAGTCCAAGTGCCGTCAAAAAATAAAAACTATTTGTCGGGGAGTGTTGAAATATAAATAATAGATTAAATAAAATAAAATTAGACTAAATGAAATATGTTAAAACATGTCGAACCTAATAGTGGTAATTTTTTGGGCTGAACCTAGGTTTTGCTTTCCCTCGACTCAGACTCAGATGTCATTTTCTCATATCATATTTGTTACAAATTCGGGTCTGAGTATCTGAAATTCGAGTTTTGGATCTAATTTTTTATATTATTTATAATTTTGGGTTTTTTTTAAATTTTTTATTATATAATTAAATAAAAAGTGAAAAAACACTAAGAGGGTGTATTCAATTGAGATTTTAAAAGACTATTTATGAATAAATAAGTTCTGTAGATTTTAAAAGACATTTAAAGAATATAATGATTTACAAAATTTTATGAAATTTCTTTTAATCAAGATTTTTTACATATTGTATTTTAAAAAACTTATTTCATAAGAATTTGTAATATTTGAAAGAACCATTATAGTTTTTTTTATTTTTTTTATTTTTTAGAACCGATATTATATGGAATGGAACCATAAATAAAAAAAGTTAATGACAGCCAATTGATTCAAGCTGTGGACATTTGCATCAATAATAATAGAAAATTGGATTATATGAAATGGAACCATAAATAAGAGAGAATGTTTATCAGTAACAAAAGTAAAACACTAAGAGGGTGTATTCAATTAAGTTTTTACTTATTGAATTTTAAAAGATTTATATCATAAGAATTTAAAAGATTTGAAAGGACCACATATAATTTTTTTTCTTTTATGATGCTAACCAACCAACTTTTAATCGGATTATGAGTAATGTCTTTCTAGTTCAATGATACATTCTTTTCTTGGCCATTCTCGTCTAGGTCACTCCTATACTGAATTAACAATGCTATAATTTCTATCATGATTAGGTGGGGATATCTCAACCATTACAACTATATTTTATTTACAAGCTATGTTGGTGGTAATATTTCATGGACTTAAGTAATCTATCAATATTTTACTAACAGTGTATATAACTTTATTGATGAAAATGCTTAATTATCTCAGATTATTTTCTGAGTTTCTATGACAGAATATCATTTCTCTGACATAGGAATAAAAGATAACACATCGACATCAATGATCTTAATAATTGATAAATATTTTTTTTCATTAAATTTGGGGTTTTTTTTTAAATACAAGTAAAAAATCAGCGAGAAAACGAGGAAAAAAATTATTGTTGTGCTAAATTCCCTTTGTACATTATCATCTATCCGAATGAAGAAGTTATGCTAGCCTCAAAGAAAATCTAGGAAATTATCTTTAAATGTGATATAGTTTTCCTCCTCGAAAATGAAATTCATTTAGAAAAATGGTTGGAGGAAGAACATTACCAGTTGCATTTAAAAGAAAGTCATATTGTTTTGTTTGAAAGAAAAAAGAAGAAAATAAACAAGTAATTTGTTCACGGAGAGCTAACATGTATGTTCATCTTCTGTTTTCTAACACTCAAAAAAATCTTATGTAAAAAGTCTCATGGGTTAGGGTATGATTTTTTTATAGAGTTTGATATTTATAATTTTCACTAAATAGTCTCACCGAATCATACATATAAAAAAATTCTTTAAAATAATTATGTTTTTTAATACCAATTTTCTATTACTTGTTTAAAGTTCTGATTGCATATCACTAGATTTGGATAAACTCTTTAAAAAATCCTAATAGTTTTAATGGAATAACACATTTTTAGATTATTTAAAATTCTTAATTGAATACCAAAAGACTTATTTAACCCAAAAAAATCTTTTAAAATCTCAATTGAATACACCCCATAAGAATGATGTGTGTATGTATATATATATATATATATATATATATATATATATATATATATATATATATATATATAACGAAAATAATAAATAAATAAATACTTATAACCCATCAATGTAAATTATGTAATATAATAATAATAATTTTAATTATTTTAATAAATTTTCGACTCCAGTTTCATTAAACTCAGAGCAATATTATTAAAATCGGGATTAGAGTTGGGTTTATTTGGGTCGGGTATGAGTCCGACTATCTTCCCTGATGGAAACTTCACTTATAAGATAAGGGAGTAAAATCTAGTAAAAAAATTATTTTGTGTTTGTAAGCGTATTTTCAAAGACAGGTAAGTACATGTTCAGTTCCTATATTTTGAATTAAATGTTATTTTAGTTTAATATACTTTGAAAAATATTTCAAGATATTTCTACTGTTAATTTTGTTATAGTTAAAAATTATTTTTCTAATATCATTCGAATATTTACTAATAAAACACATGAGATGTCTTAGGATTAGAGGTGGCCACCGGTCTGGTTCAGTTTCGAACCGGCCGGTTCCCGATTCCACAAGTATGGGATCAGAACCGGAATCAAACCGAACAGTTCCAGTTCAGTTCCTTTCCATTTCGTTTTTTTTTATTATAAAACGGTTCGACCATAAAACCGCTAGAACTGATCGGTTCCAACGGTTCCGGTTCGAACCGTGGAACCGTCCGATTCCAGCGGTTCTTTACCGAATCGAAAAATTTCGGTTTCGATTCCAGTTCGGTTTCGATTTCGAATCAGAATCGTGACCGGGTCTACTTAGGATGTATATGATAAAGCGTTAAACATGTTCGTTAACACTTATAAATTCATAATACTATTTATTTTTTGAAGCTAACTTATTTTTGATTGCTTATAAGCTAAAAGACAATAGTAAGCAGCAGTATCAGAGTTATGAATAATGATCACAAGACTCAAAAGTGAAGGAAGGGGGAAGGTGAAGAGCAAACAAATAAACAAACAACACTTCTCACTCACGTCCCATCTCTTCTTCTTCTTCTTCTTTTAGACCCACCACTCACCACCTCTTTATAACTTCATTTTGCAACAACACTTTCACAAACAAAAACTTTCTCTTTCTCTTTCTCCTTTCCAAGAAACAGACGACTTTAAGTCATTAACCAGAGAAAAAAAAAGAATTTATATAATAAATACTTGATAAATAAGATATGCACAATGTTGGATCTTAACTTGAGTGTGTTCTCGGTGGTGTCTGGTGATTCCATTAACATGGAAACTTCCGGAAGCTTCCATTCCTCCGCTGACTGCTCCCCTGCTTCCTCCTCCTCCCCCAGCTGTTACATTTTCAGCATACTCAAAGACAGTGGCATCAACCAAACTGTACCACCCAACGAGGACGACCATCGAAACGACACTGTTTTAACTCAAAGTATTCCCTTTGTTCCGTTGAGTAACAACAATGATATTGAGAGGGCTTCACTACAGATTCAGCATAGAAAGCAAATGAAGAAAACGAGACGTGGGCCTAGGTCTAAAAGTTCTCAGTACAGAGGCGTTACCTTCTACAGAAGAACAGGAAGATGGGAATCTCATATCTGGTTTTTTTTTTTTTTTTTTTTTTAAATTCATTTTTGTTTCTCTTCCAAGATTCTTAAAGTTCACTTTATTATTTTATTATTTTTATTATTTTAATGTTTTTTTTTGTGTGTGCAGGGACTGTGGGAAACAAGTCTATTTGGGTAAGTAGAATTTTTTTTTAAAATTCTTATTTTAATTTGTGCTTTTTCAAACTTAAAATGGGTGTTTTTGTTTTTGCAGGGGGATTTGATACTGCTCTTTCTGCGGCTAGGTGAACAAATGTTTCTTGTTTTTTCATTATTAGAGACATTTCATGGGAATTTTGTGTTTAATTTGGTCTATGATTCAGGGCTTATGATCGAGCTGCTATTAAATTTCGGGGAGTTGATGCTGACATTAACTTTCATATTGATGATTATCAAGAGGATATAAAACTTGTAGGGTTTGAGTCCATGATTTGCAATTGATTATTCAACTAAAGTAGGAGATTTAGATTTGATTACATTTTCATTTCCTTTCTTTTGGTGATTGTTTTTTGCAGATGAATAATTTTACAAAGGATGAATTTGTGTATACTCTCCGCCACCAGAACACTGCGGCTGGTAGCAGAGGAACTTCAAAGTACAAGGGAGTCACGCTGCACAAATGTGGGCGGTGGGAGGCTCGTATGGGGCAGTATCTCGGAAGGAAGTGAGAAATTCCCTTTTGAACAATTTTACACTTGATGTCATTTACTTATTTCGAAGTTGCGAAAAGGGTTAACTTGAGTAATTGAGTTGGTTTAGATAGGTTTAGTTTGATTTGTTTGCAGGTATGTTTACTTAGGGCTATACAATAGCGAGGAGGAAGCCGCGAGGTGCAATTGATTACTATTAACATCTCCCTTGATACTCGATGTGTCTAATTTTGCCTTCGTTTAATGGTGTATATGTTACTTTTCTGGAAATCAGGGCTTATGACAGGGCAGTTCTGAAATGCATTGGCAAAGAAGCAGTCACAAATTTTGATAAGGACATGATCTTTGGGACCAATCCTGCTGCTGGTAGTATTTGTTGTTAGTAATTTTCGCATATTCGTGTATTAGTAATACTAAATTGTCAGTTCTTACTTTCTTGTACAGAGGTCAATAATGATCTTGATTTGAGATTGGGGATTGCTCCTCCGAAATCATCTGATGCTCAAAAGGAGAACAACTGGAGCAAATTTATGTTCCAAAACAGCTGGAATAACATGGCTATCGATATGGGAGCAAGGCAAATGGTGAAATCAAATATCAAAAACGTATTTCCTCGTGCATTTTGATTTTGCGATTTGCTAATTTGTATTGCCTTTGTTGCTCTCAGCAAATGGAGAATTCAGTTGCTGCAACAGCAAAGGTTCAGCCACCGCATGGCCCTGCTGTGCCTATTCTGTCACCTCCTTTCTGGAGGGGTGCATATTCTAATCCCTTACAAATCTATAAGGTAAATGCAATTCAATGACTAATTCGATATGATTGATTTACTTATGCTAGTTTTTGCGACAAGCGGCTTGATCAAAATCTTTGGTGAGCACACAGGAAAGAGCATTAGAGAATGGGAATATCAGTTCCTTACCTAGGACATGGCAATTTGAAGCCCCTTGCGTTGGCTCAGCTGCAGTGCCGCGATTCTCTACTGCAGCATCATCAGGATTCCCTTCAATGATTACTGCACCTTCTGCTTTCGAAAATCACCTTCACTATACGAACACAATGGTCTTCAACCCCAACATGCCTCATTTCTGCTGCAAAAGCTAAATGGTAAAAAATGGTGACAATCAAGAATCTTTCCTTTACGTTGAAGGTGTAAACAGACAAGCAAATGAAAACCGAGACTACTTGTTATGATCATATTTTCAAGCGCGATTTCATATCCGAATAGAGATTAAACAGCATCATTTTTCTTGTGATGATGTTTTAGCCTTTGGAAGAGAATAGAGATTAGAGAGTAGCAAGCTTTTTCATCTTTTTTTTTTTGCCTTTGTAGGAAGATCAGATAGTATCAGTACTTGGCAAAACACTGTAATGATCATAGAAATCTGATATAGAACTTGTGTAATATGCTTATGAATCAGCTAATCAATAGAAGTTCTAGTATGTTAATTTATTGTCGTCGTTGTGGTTTTGTGGTATAAGATTTTAAGTCATGTGTTCGAATCCAGATCTTGGATTCGAATTCAGGTCCTAAGTTCGAATTAAAATAAAAATAATAAATTAGTAGTTTGGCACTATTATTTCCTTAATAGTCTCATAACTCATGTATATTGTAAAAGTTGATTTTCTTCACAACATCACATGGCTAATTTAGAAAGTTCTTATAGAATTTTTATCATTAATATTAATCATTATAATAATGAAAAGTAAAATAACCATACTTTGTACCAATGGTTTGAATATTAAGAAATCTTTACTAACAGATGTAAAACGTTTTATCGTCCGCATAACAATGTTCATTTATTATTATACAAACGATAAAATATCTGCATGATCAGGACCTGGACCAGGACCAGTATGTGTGTCTATATATATATATATATATATATATATTTATTTATTTCTAAAGCTTCCAATTTTATAACCAATAATGTAAAAGTTTCATGTATCAATTGACAGAACTTATTGCATGGAAAAATGGGTATTTTATTGAATTTTCTCCCATCATAATTGAAAGAGAAGTGATAGATGAACAAATTAAAGATTAAAATTAGATAATTTTTTTTTTTATCTTTTTATGTATTTATAAATTATAATTTAATGATTTTTTTTTAAATATTATTTTTAAATATATATAAAAAAAAAATCAAAATTTAGTTTCCTTTACACTCATTTTACTTGCCTATTATTTTTTTAAAAAAATTGAGTAGATTGATTGGGACAAAAGATGGCAAAAAATAAAGTAAAAGGAATATTTTTAATTTAAATTCGTGAAATATCAATATCACCCACATGGGGTAAAAGTGAAAAACATTTCTCTTTATTTTATTGTCTTTGTAACCTATGAAAAGCATTAAACCAAAAAAAAAAAAAACAAAACAAAAGATATTGTCAGAGTCTCCATTTGTCATTGCCCTATACACAGTCCTAGTTCTGTAGCCTCGTAGGCCACGTGTAAGGCCTCCCTTTAGTGCCAGGGAGCCGTGACCTTCTCTCTTATTTTTAAATTAAATTAAACTAAAAAATAATATGAACTAATACAATTAGGATATATTTAGTATTGAGTATTATTAGGTAGTGTAATTCGACTTATAAGTTTTAGAATAAATATTAGAGTATAAGTTGACGTTAAAAAATAATCTTATGTTATAAAATTATGATTTTGTAAATATTAACACTAACGTTAATTTATCTGTTAACGCTTCACCAAAAAGATAATTAGTTGTTAAATGTTCAAAGCAAAAAATTATTTGAAGTTCGAATAAAATAATGGGTTGTGATGTCTTCACATCCAATGTCAAATTTTTCTAAGAGCTTGTGCCCTTTTTTTTTCCCAAATAGTTGGAATTGATAAGGATTTATTAATTTCGATCTCAACTTGATTAGGGATTCAAAAAGAAAACAGTATCTAATCTCGCACCGTCTTTAATCTCATATCAATTTTTGAATGTAAATGAAAAATCATTTCAAATTTCGAATTGAACCGATCAAGATTTGAGATTTTTTTATCATTCTTAATTTCAAAAATTGTGAATTATGTTAGGTCTTGATATCAAACATAAAATTTATCGAATTTTTATGACATAAATGAAAAGTAAATATTTAAATATAATCTCTGTTAAAATTCATAGGCCTAACTCAACCCAAAAGCCAGCTTGATAGTTGAGGTTGCCCAATGTTTATATTTTGAGTTTAATTGTTTATCTCAGCTGATGTGGGATATTTTCCTCAACACTCTCCCTCACGTGCAAACCTGTCTTTTGTCTGGTTCATGTCACGTGTACAGGTAGTGTGGGCCCACCCGTGCATGAGTGTGGCTCTGATACCATGTTGAAATTCATGAGCCTAACTCAAACCCAAAATCCAGCTTGAGAATTGAGGGTTGCCCAATATTTATATTTTGAGTTTAATTGTTTATCTCAGCCGATGTGAGATATTTTCCTCAACAATCTCCAACGGATATGACTTAATGACATAATACTTAAAATTTAATTATTCAAACCCTAAAGTTCGAATTCAATTGGTGCAGTTCTTATAAGAACCTGCGACAATCAAACAGTAGAGCTCTCATAAATGAAAGATTGTAAAAAGCTGTTAGTACTTTCATTCATTTCATGTAATGAACAGTACATGAGTGCTTTGATTGTTCCAGGATTTTCACAGAGGCCTTGTAGGGATCTTCTTTTTACCTCCTCAGTCACTCTTTCCAAATTTCTATTTCTAGGTGTTGGGTTTTTTGAGGCAACTGTAACACCAACACCTGATGAATTTATTTATTTATTTATTTATTTATACTGTTTCTAGGGATTTTGATAAGGGGAAATGATATATGTACCAACTTTTATCCCGAAAATTATCCATATTCTCTCACTGTAGCTACAGTGAGCTACAGTAACTCACTGTAGCTACAGTGAGAGAGTATGGATAAAATTAGGGATAAAAATTGGTACATATATCATTTTCCTTTTGATAAGCCCTTTGTTTGTGAAGGAGGCACATTATTTAGTTTCCCTGTTGGGTTTTGATCTAAGCTCTTATAAGAGTGCAATTAATGCTCTCTTCCACTCTTGAGTAATAATAAACTTACAAAAATACTAAATTTATCAATATTTCTTATTATAATGAGAGAGTTTGGATAAAATTCGGGAAAAATATTGGTAAGTATATCATTGCCCATAAACTTATGCTTATTGTCTCTTATTTTTAGGATGAATTTCATGTTAGCAACTCATTTTTATGGTTTTTGGTAAAAAAAAAATACACTAAATATTTGAGGGGGGAAATGAGATATATGTAATAGTGTCAAATTTTCTATAAATTGGTGAAAGATTGGGGAACATAATCTCAAATATTCGAACATCTAACTCTATCATATGGCTGACGGGATCTTATCTCGATACATAACAATATTCATGTACATTAGTGCGTACTCAATGAAAATCTTTATCCAGGTCGTATAAGGTTTTTGATACGCATGATATCTAAATATAAAAGATTACACACAAGTTTATTATGATATCTCGAGTCTAAAGACTATATATATTACTCAACTTGTGAGTACCTTCCATTG
The DNA here is from genome assembly GCA_019454045.1 of Zanthoxylum bungeanum. NCBI lineage: Eukaryota > Viridiplantae > Streptophyta > Magnoliopsida > Sapindales > Rutaceae > Zanthoxylum > Zanthoxylum bungeanum. The sequence continues at coordinate 518,588 of SKCR01027528.1, forward strand.
AAGGTTATGTGAATTATTTGTTAGGAGCCTTCCATGAGTCATTCAATACACATTTTTTATTGAACACCCACATGTCTATATAAGCTTCCTAAATCCGAAGTCAAAAACTCATTGTGACGAATTATTATAATCTAATATTGATAAATGACATGTGTTAGTTTATCCAATTTACTAACTGATCCATGTATGTAAATCTTATGACTAATAATGGTTTTTCAATTGTATATTATATAATGATATTTCTTAATGTCAATTACAATACCTTATAACTATATCACTATGATAACTATTCTTAGGGCTTTATCATTTGTATACATATATTTAAACATATATTTAAATATACCAAAGTGATAAGTAAAGGACAACAACAATATCATATAAATCAATAATGAAAATGGATTTTTTTGGGGGCAAATTTCTATTAATAATCAATATTATAAATGTTGATGGCTTTTTTTTTGTTCTAATGGTAATATGAGAAATTAACTTATCGAATAAACCTTCATTAACAATGAATTTGATTGGTTAGTAGGGAACCAAAATAAATTTAATAGGCGAATAGTGACTTCAACCTACGTTCACGAGAGAAATTGGGTATATTTATTACTGCTCGCGGTCAAGACGGACTAGAGCTATAACGGGGAAATGAACCCTAAGTGATAATACACCTTGGGTCTTACACTAGTCCAGTACAATTCACTCACTTTGTCAAGTAATCGACTAACTTTCTTTATATATCACTGGTTTTTAAGCTCTTAGTTTTTTTACAAGTTGTGAGATGCGAAATTTGCTAACTATTGACTCTGAATCTTCAACCTCTTTAGATAGGCTTCTAAATTCACTATTTCACTGTCAATGACGTCAACCCATGTAACCTTGCTATCATTCTCATCGCAACTCTCCTCAACAACCCTTAAATGCGCCAATCAGATTCACCCATTTCACTGCCACTGCACCGGCTTATGGCGGCCTATGGAAACTCTGCTATGCCACCTCCCTGCCACTACACCAGCCTATGACGGCTAGCAGAGGCTACTTCCAATGATAACCGTTGTTTTTCCCACATTCATCATTAGTCTTCTAGAAGCTTATCGTCTCAATTAGGGCATGTGTCACATGAGTCCAACATATATCGGCCGGTGATCCAATCTTCGTTCCTCAGGTTGGCATACCGAGGTAAATGATACTATAAATGCTTTCCTTCAACTCTCTCAACCAGGTCAGGTTTCACTGACAAATACTCATCGGGTTGGGTTTCAACAAATCTCCCCAAATTAACATCCTTCATGTGGTCGAGTCAGTATCCAGCTTGCTTCATTATCAATAAGTTATGTCTTTCGAAAAACCCTTTATAAATCTTGTGGTCGAGTTTCTCTGTCAAATTTATTCCGCCTCTCCAGACCATTGGGTCTTTATCATCATTTTTCTGCTAAGTACAATAAATATTATATCCATACTCGATATTTGAACCTTTCATGGGATGAAAAACCACCTGTTTTAAATGAAATAAGCTAAAAAGCAGCACTGAGCTTCACAGTCATTGATACTAAGTAGGGGTGAACATAATTTCGGTTCAAATCGCAACCCAACCCGAACCGCACCGACCCGAACCGAACCGCGCGGTTTGAAAAAATATTGAAAATGATTTCGGGTCAATCTAAACCAAACCGTAAATTTTGGATCGGTGCGCGGTTTTGACCCAAAACGCGACCCGAACCACACAAACCGCAAATTGTGATGTGAACCGCGACCCGAACCGCCTAAACTGCCGACCTGCGTTCAAATTAGACATTATTTTATATTTTTCTTCTTATTTAACCATGAAATTTAATGATCATATGACAATATGCAATGTATAAATGAAAATTATGTATTTTTTCTCTTCAATTATTATGTGAAAACACACAAAATTTTCTTTAAAATTTTTTTAATCCAAACCGCCGACCCGAACCGCCCAAACAACCGAACCAAACCGTCACGGTTTTCCTTATCAAATTTGCGGTTTCGGTTTCTAATTTCTCAAACCGCCAACCCGCTCGGTTTGAAGTGTAAAACGAAAAAATCGACCCGAACCGCACCCCACCGACCCGAATCGAACCGCGTGGTTTGAAAAAATATTGAAAATGATTTCGGGTCAATCTAAACCAAACCGTAAATTTTTATCGGTGCGCGATTTTGACCCAAAACGCGACCCGAACCGCACATTGTGATGTGAACCGCGACCCCAACCGCCTAAACAGCCGACTTGCGTTCAAATTAGACATTATTTTATATTTTTCTTCTTCTTTAACCTTGAAATTTAAGATATTTAATGATCATATGACAATATGCAATGTATAAATGAAAATTATATTTTTTTTTCTCTTCAATTATTATGTGAAAACACAAAAAAATTTCTTTAAAAATTTTTTAATACAAACTGCCGACCCGAACCGTCCAAACCACCGAACCGACGTGGTTTTTCCTTATCAAATTTGCGGTTTTGGTTTCTAATTTCTCAAACCGCCAACCCACTCGGTTTAAAGTGTAAAACGAAAAAACCGACTCGAACCGCACCCCAAACACCCCTAATACTAAGGAAGAAGAAGGGATGGCAGATGTTAATTAAGCTGCATTTATTTTTAACTTTCTGTACGCTCTTCCAGTATTGTTTCCAATTTTTCAATTCAGTTAATTTATTGTTCTGTAACAAAAAGTATTAATAAAAATTTGCATATGTCGTCTAGAGGTGTTGTTTATCTATGGGTGAAAATGGGTCGGGTCGGGTCGAGCCCATACTTTGATAAGTACGGTTAAAAAAAAAGTCTGGGTCCGGGAAGAGTCCGGCTCGGGTATCTTCCGGGCCAGGCTCGGACCCGGACTTTATCCGGTCCGTTTTTTTTTAAAAAAAATTAAAAACATTCAAATACAAAATACGTTCACACTATATAAATTAACAATTCACAAATAGATCAAAAGTTTCATCCATAAATTAACAATTTAAATGTTATAAACAAATAAAAATGCTACAAATATATTAAAATATATATATATATATAACCGGGCCGGACCGAGTCCTGACTTTTCTGTCACCCTTATGTTTATCATCTGAGTTTGTAATAGACGGATTAAGATTTATATATTCTAATGAAAAATAATCATAAATTTTATATCGATTTTTGAAGTGAATCGATTTTTTTAATCTCATATCTTAAATCATATACTTTAATCTTAATGGAGGGTTTAACGGGATTTGGTACCAAAAATTCTCTCCAATCCCAATTTTTAAATAAAATGCTAACCCTATCCCAACCCTACCACAGGGACTCCACTTTATTAATTTTTAATTTCATTTTTACAGAAAATTCATTAATTAATACTCTCAATTATGGACTGTTTGTACTTCCATTCCATTTCATTTCATGTAAACAGTACATGGATGCTTAGGCCTTATAGATAGGGAATCTTCTTTTTTAACTGCTCAGTCAGTCTTTCCCAGTTTCTATTTCTAGGTGTTTGGTTTTTTTGAGGCAACACTACCAGTACGACTAAAACCTGATGAAGTTTTATCTTTTTTCTACTGTTTCTAGGGTTTTTGAAGAGCCCTTTGTTACTGAAGCTGTTTCCATGGTGGTTTTTGAACTACACTCTTATAATAAGAGTGCATTCAATGCTGTCTCTTGACTCTTGAGTAATACTAAACTTATGCCTATTGTCTGTGTCGTTTAGGAATTAGGATCCATAGTACATGCGGTGTGGTAGTGTAGGGTTCGGGATCTGACTTTCAGGTATTGGATTCGAATTTAAGGATTGTGTTTTTTGTAAGAGTTTGGGATAACGGTGTGTTTTACCTGCTCCACTTAAATCCCGAATGAATGATTTAACGGTAGGATTTCCAACTATTTCAAAAAAAAAAAAAAAAAAATTATAGGATTAATCTCATGTACTGTGGCTGCTACTCATTTTTCATTTTCTTTTGGTCAAAATGACATGTCAAGATTTGTTGTCCCTAAGAGAAATGGAAATTCTTGATTAATTTGACAAGTAATTATTGCTTTTATTTATTATCATATTGGTTAATAACTTGATATTTTTGGCTTCTTTTGGTATCATTGTATGTGAGCTTTGTTGAGAAACTTAAGCTGTTAAAAGTGTTTGATAAACACCTGGAAGCTAAGAGCTTGAATTTAGAGATAGTATTTTTTTATAAGAGTTTGAGATTATTAAAAATTTGATCAAATTTATTTAAATTCGGATTTGATGATTAGGTTTTCAATAATTACACAACAACAAAAAAGAATGTCAATTAACCCATAAAAAATTATTGTTTAGTTCTGATTTAGATAATTTATTAAAAAAAAAATCGTATCTTTAAATTTATTTTCTTTTTAATTTAAGGTTTTAAATATTTTCTCTTTATTCCTTTTTTAACTAATATGATGTGTGACTTAAAATTTTCCCCCCTTTTACCGTTACCTCCTTATCTTAAAAAAAAAAACAAAAACAGTATAATAAATTACTGTTTATGTGAATAATTTTTTTAAGGATAAGGGGTGGGCAAATCAAATATGTTTTTAATCACTTATCTCTCATAATATTTGAACTATAGCATTGCATTTTGAACGTATTTTTTTTACGTTAAATACACACTAAATATTAATTTTACTTTGGTATTTTTGGTATGTGAATGATTGTAGTCACATTGTGACTATAACTAAAAAAATACACTTTCAGCCACACACCTAATTGATAGTCATTATGTGACTCACGGTAGGAAAAAAAAAAAAAACACAATCACAATGTTAAATTGTTAATGAGATCACAAATATGACTTGAGATATACTATAACTAAATTATCAGTCATCCAACTAATAGTAACAATGTGACCGTGGTTAAAAACGCACACTTCTAATTGACAGTCATTTTGTGATTATAGGTATAAAAAAAAGCGTTATCACAATGTGATTGAAATCAAAAATATGACTAAGACACACTAATGACTAAATATCAGTCACCCAGTTGACAGTGATATTATGAGTGTTTAAAAATGACTAGTTTGAAAATATTATTCTTTTATAAATGTGAGGGTAATCTTAATTTTTTGTGTAAACTAAGAAGAAAATTTCAATTTCAGCAATTACTAAACTATGATGCCCTCGAAGGGTGTGGTTTAGTTGTCATTCCGAGTTCGAGTTCATGAAGTATATTTCTTGTAAAAGCATGAGATATCCTATAATTTTACATATTCCGCTTAAGTTCAAATCGGGTGATTTGAAAGAGCAACCTTGTATATTTATTTTTGTATCCATGGATTTTACTATTTAGATTTTTCAAAATTTTCTATTCATTGTGCTTTAGTTAAAAAATTCGGACCGTCCAAATATCCTAAATTAGAGTTCATTTCATAATTGAATATCAGGATCCGAATTTTTCTACATCCCTATGATTGTGTATTGGTAGTGGTGGTGAATTTGGATCTCATTCTGATTTTTTTTTTAATTATACTCAATTTTTTTATAATCTTATAATATGTGTGCATATATAATAATAAATGATTTAGAGCTTGTGTCAATGGAAAATTTTACTTATTTTATTTAAATGCGAAACAAATGATTTAACGATAAAATTTTTCGACGTTTCCAATAAAAAAAAATATATAAATTTGTATCTAAGTGGTGGTGATGAGTACAGTAATAGTTCTCACTGGCGTGACTTGGTGGTGTATGATTCAGGATCTCACATTGATGTCCTGGATTCGAATTCAAAGAGTATGTTTCTTGTAAGAGTTTATGACAGCCAGAAATTTTACCAATAAGTTCATAATGAGTGATTTGACGGTAGGGGTGGGCATCGGATCCGATTAGCAAATCCGATCGAATCGAGTTGGTCCGGTTCGACGGATTTCGGATCGGATTTTATCCGATCCGATCAAATTTTTTCTTTTTTTATTTAATATGCAAAACGACGTCGTTACATATTAAATAAAAAAAATTTTGAATTATTTCGGATCGGATAATCCGATCCGATCCGCTCGATTTTTTTTGACTCAAACCCACCGAATTTGGATCGGATCGGACCAATCCGATCCGAAATAGGATGATTTCGGATCGAATTGGTCTGATTTGATCCGATTCGAATTTGGATCGAACCGATCCGATCGGATCGAGTTCGATAAGATGATCCGAACGAATCAAACAGCGATGGGCATTTCGGATCAGATCGAATTCGGATTCGGTCCGATCCAATCTGAATCCAATAATACCCACCCCTGTGGAATTTCTAAAAAAAAAATTTTAAAAAAATGGCCTGAATGGTGTTTATGTCTTTTCTGCTTTATCTTTTTTTTATCTTCCTTTCTCCCTAACCATAATGATCCTAGGAAAAAAATTGGGTTTGAAAAAAAAAATCTAAGGAAACAACAAGAACTGTAGAAGAAATGTCATTTATGAGTTCATAGCTGTAAATTTGATGGGGCATCCATCATATCTTGTGTCCCATTTGTTGCTGGCCATGACAAGATAACACATTTATGCTAAGTCTCTTTCATTTCATTATTCATCTGCGCATGCAATCAATGTTTGAAAAAAATGATTGACTTTGTACACAAATTGATTAAATAATGACCAAATATATCTTCAATTTTTAATATTTTGTGTTAAAATTATTTTTAAAATTTATTTATTTTTATATAAAGAGTAATGATATACTTTTTTTTTTTTTTTCTTTTGGAAACGATGGAAACCCGCCACCAAACCACTCATTTTGGGCTGCGGTGCAGGTAAAACCACCGGCTGTCCCAGGCTCTTACAAGAAGTGCACCCCCTGGATTCGAACCCAGAACCTCAATGTGAGATCCTGGACCCTACACCACCAAGCTACACCCCTTGGGGACGAATGATATATTTACTCACACTTTTCCCGAATTTTATCTCAACTCTCTCACTGTAGCTACAGTGAGAGAGTTTGGATGAAATTAAGTAAAATTGTGAGTAAGTTTATCATTTTTGTTATATAAATATCAGTACTCTCAATATTTAAGTTGGCTAATCCTAAGAGCGCTTGTATTCATCGATATCTAAAGTTATTTTTATATTTTAAAATAGTTAGTTAGTTATAATTAAAAAAATCATAATTATTTTTTGGAATCGTTGGAAATCTCGCCACCAAACCATCTCTTTTGGGCTTAGATGAAGTAGGTAAAACTCTTGATTGTCTCAGACTCTTACAAAAAAACACATTCTCTAAATTAGAATCCATAATCTCAAAATTATATCATGAACCTACGCCACCAAACCACGATTCTTACGACTCTCCATTATCATAGCATGAGCTGACACATGACATTATCCCCATTTAACACCAACAGAAATGGTGCAATAAACAAATAAAGCTTCTTCTTCTCTGATAAGATCATTTCATGCCTGCCATTATCATATACAAAGATCATTAACAAGATGTTTTTTTTTTTTTTTTTTTTTTTAATTTCCATAAAATCAAATTCAATGGTTTTGTGTGATCATTTGTCAAATCAGTGAAATGGGGTTCTAATCAATCTTCTTTTTCATTAGATGTTAAAGCAGAATAAGCAGTAAAATGTCTGTAGAGCTAGCTAGTTACATGAATTGCCACTTAGCTATCAAATCTGAGTGAAGTAATAACTACGGGTGTTAATTTGGATCATGATTCGTTTATTTGTTCGATTCTATTCGCTTTAAAGCGAATACAGGTTTGAAAAAGTGAATTCGTTTAATAAATTGGTCAATTCGATTCGATTCATTTATTAAATGAATCGAATACGGATTTAAGCTCATTGATTCATTTATTCTTATAGAATTCGTTTATTATTTTTATTTACTAGTTCTTGTTAATTTTCAATTAAGATTTAAGAAATTATAGATAATTATCATAGAAAAAGTAATATTTTCGATATTTGGTAAGGTATTTTTAGTAAATATATTAGTTTCATATTTCATATGTATATATTTATGAAGGATTAATGTGAATCAAGTTTGGTAAATTATTTAATTAATAATATCATTGACTAAACGAATAAACGAATATTCGTATTCGATTAGTTTAATAAACGAATCGAATACGAATCATGATATTATGATTCGTTTAATAAACGAATCATAATACGAATCCATCACATTTTAATTCGATTCATTTCGATTCGTTTAGGACTCGATACAAATTCGATTCGTTGATTCGTTTTACCACCCCTAATAATAACCTCCTTCAGGGCCCTACATAATTTCTTCACCAACCAAACCACACTACAAATATTATGGTGTGTCCTGTTTTAGCTGCACCAGAAATTTAAAAATGCCCACAAATTTTGAAGCATCAAGACCAAGTGCTAATTGCAAATGACTACATATTTTTGTTCCTTGGTTTATATTGTCAAATATGGTCTGAGTCTGGCATTTCATCGGATTTTTTTTTTGAAAATATTGGAAATCTCACCGTCAAATCACATAATCCAAACTTAAACTGAGTATGTAGAATTTCTGATAGTCTTAGACTCTTACAAAAAATTAGACTCGAACCTAAAATATGACAATCAAATTTTAAATTATTTATCGCCAAAACACACCATTAGAAGCTTAATTTTATTTTTCCTTTAGGATTAGATAAATGAAGCTTATTCTATATCAAATCATAGACAACTCTTTCATGTAAGCGGATATCAAATTTCAAATACCACCCATAATGAGAAAAGCATTATTTTAGATATCTGAAACTATTTGATTGGAAAATTATTCGATATTCGAAATTTAACGGATAGTGATTGAATTGTAGTTTTTAATATTTATGATATATGATACCTAATATCCGATCAAAAAAATGAAAATATATTAATAAAATAATATTAACAAAGTAATAAAAAATTTAATTTGTAATTACATATTTCCTACGAATATGCATTACACTCGTCTCAATTAAGGATGTTATGTATCAAAAAGTAGTCCAAATCTTTAGCGGTCTTCTTATCGTTCAGAAATTATTATAAGACAAAAAATATATATAATTACATTATTATTTTTTTTTTTGGAAACGATGGAAACCCCGCCATCAAACCACCAATTCTGGGCCGCGGCGCAGGTAAAACCACCGGCTGTCCCAGGCTCTTACAAGAAGTGCACCCCACTGGATTCGAACCCAGAACCTCAAGGTGAGATCCTGAACCCTACACCACCAGGCCACACCCCTTGGGGACATATATAATTACATTACATGAAAAGAAAAAAATATATTTTTTATCTTAGAGGTCGACTCAGTGGTAACTACTTTACTTGGGTGGTTTATTTCCTCTCAATTTCAAAATTTGAATATCACTATATGTATTTTTTTATGATCATGTCTTCTTATGTAAAAAAACAATGACTTATCTCGATATGTGATGAGAATTTTCCGAGAGCATGAAACACATATCTCGGATATTGATCGAGGTGTTTGTAAGTTGACCCTGATATCTCTCTTAAGTTCAAGATTCGAATCTCAAATGATGTATTTCCTCGAGATCCTATCACTTGATGTGAAAAAGCCAATAACTTATTCTAATATGTGTTGAGAATATTCAAAGGGCACGGAATATAGATCTCAGAAATTAATCGAGGTATTGTAAGCTGATCCTGACACCTTGTTCATTTGACGGAAGTAAAGGAGCCATGTGCAAAGAGAGAAAGAAACAAAAGAAAGCCACGCTAAGCCGTACTGAGAGTCATCCTGAGCAAGAAGAAAAGGAGAGGTGGCATGCTAATTTCCTTATCCTATTCCTAGTGGCAGCCTGCCTACCTATGAACCCTAAAACCGTACACCTACAACAAGATACAGAGTATGATGAAAGCATCTGTGGTTTCTTCGGCCCTGTAGCTGTATCTGTAGCTGTAGCCTGTAGCTGTAGCTGTACTGTCCAATCCAATTTCGAGATGAGTCACTTTCTTTACCCCTCTCTCTTCATTTCAACCTCAGCCTCAGCCTCACATTATTGCTTTGCTTTGGCCTTTCTTTTGCCTTCCATTTTTTTTCAATTTAAAGATTTGTCATTGTTTGGTCTCTTCTTTCTCCTTTACCATGGTTCTTTGTTCTATCTATGAACTTCATTTTTATAATTAATTTTGTTTCATTTGTTCAATATACATATAATTTAGGATTTGAATGAGAGGAATGTACACAAACTTGATCTTTCCTTAAATTTTTAACCAAAAAAAAAAAAAAAATTTGATTTATAATACGAAATCCGGTTCCAAAATTCAATTTCGGTTCCCACCACACTAAAACCGGAATAGGAACAAGAAAATCTATTCCTAATATTTTGAAACCGGAACCAAACCTAAATGAATCGGAAAATCGATTTGGTCTCCGGGTAGAACCGAAATCGTGTAATTATAAATAGATAAACGTGTTAATATGATATTACGTAAATATAACACGATTAATAAATAGATTTAACACAATAAAATAATTAATCGTGTCTATTTATATTAACCCAAGTACAAAAAAAATAATAACCAATATAATGTGTAATTGTATCGTGAACCACCTCTAGAGAGATGGGACCAATTGGAAAAAAAATCATACCCACAGATCTAAGAATAAGCAGGTGTTCAAACCAACCCCGCAGAAAAGAAATACGATTAGAGATTCTAATGTTAACATAACACGATTGATCGAATCCATGATCTCACCTTGAGGTTCTGAGTTTGAATTCAGGGGGTGCACTTCTTGTAAGAGCCTGGGACAGCCAGTGGTTTTATCTGCGCCGCGGCCCAGAATGGGTGGTTTGGTGGCGGGTTTCCATCGTTTCCAAAAAAAAAAAAAAAAATAACACGATTGATCTTTAAAATGAGGGAAAAAAAACATTGACTTATACAATCAAGTGTAAATTCTCTGCTCCCAAGTTCTAATTGGGCTTGGAGATAATTTAGGAACAAATTTTCAAATGAACAATCAAAATCACACAGTATTTGCATGCAGGTATATCCTCTCCCACTGAGCAGATGATCCCAAATTTAATTCAGAAGAGTTCGTAGCTCAGTTATAAAAGGTGCATGCAACACTTGATGGGGGGACTATTACTGAGTTTATGTGACCAAAAATAATGCAATGCGTATAAGGTGAATCCACCAGAAACAAATCGGTACGAGAAATTTAATCTTTCATCCTCCCTCATTCGTTATCAAATTTACTCCGCCACAGAAGGGTAACAGCCCGGATACAGATTTCTCTATTCGTATGCAGCAGCTGGGGACCTGCTGACAAAAACAAAATGTAAACACCAGCAACTGGGTTAAAGGAGCAGATGCAAGTCATCTGCTTTTCCAACTTCTTTTGAAGCTTAATAACACGCACGCTTTTGCGCCTGCAAGAATGTTGTGTCGATAAAATGCACATACTGAATTAAAACTTGCATGCATGCATCAAAAGTGCATAATTTGTCCTTTGAGATTGCCACTCTCAGGCACACATGATGCTGCCGTTTCAGTCAATAGCCTGCACCCACAAAACTTGATTCATCAGTTTCAGTTCAGATTAAACACAACTTTGTTTCGCACCGGAAATCATATTTCTTACCAGGTGTCACTGTGATACGAATGTCTGAAAACAGGCAACCATGACTTGTTTCAGCTCACTCAAGATGGGAGCAGCCGACCATGCATCCACTCGGACATGTTGCCCACACAAGTATAAAGGTTGATAATACAGTTACATCAAAATTACATTGCAAATCTTCTGTTGTATGGATTACTTGATCTGGACATTTGACACTCAAAATCCTCATAAGTTGGAAAAATTTGTTAAACCCAGGCCCCTCATTTGTCATTAAATCCGACACACCCAGATCATTAATGCTCTTAACCCCATTCAAACCGCCCAAATGGCCAGTTGTCATGTGCACATTTTTGCAATGTTGGGCTGGTGATTGCATACATGAAGATAAATTACTGGGCTGGGGTTAATCAAGTATAGACGAATAACCATAAGGTAAGTGTCATTTGGGGGAGAAAATCTATTCATCAAGTGGTCTTGGAACCTTAGATTCTGATATCCAGAGCTTGACTGTCGCATCAGCAGCTGAAGTATTGCTTCGTGATCAAAAAGATTGAGCTGTGGAGATGAGGCCTGCCTGATATCAGAGCCAAGATTATTCAGCTCTGCTGCCTGTAACCTTTACCAACCTCTAATATTGCAGGATCAACGAATAGGAAGTCACATATGAGCCAATGTTTCCATTAGCTGGAGCAGATGTCTGTAGCAAATAACCTTACTAAAGAGTGAAAGAAGATCAGAATTCATTAGAATAAGAATACTAGAAGTAACATACCAAATGTTTCATTTCCCAACAAAAGGTAGGGAAAGTAACCAGAACTATCAAAAGGCTTGTGCATTGTTCCATGAGTAGAAAAACCTGGCGGGGGTGCCCTTTTTGGCACTGCAAATCCTGGAGGGGGCTGAAGTTGGAGTTTTTGAAACGGTTGCAAGGCAATGAAGCAAAGAAATTCAGGAAAGAGTTACAAACAACTAAACTATTAAGGAGCCGCCATGCCAAATTTGACATATGGAACACAAAACCATACATGCCATGAACCAACAAATTGTCAGTGTACCATATAAGGCTATAAAATGGTTACTTTGAGGCTTCATGACAACAAGAGAATGCGTTCTAAGAGAAAACAAATGTACACGAGCTGCACAACAGAAAACTATAAGCTATTTGGCAGTGAAGGCTGTTTGGCATTTCTGAAATAATTATCATCAATAAAGACTAACACATCTCATAAAGTCTAACAGGAAATTGATATTTCATTAAGTCTCAATATTTCAGTTTCTATCTAAAGAATCTGAAAACACACTAATGACAAAAAAATGATGCTCCGACCAGAAGTAAACTAGTGACCTTCCGAGGAGGGATCCGGTTAGGTACAATGCAATAACGAAACCTAAACAGGAAACATCCTATGGATGGGAAGCAATGACTCTTTTCTGATCAACCGCAAGACATAGAATAAGTGTAATCAAAAGAGAGCAACAATAACCATACTGAAAACATATTCCAGTATCTTCTGAATCTAACAGACAAGAGAGCTAATATCCATCTCCATGCCAGTAAGAAGCTATGACCATTGGCACTTAAACAAGCAATCCCAAACATGAACATCTCCCCTACCAACTCAAAAGTGCATCTAGCAATTAAATTCCGTTCTTATTTTACCAGAGGGTTTGAACGAAAGATTAGGCTCAAACCTCGTAACCACAGTTGCATGGCTTCAATTGCTGATCAGTCAAATCCATCTCCTCAGTGCACAGTGTGAATCTCTTTTCTCCCTTTTCACTCATGGTCTCCCTAAAAGTTCAGCCATATCAGCAAGGCTATATATATTAATGATAATCATTCTTTTAACTTGTAACTTTGTTTTTCAATTTCACATACATGAATTTAGTGTTGCCATCACACTAAAAGTATGCTAAATGTATTACTAGTAAACCAGAAAAATCTTATCCTATACTCGCTCTCATCTTTTGAGTAAAGTACCAAAAATTTCAATGATACATTCACTAACAGTAATATGCATATGCATGAACAAAAATCCTGTAAAATGGGCTAACAAAAACAATATCATGTATGTCCGGTAGTCAGTGTTTGAAAACGCGGCACCTAGCGCCGCCTAGGCCTACATTTTTGCTCGGCGACCTAGGGCCGCCACGCCTAGTCCAAAATCGTTGAGGCTAGGCAATGAGTCAGAAAGGCCGGTGTTTTTATTTGTCCATTTTGTGGCATTTCCAGCGCGAAAATCCACCGCCAAAAATTGAATTCCTAACCCTAAAGGAGCTGATTTTTAAGCTCCTAACCCAAACTTTACAAAATCAGCTCTCTATCTCATAAATTTCAACAAGCCCTAATTTTCCAGACATAAATCCTAATTTCCGAAAAACCCCTAATTGCTTCAATTCTTGTTAGTTTCTCATAATGTTCTAAAACGTGCTAGGCGCTAATCCAGCAACAGCCCGACGCCTAAGGCCTAGGAAATTCCTCGGAAATTGGGGATTTCTGAAATTAGAGTTAAGTTTTAGTGGAATTTGACAAATTAATTTTAGGGAAATATTGTTTGAGTGATGGATAAGGTTTCTAGGGGTTCAATTTGATTAAAAAATTAGGGTTTTTTGAAAATTGGGGTAAGAGGTCCCAAAAACCGACACCAATTTGCTGTTAATTTCGAAAATCTCCAAAAATCGGTGGCGGCCAATGGCCGTTGTCTGCAGGTCAACAATCAATTTTGGTGACGAAATTGCGTCGGAATGGGCAGAAAAGGCTGCCAATTCTGATGCACAACTAGTCCCAACGATTTGGGGCTAGGCTAGGCGGTCTAGGGCCATCGAGCTAAACCCACTGCCGAAGGCGTTTTAGAACACTGGTTTCTCATCAATTAAAAACCTTCCATATCAGTTAAAAAACATTTCCATAAATCAATTTGTTCAAATTCCCCCAAAATCAAAAAAACCCCAATTTGACCTAAAACCCTAATTTAGAATTCTCTGCCGGCCGTAAAAGCATAATGTTCAATAGATTATACATCTTCACCCAGTTTATAACATCTTTTATAACCATTTTCAGATTAATCGTTATTTCATCTTCATTTAGGGTCTGTTTGGTTCAACGGAGGGGAGGGGAGGGGAGGGATTTTAATGGAGGGGAGGGGAGGGGAGGGGAAGGATTTTAATTAAATATATGTTTGGTTCAAAGGAGGGGAGGGGAGGGGATGAGAGAGTTTTTAATTAATATATGTTTGGTTAAAGAAGAGAGGAGAGAAATTTTAAAACTAATTTACTATTTTATCCTTATAGCATTTTATAAATAAATTTAAAACAATATAGGCTTATATTATCTTTGAATTAAACAAATAATAAAATTAAAATTAAAAGCTCTACATAATACGTGTTATTAAAAATAAAATTAAAACAAATATAAGATAAGAGAATAAAAAGAATTGAATGGTGAAGCAATATAAGAGAGATTTGTAATTAAGATAATTTTGGATTTTAATGTATAAGTAGGGATAATTTAGTCAATGCATTTAATATTTAATTGCTCACTTTCTCTCCCCTCCAAAACCCCCCACTTTTGGAGGGGAGCTAAAATTGACTTAGGAGGGATTTTGCTCCCCTCCCCTCCAAAAAATTGAACCAAACAACTATTATTTAAAATAATCCCTCCCCTCCCCTCCAAATGACAGCACATTCAGTACAGATTAGATTTTTCATGTCTATAAACCAAATGAACTTCCCATAGTGATTTCCTTTTGCGTTGTCTAAATCTCGCATGAATCCATCACTAAAAAGACTCTACTATTAAAATAATTCAACCAAAAAAAAAAAACTGAGCAAGGACTGTTCAGAGATCCAATCAATCTGAAAAAAAAAAAAAACATATCAAAACAAAAATCGAACGAAAAACATCTTAAAACATCTAAATAAACAAAAAAAAATAGAGAGAGAGAGAAAAGATAAACTGAGCAAGGACTATTTTCTATTTATGCTTTTATTAGTTTAGTTTTAGGGATTGGATGATCTAAAATGCGAATCTGGTGAAAAAGATTTGATTTGATAAAAAATTTAAATATTTAAAATTAATGGCGCTGGTAAAGGAATCGAGGCTAGAGTTAATAGGAGACTTACAAATTACAATGTGGGAATCGGGCAGAGGATTCTGAGGATTGGTGATTGAGAGCTTAGCGTTACGTACAGTTGATGAATGAAAAAGGCGCGCACTGTTCAGAGACGAGTATTTGTTATTATATAGATGGCTTTTGTTGCTGATGCCCAAACGATTTATTATTATTATTAATCATATGAGTAAAAATTAAAATATTCCGCGTGATTTGGTGGTGTAGGTTCAGGATCTCGACTTGGGATTAATGGTTCGAATTGACCTGTTACGGTCAAGTTCGGAATGAATAGTTTGACCGCGAGAGGTTTTTATCGTTCAAAAAAAATTAAATTATTAAAATATTAAATTAAATTATTTGGCATTTATTGATATTAAGATTTAAATGATCACCTCAATTAAGAATTGAGTTAACACGCCACACGTGTCATCATACGTGGCCCCTGATAATTGAGTTGGGACATGGTACCACAAGCGAACTAAAAAAATGACATATAGAGTTTCTTTACCTATTTTTTAGTTGTTTTTTAATTTTTTAACACGCGTGGCAGTGAATGATTGATTTATTGAATGAATGACGTGGTACCATTATTGGATTGAAGATTTTCTCCATAATTGGGCCACCTACAATCTTTACATTTTTCTAGAAGTCTACAGAATTGAAACAACAAATCATGCCATTTGTCAAAGCTCAAGGATCACCAATCAGAAAGAAATCTAACGGCTTAAAACCAACGCTAGACTCTTCTCGGCCTAACCAGTAACGACCCTTTATTATATATAATTAAGCCACATAAAGAGAGCCGTTGGATATATATCTATATTATAAAGCACAATGGTGTTGGAGGAAAGAGAGTGCATCCAACGGCTCTCTTTATGTGGCTTAATTAACGGCTCAGATCATTTCATTGGTAATTGGAGGAAAGAGAGTGAATTGATTGATGGAAAAGGTCAAAATTTTCAAATTTTCAAATAAAAAAATAGAAAGTTAAAATAAAATCATTTAATTTTGTAACACCGTGCCGTAGGCACGGGTCAAATACTGTAACACCGTGCCGTAGGCACGGGCATCATTTAATTAAAAAATAAAATCATTTAATTCTGTAACACCGTGCCGTGCCGTAGGCACGGGCATCATTTAATTAAAAAATAAAATAATTTAATTCTGTAACACCGTGCCGTAGGTACGGGCCAAATACTGTAACACCGTGCCGTAGGCACGGGCAAAACTAGTATATATATATAAATAAAAACCCCGCCAGTTCAGTGATCGCATTCCATTAGTAGTATCGCTGGCCTAGCTTGTGTTCTCTGGTAAGTGTGTTTTCTTGAAGAAATGACAAAGCTTCCATTTTCTTTTTATTTTTAAACTTTAAAAAAAGAGCTTGATCGTATTCTTGACTGAGGTGATTGTTTGCAAAAATGGGATAGAATTGAAGAAATGGGAAAGTGTTATCCAAAAGTGAGCGGGGAGTATGAGAAAGCTGTGGAGAAATGCAAGAAGAAACTGAGAGGACTCATTGCTGAGAAACACTGTGCTCCCATCATCCTACGCTTGGCGTAAGTTTCTTTTCAATATCTTTCTCGATTGCGGATTTCCGCATGAATTTTTCATGAGGATGTAAGAAAATTACTACCTTATTGTTTAAAAATATGACTATATATGTATCTATGTATGTATATGCATATGTATTTGTACACACATGCAAGTGACTTAATTGGTAGGTAACTTCAATGGCAAGTAACTGTGCGTACCCTATTAATAATAGAGATTTTTATTTGTTTATTTATTGTAATGGGTATTAATTACTTTAAAAGATTTAGGGACTTAATTTTGGCCCAAAATTAATGACCTCACCCTGCTGCCTATTTGGCTATCCCTAGTCTCTAACATGTGTCCATAAATTATAAAGTGTGACATATATATATATATAAATAATACATTATACTCAAATTCTACTTAAATTCCAAATTAAATATATCTGGTCGAACTTGAATGATCTCGTGCTTATAGTGCAAGAGAGGTACCTAAGTGAAACATGTCCCCCAGGGGCATGGTTTTGTGGTGTAGGATTTAGGATCTTATCTTGAGGTTCTGGGTTCGAATCGAATGAGTGTGTTTATTGTAAGAGTCTGGGCCAATCGGGGATTTTACTCGCTCCGTTTAAGCCCGGAAAAGATGATTTGGCGGTAAGGTTTCCAACGATTTCAAAAAAAAAAAAGTGAACCATCCTTTTAAGGATATTATAAAGTGTGATTTGCTCTATATATGTTGGTGTAGAAAAAATGTTTATATTGTTCATATATAATGTGCGCGCGCATATATACTTAAAATTAAATGACTTGTTTGGCAAGTAACTATCCACATGCTGTGATTTTGTTGTGGCTTATGATGGGTAACTTCACAATAGTTTTCAGGCCGCAGACTTACTACACACTAAATCACTACTCTATGAGCATGTTCATCCATATACAAGTTGCAAATTCTACACTTTGTATGATTAGATGATGTGTTTTAACTGTTTTTGTGTTGCAGATGGCACTCAGCGGGGACTTTTGACGTGGATACGAAGACAGGAGGGCCGTTTGGGACGATCAGGAACCCAGAGGAGCTTGCTCATGAGGCCAACAATGGTCTTGATATCGCTGTTAGGCTTTTGCAGCCCATCAAAGAGCAGTTTCCTATCTTGTCCTATGCTGATTTCTATCAGGTAATGATTATATGTATGATATATATGTTGTTGCCTTGTAATTTTTCTATTGGATTCATTAATTGATTAGTGTGTGTGTTTTATTTTAATTGAAGTTGGCTGGAGTTGTTGCTGTTGAAGTTACTGGAGGGCCTGAAATTCCTTTCCATCCTGGAAGACCAGTAAGTGCATTGTTATTTAATTCGCCGCCTCTTTGATTAGTTTTTTAGGCAAGCATATTGCTCAATGTGACCAAATTAACATGTGAACGACTCTGATAAATGGTACTTAGTAATTTCTGGAGTATAATTGAAGCAAATGAAATATTGAGAAGGAGTATGAAACATTGGAACAAAGAGCCAATAGGAAAGTTTAATGATTGCCCATAGACCCAAAGCATTGGTAATACGAAGATGATACTAACGGCACTTGTTTTGGTAGAATGATTCAACTCAGTGCCATTGATTCCCAGTAACGTAGGTCGTTTAAAAGAGCGTAAGTTTGAGCAATGACTTGGAACATTGAAGGAGAAAGTTAGAAGTTCTTCCATCTACTCTGATTACATATGTATATGAACTTTGATGCTAAATGTAGCTTCATCTTCAACTTGTTTGATAGCGTCTCTCGCAAAGATTTCTGTTTTTGTTACTTACTGTCATAGAATATAAGTTAAAGCAACAGAGAGAGCTAGTAATTTATTGAAATTATTGCAAAAATGAGAAAAGAAATGTCATTTATTGCATTTTAATTGTAGTCCTATTGACAGCATTATATTAGAACAAGTGCTCATCTGTTGTATTTACTCTTTTAAACCTTGACTTAATGATGGTCTATAGCGAAGCAATTTTAGATCGCAGCTGCAAAGATTTATTCCATCCATTTACATGTAGTTCTTTGTCAATCGCTCCTACTATTTCTCCAGATAGTTGATTTATTGATGCTGAAGTGGTATCACTGGAATTTATAGTAAGTTTTGAAGTCTCGTATTGCAGGACAAATCTGATCCACCCCCGGAAGGTCGCTTGCCCAATGCCACCAAAGGTCATTTTCAGTTAGTTTGTTCCAGTTTAAATATTTATACGATCAGTAAAAGTATCTTCGTACAAATTGAATAACTCGCTCCATCCTTTACCGATAATGCAGGTTCTGACCATCTGAGAGATGTCTTCGGACACATGGGTCTGAGTGATAAGGATATCGTTGTCTTATCTGGCGGTCACACACTGGTCTGTCAGCTAACAAAACAATAATTCTTCTATATTCTTGAAATGGATTGCTTCCAGTTTCCTAACACTTGGTGCACTTTAATATATTATGTTATTGTATTGAGTCTACTGACTTGTAGTATTGGTTTTGTCGGAATCTTTATACAGGGTAGGTGCCACAAGGAGCGGTCAGGATTGAGGGAGCCTGGACTAAAAACCCGCTCATTTTTGACAACTCATATTTTAAGTAAGCACATTTATCTTTCTGTGTTCTTTCGCAAATGCCTCATTCAAATTGACGTGTCTAGTAACAGACTGATGTGAATTCACTGTGTTATTGATAGGGAATTGCTTAGTGGAGAAAAAGAAGGTCTAATTCAGCTGCCATCAGACAAGACTCTTCTCGAGGATCCATTCTTCCGCCCTCTCGTTGAAAAATATGCTGCAGTGAGTATCTAGCCATATGCGTGTATGTTGATGTTCTTATGGAATTGATCACAAAGGTTTACTAAACTACTAGTGTTTCGGTGACTTTGCTTCAGGATGAGGATGCCTTCTTTGCTGATTATGCTGAAGCTCATTTGAAGCTCTCAGAACTCGGGTCAGTCTAAAACTACTCATTTATTAACTGCTGTGGATTCTACCTTCTTGAGTCTTGACCCTTTGATTTTCATGTACTCAAGTATGGGCTATGTCCCTTTTTTTTGCTTTTCCTTCTTCAGGTTTGCAGATGCTGAGTGATGGATTAAATTTCAAAGTAGATGAACGCGGCCGTCTTTGTATTGTTCCGTGGCTTCTAACTAAACCAGCAGAAGTTCTCAGTGTGTTGGCATTCTGGCTTTGTTCCTGTATTTAAAATTGGTTAATAATGCTGTAATTGAAGTAGCAAAAACAATCCCATTAGTGTTTGGTGTGTAGTTCTGAGTCAATAAAGCAAAGTTATAGTGTTGTGACTGGAAAATAATTTGAAAACTTTATTTTATCTTTGTTTCTTCATGTACAAGTTATAGCAATCACTCTGGTTTTGGCTCTCTTTCATTCTCCCAAAACATGATTCTTAATTTTGAATCATACAAACACACACCTTACTTGTAAGGGGTGTATGGATTATCGAGAAGAGAAGTGGCGGTCCATCTAGACCGTCCAGATTCCACGAGTGAATAGAAAGTTAGATTTACATTGAATCAATATAATTTTAAACATGCCCTTCAAACTATCTTTTGATAGGGCTTAAAACATTAATCCCATTTAGGTCCCCAAGCTTCAAGGAGCCCAAGAGTCACTGAATGTGTCCTGGGAATATTAGGAAATGGACAAAAGTTTTGAGACCTCAGTCCAGCTCTCATATAGAAAAATAAAAATTGAAAAATTCCAGTGAGTAGATTATGGTTCAAATTTTTTAAGAACATACTTTCTAGCATTTCAATATCTTCATAAGGCCAAAAAAAAAAAAAAATTTGAAGCCAAGTGTCTTCCTAAAACTTGCACATTAAGAGAAGTCCTTTCATATAAATATTTTTTTATCAAACATGATAAATAAAATAAAGAGAAAAAGTGGAGTTCATTATAAAACAAAGTGAAAATAAAACAGTCTCCTTTTTGAAAAGTTGGCAACAAAGCTATTACTTTGATAAAATAAAAGTTAGGCCTTAAAATAATATGCCATAAAAATAAAAGAATGAAAGATCTTTCTACAAAGTTTGAAAAAGTAATTAAAAAACAGTAAGAAGCTTGTGGGGTTTTCTTTTGTGCCAACTATGACTATATTTTCTTTGCAATTATGGTTCTTCAAGCTTGATCAGATCTAGGGTTTAGATTCTTGAGACAGCATTGTTAAGTCAATTGAAAATTTCAGAGCCCACTTATGAGTAATTATTGAGCCAAAAGTTTGGTTAGTTTTGGAGAAATTGAGTTTATTTTAACTTTTTAGGAGTCCTCAATCAACGTCATTCGGTGGTGTAGGGTTTGGGATCTCACATTGAGGTCATGGGTTCGAATCCATGGAGTGAGTCTCTTGTAAGAACCTGGGACGGTCAGGGATTTTACCTGATCCGCTTAAGTCCGAAAGAGGTGATTTGGCGACGAGATTTATAACGATTCCAAAAAATAAAAAATAAAAAATCATTATCTGAGGAATAAAAACCTCTTCAAGTGTCTCTGTCTCTCTTATTTATTTATTTTTTTCAAAGACCTAACTCCACAATTTTATGTCTTTGCTATAGGAAGTGTAAGTAAAAATGTTTGAGCTTTAACTAGCTTTTAAATTTTATATCACCATATTTCGATTTTTTTTCATATATGAATATAACTAAGGTATCTCCTTCGTAAAGGATTTCTCTATAGGGATGACAATAGATTGGGTATAATACGGGAATACGTTCAATCAACGAGTACGAAAATTATTTCATTACTCATTCATAACATACCAACTACCAAGCCATTGTATGGGTCTCCATTTAAACGAGGATTTTACCTCTATTTTGTCATGGTTCAGGATCTGGCCTTCAAGTTATGGGTTCGAATTCAGAAAATGTATTTTTTTGTAAGAATATTGGGCAGCCGATGATTTTACATGCTTCGCTTAAGTCCGGATCGGATGATTTTGGAGCAAGATTTCTAACGTTTTCAAAAAATATATATTATGGTAAGAGATTAGAAAACAATACTTTATTTGATATAATTTTAATACCTAAAACAATACTTTATTATAATAAAATTAATAAATAATATTTAAATTTGGCAAATCCGTTCCATTTGTAATCCTATCATTAACTAAGGCGAATAATGGAGAATGAGGTTACAAAAATTCTGATAAAACCCCACACTGGATTTCATTTCATTGTCAAAATAGTCAGTTCAAATTCCAAAGTTAGTGGAAGAGTCCAAGCATATCCATCGTTCCAATTAAAAATATCCCATAAAACATTGAGCAAAAGGTTGATCAAGTCCCCAATGAACGTGATTTGATAGTATAGGTTTTAGGATTTTATTTTAAAATTTTGGGTTCGAATTCAATGAGTGCGTTTCTTGTAAGAATCTGAAACAGACGAGGATTTTACTAACTCTCTAAAATCCGATATAGATGATTTTACGATAAGAATTTCTAACGATTAAAAAAAAAATCAAGTTTAATGCCAACACCTTTACCGATTTTCCACTCAGGCAATGCAACGCACGTGCAGTCCACCAACTAATATCGATTAAGAATTTATGATAAAAAAAAAACATATTAAATTCATTATCGGTTTTTAAATTAGGACGAAAAATTAGTTTACAATCTGAACTAAAATATTTGAGATCTTGAATTTTAATCGAGATTCGAAAAAATTTTAAACTAAAAAATTATCTCGAATCTCGACATGAATTTTTAATTGAGATGAAAAATCATCATAAATCTTATACCAAATAATAGAGAATCCTAAATTCTAATAGAAAATCGTGATTATTTATTATCTCTATTAAGAGGGAAACAAGATTGACTCATAAAAAATTAACTAATTAAAACCGTTATAATAATTACATTTTTAGTTTTGTGTTCTTTTGAAATAAAATTTACTATCAATTTCCATATTTTATACCCTTAGTTTATGTATATTTAAATTATTTTATCATAGTGGATGTCATCTAAATCAGTTGGTAATTTTATTTTATTTTTATTTTTATTTTTTTGGTGGAAATAAGAGTTTAAACTATGCTCACATAAGTGAGAGGGAACTAGATCGTGATTAGACAAAATTATTACACACATATATATATTAGTTTTTGCCCGTGCCTACGGCACGGTGTTACAGTATTTGGCCCATGTCTACGACACTGTGTTACAGTATTTGCTCGTGCCTACGGCACGGTGTTACAGAATTAAATGATTTTATTTTTTAATTAAATGATGCTCGTGCCTACGACACGGTGTTATAGTATTTGGCCGTGCCTACGACACGATGTTACAGTATTTGCCCGTGCCTACGGCACGGTGTTACAAAATTAAATGATTTTATTTTAACTTTCTATTTTTTAATTTGAAAATTTTTCACTTTTTCCATCAATCAATTCACTCTATTTCCTCCAATTACCAATGAAATGATATGGGCCGTCAATTAAGCCACATAAAGAGAGCCGTTAGATACACTCTCTTTCCTCCAACATCATTCTCCTTTATTATATAGATATATATATATATATATATATTATATATATATATATATATATATATATATATATATATATAACAATAAGTAACATAGAGTCCAGTCGGACAGTCACGACCACGGTCACATTAACCTCAATCGCAGACACAATCACATTAATCCTTAGTGATAATCATATTTTTCTCAAATCACACTTTATCTAAATCACAATTTAACTAAATAATATATAGCTCAATCACATTCACATGAAACTTCAAAATATTAGATGTAAATAAAACTCATCAAAATAAAACTATTCAAATTAATTGATTTTCAAAAAAGGATAAATTAAAAAAGTTAAAATATCTAGTAAAATTAACCTATAATTATGGCATCAAAATAACTTGAGGAAATCAATATATGAAAGAGACAAAACATAATGAATGAAGCTTTTTGGGCATTATCTTATAAGTGTTCCATTATAGAAAATCATTTAATCTTGACTTCAATAAAATTATTATACAACACAACAAAATTATTCCAAATTCATAAAATGATTACACTTTCAAACTAATAAATAAAAACAAAAAAGGTTTCACATGATCTCCTCTATCATCTTTTTAAAGAACAAGAAGAAACTTCTTTTCAATTGTCCAAACACAATTATAGAAATGCTTCTACTTTTTATCTTCTCCCCTTTTTGATTTTTTTAAAAAAAATTTTGGGGTTTTGTTTTATATTTTCTAATAATAGATGATAAGATATTTGCATAATAACCACTAATTTATTGGGAAATTATAATTTTTTTTAATATAGAATGTATTGTAAATATAAAAATGACCCACTTTTAAATTTTAAGTTTTATTATCAAATATATAAAATATAGATAAAGGAAGGAAGAGAGATAAATTATAATGGAAGAAGTGTATTTTGGTATGAAACTGATTTTTTTTTTTGTCAACAAAAATCTAATTTTAAAACTCTTTTATTTCTTATATATAATATATATATATATAGATCGTTATTCAACCAACAAAGAATTTCAATAAATTGGAGTTTAGATGTACGAAATTAAAAATCATAAAGATGTATGATTTTGTGGTGTAGGATGTAAGAATTATATTTCTTTTAAGAGTTTAGGACACTCAAAGATTTTATTGCTCCAATTAAGTCCGTAAGAGGTTATTTGGTGAGAGTATTTTAACGTTTTTTTAAAAAAAAAAGTGTAGAAAATTAAAAATATCACGAGAGGGAGAATTATACTATATTTGATCTAGAACAGTAAATATAGAGAAATGCAAGGTGGAAACAGTGAAAATAATACTTACTATTTATGAAGTAGAAAGGTGTTCTTCCACCAACCTCAACAAGCGCGTGGAATGTGGTGATCATTGATCCCCACTTTTTGAGATTTGTTCTATATGCATACTTAAAAACTGATAATTAGGTATTGAATTCGAGTTCATAAAATATATTATTTTATCTACTATATTTAATTTCGAATCGAGTGATTTAATGATGAAATTTTTAACATTTCAAATAAATAATAATAATAATATTGTGTTGCAAGAGTAAACAAACTTTCGGACATCACAATTCACAAAATTGTTAATGGGAGAAGTTGTTAAAGTTTAAATACATGGTGAGCTCCTACTAGTAAAAGTATTTTGAGTTGTAAAATATATTAAAAAATTAGAATTTGACTCAACTGCCCACTTACTGATAGACCAGGCCGGCGGTTCGGTTCGTTTCCGAACCAAAACCGAATTGTCCGGACTGGTTAGGTTCCGTTCCGGTTCCATCTGTTTTTTTTTTTTACTTTATTGAAAATAAAAAGTTGAGATTGAAAAATCAATATAATTTAAAATTATGAATTTAAATTTATTATATTACATAATTACATTAAATTACAAATAAAATTCTTATCTAAAAATAATAATTTATAATATAAATTCAAACCGGTTCCGGTTGGAACCGCTGGAACCGAACGGTTCCAACGAGTTCGGCTAGGGTAGGAACCCTAACCGAATCGGTTAGGTTCTGGTTCGGTTCCGGAATCGGAACAGGAATCGTCCGGTTCCAACCGGTTCGGTTCCAATTCCGAACCGGAACCTTAGCCTGGTCGACTTACTGAAGGGTAAATTTCATTACTAAAAAAAAAAAAAATTAACTATTATCTCATTTGCCCATTTAACAAATGAATGCCACTTTAGTTATGATTCAAATACTAAAATCCATAGCATTATTGATAAAATTATAATAAGTCGTGAAATAGGGGGGGTTCAAGTTGATATTATATGTTCTCAATTGGACGTGATTTGGTGGTGTATGTTTTAAGATATCATCTTAAAGTCTTGGGTTCAAATACAAGAGGACTACTCCTCACCCCTGACAACAATCACCTATTTGTCCTCTTGGATAAATCTGATTTTTCCCTTTTAATTTTTAGAAATTCTCTCTCTCAACAACCAAATATACCCATATATATATATATATTAAAAATAACATATATACTTATTTATTTTTATTAATTAAAATTTTTTAAAAAATTTATATTTTTTTGCTTTATATATATATATATATATATTATTTGTTTAATAAAATTACAAATTTCATATTTATTGTTATTTATTTTGTGTTCATTTATTCATTTCATTTTTAATTTATTTAACACTACTTATGTATTAAAAATAAAAATTCCTATGTATTAAATCAAAATAGATATATTTAAAAACATTACAAATAACAACATAAAAAGTTACACTTAAAAATATAAAAACATAAATTCTAATGTATATTGCCTCCAAAATCTCCTATTGGGCTTGGCGCACTTGGTGATATACCTAATACTTCATACCAATTCTAATTATTTTATAAATTAATTTTATTTGGTAAAATTATATATATATTTTATACATAAGTAGTGTTAATCAAATTAAAAATGAATCAAAAAATTAAATGAATAAATACGTAATTTGAAATATTTATTAACAAAAATCAAAAAAGTATAAAATAAAAAATATAATTAATAAAATGACAAAGGGGGTTATAATTAGTATATAATTATTTTTAAATTTATATATATATATATATATAAAATATTTTTACCATGTATGATAATTGAAGGAGTGATAAATTACAAAGGAAGGGACATTATGGTCTCTTTACAGGGAGACAAAAAAATGGGAGTGGTCAGGAGGGGTGGGAGGATCAATTTTCAAATACAATTAGTGCGTTTCTTGTAAAAGTATGAGACTAACAGAGATTTTACTTGTTATGGTTAAGCTCGGAATGGATGGTTTTACGGCGGAGTTTCCAACGATTTAAAAAAATTGATATTATACAGGGTGTTCGAATATACTTATTCGCTAATTCAAAATTTTTTTTTTACCCAAATCCTAATGTAAGTTTAGATTCATAAAACTAAATATGGACTCAAATTTTGCCATTCATATATAAACATTTCGGCCATCTAAGAGTTATGACTTGATGGTAAAAAGATTAGAGCTTAGTTGTCAATAGGAGTGTTCGAGGTGCGGTTCAGGTAGGTTTTTTCGTTTTCCACTTCAAACTGCGCGGGTTGGAGGTTTGAGAAATTAGAAACCGAAACCGTAAATTTGATAAGGAAATCGTGACGATTCGGATTGGCGGTTTGGGCGGTTCGGGTCGACGGTTTGAATTATAATTTTTTTAAAGAAAATTTTGTGTGTTTTCACATAATAATTGAAGAGATAAAATACATAATTTTTCATTTATACATTGCATATTTATAACATCCCGCCTAGGTCAGATGCTACCAGGCAGGAGACATGCTAAACCATCTCCATAAGCCTCTGAATCTAACGAAATTTCGGCATGATGTATTCGTAACATCATGCAACCTGGCCTGTAGCCAGCATCCCTATACAACAAGAACACAACAATCTCGGCCTCATGATTACGGTCACCTACACTCAAACGTGAGGGATCAAAAGTTAATTATCCGATTTTTATTATACGAGAAAAGTTTAATGTTTTGACCATAGAATTAGAAAACGAACTCCGATCGAGTTGATTCTTGAACTATTGGACTCGTTTTTCTGAGACGAACAACTTTCGTGTTGATCACTTTTCGAGAATCGCGCTAGAAGGGCTTCAAAAGTATTGATTTTCGAATTTACCCTTAGAGAAGGGGGTATTTTAGTAATTTTTGAAATTGAGATATTTATTATTCTTATTATTATTAATTATTTACAGAAGAAAAACCAAAAAAAAAAAAAAGAAAGAAAGGAAACGGCGTCTCGTGCGAGGAAGGAGGAGAAATGGCGCCGGGCCGGATTTCGGCGACTGCCGGCAGCGCACTGGTGGTGCCAGCTTCGTCCGGCGACGGCGAGGCGAGTGGTGGCCGGCGTTGGTCCAAAGGGCACCGGAAACGGCGGGAAATGGGAGAGATACGCCCGCGGCTTAGGCTACAGGACAGGTTGCATGATGTTACGAATACATCATGCCAAAATTTCGTTAGATTCAGAGGCTTTTGAAGATGGGTTTAGCCTGTCTCATGCCGGTAGCATCATGACCTACGCGAGATGTTACAATATTGTCATATGATCATTAAATATCTTAAATTTCATGGTTAAAAAATAAGAAAAATATAAAATAATATCTAATTTGAACGCGGGTCAACGAATTAGGCGGTTCGGGTCACGGTTTGAGTCAAAATTTGTGGTTTTAGGCAGTTCGGTCTCGGTTGGGTCAAAACCGCACACCGATCTGAAATTTGCTATTCGGTTCCGGTTGACCCGAATCATTTTTAATTTTTTTCAAATAGCGCGGTACGGTTCGGGTTGGTGCGGTTCGGGTCGGGTTGCGGTTTGATCCGAAACCGTGATCACCCCTAGTTGTCAAGTTATAAGTTCAAGTCAATTAGTGCATTTATTGTAAGGAGAATGCCACTTACCTATGTATGGCGGGCAGACTCGGACTCGGCCAGGATCCGCATAGATCCAGATGATCCGGGTCCGGGTAGTCCCGGGTCTGTGATTAAAATATCCAGATCCGAGTCTTAAAAATTAGGACCCGGGTGAATTCGGATCCGGACTCGGGATCGCACGGGTCCGGCCCAGATAGACCCGGGTCTTAAAAAAAATTAAATATAATAAATTAAAATACAATACAAAATACAAAATAATATGCATATAAAAAAATATTTAATAGAATATAATTAAAAATATAAAATAAATGAAATAAAACTAATAAAATTGATAAAATACAAATACAATATAAATATTACAATTAACAAAACAAAAAAAGGGTATCCAGATCCGGACCGGGTAGACCCTTGTATATTTACCCGAGACTGAACCCGAATCCAAGGCAATGAAAATACTTTCGGACCAGATTTTGCCATCCCTACACTTAGCCCATATTATTTTAATAATACCCCAATACTCCCATAAGTGTCAAAAGAATATTATCATTTTATAAGTTTGTTGACATATTTGCCCTAACCAAAATAATTAAGAATTTTACATCATCATTAACTCTTTAAATTAATTAAAAAATATATGGAAATTATTATATAATATTTATTATAAAATCTAATATTTTTATAAGAATATTATTTCATTTAATTATCTTAAATAAATTTATTCTAAATATAGTTTAGCGTAATTCTATTTTAACTACTTCCATATTTAGTTTCATATTGCAATATAATAAATACAAATAAATAAAACTAAGAATGTATGTTATTAATATAGATTAATAAATTGACACTCTAAAGAGTAATTTAACAAAATTAAAAAATACAACTAAAAATAATAATTTAAAAAGAGAGAGATTAATATTGTGTGTGAGATACTATGACATCGATGATAGAAATGAAATTAAATTGACAAATCTCGTTTATTTTATATAAATTTTTGAATTGTTTTTTTAAGATAATTATAAAATAATTTAATTATAATATTTTTTAATTATCTTAAAAGTTATTAAATTATTATTATTTTTTTTTAAAAAATAATTATCTTAAAAAAAATACTATATTTAGAATAAATTTAATAATATTATTAAATCATGGCATAAAGTTATGTTATGAAGAAACATGAAAAATAATTTTACTTCTACTTGATGAACCATTTCTGTTTATCGAATCTTATATTTTTAGTTTTTGTTTTCCAAAACAAGTAAATTAATTGAGATGTTTCTCAAAATAAATTTTTATTATAGTTTGAAAGTTAGTTTTTAACTGAAATTTAAAAAAATAATAATTGTCATGTACTTTTATATAATAATTATCTATTGAAATATTATATTTTATGATAATTTTCATATATTTTGTAATTAATTAAAAGATTTAACAATGAAGTAAATTTTTTAATTATTTATGCAAAGACAAATATGTCAAAAAATTTAAAAATGAGAATATTCTTTTGAGTTATTAACTTAATAGAGGTTAAGTGGCTACTAATATAAACATAAACGGAAAATGAGCCCGTTTAAATTTGAATGGGATAATTTCAAAATGATTTTCAATAAAATTTTCCGACTCTTTTAGGTAGCGTGCAACTTACCCGCTGGTCGTCGCGCGTGACGTTGGTGTTCAGCTAATCAAGAGAAGCCAGAGCGTGAAGTGAAAATCGGCCAGCCTCAAAAAAACAGAAAAAGCTAAAACCGTGGGATCCACTCCGCACTCAAACACTTACTAAACTCAATCACCAGGAATCTCTGACTCCTCAGTCCTCAGCCGTCTGATCAACTTTTCATCAACTCTATCTTAAACCATCACCACTTTTGGTGGGCCCACTGTGTAGTCACAGTCTCACTCCCCTATGAAATAACACCAGAAAAATAACAACAAAAACCCATGAACGTTATAACTTATAAGATAATAAAGTGACGAGACTTCGTAATATAATTTCAAATTTTGGGTTTGAAATTGAAAGTGTATTTTTTTTTTATTAGAATATGAGATAATTAAGATTTTATTTGTTTCATTTAAATTTGTGTCAGAGATTTGATGATAAGATTTTCAAATTTTTTTTTTTGGATAACCGGGGTGTCCGGGCCAGTTTACACGCACCTCGACTAATCCCCGAGACCTGTGTCCTGTACCCTCAGAAGTTTCCCAACACAGATCATGATAAGTCGCTGGCTTTTCACACCAGGGGCATAGCCCCAAGAATTGCATCAAGTGAGATTCGAACCTTGAACCTGAGAGGGCGCAAACCGCTCAAACCCAAAGCCTTTACCACTGAGTCAACCTATTGAGGTTAAGATTTTCAACTTTTCTACAAAATAAAAAAGTTATAAGAGAATAAACTATAAATCATATTAAATAATTGTTATGATATAAGAACAAAAATCCATGAACGTTATAAGAGAATAAAGTCCCTTTGGTGGTGTATGATTCATAATATAATTTCAGATTTTGGATTCGAAATCAAAGATATATTTTTTTATAAGAATACGAGACAATTGAAGAATTACTTGTCCCATTTAAATTTGAGTCAGAAATTTGACGGTAAGATTTTCAATTTTTCTACAAAATAAAAAAGTTATAAGAGAATAAAGCATATTAAATAATTGTTTTGATATTTTAATATTTGATCAGTGACAGTGAGTGGCTTCTTGCTTGCTACTTTATCACCACTGTACCAGGAGTTGCTTCTTTTTATTTTATTTATTCATCCTTCTCTTTTAGCGGCCATTTTTTTTATGGTCTCATATTATCATCAGTTGAAAGTTTGTGAATTTAGTTTACAGGAAGGAAAAAAATGGAAAGAAGCAAGTTTCTTCTGTCGATTTTTGTAGTAACTGTCCTTCTTCTCTTGGACTCCTTCTCTGCTCAGATGCCAGGTGGGTACCTCCATAACTCTCTGTAAATTGTAATAAATGCTTACTTGTTGACTTGTTCTTGTTCATGCTCTCAAGTTTTTCTAGTTGCTTAAAATATTTATTTATTTTTCATGTTTTTATTATAAAGTCCTTTTTTTATAATGGGATATGCATACTTTGTGGGAAATTTGCCTCCTTTTGTTTTTGTAAGGGATGACTGATTTATTTGTGTGTTTTATGTTGCTGTTGAAGTGTTGATGGATATATAATTGCATTTGCAATTGGCAAATTGACATTTATGCTAACTTTTGTAAATGTTTGTTCTGTTTTAAAATTATGTAACACTAAGACATTGACAGGGTAACCTTGTAGGTCAATTTTGCCCAATCTTTGTTGACAAAAAAAATATGGAGGGTTTTCATTTTTTATTTTTTTTTAATTTGATTTTGACTTTGTCTTGCTACTCTTATTCACTGCACTGTGCAATTAACTATGAAAAACAAATGAAAGAAGCCAGAACAACCCCAGAAAAATTAGTCTTAGGTTTTTAATGTATGCTGCATGGTGTGATTTCATCTTCTCTTTGGCTAGTGTTGCGATTAGAAAAATGTGGTGAACAAACGGTGGTTCATAAATGATGTTATGAAATTTTGATTATGCTAAAAAAAATTACGGTGCGCTTTTTTATTATTTTGATGGTGAGGAAAGGCTAAAATTTTTAGCTTTCGCAAAACTCAATTTTTGAAAGAAATTCGATTAATAATCGCAATTTCTCATCATTAACTAAACACGGTTTTGTCATCTCACCACAGTTCAAACCACAATACCAAACAGACCCTTTATCAAGTGTCACGCCTCCACTGTTGTGGCCCTTGTGGGCATATATGAGCACACAGACATCTAAACATGGCATGCTTGCCCCTCATTAATTGACTTGTTGCGGCTGTTTTGTGATCTACCTTGCTTATATCAGGTTTTTTGGGTAAATAGAGTGATAGTTAGTTTCCTATTTGCATTAAGGGTTAGAGTTTCTCAAAACGAACATGCATAGATTTTTATTTTTTCTCTAAACTAAGATTATTCCATGAGTTTTTTTAGAGCAGTTTTCCTATTACTTGTAGAAGTTGTATTTCTCAACTAGGATAAATATAAAGCCTCATCGAAGGCAAGACTAAAAGACTAAAAGACTTGTTATTCTTTCTGTCTTCTTCTCTTTCTTTGGAGTGTGCTTCACTCTCAAGACAGGGTTTTGGATTTTGGGATGACTTAGGCGCTAAGCTTGGCTAGGCTTAGTGCTTAAGGCCGCACGCTACATTAGTAGCATGACAAGTGCAGGTTTCATATTTCAGAACATTCCAGGGCTGTTTCAAGACTTTGATTGCTACTTTCGAAGGTTAAAAAGATCTATAGTGTTGTTCCAAACTAGTGCATGAGTTCAGTTTAGTTTTAGTGACTCTTACTAAACTCAATCACCAGGAATCTCTGACTCCTCAGTCCTCAGCCGTCTGATCAACTTTTCATCAACTCTATCTTCAACCATCACCACTTTTGGTGGCCCCACTGTGTAGTCACAGTCTCACTCCCCAATGAAATAACACCAGAAAAATAAAAACAACAACCCATGAACGTTATAAGATAATAAAGTAACGAGACGTGTTTCGGTGGTATATGATTCATAATATAATTTCAGATTTTATATTTGAAATTGAAAGTGTATTTTTTTATAAGAATCTGAGATAGTTAAAGATTTTATTTGTTCGTTTAAATTTATGTCAGAGATTTAAGGGTAAGATTTTCAACTTTTCTACAAAATAAAAAAGTTATAAGAGCAGAACGTTATAAGAGAATAAAGTCCATAAGTAGTGTTTTGGTGGTGTATGATTCATAATATAATTATGGAGGGTTTTCATTTTTTATTTTTTTTTAATTTGATTTTGACTTTGTCTTGCTACTCTTATTCACTGCACTGTGCAATTAACTATGAAAAACAAATGAAAGAAGCCAGAACAACCCCAGAAAAATTAGTCTTAGGTTTTTAATGTATGCTGCATGATGTGATTTCATCTTCTCTTTGGCTGGTGTTGCGATTATAAAAATGTGGTGAACAAACGGTGGTTTATAAATGATGTTATGAAATTTTGATTATGCTAAAAAAAATTACGGTGCACTTTTTTATTATTTTGATGGTGAGGAAAAGCTAAAATTTGTAGCTTTCGCAAAACTCAATTTTTGAAAAAAATTCGATTAATAATCGCAATTTCTCATCATTAACTAAACACGGTTTTGTCATCTCACCACAGTTCAAACCACAATACCAAACAGACCCTTTATCAAGTGTCACGCCTCCACTGTTGTGGGCATATATGAGCACACAGACATCTAAACATGGCATGCTTGCCCCTCATTAATTGACTTGTTGCGGCTGTTTTGTGATCTACCTTGCTTAGATCAGGTTTTTGGGTAAATAGAGTGATAGTTAGTTTCCTATTTGCATTAAGGGTTAGAGTTTCCCAAAACGAACATGCATAGATTTTTATTTTTTCTCTAAACTAAGATTATTCCATGAGTTTTTTTAGAGCAGTTTTCCTATTACTTGTAGAGGTTGTATTTCTCAACTAGGATAAATATAAAGCCTCATCGAAGGCAAGACTAAAAGACTTGTTATTCTTTCTGTCTTCTTCTCTTTCTTTGGAGTGTGCTTCACTCTCAGGACAGGGTTTTGGATTTTGGGATGACTTAGGCGCTAAGCTTGGCTAGGCTTAGTGCTTAAGGCCGCACGCTACATTAGTAGCATGACAAGTGCAGGTTTCATATTTCAGAACATTCCAGGGCTGTTTCAAGACTTTGATTGCTACTTTCGAAGGTTAAAAAGATCTATAGTGTTGTTCCAAACTAGTGCATGAGTTCAGTTTAGTTTTAGTGACTGTTTTGAATTTTTTGGTGGTGTTTCTCAAATATTTATTGTTGTTTTGGGATGTTTTATGGCTGTTCTAAATTTTGTTAAGAGAAGTCATGTTGGAGGTATATTTGCAGCAGTTTGTGTGCATGAAACGGCAAACTTGCGGTAAGTTGCTAGATGTGCACAAGTCTCATACAATTGGTAGCGGAACCGTAGTCCTTTCAAGTTTAATTGCGGGACAGCAACCATACACACCAAATACGCTGATTTCAAGTTACGAAGGGAGTAAACCGGCAACATATAAACCGCCAAGGCTTGGGCTAAGCAAGCGGGCTTAGCACGGGCATATCTTAAAAAGAAACGAGGCGGTTGAAGAAATGGGCTGATCACTGATGGTATGCAGCGACATGTGGAATATGGGGTTGGTGATGTGGTGTTTGGGAAAATTTGGCCCGCACAACACAAGTATACTCATTCGTTGCATAAGGGGTTGTGGCGCAATTACAAGGGACTGTTTTGGTCATAGAGAATATTTTGTAGAAGCTGGAGTTTCTCTTGATGCTTAGCTTGGAGTGCATTTGGTCTTTCATTCAAGATGTTTGAAGCCTTTTCATGGGGATATGGATGATATGGAGTGAAACAAGTCTAAAGGAGCACCTTTAGGGATGGAGGAGACTTACGAGAAGCAGGTCGAGTTGGTTCGTGAAGTTTGCAGTGTTCGTAACACTCTTCGAGGTCCGGTTCGTGAGTATTTTTTTGTTGTGTGGAAAGGCTTGCCCGAGAGTGAAGGTAGTTGGGAACCTAAGATGGCATTATGGCAATTTGAAGACAAAATTAGGGCCTTTCAACGAAGGCACGATACCGACGCCATGTGAATTGGGTGGGGGAGAGTGTCATGTACCCACTGTTGTGGGGCTTTAGGAAGCGTGCACGAATCCCTAAACATGTGCGCCCACCTCTCATTAGGTGACTTCTTGTGGCTATTTTGTGACCTACATTGCTTAGGTCAAATTTGTATGTAAATAAAGTGGTACTTACTTTCCTTGTTGGATTAGGGTTAGAGATTCTTAAAGGGAACATTCACTCATTTTTATTTTCCAAGGATACTCCTTGTTCCATAAGGTTTTCTTCATAGAGCTGTATACCTATTACTTGTAGAAGTTGTATTTCTCAACTACTATCTATATAAAGCCTCATTGAAGGCAAGAATATTCAAGCCTTAATATTCTCCCTTTTTCTTTGGCTTATGCTTCACTCTCACGATAGGGTTTCGGATTTTAGGCTGACTTAGGTGTTCAGCTTGTCTAGGTTTAGTGATCAAAGTCGCACGCTACATTAGGAGCTTGGAACAAGGCTACTTTAATTTTATTCGAAGCATGACCCTTGAACTTTCTGCATAACCCTGTCTATACTCACTTATGTTATTTTAGTTCATAGGTACATGGTTTTAGGCAGTTCATTGATTCAATAGACTGGCAAGAATATGATATTGCTGATGGAATTTGAAATCTCAACCTCCTTTTTTTCAACTGTCTCTTGCTAGTGGAGGTGTGAAAACTAGGGTTAATGTGAAGGCAGGCAAAATCTTGCAGCTACAGAAATGTGTTTAGAGTGTCTATTTTCCTTAAAAATTAAACTATGTGCTGGAGTTGTGTTGAACTTGACACCTAGTTGATTGCCATGACCCATCTAGATGATTGTTTTGTCCAGATGTTAGCTCATGGATAGAACATTATTGTTTCTTGGAGAGGCATTACAACTCGAAATGTCAAGATAGGAATTCACATTTTGGAAAGTGGCAGGAATATTTTTCTATATTTGGTTCATTCATCTACTAGATAAAAAAAAGATGGTCGTTTCCTCATATTTACCAGGATTCATGTAATTAGAATTTTATATTCAGTTTCTCATGGCCTACATTGATCATGAAGATGTAAGCTATTCTAATATCGAGCTAGAATTTGGCTGGCATTCACTAGAATGTGCTGTTGATGGAATGAAGTTTATAAGAATCTACATGATCTCTTTTAATTCTCACTTCTCCTAAAACATTCTTTAATTTTTCACCGGTGATCAATGTTATCAAAGGCGCGCCTAGGTAGAGGCGCTAGCCATTGCGCCTAGAGGGTATCCAGGCGAGGCGACGTGCGATGAGGCGCACGCCCGAGCGATGAGGCGCGCGCCTGATGCCAATGAATGAGGCGCGCCTTAGGCGCATAATGCCAAAAGTCTTGGTTTTTGACCCGATTTCGTTGATTAAAGCTCTTTTTTGTACTTTTTTTGGTTTTTTTTCTAGCATAGAGTTAAAAAAAAAAATAACAATAACAATAAATCTCATAATTTAATTTAATTTATTTACTTTTGACACGACTCTTAGATAATTTGTTGGGATTGTTTAAAATGTTAAGAAAAATTTATATTTTGTAAAATATAAATGTTTGCCATAATAATTAATAATAGATCATACATTTATAATTATTGGGAACATAATTTTAATCAAAAGATTAAACTAGTCAATAATAAAATTGTACATAAGACAATATAAGTAAATATTAATATCTTAGTTATTATAACAACTTAGTTATGAAAATAGTGATGTATATAAATTTAATTGAGTGCAATAATTTATAAATGTTTTGTCATAATTTGGTCAAAATATTAGAAAATACTCAAAACAAAATGATTAGAAGAATATACATGTTCCTCTTTCTAATTGAAAAATTATATATACAAATATGCGCCTCACATTGCTCAGGCGCGCGCCTTGCGCCTTGAGGCGCGCGCCTAGGCTCCAGGACCTTTTGCGCCTCGGTGCGCCTTGCGCCTTTAATAACCCTGCCGGTGATGTGTTTTTAAGGAGTTTGGTTGAATAGTTTGCATTTCTAATTGAATTTCATGTTTGTATTTTAAACTTGAAACTTGAAAAGTTTGCCCTTATTATACACCAGTATTACTAACACATTTGAATATGTGAAGCAGGTTTTGTGAGTTTGGACTGTGGGGGTAATGAAAATTTCACTGATGAAATTGGCCTTCAGTGGACTGCTGATGATCATCTTATTCACGGAGAAACAAGTAATATATCTGTTGCAAATGAGACCAGGAAGCAATATATGACGCTCAGACAATTTCCTGCTGATTCCAGGAAGTACTGTTACAAGCTTGACGTCATAACAAGGACAAGGTATCTCATAAGAGCAACATTCTTATATGGTAATTTTGACAACAATAATGTCTATCCCAAATTTGACATTTCCCTTGGGCCTACTCGTTGGTCTACTATTGTCATCTCGGATGCTACTACTATAGAGGTGCGAGAACTAATATTTTTGGCTTCAAGTAATTCAATTGACGTGTGTTTATCAAATGCCACAACTGGGCAGCCATTCATTTCTACCCTTGAGCTCCGACGATTCAATGGTTCTGTTTATCTTACACCATTTGAAGACCACTATTACCTCAGTGTGTCTGCAAGAATTAATTTTGGTGCAGATAGTGAAGTTCCAATTAGGTATGCTCATTTGATCTTCTTAAGAATAATATACTTGCAGAATTCTGATCCTTCGAATGTGCTTTTTATCTGAATTTTTGATTAAGTTATGGGTCATAAAATTTAGAAATCAAAACTAAAAGAAGGCAAATTTTTTTTTTTTTATTTAAGCTGCTTGATATCCAACAAAAATTTTCACTCACAAGTGAAAAAGTTTAATTAAGAAAGCTTTAATAATTTGTAATTCATTGCAACCAAAATTTTTCCATGAAAGGGAGAATATAGAATGCTATGTTTCTGCGATTTCAGGTATCCTGATGACCCATTTGATAGAATATGGGAATCTGACTCTTTGAAGAAAGCAAATTATCTTGTTGATGTTGCTGCTGGCACAGAGAAAGTGTCAACCAAACTGCCAATCGACATTAGAAGTGACGAAATGCCACCTGAAAGAGTGATGCAGACTGCTGTAGTTGGTACAAATGGATCATTAACTTACAGGTTGAATTTAGATGGCTTTCCTGGTTTTGGTTGGGCCGTAACCTACTTTGCCGAAATTGAAGATTTGGATCCAGACGAGTCTAGAAAATTTAGGCTAGTGCTCCCTGGCCAGCCTGATGTGAGCAAAGCTATTGTTAATATCCAAGAAAATGCTCAAGGAAAATATCGTGTCTATGAGCCAGGATACACTAACGTATCTCTTCCATTTGTATTATCGTTTAGATTTGGGAGAACCTCTGATTCTTCCAGGGGTCCCCTCTTGAATGCTATGGAGATAAACAAGTATTTGGAGCGTAATGATGGTTCCATAGATGGTAAGTGCAGTTCGTCTCTTTGAGTGATATAGGTTATTGAAATGCACTCCACTCCTTACTCTGGAGTTGTGGTGATTGTACTTTTGTTTTTAGCTACAAGTGCTACTACTTTTTAATTATAATAATAGAAAGAAAGTGAAAATGCTACTGTGACCCGACTTTTCCTATCAATACTTTTCTTTTCCCCACATTTTTGTAATTTTTTTGGCCGCGAATCATAATTTAATGGTGAACATTTGCAGCTCTTATCTTACCATATCTCATCATAGGTTTGTTTGAGTTGCAGGAGTAGCTATTGCGAGTGTAATTTCACTTTACTCATCAGCTGATTGGGCTCAAGAAGGTGGCGACCCATGCCTGCCAGTTCCATGGTCATGGTTGCAGTGTAACTCAGCTCCACAACCAAGTATAACTGTAATGTAAAGATTTCTGCCTTCTGATGTTTCATATCATGCGTATTACACCCCTTGTGTATTATAGTATAGTACCATATCTGAACGGAATATTACTGATGTCACAATTTATTTTTCCCTTGTTCAGCCACTTATCTAGCAAGAATTTGACCAGGAATATCCCTTCGGACTTGACAAAATTGAGCAACTTAGTTGAGTTGTAAGTTTAAAAATTCAAACTACAGTATTCTCTCTCTTTGTCTGTTCTTTTTTCCCTTGGATAGTAGCATATATTACAAATTTTGAATATTCACTTTTTAAGAGTTGGAGCCCCTTGTGGTTGTCATAATCCGCTTGTCTTATGATCACAGATGGCTTGATGGGAATTCACTGACTGGTCTGATACCTGATTTTAGCGGTTGCCCAGATTTGAAGATAATGTAGAATTCTGATGACTTGTCCTCTTAATAATGAATCCTATCAAATTATTAACTAAGATCTTTGCCTGATACAGTCATCTCGAAGACAATCAGTTGACGGGTGCGCTGCCTCCCTCTTTAATGAACCTACCGAATTTGAGGGAATTGTAAGTTTTGCGAACTTGGATATTAGCCATTGACTATTTGAAGGAAACTGTAATTTCTTGCAGAAAGTTTTAATCTCTTTTATTTTTTGGGTAGAAGGTCATGGTACATTAACTGTCTTAAAATGATTTGTACTGTATGATCTTTTTCATTCCTTGCTTTTTATTTAACTATAAAATAAAATTTTCCATCTTTCATCCAAGAATTAGATTGCATGTACTTGACTCATTTGGTGGTTGCAGGTATGTGCAAAATAATATGTTATCCGGAACTGTACCATCCGGTCTTCTCAACAAAAACTTGATTTTGAAGTGAGTATTGGTTGCAAATTGAGAAGCTAAAATTCATAAGATGCTTGTTAAATTTTGGTATAAAATTGTTGGCATGTTTTTTTTTTGTGCTTCGCGAACAAATATGAACACAAACACACCAAAGTCAGATTGGAACCTCAGTACCATTGTCAGCATGCTTGAAGCTTAAGAAACATAAATCTAAATCAAGAGAAAATATTAAACTCAGCATGCTTGAAGCTTAAGAAACATAAATCTTAATCAAGAGAAAATATTAAACTGTTCTACTTCAGTTTTCTTTGCGCCTTTCACTTTTTTATGGATATTGTGTCAATTGCTGTTGAAAGCAAAAACACAAGTTTTGGAAATTGTGTAAAACTGCGTATGAATTCCATACTAATATTTATAATACTACATGGTTTTAGCTACTGAAAATATATGGATAGAATCTGCAGTCACTATGGAGGCTGTGATTAACTGAATGTTATCTTGAAATAGCCAAGTTTAAGAGAGATACTGTTTTTAACATTTCTGCAATATACGGTAACCGGATGCAGTTTGTTAAGCGTCTACCACAAACTGCACTTTAGATTTGGTTTAATCTGTCAGTCTTTGTATTTGAGGTCTTATAATCAGATCCATCCATGTAGAAATATTATTCTGCTGGGTTGTCCAATACTGTTTCACTCGAACTCTCTCATCGTCACTCAGCTTTTCCCATGTAAATTCAGTGCTCCTAAATTCCTACTGTGCTTTTTGTCTCCAAACAGCTACTCAGGAAACATTAATCTTCATCAAGGGGGAAGAAAATCTAGGCACCTTTATATTATTATTGGTTCATCAGTTGGAGCCGCTGTTCTGCTAATAGCTACTGTTGTATCTTGCCTATTCATGCGCAAAGGGAAGAAAAATAATTATGAAAAAGGTATGGTGTGCATCAAGTTTGAAGTTATTGTCTGATCAATTGGATATCTCAGCTGGCTCAACATGCTTAATTTTTTCTATTTTTCTTAGAGCAACATCGGCCTTCTCTGCCTTTACAAAGGCCAGTTTCTTCCTTGAATGATGCTCCAGCAGAGGCTGCACATTGCTTCACATTATCTGATATTGAAGATGCTACAAAAAAGTTGGAGAAGAAAATTGGTTCTGGGGGTTTTGGTGTTGTATATTATGGGAAACTGAAAGATGGAAAGGAAATTGCAGTTAAAGTTCTAACTAGCAATTCCTATCAAGGAAAGCGAGAATTTACTAATGAGGTAATTTTTCACATTGTTAAACCCCGTCCTGTTTAGTCTGACCTATTTTGCCATCCATATTCAACTCAGCTTTTTCTCTGTGTAAGTACAGGTTGTGACCATTTGATTCTTATTACTGAGATGGTTATTGTAGTTGATTACCTGCCTTTTTTTTTTTTTTTGATAAACTAAGACTAGATGTTTGTTAAGTTTTTCAAACAAACTAACTTTTGAGGTTTAAATATACCGCAGACTTTTTGAACACTTTTTTGATGGAAGCAAATTGCTCTAATAGTTGTTATCAATGGAATTTATTTTAAATAAATTATATTTGTTTTCCATTTTACTCAAAAAGTAGTAATGTCGATGGTTTAATAACAAGTTATTGATTAGAAGCCAAAATCCTTATGAATTGACCGATTCTTCTATTTGATATAGGTGACTCTTCTTTCAAGGATACATCACAGGAACCTAGTACAGTTTCTTGGGTATTGTCAAGAAGAAGGGAGAAGTATGCTTGTTTATGAGTTCATGCACAGTGGAACGCTAAAGGAACATCTCTATGGTGAGTTCATGTGTTTTCGCATTTAAGATGATATAAGTTTTAAGAATCACCTGTGCATTAACTTTTGTAGGTGCATTGACAGGTGAGCAAAGTATTAATTGGATCAAACGCCTTGAAATTGCTGAAGATGCTGCAAAAGGTTCGTTGTCAGCTAAGTGATGGAATTCTTCACTACAGAGAAATTCCTCATTACGGAGCAGTTTGTAATGAATATTTTGTTTTGTGCTTATTCAGGAATTGAATACCTTCACACTGGCTGTGTTCCAGCCATTATCCATAGAGATTTAAAAAGCAGCAATATTCTTCTTGACAAACACATGAGGGCAAAGGTTTCAGATTTTGGTCTATCAAAATTTGCTGTAGATGGAGCCTCTCATGTGTCAAGCATAGTACGGGGTACTGTAGGGTATCTGGATCCTGAGTAAGGCTCTTTTCCACTTGCTTTTTTGCTTGAGATTGTCATATGTCAATAATTGTTAGTTTCCTACATTGCTGTTGCTTGTGCTGTGTCATATAATTAATTCAAAGTACATTTTGCTTGCGGTGTTAATAGCGTTTAGAGGAAATTCGTACTTGTGAACGGAGAAACAAACAATTAGTT
Source organism: Zanthoxylum bungeanum (assembly GCA_019454045.1). NCBI lineage: Eukaryota > Viridiplantae > Streptophyta > Magnoliopsida > Sapindales > Rutaceae > Zanthoxylum > Zanthoxylum bungeanum. The sequence continues at coordinate 560,939 of SKCR01027528.1, forward strand.
GTGGATTGCTTGTAAATGATTTGTTGGTTCTAAGGACTGATTAAATGGAAATATCTAAAAACATCTCAGCCCACAATTTCTGTTTATGGGACTCCATTATCATATCATGTCAGTTAGATAATGATTCTTGCAAATGCAAGGGATGCCTTGGTTCTAAATTGAAGCCAACGGTCATATACTTTTGTGTATAGAATTATTGGTGGAGGTACGATATATTTAGACCCTACCACACTTATGGGGAATAGGTGTAGTTTTGCGGAATTTAAATCAAGTTGTCCAAAAATCCTAAAAACTTACTATTCTGTCACAACTTGTTTGGACAAGTTTTGTTACAGAATTTGCCAAGACTCACAATCCAACAATTGGCCACATTATATTGATTAATGTTTCTCCCATGATATGCAGGTACTACATCTCCCAGCAGTTGACAGACAAGAGTGATGTTTATAGTTTCGGTGTCATTCTTCTTGAGCTAATATCTGGTCAGGAAGCTATATCCATTGAAAGCTTTGGTGCTAATTGCCGTAACATAGTCCAATGGGTATGTCCAGTTAGTTAATTCGAGATGCAGCATTATAGATATATCTCGACTACCAGTTTCATCTCCATGAAGTTAAGAGGCTAAATAATTAACCCTGGACTAAGCGTAAAAATTCAAATAAGGTACCCGTGAAAGAATAAGGGTCAAAGTGTCTGAATGTTAGTTTTGCTGATACGTCTTGTGGCAGAATATTGGGAAAGACCTTTCCGCTAGTTCTCGACCCTAACTTCCTTGTTTTTTTATGCCTAAGCTTTGTTCTCAACATGTTTATCTATCTTTAATCTTTGTAACGCAGGCGAAGTTACGCATAGAGAGTGGGGATATTCAAGGAATCATTGATCCATCTCTAGGAGATGACTACGACATCCAGTCAATGTGGAAGATAGCGGAAAAAGCTCTGATGTGTGTTCTGCCTCACGGACATATGAGACCATCAATCTCAGAAGTTCTCAAGGACATCCAAGATGCTATCTTGATAGAAAGGGAAGCTGCAACAACTAGAGACGGTATCTCAGATGATATGTCGAGGAATTCCCTTCATTCTTCTCTCAACATGGGTTCCCTCGGTGGAACTGAGAATTTCCTGTCATTAGATGAGTCCATTGCTCGACCAAGTGCTCGATAGTTCTAGTTCTATTTCTTGTACAAGCACAAAATTACTTTTTCTATTCTCCCATTCTCTGGTCATGTTCTTGGTTGTAGCTAGAATTACATAGCTGGAATCTATCAATTTGCTGCATGTAAGTTCAAGGAAAGCACCAAAAAGAAAACATAAAAGAGTAAAAAGAGGCTGAGAAGAATGAGAGGAAAGCTTCAATGCCATGAACTTGTAAATTTTTAGGCTTGCTAATTATTTGGTCTTCATCTTTGGTTTCAATCCTTTATGAACTTATTCTAAATGCGGTTTCAGATACTTTTTCGAGTTTTGTTAATATACCCCAGTATCTGTATCAGAAGTATTGAAGTGAATTTTTATTATTATTTAATTTGAGATTGATGTAGAGAAATTTCACTCAAGCAGGGAAGTTCGTAATTTTAGGATAAAATTTTGGTGCGTCAAGCCAGCCGTATGTATCGATTCTTTCCAAAACTATCTCTAACGCTTTCATGTCTCAAAGTTCGTTTTGTGAGTGGAGAAACATACTTATCTGTAGCGACGGAGCCGCATATAAGATATCTACTATTTGTGAAAATCAAATTTTATCGCTTATCATTTTTCTCATTTGGAAGCTATTGAAGGAATCTGTGCCTAAAGTAACCATGAAAGGATCCAAAGATGTACTATCAAATGAACGGCGAATATCTTAATTATCGGATGCCAATATCCTTGGAGAAAGTTCAGAATCTATGGAGCATGTCCGCTGGTTTAAAGATGCAGGTGGTTCTTACATGGTTTACTTACAATTAATTACGATTCACGTAATTAAATAAATAATTTATTTTGATTTCAATTCAACATTCTAATTACCGTCTAATTTTATTTCAATTTATTCGATTCCAATAACTCATTTAGCGGAACTTTATTAAAACGTTAACGCTAATATTTTGACGCTCCACTAAAACGCTCGCAAGAAGCAAAGCCAGTCTCTGGCTTAGGAGCAGACACGACCGCACTGAATCCACTTCCACTCAAAATCTGAAAAATCTATCCTCTCTTCAAAATTAAATAATCAACAAAATAAAATTGAAAAGAAAAAAATAAAAAATTCTTCGGCCTTTCCCAAATGGCTCAGCCATGAGCATAATTCTTCTTCCCTTCCCCTCAACACACAGTGTGTCTCCACCGCCACTGCCGCTTTATCCTTTCACCACCTCAAAACCCACGCGCCCATTTCGCGTGCAAGCCACTTCCGGCCAAGCCAGCTCAGCATCGGACCTCTCTCTCACCACTAACTCTAACCCTTCATCGAAAAGCTCAAATAATGACCAAACATTACTAACACTTCTTCGCCAACGGAAAACTGAAGAAGCTTGGATTCAGTACACGCAATCCACTTTCCTTCCCAATCCCACTTGCCTCAGCCGCTTAGTCTCTCAGCTCTCTTACCAAAACACAACCTTGAGCCTCTCACGCGCCCAGTCTATCGTCACGCGCCTCCGCAATGACCGCCAGCTCCACCGCCTCGACGCCAACTCCCTCGGCCTCCTCGCCGTCTCCGCCTCCAAATCCGGCCACACCCTCTACGCCACTTCCGTTATTAAGTCCATGCTCCGCTCTGGGTACCTCCCCCATGTCAAGGCTTGGAGTGCTGTCGTCAGCCGCCTCGCCGCCTCTGGTGATGACGGCCCCACTGAGTCCGTTAAGCTGTTTGACGCTGTCGTTAGGCGAGTCCGGAAAATCCCGGAGCCGGATATTGTTGCTGACTCGAAACCTGACACGGCGGCTTACAATGCTGTGTTGAATGCATGTGCTAATTTGGGTAAGTCTAAAAAGTTCTTGCAACTGTTTGATCAAATGCATGAGTTTGGTGCTAAGCCTGATGTGTTGACTTATAATGTTATGATTAAATTGTGTGCTAGAGTTGATAGGAAAGATTTGCTTGTGTTTGTATTGGAGAGGATTCTTGAAATGGGGATTCCTTTGTGTATGTCTACTTTACAGTCGCTTGTCGCGGCTTATGTTGGGTTTGGTGAGTTAGAAATAGCCGAGAATATTGTTCAAGCTATCAGAGAAGGGAGGAGAGATTTGTGCAAGATTATTCGGGAATTGAATTCGGAAGATTATTCGAGTGATGATGAGGGAGATGATGATGATGATGATGATGTGTTTGAGAAGGAGGGAGATGATGATGATGTGTTTGAGAAGTTGCTTCCGAATTCGATTAATCCTAGTAGTGAGCCACCGTTGTTGCCTAAAGCATTTGCTCCTAATTCGAGGATGTACACAACTTTAATGAAGGGTTACATGAATGGAGGTCGTGTGAGTGATACGGTTAGAATGTTGGAGGCAATGAGAAGACAGGAGGATAATGCCAGTCATCCTGATCATGTGACGTACACAACTGTTGTGTCTGCTCTTGTGAAGGTGGGATCAATGGATAGGGCTCGTCAAGTGCTTGCTGAAATGACTAGAATTGGTGTGCCTGCAAATCGTATTACTTACAATATTCTGCTCAAGGGTTATTGCCAGCAGTTGCAAATTGACAAAGCAAAACAGTTGCTTCATGAGATGGCCGATGATGTGCAGATTAAGCCTGATGTAGTTTCTTATAACATTTTAATTGATGGATGTATACTGATTGATGATAGTGCAGGAGCTCTTACCTTCTTTAATGAGATGAGAGCAAGAGGGATTGCTCCCACCAAGATCAGTTATACCACATTGATGAAAGCTTTTGCATTGTCGAGTCAGCCGAAGTTGGCTAACAAGGTGTTTGATGAGATGCTTAGAGACCCAAGAGTGAAAGTTGATATAGTTGCTTGGAATATGTTGGTTGAGGGATATTGTAGAATGGGATTGGTTGAAGAAGCGAAGAAAATAATTGAGAAAATGAAAGAGAATGGATTTTACCCTAATGTGGCTACATACGGCAGCCTTGCAAACGGGATTTCATTGGCTAGAAAACCAGGAGAAGCACTTTTACTCTGGAAAGAAATAAAGGAAAGGTGTGAGGTGAAAAGAGAAAGTGTTAATTCAGATTCCGATTCACCCCCACCACTGAAACCAGATGAAGGGCTGTTAGATACTCTGGCTGATATATTTGTGAGGGCTGCCTTCTTCAGGAAATCTTTAGAAATTGTAGCATGCATGGAAGAGCACGGGATACCGCCAAATAAAACAAAGTATAAAAAGATCTATGTGGAAATGCATTCTCGTATGTTTACGAGCAAGCATGCCTCACAGGCTAGGCAAGACAGAAGGAGAGAGCGGAAGAGAGCAGCCGAGGCTTTCAAGTTTTGGTTGGGTTTACCAAATTCTTACTACGGCAGTGAATGGCGACTGGAACGAATAGATGGAGGTGAATACGTTACTGATGATTCTCTGTAAACAAGTACATAACTATACTAAATTACTCGATTGGAAATCCCGTGGGGAAATCAAGTTTTAATGTATCTATAGAATTGTATGTTGTAAACTCTGAACTATATTTGTCATTTGCATGTGCAAAGAATGGTAGCTTTGGGAAGACATGAGAAAAGAATTATGACTTTTTTTTTGGGAAGACATGAGAAAAAAATTGCATCTACTCATGTTTGGTCTGAAAATTGATTCCTATTACAGCTAAAGCATTAACGATATAAAGTTTACAACATATTTTACATACCATAGGTTTTATCAAATTTTGGTCGATTATGATTTTTAATATTTTAGATGTGGGATATACGATAAAAAATAAATTAAATACATGGCGTGTTGTCGAAGAAATGTCACTTGAGTTTTGAGTGCCCATAAAAGAAGGGCAAAAGGAAAAAGCTAGGACGATCGGGAAAGGTGGTTGTTGAATTTCGTCACAAATTCGTATGTCACACAAAATCAACCGGCAATCAAGAACGTAAGATTTTTACCGTGGTTCGCGGAAAATCCCGACTACATCCACGTTGAACTCCGGAACAAGGAGCCCGTTGCACTAATCACTTCCAAGATTACTAAAGAATCTTGAATCCGTTTACAAACAATAATTTCCCAAAATCACTCAATAAACCCTAATCTCTAAAAGTGTCAATCTCTCAAATTACCAATTGAAGATTACACTAACTTGGACTAGGAACAAGGCTTAACACTTAGCCAAATAATAGGAGAAAACTATGTGTAAACAATTAATGAAAAACTTAACTAATTCTCAACCTAAGCACCTTTTATATATGATGAGCCAATTGATGTAAATAGAACAACTGCAAGGATTGTGCCACGTGTCCCTCATCCAACCGTTGGATAAAGGCTTCACATTTTACAGTGGTGTTGGTCTCTACTGCCGCCATGTTTGCCAACATTTTAGATAGACGGTGGATCGGATTCTCGCATCATATTTTATTTCGAAAGGAGGAATTTGGTGCAAATATGATTGAAGAATTAGGTTCTTCGTCGCTAAGGGGAGTAACTTGGTGGTTTAAGGTTTAGGATCTCACCTTGAGGTTCTGGGTTCGAATTCAGGAAGTGCGTTTCTTATAAGAGCTTTGAACAGTCGAGAGTTTTATCTGCTCCGCTTAAGTCTGAAAGGGGTGATTTGACTACGGGGTTTCCAACGATTCCAAAAAAATATATATAAGAATTAAGTTCTTCATATACGGATACTAACTATGAATTTTTTTTTCAATTATAGATAGTAGATATAAGATCTTACATTTTAATTTCGGATTCAATTATGGATATCCCAAAAATTTTGTGTATCCAAACATTGCCAACCTTAATATAACAGATGGTGATTCATTTATAACTTGGCTTCAGCCTATGGGCAGTGGCGCAGGCATAACGTTATACCTTAATTATGGATGACAAAAATTCATCTAAGGAATGGGGCTTTGCGGGGTCACATGTGTTAGGATTCGGTATGATTATAATTTTTTATGTTCATTGGTTGGACGAATCGACTATTAGTATTTACATCTCGTATTATTAAAGGTAAAATTATATATGTGAAAAGGAACCCGTGTGGGCCTGTTATATTAGAGTCAGGTAAAATATAATTTTTAATACTCGTTAATTAAACAAGCCGAGTACGAATATTAAAATCCATGTACCACACTTGTGTCATCCCTGACCTTAATGCCCTTGAAACTGCACCGTCGATTGACACATGATAGGATCTCAAAGCATCATATGATCTAATCTCTTCGTCGACGGTCTCTAAAGTCCAAACAGTCGCACTTGCTTGGTTTAATCATTCTTTTTAAAATCAGACCGGTCGAATCGGAATCGATCATGAGTCCGGTCCGATTGAATCCTAAAAATCAGTGTGTAAAATATCGGTCAAAATCGGTGAATCAACTCGATCAGTTCTTAAATCAAAAAATAAAAATAAATATTTTTTATAATTTTTAATCGATTAAAATTATTTATGATGTCAGTCGATTCTATTGATTTAACTTTTAGATTACCAGTCCAGTTTTTAAATTTTAATTTTAATTCCAAAATCTGGCGAACTCTCCACAAGCTCCACTCACAATTTGACCATTTTTAGGGTTGGTAGAAAATCTTACATGATTCAAGCTATCAAGCTATCGTATTGTTTGGTGTGAGATTTGAAATGATTTTTTTTTTTATCTTGGTTAAAAAATTCGATAATAATTTTAGATAATATTTTCTCCCGATTAAAAAATCAGATAAAGATTCTGAACGAATTTTCATTTCAAATTCATGATGCATCTAATTAATTATTTAAAAATTTCGGAACGATTTTTCATCCGAATAAAATGCAGACCAATTTGGAAGATTTCCACTATCTTGTTGATTGCACTTCGGAGGAGGTTTTTACTTCGTCAGAGATTATTAAGAAATTGAAGTTTATTTAACTTTCACAGAGACTACTAAGAAATTGAGTTAATTGGCTTTAATTAGAGAATTAAATGGAAATTGAACTAGAAGAGGTAAAAGATTAGAGGCTGTTTGGATGAAATTAAACATTTATCAGAATTTACAAAACCTATATATAACACGCCTTGAATGATGACAACACTAGCCACTGAGCTTATTTTCTTTAAAAAATAACATGAAGGGTGGAGGATGATTAAGAAAAATATCTCACATCGATTGAAAAATAATTTTGGCATAACAATATAAGTCCTAACTCTCAAGTTAATATTTTTGCTTGAGTTAAACATACGAATTTTAATATGATATCGGTTGGTGAATTAAGTACTATTAAACGAAATCAACATGTATCAAACAAATCAACAATCATGCCAAAATTTAACATTAAACCATAAACCTTAAAACAGAAAGAAAACCTGGAAAATGTTGAAGACACTGTAAAACGGAAAAATTATAGTCCAAGTCGAGTTGTTTATGTCCTTAAGAACTTATTAGCTCTGCCTCGGTGCTCTACGGATTTTGTGGCTAACGTTCTCCCAAGATTACTTGGATTTCTCTTGTTCAATGGGCATTCCTTAATAAGATCTTGAACTAGGACAATGGTGGAAACTCTCTCTGGACTCTAAAACAAATAATGTATGAGACTTAACTTCTGGATTTCTGGATACCATAGAATGAACATGAAGGCTCCTATATAAAGGCATGGAATGGTGCTTTAAGAGCACCCTTTAGTTTGAGATGTAACCCTCCTAAGAGTTATACCCCTTCCATACATCATTTGGAGCCTAGAAGTGTGTTCTTCTAATATTGAGGACATGTCCCTACATGTTTGTGCCCTTCCCATAGGACACCACCCAAGGGACATGACCCTCCTTCATCCAAACTTAATATTTAGAGAATTTACAACAATATCAAAGCTAATTTCATATACGAATACATTTTTTTTTTTTTGGAAACGATGGAAACATCGCCACCAAACCACCCATTCTGGGCCGCGGCGCAGGTAAAACCACCGGCTGTCCCAGGCTCTTACAAGAAGTGCACCCTCTGGATTCGAACCCAGAACCTCAAGGTGAGATCATGGACCCTACACCACCAAGCCACACCCCTTGGGGACACATATACGAATACACTCACACTACCTACCCACCTAAAACAGACCAAGCACAAAACCAACCAACATGCATATGAGGGGTGTTGAGGAGAAGTAAATATTGTTCTAAACAACTCTCAACTCTCGAACTCATGATTTCAACACCATATAAGGAGAGGCAATAATGAATCAAGCTCCTAAAGAAGAGTGATGAGACAAGAGCATGGCTATTCTAATATCAGGATACTTAAAAACTGCAGACAATAAATCAAGCGACATAGCTAAAGCTATGGACATCAGCTGATCAGCATGCTCTCTCAGTGGAGGAGTTTCACATAATGTCTGGAAAAAGACTGGTTTTTCTATTCCATCAATTGTTTGTTCCGCATTCAAACATAATATTCCCCATGTTGTAATGGCTTAAACATACATCTGCTGCATTAGCAAAAACAGTAAGATCAGTAAAGAAGGTAGCTATTACATGCAGTCTCCGTGTAATGCCCCCACAAACATTGGTGATTCGAAGTTGAAATTGAACTGATAAAAGTGCCCAGTTGCCAAATCTATACACGGTTTGCAAAAGAGTTTGAAAGTCTTCTAACTTTCGCAACTACCTTGAAAACCTGCAATTGACCTTGTTAAGATAAAAAGGAAAATTACATTGAGAAGTAAATGAATTATATTAGAATTATATGCAACCTGCTATGTATTTGTAGACGTAGTTCATCTATTTCTGGCCTTTCTTCCATAGCACCCCAAACTTCTTCAGCATGTTTGCATTTTTCTTCTTGGGCGAGTCCTCGTCTATTTCTTCTGTGTAAGGAGAACCCGTGTTTCTAGTCATGGGACAGTAGCTGCTGTCAAGAGAACCTGTTCTCTCTACAAATTTCCCATTGTTCCCGGTTGAAAGCATAGCAGTGGCTGCCTCAGCTGCCTTCCTCCACTGGTTCGACTGCACCTTTAGTTTTCTCAACTCGGCCTCCAGATCTGTATGTGCTGCCTGAGCTGCATCCAACTGCTCAGTCACACGTGCTGCTCTTCTGCTACTTTTATCTGCTTCTTCTGTTAAGTAGCCAACTTTCATTAAAGCCTCTTGCTCTGCAGCCCTAGCTGCTTCTGTCAAGGAAATAGCCTCATCACTGACTTTGTTTCTCTCCATTTCCCTCTTTTCAATCTCAATCTTGAGCATTTCATTTTGTTCAGTTACACTCTGCAACTCCATCTCCTTGTTCAAAATACTTGCCTTCAACTCAGCCACTTCTGCCCCCAACTTCTTCAGCTCCACTGCAAATGCAGAATCTCTTTCGTTTGTCTTGATCTTCAAATTCAGTCCCTCATTCTCCTCTGAAATATTCTGCAATTCTGTTTCCTTGTCCACCAAATTTGCTCTCAGCTCTTCAGTATGAGCTTTTGCAATTTTCAATTCTGCCTCCAGCTCAGCCTCTCTCTGGCCTGATTCGGATTTAGTATGTTCAACTTGTTCATATGCGCATCTAATTTGCAATGTGCTCCGTATATATTCTTCCTGGTACCTGGTCTCAGAATCATCTAATGCAGATCTTAGTTGGCTCAATTCATGTCTAGCAAGATTAAGCTCCCCTTTGAGCTGGTCTATATCTTCTTTTTGTCCGTCCTTTTTAAGAAGTTGAAAATCACCCATAGATTCTGCCAATTTGTTGCTACTATTAGGTAGATCTGTCTGGAGCTTGCTTACTAGTTCCTCCAATGATTTAACTCTAGCTTTTGACTGCTCTAGCTCCAATGATAAGGAATTATAAGCCTCTTTGGCTTTTATGCTGTCTGATCGCAGCATTTCCAAATTTGCATTTGCAGTTTCCAGTTGCATTTGAGTTTTGCCAACATCCTCACGAGACCGGGCTTCAAATTCTTTGCAATCATTATACTCATTTTTCAGTTTTTCGACCATGGATAAAGTTTCAGTAAGTTCTATTTTCATGTTCTGCATCTCAGCATATGCAGACTCGGCATGCTTGGTTTGGGCAGCTTCTGATTCAGACATCTTTTCCAGCTGAAGTTTGAGCCTCTGAATTTCATTCCTGGCAGAAGCCAACGCAGCAGAATCCATAGAGTGCTGTTTCTGGATAGCATCAAGCTCAGATTGCCACGCTTTATCTCGATCCTGTGAGATCTTTCTGAGCTCATCAACTCGTGCATCCTCGGAAGTACTAATCTCCAGTAGCTGTTGCTGAGATTCCTCGAGCTTTGCTGACATTTCCGAGAGCTGCTTCTTTGCCTCCTCAGCCTCCTGCTGAGCTCGCCTCTTCCATGAATCAGAAGCATTCAGTTGTTCCTTTGCCTTCTTCAGATCCTCTTGAAGTTGAACAAGATGGGATTCCAATTCAGACACTCTGCTCGGGCGTTTCTTCTGGAGTTTACAGAACAGAGAGCAGATATCAAGTGAGAAACTGAAATTAACAAAAACACCGGCAATTCAAAGGGTAAAGTTATTATGCAAAAAATTCAAAATTTCAAAGATAAAAATACTACAATTAAAAACCGCAATAAGTGCAGTATCTATATAATAAAAAGAGAATGTTTGAGGAAAGAGAGTGTATCCAACGGCTCTTTTATGTGGCTTAATTGACGGCCCATATCATTTCATTGGTAATTGGAGGAAAGAGAGTTAATTGATTGATGGAAAGGGTCAAAAAATTCAAATTTTCAAATTAAAAATAGAAAGTTAAAATAAAATCATTTAATTAAAAAATAAAATCATTTAATTCTGTAACACCGTGCCGTAGGCACGGGCCAAATATTGTAACACCGTGACGTAGGCACGGGCAAAAACTATATATATATATATATTATAGCAGCACAAGAACAACATATATGAGTCTTCCAAGTTCCAACCCCATCAATAGCAGAATACCTCCAATGCCGGACTTCTAGGTGATTTGCGTTCAATAACTCTAGGACTTCCTTTTGGTGTTTTATTCATCGAGCTTGAGGTAGAGGAAACTGAATCTGAATCTGCCCCTGGCAGTTTGAGTTGGCGAGCAGTTCGAGGTGTTGCAGGAGATTTCCTTTGAGGCACTTCTGAAGAGCCGGTTCTGTTGTCAAAGCCAGTGAAATGAAAACCAGTATAAGAAAGAATGCATAAACATCACTGAAACATCCGCTTAAAACAACTTATGCAAAACAAACATTACTGCATGTATGTAAGAAACATTAGTGAAATAAAATGTTCAGTATGATGTCTACACAGTGACAGAAGCAGATACGTAGTCCACATTTAGATATTTGTTTTGAGAGGATGTCGCCACATTTACAGATCATCCAAATCAAAATCATTTTCATGCATCAAAATTTGTTATAGCAATAGGCTGGCATCAATTTCCTGATGAAGTCCTCAGTCAATACATAAATATTGATGTATGAAAATATTTTACGAGACTAATGAATCCAAATCAATCACCTTCCATAATCATGAAAGATAGCACAGAGCACCAGCTTGAAATCAGTTTTAAATTGCATGCCCCATTATGCAAAAGTAAAATTTTAATAAGTCCCCCTTCAGAGATCCATAAATTGCAATAGAAAATTAAGTCAGAAACGGCAACAGCAAAGAAAATGCTGCTTGAAGATAAGAAACTGGTAGGACCCATCTCCCATCTCAAGATCAGAAGAACAAAAAAAACAATAAAATAAAATTTCATATGGATATTGAATCTGAAAACAGTCTTAGCATAGAAAACCAGAACTCCTCAAACAAAAAAGCACTTAATTGAGTGACAACTGACAATGTTACCTTGCTTTTGGTGTCTGCATCATTTTTTTAAACCCCACCTGACACCTACAAGAATTCATAGAAATAATTCGCTAAGAAAGAAGAATTATAGAGAAACTAATATATATGTGAGCATTCAAAGAATAAGCATAATGGTCCATAAATGACATCCAATTCTAATCACTATGTACAAAGCCTAACAAACAAACAAACATTAAAATTGCTTTGAAGAAACTCCATATAAACTACTCCCACTACCACCAACCTGAACCAGAAGAAAAGGTTGAAAAATAAAGAAAAAGCTGCAATAAATGCATTCATAATTTTTTTTCTTGGAAACGTTTGAAACTTAATCGCCAAACCACCCGATCCGACTTAAGCGGAGCAAATAAAACCTGTAATGTCCAGTTACAATGCACAATGCCACCATTGTCAAAGATACATTTTTGACAATGGTGCAACACCTTTTGAAAATAGTGTAAAACATCAAAATAGTTTTAGGTGCATTAATTGAGTGACTGTAATAGTGAGCTTGAGTTTCATTATAAATAAAGAGCTAATTGAAAGTTCAAAACATCCCAAAAATATAAAATATCAAATGAAAAAAGCTTTAAAAGGGTAGAGAGAGTCAGGTTTTTGTAAAGTATGTAAACACTTGTAATTTTATTCTTGTAGTAATAGATTTGGTTTTTCCTCATACAGTGATCAAAGAATCACAACAAAACCCCCTGACTGCCGCAAACTCTTAAAAAAAATGAACTCCTCGAGACCTGACAACCAAATCTTTGGCTCTTTCCCACTAAGTGGCACCTTTTGGGCTGCATTCATAAAATACCATCAAGGAAACCATTTAACCATCTTTGCAACTTTTTATCACTTGTTTTTTACTCCAGTACTGGAACAGTGTTTAAAAGAGAGAATTATTGAAGCCACAATGGGCCAGCAACACATAAAAGATGACAATACACATGTCGGATTCCCTTTTCATTATTAATTTGTAGATATGCTTGTGACATAAACTAGATCATCTTGTTCTTAACAATATTTTAATTTTATAGCAACAAAAATACCAGTTGCAAATATTAAAGCATTTTTTTAAAGGAAAACATTGGTCATGCAATAATGTTCTTCTAAAGTTTTTTCCGGTTAAAATAAACAAGAAAAATGCCACTCAGGCAATCACCAACCCAGTAGATTATAAGCATCAGAAGACTAATTGTAATAAAAATAACACTCATTGAACCCAGAAAATGGAAATTTAAGTCGAAAAAGGGGGAAAATTACTGAATCTTGAAGTAGCATACAACATAAAGCTAAAAACAGACAAAAACAAACAAATCCTGAAGGATAGAAGAAATGTTATAGCATTTACAGAACAGAAATTCTTAGATTCGATGGAAAATCTACTGATCTATATAAAGTTGGCACCCAAATAAGCTTCAAAAAGACAGAGCCAAGAAATTGAAACTACAGCATATCATTATCATTACTATAATGACCAAAAAGAGCCACCATCATTATCATTACTACTATCAAAAAGTAAGCCAACTCCAGAACCCAGATACTGACAAGTGACAACATCTTTAAAAAAATAAAAAATAAAAAATAAAACCACAAATTTAAAGAAAAAAAAACAACCCACTAAAAAAATAAGAACAAGAAATGCAATGTGTGAGAGAACACAAATAGTTCACCTGAAGAAAGCTAGCTTGCTCCCGCTGGTTGGTTAATGGTTAGTTGGTTTACTACTACAGCATCCAAAACCCTAGAGAGAGAGAGAGAAGAGTCAAGTGAAAGTGGGTAGCAATTTTTTATTGGCTTTTTGTATGGTTTCAGCTGCAATGCAAGTGCTGCTATGCTCAGTTCAGTTCAGTTCCCGAGTTAGTCTTCATTTTTTTTAAAAAAAAATTTGTCAGTGGAGAGTGCAAGCAACCAAAGCTTGGCTCTCTTATCCACGCTCCTACTTCACGTGATTGGATGGTGACTGATCACTATCTGCATCACCGCGCTTTCCCTTTCGTCCTTTTCTCCTACGTCCCATTTTCCCCCTCTCTTTTGAATCCTGACCCCCTCCATTTTTGAAGTTTGTTTTATTTTAGTTCTAAGAGAACGAAAAATTATGTCCTAAAATTTTAATCTTCAACGAAACATCATTTCTCTATTTTATTTAATTTTTTTTTTTTTTTTTTTTTGAAACGATGGAAAACTTTCTACACAAAAAATATTCTTTTAAACGATAGCGGCGTCAAAAATGCCTATAAGAACTCAATTCATTATTTCTGGATAGGAATGTCGAAATAAATCTTGGGATTCCTTCAGACGTGTCAATTGGGCAAATGCGGCCATAGTGACTAGGATGGATATCTCGTATCTGAAAACTAGCAGTCCGTCCTGTCAATCCTCTGGGGCCCAAATAACTCAATTTTCTCCCGACTCCTGACGTATACGAAGGAGTGCGGTTCGTTCGATAAATTCCTACATCCATGGCTGAATGGTTAAAGCGCCCAACTCATAATTGGCGAATTCGTAGGTTCAATTCCTACTGGATGCACGCCAATGGGACCCAAGGATGATGGAGATCCATAGCAGTGAGTCGCAAGGATTGGCCAATTAGAAACATCGTAGTATTTCTCCGCCACCAAACCACGCATTCTGGGCCGCAGCGCATGTAAAACCACCGGTTGTCCCAGACTCTTACAAGAAGTGCACCCCCTGGATTCGAACTCAGAACCTCAAGGTGAGATCCTAAACCCTACACCACCAAACCACACCCCTATTTTATTTAAATTGTTAGTGAATGGAGTGCACCTTTTAAATTTAATATAATCATTTTATATTGCACTATTTATATAACGGTTATGTTAACGAATGTTCTTATGACACTCATTAAAAATTCTATTTTAGAAAAAATTTAATATCATTTTTATGAGAAATGAAAAAACTATCAAAACATTAATGATTTTTTTTAATCAAAACTTTTTTAAAATAGATCTTGTTAGCATTTTCTTTAATTATAATAAAATATTTTATATTAGGTAAGATCTGTGTAGAAAAATTGTTGGAGTAATTCCTCATGCTCGAAATTACAAATGAAGTCATTTTATATATAGAGAGAGAATTTTTGGAGATGTTGTTATTATTTTATTTAGTTTTGTATTTAAATTACATCAAAAAATAATAATGAACTGATATAAAGATAGAGTTTATTTAAATTGAGTTGAATATATTTTAGAAAAAATAATAATCATCAATTAGTGTTCCAGTCCCAACTTGCGGACCACAAAATTTAAATTGGGGCTCACCTTGAACCCAAACTATGCGCAAGCCAAACTATTACATTAGGGGAGCAAAATTAATTTACCAACAAAAATTGGTTTTGTTATATTAGTAATCTCATTTGAATTTTGCTCATTTAATGGGATTTAGATCTATGTAGAAAAATCAATATTTTTAGTATTTTTTTTAGATTGGATATTGAAAATTTAGTTATAAATATATATAGATTTAAAAATTTATTTTTATTAATAAAAATTAGGTTCCGACTTTTTTTTACCTAAAAGTTCACCCTCAAGCCGGAGGTGGTTCGGATTTTTCTACCACCAGTAACGATCATCACTACCGGATCTAGTCCACAAATCGTGCACCCCCACGACTCCAAGTAGCAGCCTAACCTCTCTCACCACCACATCATTGAAAACCCCACCCACAACCTAACAACCTCATTGCGAAAAGGCATTGCCAGTATCTAAGGGTGGCAGAAAAGCTCGGGCCCGGCCCGGGGTAAAAAAAAAAACTCGAGCCGGGCTTAACATTTTTTGCCCGGGTCGGGCTTAAACCAAAAAAAAAAAAAAATATATATATATATATGTTGGCGGTGTAAAAAGGCCTTATGACAGTTAAGCAGCACGGCATAGGTTAAATGGGTAATTTCCATCTTGGTCGAAATCATTAAATGCCGACCCGACCACATGAATAAGAGACCGAGCACTTGACGATGGGCGACCGACCACTTGAGACCGGGTGACCGGGCACTATCAGTTCGGCGACAGCATTCTCAGCTCAGAAGCCCATGACGACCGACCATGTCTAGACCGACCAGATGGCGAAGCATGCCCAGAAGATAAGACATCTTATTTCTACGAGGAAAATGGATAAAATTATCCTACTTTCACACGGAAACTGATAAGTCAGTGTCCTGATAGGATAAATAAAGTGAAGTCAGTTTCGGATTATGAATCCTCATAGGAAAATGAGATTGTTTCAATTGGGAATCCTTATGCTAGAAAGAATCTGATTTCTCTATTATTATAGATATGAGGGTAGAGTGTGTGTAAAGGATCATCAGAATCATTAAGATCATACTTGTAAAAACAAGAAGCAGAGCTGAGAAGCGCATTTGAGTAATAAAAATATCATCATTTTTGCGCCCGTGGACGTAGGTCGGACCAAAATCTGCCAAACCACGTTAAATCACATTGTTGATTGGTGCATTTATCTGTCTTTTGCTAAACTTGCTTTTGGTCCCCCATAACCAAACAAATTCACTATTAATGGAGGATTATCTCGGGAGTAATATTCTCATATTGCCCTGAGACCAAAATCAACCGTCAACAATATATATATATATATATATATATATATATATATATATATATATATATATATATATATATATATATATTTTAAATATGTTTGTAACATTTTTATTTGTTTGTAGCATTTAAATTGTTAATTTATTGATGAAACTTTTGATTTATTTGTGAATTGTCTTTGCATATAGTGTGAATGTATTTTTTATTTGCATGTTTTTAATTTTTTTTTTAAAACGGGCTGGATAAAGCCCGGGCTTTTATTTTTCTTGTCGGGCTTATCAAAGCCCGAGCCCCGCCCGACCCATTTCCACTCTTACCAGTACCCACCAATAACAACAGCCGCCTCCAACAACATTTACCAACACACACAAATAGGAAATTTTCCACCGAGAATGGAGTCTCTCTCTCCGGTCGGCTAGTGTTACTTTTTCGTTTTTTTTTTTTTTTTTTATTTTAGCATTGTCTTGTTGATTTTTCATTCTTCTATTAAGTTGGACATTTATATGGAGACATTATAGTAATATTAATGTTTCAAACAGTTGTACATTTTGGAAATAGATTATAATATACAATTACTTGAAGCATAAATATCACTAAAAAAAATTCGACCGATAAGGGAGTCTCTCTCTCCGGTCGGCTAGTGTTATTTTTTCGTTTTTGTTTTGTTTTGGTATTGTCTTGTTGATTTTTCATTCTTCTATTAAGTTTGACATTTTATGGAGACATTCTAGAGGTTTGGGGCGGGACTGTCATGAAGGTTCTATGAGTGAAATCCTGTGGTCAGCAGCAACTTTTGTTCTGATGTAATTTTTTTTTTTAATAGTTTTATCATTTATATACAGTTTTAGTTTAGTTATTAAGTGTTTGGTGGTCCCCAAGGAGTGTGGCTTGGTGGTATAAGGTCCAGGATTTCATCTTGAGGTTCTGGGTTCGAATCCAGGGGGTGCACTTCTTGTAAGAGCCTGTGACAGCCGGTGGTTTTACCTGCGCCGCGGCCCAGAATGGGTGGTTTGGTGGTGGGGTTTCCAACGTTTCCCAAAAAAAAAAAAAAAAAAAAGTGTTTGGTGATCTTGTTGTATTTTTTTTTTCGAATGTTACGGTATTTCTTTTTTTGATTAGGATGTGATATTCACCAAAATTAGTAGAGTTATGAAACCTAGACCAATATCATAAAATTCTTCAAAGTTCTATAATGTGAATTCACTTTTTATTCGATTGTTATAAATTCGTGACGAGTGAATTTTATTCTTTAGATTGTTGGACATTATACTAACTAAGCTTGATTCTCATGTTATTTAAAGTGTTTATTTCAAGCCGATGTGAGTTTATGTTTGTGTCCGATGTGACAATGTATTATTGATCATTTTTGACACGGTTGGTTCAGTAATGAAATATTACATTAAACATAAAAAAAAGTTACATTAATATATAATTTTGGGCCTAATCTTTCGTGAACTCGTAGTTAGTTAAGATTCTATTCGGACTGATGAAATAAAATGATTCGTAATGATGAAATTACCTAATGCAAAACTTTGAAATACCCATAAATATTACTGTTTATGGTTAGTTAGGTTAACAACTGATCTACCTCTTCAAAGCTGATTATGACAGTGACAAATAAACTTGTGACTAACTATAATATCATACGTTAGCTCAAGTATATAATTGAACGTGACTTAAAAAATTTAAAAATTATCATTTCTTTAGATGTAAGGGAGTTGATAGGTAGTGTAACGTGAATGAGCGTAGTTTGATGGTGTAGGGTTCATGATCTCACATTAATGTCCCGAGTTTGAATCTAGAGAATGCGTTTCTTATAAGAGCCTGAGACAGCCAGTGATTTTACCTACTCCGTTTAGGCTCGGAAAATATAGTTTGGTGATGAGATTTTCAACGATTCAAAAAACAATTAACAGTGTAACAAAAATAAATCATCAGCCGCTGATATCTAGCCACCCAAATTAGGGTGCAGGGATGGAATGTAAGTTAAAAAAAAAAATTTAACATTATCAGTTAAAACAAAAGTATCCTTGAACCTAAAATGCTTCCAATTACCCTTTAACTATTTAAGGTAACAGTTGATTTATTTATTTTTTTAAAACCTATTTGATTATTTTTTATTCCATCACTTTTTATTTATAAAAAAAAAAAAAATTGAGATATGATATTAGAAATCCTTCCTTTTTTTTTTTCAAACAATATTATGATATATTATTACTTTTCATTCTAATATATTCCATTCTATTTGGTTATATTCCATTATAAATCCGATATTTCATCACTTAACATAGTCTACAGAAACTTAACTTTAAAATTTAATGGGAGATAAGAATTAAAAAAATAATTTAAACTTTATCCATATCTTAATTTGTTTAAAAAAATCTAAAAGTTTATACATATAACAAAAAAAGTACAAACATTTGATGGTCTTTATCTTTCGACTTAAAACGCTCCCAACCTACTGAAAATAAGGCTCCATTTAGTGGAGCGTTTCACTAACGTTAACGAATTAAAACGCTCCATCAAATGCATTATTTAATGCCAGCGTTAACGCACACAAAACCAAAATATTAAAACATGAGATTATCAAGTATATATAATTGAACGTGACTTAAAAAATTTAAAAATTATAATTTCGTTAGGTGTAAGGGAGTGATGTTTTGGGTTTGAATTCAGAGAATGCGTTTCTTATAAGAGCCTTAGACAGCCAGTGATTTTACTTATTCCGTTTAAGCTCGGAAAATATGATTTGATGACGAGATTTTCAACGATTCAAAAAAAAATTAACAGTGTAACAAAAATAAATCATCAGCCGCTGATATCTAGCCACCCAAATTAGGGTGCAGGGATGGAATGTAAGTTAAAAAAAAAAATAACATTATCAGTTAAAACAAAAGTATCCTTGAATCTAAAATGCTTCCAATTACCCTTTAACTATTTAAGGTAACAGTTGATTTATTTATTTTTTTAAAACCTATTTGATTATTTATATAAAAAAAAAATTGAGATATGATATTAGAAATCCTTCCTCTTTTTTTTTTTCAAACAATATTATGATATATTATTACTCTTCATTCTAATATATTCCATTCTATTTGGTTATATTCCATTATAAATCCGATATTTCATCACTTAACATAATCTACAGAAACTTAACTTTAAAATTTAATGGGAGATAAGAATTAAAAAAATAATTTAAACTTTATCCATATCTTAATTTGTTTAAAAAAATCTAAAAGTTTATACATATAACAAAAAAAGTACAAACATTTGATGGTCTTTATCTTTCGACTTAAAACGCTCCCAACCTACTGAAAATAAGGCTCCATTTAGTGGAGAAAACGTTAACGAATTAATACGCTCCATCAAATGCATTATTTAATGCCAGCGTTAACGCACACAAAATCAAAATATTAAAACATGAGATTATCAATTAAATATATAATTGAACGTGACTTAAAAAATTTAAAAATTATCATTTCGTTAGGTGTAAGGGAGTGATGTTCTGGGTTTGAATTCAGAGAATGCGTTTCTTATAAGAGCCTTAGACAGCCAGTGATTTTACTTATTCCGTTTAAGCTCGGAAAATATGATTTGATGACGAGATTTTCAACGATTCAAAAAAAAATTAACAGTGTAACAAAAATAAATCATCAGCCGCTGATATCTAGCCACCCAAATTAGGGTGCAGGGATGGAATGTAAGTTAAAAAAATAATAATAACATTATCAGTTAAAACAAAAGTATCATTGAACCTAAAATGCTTCCAATTACCCTTTAACTATTTAAGGTAACAGTTGATTTATTTATTTTTTTAAAACCTATTTGATTATTTTTTATTCCATCACTTTTTATTTATATAAAAAAAAAATTGAGATATGATATTAGAAATCCTTCCTTTTTTTTTTCAAACAATATTATGATATATTATTACTCTTCATTCTAATATATTCCATTCTATTTGGTTATATTCCATTATAAATCCGATATTTCATCACTTAACATAGTCTACAGAAACTTAACTTTAAAATTTAATGGGAGATAAGAATTAAAAAAATAATTTAAACTTTATCCATATCTTAATTTGTTTAAAAAAATCTAAAAGTTTATACATATAACAAAAAAAGTACAAACATTTGATGGTCTTTATCTTTCGACTTAAAACGCTCCCAACCTACTGAAAATAAGGCTCCATTTAGTGGAGCGTTTCACTAACGTTAACGAATTAAAACGCTCCATCAAATGCATTATTTAATGCCAGCGTTAACGCACACAAAACCAAAATATTAAAACATGAGATTATTTTTTAACGCTAACTTATATTATATCGTATGTTTCGTAACTTATAAATTAGAATATACTATTCATATAATACTCTCTACCAAATACACCATAAATAACCCCACACACACCAAAAAAAAAAAAAAAAAAAAAAAAATAAAAAATAAAAAATTCCTATCATTATCCTCACCATAGACGGCCAACAAACATTTCTTCTTCTTTATCTCCATACCTTCTATTTATTTTCTTCCTATTTTCCCTATTCTTCTTTATTCTCTTTTCCCATGCTATCTTTTTCGTTCCCTACCCCCTGTCTGCTCCATTTTTAAATTGTTCTTGGTAGGGATAGATATTTTTCTCGTTCCGTCCCGTTTTGGGACAGGATTTGAGACAAAAAAAATACATCCCGTTTTAAAATGAGACAGAATGATAAATTTATCTTGATAATTTAAACATGATGGTACAACAGAATGAGACAAGATTTAGTGAGATGAGATCAGATTTAACGAGATGATAAGATATTTAACGGGATATAGGACCGAGACCGGGATGATTTTTCATCACGTTTTAATGGGCCGTGACGATTTTTCGTCATGCTTTCATAAACGAGATGTGATCGGGATTGAAATTTTTTTTTTTTTTGCAGGAATAATTGTTTATTTTCTTCATCCTATAAAAATTTCGGTGTGGGTAGATGAGTAGATCTGCCTTTGGTTGTGAAGGTTGTGATGGTGAACTCTACAGTACTTTCCAGGACGTATATGTAGTTATATAGATTTATTGTTTTTACTTGTATTAGATCGATTGCAGGTTGCTGTAAAATATTATGCTCAATGTGTGTATTAAATTATTTCACTTTTAAATAAAAATATGTATTCACTTAGGGTGGGAATAATAAACAGATTTCATAATCCCTCTAATACTTAAGTAGTTTTAAGTGTGAATCCGTTTTTCGGCTGGTTATGGAAAATAGCATATATATGTACTTAAGTTTTAGAGTACTCTAAATTTGTATTCGAGCAAAATGACTGTATAATTACGTAAGTACAAACATTTAAGTGAATTTAAAATGACAAAAGTTACTGACAAATTTTGTACTTGAGGAAGGAAGCTTCCCATGTTCGTCCTAATCTGACTCCATTAGTAATCAATACATTTTTTTAAAACTACAATTACTTACTGTTAGGCTCTGTTTGGTCTTATAGTCACAAATAGGGTAAGGATATTTAATATATATATATATATATATATATATATATATATATTACTTAAATTTAGACATCAACATATAAATGAAGAGTAATGATATATATAAATTTTTACTTAAAGTTTCTACACCTTCTCATTTTAGCTACAGTAACTCACTGTAGCTACAGTGAGAGGAGGGTAGAAATTTTATGTAAAAATTTATGTATGTTTATCAATTTTGTAAATTAAATTATTTGAAAATCACTTAGTCACGTCATCGGAGATAATTGAGAAAGGATTATTATTTTATCATACAATTCTCATATAAAATGTATGCAAAAGAAAAAAATGTCACTCATACTTATCACCACGATTAAATTCGGTATTCAAAATTTCATTGTATCATATGATATATGAATCAATTCGTATAAAATTAATCTTATAAATTCTATTGGATCCAAAACAATCTTGAAGTCATTTTGTAAAGGAACTTAATATCTTGAAACTCCAAAACGGCATCACTTCAAGTGGTATTATTATTTAATGTTGCCCTAAAAATAGAACATATAATGTACACGAGTCATAATCTGGATTCAAATTAAGGGAGTACGTTTCTTATAAGAGCTTGAGACAGTCGGGAATTTTACATACTCAGCTTAAGCCCATAATGAATGGTTTGACGGCGTAATTTCTAAAGATTAAAAAAAATATATATATAGCATATAATGTGGGTTTATGTGATAGCACAATTCATTGGATACTATGATATTGATTCATGTTTGTCCTCGTGGCAAGCAAAGGCAGACATAAATATAACACCACACATGCCATATCACTCGTATAATTACTTAATACAATTAAACGAGTTAATATTTTAAAAAATTATCCAATAGTTAATAATTATATTATTAATTATTATTATCACGTCACAGATACTTCCGTCGTATCATATTAAGGTGTATTTCCTATATATTTTCCTTCTTCAAAGGACATTGCAAAAGTAATATATCTCGCAAAAGTTCACACAACACAAGCTTCCATGATAAAAACACTAGTCGAGTCTTGCCTTGCTATTTATACTCAGCTAATTAACAAAAAAGTACAAAGCCTTTAATGAGTCAACACTATAATAAAAGATTTCTTTTTCTTTAAGGATGAATCAAAATAAGAAAGAGAAAATAGGGAAATTTGCATCATAGACACGACCCAAGTGTTGAACTTTTTACCAAAACATATTAGAATGAACCTCGAGAGATTGTCTATGTGTTAATGGCAAACCACTCTTAGGTTTAAAGTTCAAATCTCACTAGATGTATTTCCTTAGGGTCATACCCCTTGGTGTAAAAAACTAACGACTTACCCTGTATTGGAAAACTTCTGAGGGCATGAAGCATAAATCCCGATAATTAGTCAAGGTGCGCGTAAGCTGGTCAGAACACCCCGTTTACCAAAAAAAACACATATTAGATTGGATATCTTTCCAATGATGATCCCAACAAGGCAAATAACTGAACTTGAAACGCTTAGTTATTTAAATAATATGGTACTTACTATTGCTTTTTATTGCCCAATTTAGGTCATAAAGTTGTAAGGTACAAAAATAGGAGAAATCAAACTAGCGACAAGCATATAACATAGAAATTATTAGAATCAAGTCAATCAACTTAGAAGGAAGACAGCCACTAGTGGGAGGAGAATAAATAAAAATGAAGCAAATCAACTATAGAATGCAGTGTTCTTAGACGTGTTGGTTGCTGTCGGGTGGCGGTCTAGTGTCTAGCGAACCTAGGCAGGGCTCGGTAGAGAATTCAAGGTTTTCGGTCAATTAGAAGATGCTGGACACCATAATTTTATCTATTATATACTCCCGAAGTCATAAAATCCTATGAGTTTGGTATGAGACAATCATATTTGCTCTACGAAGGAAGTAAGAAACATAACTCTCTTGTGCGGTCAACTTTCACTGATAAATTGATCCGCATTTAAAATAAGTACTGCTAACATTTATATTAAAAACAAGATTGCATTTAATTTAGAAGATAAAAGAAAGTGATATCTACATTAAAGAACCAGAAATATTATATGTGTTGTACAATTTCCTCTACTTTTAAAATAAGTACTGCTGTATAATAATACTTTTGGAGCAGATGCTCATCAGCTGTGAATGAAGATTACCTGGAATGCAATGATGATTAGTAGCAAGATTACAATCCCAAATTTCTCGAAGCGAGTTTGTCTCCCAACAACGTTATCTTCCAGCAGTCAACTTGGAACATGAAGACGGAAACCTTTTTAGGAACAACTGCAAATTACCCAAAATGAAGAGTTAATCAACATCTTTTAAGAAATAAACTCAAAAGGATCAGAGGCAAGATCAATTGAATGTAATGAAATCAAATATCTACGAAATATCAAATGGTGTATCCACAGTTATTAATGGCATTTATGCACCCCACAACAATGATAGGACTCGAGGAATGTCCTCAAACTTAAATCGTTCCTATAATGTTATTATGCATCAAGTCCTTGTGATGCAAGAACCTCGACAGCTGCTCTTGATATGAATTTTATAAAATAACCAAATGAAACTTTCATTGCATAATTAAACCTGTATTCTACTTTCCATGTTTTTGACATTAACTTTTTTGTTTCTTCTCCCCAATTATGCAAATAATTACTTTATTTACTTTGTCAACAAGAAATTAACAACTGCCAATCGAGGAAAGAGATTCAATTATATCAGCCAAAATTTGCAACATTACATTTTCCATGTTCAACTAGTTGGCAAAACCAAGCACAGACTTAGGAACGAATGCATGTGTGGGAACAAGCACGAACAAATTTGTGTTGAACCATATATGATATATTATAAGTTGGAATAATTTGGCTAAATTAACTTAATGTACAAACGAGAGGACTGAATTACCATGAAATTTATCATCTCGTGTAACTATCCCAAATGTTTCTGCAGTTTCACGAATCATAATACCACTCACTCCAGTGAAAGCAGTTATCTTACACTCAGCAACTGCAAAAGAATAAAGAGGATTATTAAAGCAACAAATCAGATCCATTTTATATTAATGCAACTCTAATTAGTTCCCAGGTTGAGTCCATGAATGCACTCACTGTCATTCAAATTTTTGACAGTATATGGGCATACGGCCCAAATATCATACAGATTCTTTCAGTCTGTGTTTAATAGCAAATTTCTAAAATAAATTGAAGCAAATTTCTAAAATAAATCGAAGGGTAAAAGTTAAAGGCTACAAAATGTTTCTCCACCAACTTTTTGTTCATCCAATTTCCCCTTTTTGTGAGACAGTTGGACTATGAGGACGCCTGTTAATGAATAACTTTACTTAGTTGTGGGTCTTTCTTGAGCACAACTGGTTTTCTTGGTCTGCACTATAATGCTCCCCTTCAGCAAGACAAGTTCAACAGTTCTTTCAAATCAGAAAATAACACAATTGTGCAAGTAGGCTTAACCATTAAAGATCTTGCCAGATTGGTATGGTTTATATAGGTCTTGGGCCAGTTCACGGTGAAATGAGCAGGGATAGAAGTTCTTAACAAGAGAAGTTTAAAAATTAAAACTTTTTTCAAAACAGAGGAGAATGAATTAGTAGGAGGGCGAGAAAACAGCTTCAATAATTTCCATTGGTGTTATTACATAATGCAAAACTAATATTGTAGATGAAGGCATGTTACCTATAATATTAGCACCATGTAAATCTGCACTGAGAAGACACTGAGCCAACTGATTTTGCCTGCAAGATTGAATGGGAGTACGATTATAGCATCCCGACAATTAAATTGAAAAATCAGAAAAATCATTAGGAAAATATCTCACCCAGTGGTTTTAAGAAGTTGCATTATATAGCCCTTCCACATTTCATGCATTGGCTTATACTTTTCAAACCTGCAACTCAAACTCAGAACAAAATTTTTTAGACAAAGTGACAAACTATTGCAAGGGGGAAAAGGCATTGTTCAAATTAAAATCACGATATAACATAAATCTCGAAGCACATATTTGACAATAGAGAGCAGAAATCCATTGATCAGTGATCTTCCCATCTCTCAAACATTCAAGAAGATGTTGTATAGAGCAAAATTATGGGAAACACAAATACTTTATTTATAGAACACTAAACAGTCAATATGACATTGACAAAAAAGACTGCATCCACGCAAGTTTAGACTGTCTCAATTTGGATTCCACACTTTTTCACGATTCCCTTTTCAGCTCTCTTATGTTATTTTATATCTTTGAAGTTGAAAATAATATAATGTCTACATTGTCGATTTCTGAGTTAATATGAAAGGAAATAAAAGGCAATACAAACCAAACAAGTAATGCAACACATAATATCATGCAATTATAGTAGAATCAAATGCAGTGTAGATGGAGAAAATCAAAGAAGTTGCAACTACCAACCACATGCAAAGCGGAGAACTCACTTTTGCAGATCTTTTGGCAAATCACGTAATCCACTTTTTTTAAGCTGTTTCATGGACATGTGCTTTCTTGAGCGTTTTGAGCGGGTTTGCAAAGCCTTAATGTGAGAGCCAGCAGACAGGTTACGTCCTTGTACAAAATTATCAAGGAGGATCCAGTTGTCAATTTTCATGCTTCTGGATCCCTGTAGGTACTTCTGAGCTGAATCACCATTTTGAAAAAGCTCGTGTAAAACTTTATCGACTGTGCTTCCTCTCCTACTAGAAGGCTGCAAGATGCCAAGAGATGTTCAGACAAAGAAGCTACAGATAAAGAACATATTATCCTGTGAAATTGTAAAGTAAAGCTGGTTTTGATTCTGTCAACAAAAAAGTACCTCGGCATTGGTTGTCAGCAGATTCTCGTGTATGGATTGGGGGACCTGTGAATATGCTGGATCACTTTGTTCCACATCTGTACAAATTGACAATCCTCT
The DNA here is from genome assembly GCA_019454045.1 of Zanthoxylum bungeanum. NCBI lineage: Eukaryota > Viridiplantae > Streptophyta > Magnoliopsida > Sapindales > Rutaceae > Zanthoxylum > Zanthoxylum bungeanum. The sequence goes on from SKCR01027528.1 coordinate 587,788, forward strand.
TATACATAAATAACATGAAAAAACATAAACATGCTTTTTTCTGAAAGAGAGAGAGGGACAAAATTGAAGGATATAGTAATATACCTTGTGATCCAGCGTAACCCGAGAAAGAAAAATTCCCTACATATAATCCATAAGGCAAGTAAAATTTGGGAAATGTGGAGGGAATGATGAAAATTGAAATATATTAGCTGATGCAGAATGCTTATATCTCAATGCTGAATTACACAATTTCTAAAAAGCAAAGAATCAATTTAGAAACAAGGAGCAAATGATGCAACTTGAATACCAAGAGTAGTGCAAAACCCAATTGTGAGCAAGCGAAACATGCCAACCTTTCTTAGATAAGGCAATTGGGGAGTTAGTAACTGATCTATTATTAAGATGTGGTGAAGAAGCAGTAGCTGAAGAATTTGTTGTAGGAGTTTCCTTTTCATCAGCCTTTAGAGATCTCTTTTTTCCATGGTTCATTTGTTGAAGAGCTTCTGCTTTGGCAAAGGCAAACCGTCGCTCCAATGCCTCCATAGTGCGTTTTCTTTGATCTTCTGTAGTTGTATTTGTAGTCATGGCTTAATATGGTCGACGTTTTTTCTTGCAATAAGAGATTAGTCGAATACTACGCACGGGTCCACACCTGCTGATACATTGGGGAAAAGGCATTAGGCTTATTACATGAATCTTAACTATAAATCTATTTTCAAACTTTATGAAAGGCCAACAACTTTCGAATTTAATAATTTTACAGAATACAGATGGAAGTCCTATGATGACTTGTAGAGTATTGGAGCTTTGTCACTACTTAAAGTCTTATACCACTAGGGTTACTTGAAACGATATTGTTAGTACTCTCAAAGCTAGTAATTATCTCAGGCATATATATGACATTGTGCTAAACCATTGAAATTGGAAGGAAGCCCATTGTGCAAAACAGATTTGCAGATATGCAAAACAAAATCGATATGCAAATAGCCCCAATCTCTTAGTATCCTTTTTCTAAATAACCCTGAAATCCCTAGCAGGAGGATTGTCGTAATCAAGTTCCGGTCTGTACATTGAAAATTAAAACGAGAAATAAAAAAAAATTGTCAAGCAAACAAAATTCCCTAAATGACAATAATATAAAAGAAAGTTGGAATATTTATGACCAAAATTAAAACTTTTGTATAATTTCTGGCTTCCAATACAAAAGCAATAACGAGATTGAACGGAATAAATTAGAGATAGAGAGAGAGGAGTCACCACGTTCACAAAATCTCAGAGCTCGAAATATTGGGCATGGACATTCGCCAACTCTAGGTCTAACTTTAATTAGGGTTTTGTGGATTCCTTATGTCAAACAAGGCCCTTTTGGTCAATTAAAGAATCCATATTCGAAAATCAGGAAAAAAAAACGCACTTGAAACGCACTTTCTGTTGCAGCTCAGACAGAGGAAGCAGCGGCATATGCGACGGCGACGTCAGAGGCAGCGGCGGCGTCGTGTTGTGTGATGGAGGCTGATGGATTGTAGAAGAAAATTGAAGCTGTTGTGGCTGAAAAATACATTAGGCTTTCTAATACGCTAAAATTTAATTAGGGATTTCAGAATTGGGCTGAGCTTTTATTATTTTGGGCGGGAAACACATCAGCTTCCTGGACGCGATGGGCTTTTGAACTTTCCATTTATGCGCTTGGTTTTTTTTTGGGTTAGAATTTTATCCGTTCGATTTGATTCGCTTTAAAGTAAATATAATTTTGAAAAAATGAATTCATTTAATAAATTGGTTAATTTGATTTGATTCGTTTATTAAACGAATCGAATACGAATTTAAGTTCATTAATTCGTTTATGATTCGTGTTATTATTTTCTTTTACTATTTATTATTATTTTTCAATTAAAATTCGAGAAGTTATTGTCAATTATCAAAAAAAAAATAAGATTGTTTATATTTGTTGAGCCATTTTTTGTAAATCTATTAATTGTATATTTCATATGTACATTTATGAAGTATTAATGTAAATAAATTATGGTAATTTATGTCACTGAATAATATCATTATTAAACGAATATTCGTATTCAATTCGTTTAGTAGATAAATCAAATATGAATTGTGAGTTTATGATTAGTTTAGTAAATGAATCGAATACGAATTCATCATACTTCAATTCGATTCATTTATGATTCGATACAAATTCGATTCGTCGATTCGTTTTGTAACCCTACTGTTAACAACACTGGTATAGACCCTTCTTTTTTAATACAAACTAGGTTTCGTGGTTTTAAAATATCGTCATGGGTCAAGTTGATTTGAATTTTATTAATTCTATTCAATTCATTTAAATAAAATTAATAAACGAATCGAATCGCCTCGTCCATATATGGTTTTTAGTCGCAATCATGGTGCTACCAAGTTATTATTTTTATTTTTGCATAAACTAACCTCACAAGTTTATAATTATTGTTTTAAAATTTTAAAACTATGAAGGTAAATAAATAATTATATATATATATATATATATATAGGGAGGAAGGGATGGCAGTGGGTAGGGTTTGGTGCGGGTTTGTCATTACCAAACCCGCACCAGCATATGTGAACAAATTACCAAACTCGCACCATACCCGCTGCGGGTTTTAATTTTCATTACCAAACCCGCACCCGCATATGTGAACAAATTACCAAACCCGCATTGGTACCCAACGGATTTTTTGCGGGTTTGGTCATCTCAGGATTCTAGCGAGTTTGTATTCAAGAACTATTTGCATTTGGAACTACCAGTCTCATGTGTGAAAATGTACATAGCTTATTGTCATTTGATCATAACAGAAAACGTTATTTTGCACGGTCTGGAGTGAGCAAGATTTGAACCCATACTAATCTTAAAGAAAACGTTATTTTGCCAAGTCACTGTAGCAATTAGTGATTGTTGTTTTGCCTATTTGGGTATCCTCTTTGTACAAGTAGCAGTGCTCTAATCTTAAACAGCATAGTCTCAAATAAATGGATCCAATAACAGATCAGCGACAAAAATAAATTTTTGTCTCGCATGGCGCTAGGCACAAATACAATTCTTCAATATGAGGAGTGGAGCCAACAAATACAATCCAGCCAACAAATAATAAATAAATAAATAAAAACAGAGAACTAGAAAGAGACAAATACATGCTTGAAGTGATTATTCAAAGAGGAAATACAGCCAAATTAAAAAATAAAAAAATGAAATGATATACCAGTGGCAGTGACAAGATTGCTGCATTAAATATGAGGAGTTGAGGAGTCGAGTGACCGAGTGAGGAGACTGAGGAGGACCAGTGATGCCTTTGTTGCTGCGGCTAGGGTTTTGTTTGTTGAATTTAAACACAGCACAGGCAGTGAGCCAGTGACTCACGGGCCATAGGCCACAGGCCCATAACATTTTGCTTCTTTCTAGTTTCTATCATCCCATTTATTTATTTTTTTATTATTAAAATGATTATGGATACAATTACGTGAGTCATGACTCATGAGATTAATTAAAAAAATTTCTTTTTGCGGGTACCCGCATATTTTACTAAAATACCAAACCCGCACCGTACACGCAGCGGGTTCTATTTTCAAATACCAAACCCGCACCGTACCCACTAATATATTTACCAAACCCTACCCATTGCGGGCGGATTTTTGCGGATTTGCGGGTAAAATTGCCATCCCTCAGGATCTAATGAGAGACCCTTAACTTATTAAGTTTGGACACACTAAGATATATATATTAAAAAAATTAAAATAAGAACCGAACCAAAATGGGGACGGGTTCGATTCGCCGGTTCGATTCGATTCCTTCACTATTTGGCACAGTCCTACCTAATTATCAAGGAAAAAATAAATACCATAATTTTTTTAAGTAATAATCGTGTAAAGTGTAAATTTAATTTTTATTTTATACATTTCTCACAATTTAAACTCCGCAGACTAAATAAAGCGTCTTATTGAAAACCATTTAATCTAATCATTTAACACACAAAAATATAGAATTAAAAATAATTAATAGTTTTTACTTTTTTATAAATTAAATTAATAAAAATAATTAAAATAAAAAAAAATCATATTTTAACTTAAGTAATTTTTAGAGATGCAATTTTTAGGGCCGGGGTCGGACCGGGCTTTTAGAAGTATGAATATTTTGTTACAGTATTTGGCCCATGCCTACGGCACGGTGTTACAGAATTAAATGATTTTATTTTAACTTTCTATTTTTTAATTTGAAAATTTGAAAATTTTTGACAATTTCCATCAATCAATTCACTATCTTTCCTCCAATTACCAATGAAATGATCTGGGCCATCAATAAGCCACATAAAGAGAGCCGTTGGATACACTCTCTTTCCTCCAACACCATTCTCCTTTATTATTATTATTATATTATTATTATTATATTATTATATATATATATATATATAGATTTTTAACCAAGTCGATACTTTTCTTAAAAGCTCGGCCCTAACCTTTTTACCATCGGGTAGGGTCCCGATGGTAAAAAGGATTTAATCTTACTTGAGCTAAATCAAAATTTTAATATTTATATATTTAAAATGAATTTGAAATTTCACCAGTAGGAAAAAAATTAAATATTTTTAGTGGTCTTTTAGATTGGATCTTTAAAAAAAAAATTATAAATATATTTATTTAGATTAAAAAAATGGTATTTTAATACAAAATATATATATATATATATAGATTTTTAACCAAGCATAGATTTTTCTTAAAAGCTCGGCCCTAACCTTTTTACCATCGGGTAGGATCCCGAGATGGACCCATGATATAATCTTACCCTGAACTAAATCGAAATTTTAATATTTATATATTTAAAATCAATTTGAAATTTCACAAGTAGGAAAAAAATATACCTAATAAAAGAAACATTTTAAGTCAATATAGTAGCATAATGAAAATACAAAACTATTAAAAAAAAAGGAGATTTCAATAGTAAATGGAATATCAAGTTTTCATATTCGACACTTGAGTCTTAGAAGAACTTAAGGTATCATTGTTACATATATTACTTGTCTCATTTGAATCCAAAACCCTTTTTTTATGTGAAAGAGTTACATTTAATTTCGGAGGTTTTTTTGTTAATCTAAAATTTCCATAATTGTAGTATTGTATATAATTGAGATTTTTTTTTTACTATATAAAACTTAATTAACAAAATACATAATAATTAATGGCCCCCACCTAAATCAGAAAAATAATTAATCGCAAATACGTGGTTTAATCGCTTATATGATAAAGTTGCTAATAATTAGTCCTAATCTGATTAGGTTTAAGACATATTACCAACAATCTCCTATTTGTTCACACTCATACAATATGGTCTTCAGCCTTGACTCGTTGAGCACTTATTTTTTCACGCAAGTGCTATTTATGTTTTGGTGTTTATGTCATATGCATGTATGTGTTATTGAGCATGACAAAAAAATATTTCATATTATTTAATGTCATAAACATCCAAATAATATGTGGGTGTCATTGTACTGCTTAAAGTGATGTTTTGAGTCATTTTTGACATTTTTTTTTATGTTTTTTTAACTCATTATGTGCTTATGTGTGCTTCATGTCATTGCATATCGTTTTTCATTGCATTGCATATTTATGAGATTTTACTTCTCGTGTGTTATTTTGCTAACTCTGTTGTCATGTTAGGAAATGGGAGTAAGTTCGATTTATAATCGTTTTATAAGTAGTGCGTGTGTCTACTTTTAATTATATTGCATAATGTTTGATTACCTTACCTATTGTCATTTCATGACAAAAATATGGAGTAAAATATATTTTGATATGATATCTTATTTTTAAATGTATGAGACTATTCTTTCGTCGTTTTATCTGCTCTTTATGTTTCCTATGATTTTCACGGTATATTGTTGTTTGTGGATGTTTCAAGTGAGCAAATTAGTGCCAAAGGTGGCATCGACTTCAATACTACTTGATTAAGTATTAGATCGAATCATATCGTAATAAGTCACTATCTTGATGGTTGTTGGTTTACTATTTTAATTTTGGGTCATATGCCATAGTTTTGTATTAGGTAATAGTTTTATTACGGAATACCAAAGGGAGATATTATTAGTTCCATTTTTTTGGCAATGTCCCTAATAAAATAAGTTCAATTGAGGTATAATGGAGACTTAAAGATCTCAAAGTAATTGGATTGATATTTGGCACACTGTGCATGAAGATATCAGATATATGTTAATGATGCATTTGTGTTTGGGTCCGAACGAGTGGTGTTCGTATTTGGGTTTGAATGAAACCTGACAATAGGTTCCCGTGCGTAGTGCGTTAATGTTTTCGTGTGAACAAAACCTTCCACTGTGTTTGCGTTCGAGGTGCGTTCGAGACTGCGTTTGAATGAGTTTACGGAACAATGCGTATTCGTATTGTGTTTGATGAGTGTTCGAACAAGATTACGATATGAGTTATTTTGGACGCGTTTTCAAACCAGTTTTGCACAAGGAAAAACCTACTTTTGCCGTACCTATATAAACAAACACAGAGCCACCTTAACAGAGGTTGGAAACACATTATTTTGAACCTCAACATTGTTAGTTTTCAACCTTCTTGATTTTCACCTTAAAGCATTACAAGACCAAAAAACGAAAAAGAAATTATATAGTTATGAAAACTACATAACAACAAGAAAAAAATGAATTCAATTTTTTCCCCAAATGATGGTAATATAATCTATTTAACTTCAAGCAATATTAGTATCCAAATCCAAAGTAGTCAATAGAGAATGATGAGTTGGTAATTGAAGACTCCAAAGCATGATTTTGGAGCACTCTTCTGGTGGGATGCCTTTTAACTTTGTCTCATCTTCTACAACAACTTCTTTCACGAATTTGATTGAATTCTATTTACCCAAAAACAAAGAATAATCAAATACATTATTAGAATTAAGAACATACATGGGCAAATTTGTCATTGCATCAAACCCAACCCAAATTTATATTCACTTGAACAAATTAAAATAATATTTATTTTCCTTTTTTAAATCATTTTTAATTTATTGTATTCATTTATTATTGGAAATATCGGTATTCTATAAGTCAACTGACAATCAACTAACGAAAATGTAGTAAAACGTTACTTTTCGACAAAATTTAGAGTGCTAAAATAATACTAGCAAAGTTTATAGTGTTGAAATGAAGCAATATCTCACTTTATCATCACTTTACCTAATTGATTTGGGATTGTGATCAAGTTTGTGACTGAAATTTTAAAAAGGTTGGAGGTTGGCCAAACTCTACTTAACCTAAATTATTAATCCAATCACTTATCTAATACTAATAATTTGATGGGAAGGGGACCCAGCTGCATCATTTTATATTTATGGCTATCTTCATATATAATCTACCTTCAAAATCATAAAAATTAAAAATAACCCAAAATATAAGGAAAAAAAAATACATTGTGTCATAAATAGTTTTTTTTTTTTTTTTTTTTTTTTTTTTTTAATTTAACTGACACCCATGAGACTTTATAGAGACTCAAACTCATACCTTTAAATTTATATCGAGGACGTCGTATTATTAGTCGTAATAGTACTATACAATTAGATAGTGATAGTCTTTTCATATCAGCATTAATGTAGTAATTAAATAGAATTAATGAATAAGTGACATATACAGTGCGACATAAAGCTAGATTTAATTCATTTTGTAATAGAAAATCGTATTTTTTTCCCTAAAAAAACGAAAAAATATAAAAACATCCGCAATAGAGAATGATTTTTTACCTGGAAGGTTTGTTGATCGGTTGAAGGGCGACCCCATCTCTCAGGATCCCAGAGGATAGAACTATTGAATGCAAAACTTGAAACATGAATCGGAGGCTTGACCTCTGATTCATTGTTCAATTTTTTGAGATGCCATCCAATAACTTGTGATGAATCACAAACTGGTCCTTCAATTATCACCTTTTGCTTGTTAGCTGACAGCAATGCCATTGGCCATGTTCCGAACACACTGCAAAAATAATTAGATGGTGCTTCTGTTGAGTCATTTTTTATCCGATTAGGGTTAAATGACTCGTGTTTCAAGATTAGATGAAAAATGACTCAATTAACGAAAAAATATTTAACAACAGGTACTAAAGCTTGTATTTTCTAAAACTACAAGGAATAAAGTTTGTATTTCTAACTGCGAGAATTGAAGTGTCGTTATGATGATTCTTCGGATAATTGGGTGTTATTTTTCCTTAAAATTAGTACTAAAACTCTGAAATTTTCACCCATTTGCAAGCCTGAATTGGATTGTAACAACAATAACTTGTGTCGCAAGAAATTTATGTACATACTCAATATCTTGAAGCTCATCGAAGAAGGCAAGATCATAAACATTGGAGAGGCCAGCAAAATGAACAATGCCAGATAACCTATGATGCTCAATGTGCTTAAGTGCAACGTTTCTCTGATGATCCAATTCTTCTTCTGGGTCTGTAAAATTTTCTTTGAAAACCAAATGCCTATACATAATCCCTGTTTTTCTTAATATCTCTGATACTTCATCTGAATCTGAATCTGACTGTCTTTCAACAACAATCCATAACAATGGCGGCGAAACAAGCTTTATAGTATTTGCTAAACGCCTCAAAAGCACACTCTGTGATTTGTCTCCTCTTGTGCTTGTTGGTGTCACAATTATTACAAGCCTTCTAGGAACCAAATTGGTTTCTGGTTTTTCTTCTGATTCTGATTCTTTAGGCCTTGTTGGTGATGATGGCACCTGGGTTTCGACTATCAAACTTCTACTGACATTGCTGGCCTGTGTTGCTGTTACTTGTTGGTGTAACATTTCAGTTGGTTCTGGAGAATTTTTTGGTGAAATTTGAGTTGAAAAAATTGGTGAATTACTCTTACCAGTTGGAGCAAAACCAGTGAAGAATCCCATAACAAAACACAAAGCAAAATGAACTATTGCTTTTTTCCATAACTGAACTTTCTTCTTTGATCTTTCCATAGGAAGGATCCTGGTCACACTAACTGAATATTTCAGGTGATAAATTTTTTGAGACTTTGATATTTATATATATATATATATAAGGCAAGGATTTTTAGAGAAGGCTTGAAGCTTACATGATTTTATTTTTATTGAAAGGTGAGGGAGCTAGCTATAGCTACTATGATTGGAACTACCAAACTCAAAACTTAGAATGCATGTGTTTGTTTTTGTTGTTTTTGTTGGGAGGTATATGAACAATTGAGTCCCCCGATGGGCATGACTGGGCGGTGTATGATTCGGGATCTGACCTTGAGGTTCTGAGTTCGAATCCAATGAATGTGTTTCTTGTAATAATCTGGAATAGTCAGAGGTTTTAGCTACTCCGCTTAAACCCGTAAGGGATAATTTGGCGACTAAATTTCGAAAAGGTATTTGAGCAATTGAGTGGTGAGGCAATTGCTTCATTTTGTTATCACTTGAAGTGAAAGGAAGCATAGATACCAATTTATTATTATTATTATTATTTTTTTTTTATTTGTTTGGTATGTAATGTAAAGCTTGAGTTGCTCTTTGCACCAAATGGTTGGTGGGATGGAAACCCATCAACTAAAGGGTTGAATAATTACAATTACTAACTAACCTATAATTGAATGAATGAAGAACAATACCTTTCATATATTGTGATGACTTGATTATATACATTAACATGACCTAGGGCTAGAGTCACTTGCTGGATAAAGTTGTTTTGTTTTATTTTATTTTATAATAAGAAATAAAAGACTTATGATTTGATTATCAAGTCTTGAGTATATTTTTTATAAAAATTTGAGATAATTAAAATTTTATCTGATCCACTTAAATTTGGATCGGATCGGATGATTTGACGACGGCGACGGCGACGTTTCATTTCCACAAGCTAACCAACTCTTGCCACACTTTAGTTGTTTACAAGCATTAGATGGAAGTGCTTTTACAAGAAGTCAATAGAAAATGAGATGATGTACGGTGTTTTACTGAATTCTTTTTCTTAATGATGATTTTGGTTAGCTTGTGGAAATGAAACGTCGCCGTCGCCGTCGTCAAATCATCCGATCCGATCCAAATATATTTTAATAAACAAGCAAGTGAAAAAAAAAGTGTTTCTGAAAATATATTTTAATAAAATAATAAGAGTCGAGTAAGAGTCTCGAATATATATTAAGTTTTATTTTTATTTTTATTTTTATTTTTATTTTATAAAAAACACAACTCGGTTAGTCTTTTTGCCGATGATGTTGTGAGTGAGATATTTTTGGGCATGAACCCGAAACTTTTAAATGTGTTTTTAAAAAAATCATTTAAAATATATTTTTAATAGACCCTAAATATGCAAGTTTTATTATAAAACGTTTATTAAAACTCTGGTCCCTCTCTCTTCATCTTTGATATCAAATGAAGAATTATTACTTGAGACAGAGATTTTACAAACTAAAGCATACGTTTATAAATAAATTAAGAGTACCAATTAATATTAGACAGTTTAATGGTAGCCTAATATAAATAATTGAATATACTAATATTAATAATATACATAATATGTTTTCAATGGACGTGATTCGGTATTATAGGATTCATAATCTTATCTTGAGGTTTTGAGTTTGAATTCAGGGAATACGTTTCTGTAAGAGCCTAAGACAGTCGATAATTTTACATGCTCCGTTCAAGCTCGGAAAAAATGATTCGGCGGCGGGGCTTCAAACTATTCCAAATAACTCCCTTTATATACTTTTTTTTTAATTTTTATTTTTCATAATTATCCCCATGACAGTTTGGTCCCAAATTTATCGCAAGCTTCTCTCGCCAGTATTCGTCTCTCTGCCATCGGATTAATCATCGCCGTCAGATCAGCTGACCGGTACTCCGTTGATCTGACAGCAGATGAGTTGTCATTCCGATCAATCAACGGTCACATTTATGCAAAAACCGGTACAATACTTGTCTGATTTCCATTTCCGATCCTCTCCAATTTAACAGAATCAAAATTTCATTCAATTGCTATGTCTTTTCTTTCGTTATTATTATTTTTATTCTTATTATTATTCCATGCACACCAATTCATCAAAGCTCACACTCCCCAGCCAATCACAATTACTTTTGAAAATTAGGGTTTTTTTTTTCATACTTCAATGTTGAAGAAGATCATGAAAGGGCGTAAGCCCACCAAATCGGATCCTAACGATCCGTCTCTCTACGGGTTCACCGCCCAAAACCCTATCGCTAATGTGGTAGTAAACCACTCGTCTCGGGCCGGACCGGGCCTACCCAGCCCCAATTCTAGTAGCCCGGCTTCAGTGGGGGCCACTCCTCCACCTATGCGTAGTATTGAACCGCTGCCGCTGTTTCGTGACGTTCCTGTATCTGAGCGCCAGAATCTGTTCCTGCGAAAGCTGCAAGTTTGTTGCTTTCAATTGGATTTTTCTGACACCATGAAAAGTGTTCGCGAAAAGGAAATTAAGAGACAGATGTTACTGGAGCTCGTTGATTTTATTCAATCTGGTTCTGCCAAAATTACTGAGACTTGTCAAGAGGAAATGATTAAAATGATTTCAATTAACATTTGTCGGTGTTTGCCTCCGGCTACTCATGAGAATACTGGCCAAGAAAATGCTGACCCTGAAGAGGATGATCCCTATTTGGAACCGTCTTGGCCTCATTTGCAGCTTGTTTATGAGTTGCTTCTGAGATATGTAGTGTCTTCAGATACAGATACGAAGATTGCCAAGCGGTATATTGATCATTCGTTTGTTTTGAAATTGCTTGAGTTGTTTGATTCTGAGGACCCCAGAGAAAGAGAGTATTTGAAAACTATTCTGCATCGGATTTATGGCAAGTTCATGGTGCACAGGCCCTTTATTAGAAAGGCAATTAATAACATATTCTATCGGTTTATATATGAGACTGAGAGGCACAGTGGGATTGGGGAGCTTCTGGAGATTCTTGGGAGTATAATTAATGGATTTGCATTGCCGATGAAAGAGGAGCACAAGTTGTTTCTTGTTCGAGCGCTCATACCGCTACACAAGCCGAAACCTGTTGCTATGTATCATCAGCAGCTTTCTTATTGTATTACTCAGTTTGTTGAAAAGGATTACAAGCTGGCCGATACAGTCATTCGGGGGTTGTTAAAGTACTGGCCTTTGACTAATTGTCCAAAGGAAGTTCTCTTCCTTGGGGAACTTGAAGAAGTACTAGAAGCAACGAAGGGTGCTGAGTTTCAGCGCTGCATGGTTCCTCTTTCTAGAACGATTGCCCGTTGCCTCAATAGCTCTCATTTTCAGGTTCGGGAATAATCTAAAATCTTAAGAGCTTTCGTTGTGATGATTTTAGGTTTGGATAATAGTCTGAAATCAGTTATAGTATTTGAAGGTTCTTTTTTTGCATAGGATGGCAGTTTTACTAAATAATAATTCATTAGGCTGACAATTGTCAAAACCTAGGCATATGCTGTTTCTGTTGTTGATTTGGGACAAAGGTTATTTGGCGATTCCTCCAATTGATTGTTCTGCAAATAGTTGTGTACTACTCTTTATTTATTTATTTAAGTTTGCATGGTATGAATTTTTCATACTCTGTTGTTCACTTGTTTGTATATTGCATTTGTTTTGCTTTGCTTTTTCGACTTCTCCTCAATCTCTTTATTGTGTTGAAAGATATATTTACTCATATATGCCACTAGTGGGGGTCAGCTGGAGGTTATGGGTTTGTCAAAAGTATTACATTGATAATGCTCATCTACAAATGGGAACATCAATTTGCTCATTTTCATTTTAGTTTGCTGAATTAGAGTTTTAATCTTTCTTTATATTGGGGTTCCATGTTTTTTGAGTGACATTATGTTACAATTGGGAGAACAACATTTTATTTCAGATATCTTCTCTGTGGAAAATAGTTTCAACATTTTATTTCAGATATCTTCTCTGTGGAAAATTGTTTTCTTTGGTAAATTTTGTGTTACTTGCCTTCCTCAGTTCCTTGACTGTAGTTTCCTAAATTGCTGATGAATGTAATATGTTGTCTACACCATAGTGCTATTGCAATTCCTGGCCAAGACGGTAGCCTAGCTAGTAGCTATTTGGTGGGTTGTTTTTAGATGTCTCTTTGAGAAGTCCATGCCGTATGATGGCCTGACAAAAGTTGTGGCAGCTATTATCTGAAACTAGTACTGACATGTGGCAAACTAATGAGCTGTTACTAGTACTACTAGGTGTTGTTTTGTTTGCATAACATCATGGTGGTGCTCGCTCTTTTAGTATTCAGAGTTTTTGCCTATATTACGTTATTGTAGTTTGTTTGTAACAAAAGGGATATTGCTGATTTGTCCCATTGTTGCGTCCTGGACTGGAAAATTTGTATTTCTTTTCCTGCTTTCTGTCATGCACATTTTTCTTAGCTGCTGTTTGTATATTATTTTCATCTCTATTTGCTTAATTTTACTTTGCCTTAATCTTTTGGGTGCATTTGCAATATATATTTCCTTGTATATATAGCTGCTGGTACCAACACAGGATCATGGATCGTGTCAGATATTACTTTCCTTGATTGTGGACAATGATCATGAATTCATAACAAATGAACATTCTTTTGAACTCGTTCTTTTCTTTCTTTCTGGAATTTTCTTTTTTCTGCACTCTGTCTGATTTTGTCCTTTCAAATTAACATTTCACCGGATCTACTCTTCTGGCCCTCTGCATCTGTAATTGGGTTGATTATCAGCTCATTAGCTTTTAATTTGCTACATTGCCTATTTTAGTTCTCTATTATTTGGTGTTCTTGGTGCCTTGGTTTTTTAGTCACATTTTTTCTGAACGGAGAGGACAACGCCTTTTTACTCTTCTCGTGGTGGGATACTCTCTTTCTTAATTTATTTTCCATCCTTGCTTGTTTGTTTCCTCAAGTGATTATAACTCTTGATCGTTTTATCTTAGAGTTGAATCCATAGAGATATGGAGTAATACATGTATTACATGCTAGTTTCGTTAGTCTTCTCATGTTTAGTAATGGTTCTAGATAATCCTAAGATAGATGCATGTTTTGGATGTTGATTTGTATTTTATGGGCTAGGATCACTTTTGAATTATCCCTAGATCTGTAGTCAGAGCATAATATTGTGGCGAGATGTGACCACTTCAGTTGCCTTGTTATTTTGTGAGGTTTTTTTTACCTCTAGCCTCTAGGAGAAGTCCATGATAAAGGACGAGTTCAAAACGTCAAAATTTGGCAGCTATTAATCTGCCACTAGTGTGGAGGGGATACGAACAGTGCTGTATTGAATGGCATTCTAATTTAACACCGTAGATTTGTAGATTTTATACATCCATTTCCTTGCTGCATCTTTATACTCAGTTCAAGCTCAATTATCTCACCTTCTTCTGGTATTTTATAGACAACTCTTTTGGTCTTCTTCACCTTCTCTTGTTTTTTGTTAGCTTGTAATCACTCCTGCAGTCCTGCTTAGATATGTTAACTCTTTGTTGGTGTGTGCATTATCCTATCCTTTGTCTCACCCATTTTGCATTAGGAACTTCCAAGTTCTCCTATTTCACATTTTGTAGAGATATTTTTCTTGACTGTGCTTTCTTTGAGCATGAATGAATTGCTGTTTGTCTGAACTCTGAACAAATATAAATCTTGCAAATGCTTATATATTTTTGGCATCCTTTTCTGATTAATTTTTTCAGTGTGCTAGCGATGATGGGACATCTGAAGTTAATTTTCTGATTATGGTCTTTAGCTACAACAAATCTACCTTTATTGTTCTCATTTTTATCTGCCTGGGCCGGGGTAATGGTATTTTTTCAGTACCTGAAATCTGAATTACTGTGCATTTTTTCTTGAGTTTGAAGTGCTGCTTGTTCATGCTGGAAATTTTCCTTGCATTGTGTATCCGTTAAATAATCTAATATGTAGACTCCATGAATATCAATGGTTAGGTTTTCCAGATTGGTGTTTTGTTGCATCAGCCTGTATATTGTTTTTTCTTGGTGTAGTTCTTTTTGGTCTTTCTGTATTTTGTTAAAAAAAGGTTTCCTTCAAGTGAAGTAATGTGTTTGTATCTTCTTCCCAGTCATTTCCAGTGACGTAATATGGTTCAGTACTCCATTTAAGCAAGGTTATGTCATACACATTATGAGTGGTTTCTGTGAATGAGCAAAGTTCGATGCTTTTGCTTCGTTATGGTCACATCTTGAAGTGTTGAGGGATCAGATATTTGCTGAATAAGAATGTGCTCATATTTTGTGTATTTATTAGTATTTCGAAATGTGGCAGCTTATATGGCATTATCTTCTTTATTTTTGTATGAAGTAGCTTTTTCTTTGAAGTTTTGCTCATTCAATTTGCATTGCAGGTTGCCGAGCGAGCATTTTTTCTGTGGAATAACGAGCACATTGTGAGCTTAATTACCCAAAACCGAAACATCATACTACCTATCATTTTTGAGGCATTGGAGAAGAATATCCAGTCTCACTGGAACCAGGCAGTTCATGGGCTGACAGTTAATGTTCAGAAAATGTTCTTGGATATGGATGCGGAGTTGTTTGAAGAATGCCAGAATCAGTATGTAGAGAAAGAGTCAAGGGCCAAAGAGGTAGAGCAGCAGCGAGAGCTGACGTGGAAGAGACTGGCAGATGTGGCAGAACAGATAAGGGGAGAGGATATGGTTACAGTATAACTGATTGCTCGAAGTCAGATATCCCACCATAAGAACATGGATTGATCGATTGATGGATGGACAACAGATGGATGACGACAACAACCAAGGATATGCTTTCCCCGTTTTGCTGGTATTCTTTTTTCTTTTTTGGTTCTTAATCTTTCTCTCTCTTAATTTTTATCTCATTGACGATATCAGAAAAGTGCAACGTAAATGTAATTTAACCAGTATGGAATCTGTTAGTATAGCGCACTGATTAAAGAATGATTTTGGAAGAATCTGTTGTATTTTTCGCTCACTCGATGCTTGTTCATATACAGAAAAAGTAGTTCGAGTCAGTTTGTACCACTTAAAATTACGGGTAGTAATCTGAGTCAGTTCGGAATTATATTCGAGTTTTTGCCTTTTGGCAACAGTGAAACGGCCATGATCATTGCTGCTTCAGTTGATAAAAACTTTTAACGAAGGTGATTTTTGTTGGTAGTTTCTTTAACCATTCAGCTCGCAGGGGATCCTTACTGGTAAACATCTAACTTGTCACCTTGTCGTCACAAAGTGCCTTCTAGTCACCACTCAGTGCTACTAGGGTGCCTTCTCGGCACCACATCGTGCCACCAAGATGCCTTCTCCGAACCGATCGCCAGCCGCCAAGGTGCCTTATCGGATCGCCAGCCTCCGATGTGCCTTATCGGAACCGCCTAGTCGCCACAAAGTTGTTATCCTTGAGCTTACTCGGTTCATTACAAAGTTGGCCATTTACTGAGGATGGATTCGGGACAAGATAACTTCAATCACCGCTCTCATTACACATATATAAAATACTAGCCTCATAAATAATTTACTATATATAAAATCCGCGTGGTGAGATGTTAAAATTGTATATGAATTTTTGATAAATGAATTTATTATAAATTATCATAATTTATTTTAAAAGTTGAGTTTTGTAAAAGATAAAATGGACATGCCAATTTGATATGCGAAAATATATGATAAAATCTTATAATTTTAATCATCTGTTGAGGGCAGTTTCGTAACTTCGATTTATTTTGTAGGATGCGTACGCCACAAATTGCTGCTGGTGGTGGATACAAAATCGTTAATCCCGATAAAACCAGAACCTCGTATTGTATTTGCAAACTCACTGGCGCGTTTCCTCATCAGCTTATCTCTCTATTCAAAATTCAATTTTAATGTCAAGAAAAGTCGGCGGCGGCGCGGCGGCGCTGCAAAAGGATGTGCCGTGGCGGCAATCGGGTGTAAAACCAGTGCCCAAAATTCACCACTCTCCTGTTCTTCGTGTCGCCCGTACTCCTCACTCCAATTACGCCCTTGCCATCATCAAGGTTTGAGAATTATTTATCTTTCCTTTTTTTTTTTTAACTAATTATTGTATTTGGATGAATTATTTAGTATTCAATTTGGATTGGTCGCAGCACCCGAATCCTGTTGGCAGTGGATTGGCCACAGATGCTATAGTGGAAGCTGCAGGCCCTGATTGCATTGTTCCTGGCCAAATCAAACCTGTTCGATTACTCGGTCTCAAGGTTTTGTTCTTCATTCATTTCTTTTTTAGTTATAGCATAATGGCACCCCAAGGGGTGTGGCTTGGATTGGTGTTCAAAGGGCTTTGGTCTGTCTGGGTTGCCGGGTCTGGGTTTGAGTTGGGCTGAGAGTTTTACCTGCTCAGAAAACATGGGTGCGGTGATTTGACAGTGGGATTTCCAACGTTTAAAAAAAAAGTGGCAACCCAATTCCTTCCCCTTCCCCACGCATGTGACTTGTGAGCGAGGTTGAACCCCAGACCTCTTGATTCCGTTTAAGAGATTTTACCAACTGAATTAGCTGGCATCCACATATTCTTTTTAATTAATTGTTAAATTAATGAATAAGGTCTGCACTACATTTTGGAAAATAATTTTCAGTTATTGTGCGACTTGAGCAAATAAAACGTAAGCTAGACTGTTTTTGTTTAGGATTATGCTTCATAAGTTAGACGGTTACTTTATTCATTCGCTTATAACTTGTATAATCGGAGTGCTGACTTCCATATATGTCCAACAGCAACATTTTCAGTTGCAATGTTTTCATTGACTTGGAGTTTAGAGCTTAAAACAGGGACATTATGGTCACTGATACCTTGTAAACATATGTTAACAAAGTTAGAAAAAATGCCTTTTATTTGTTACATATTCCATGTTGAATTATTTTGCTTTAGAAGAACATACATTGAGTTCTCTGATATTTTGCTGTATTTAAAATTGTTGTTTCATGATCTAATGTTGCATCCTAAACTTGTCAAAAGATTTTTTTGCACATTTGTTCATTTCCTTATGCACTTTTAGTTTTATCTGTTATAAAAATAACTAGCTTTGGACTTTGGTTCTAAATTTTTTTCATTATAGTAAATAGTTATTCTTCTTATTAAGTCTTTGCTGTTTTTGCATATTACAGGTTTGGCCTATTGAGGTGGACTTGAAATTCTTAGAACCAGTTGGAAAAGAACTTAAGCTGTTGGGAAAGGTAGAACTCTCTTTTCTTTTTGATAAAGTTTGCTGGTTGTTTTCGCTTAATTTTGGGAGACTGAGATAATACATTTGATTTTTTTTAGCTTAAAAACTAGACTAAAATGTATTTTGAGTCACCATGAGACTTAGGCTATAAGTTTTGTAGAGGTGAGGTCTGGGGTGGTCTAAAAGGTTGATTTGAAAAAACACCATCTAGGCAGCTTAGAAAACCTGTAGGAAGGAAACAATGTTAGAGGTGGTGCTAGTGGTAGGCTGGTAGCCGATGATAACACGCTGAATCTAAAGTTAGGTCATGGTCTGTGTGTTGACTTGGCGAGTCAGATAAAACGAGGGAATAAAGGCTTGATTTGTAGGACCTCGAGTGGTCCCCACAAGGTGCGCATTTGGACCTTAATTTCCTTATGTTTACCTTCTTATAGGCTGGATGCTCCTAGTTATTTGAAGCAAATATCTGAGGAGGACTTTCCTTCATCTTGTCTTTGTGCGTCTCTCTCTATTAACATAGCTTTCAGTTCGATTTTACTCAACTAAGTACCACCACTTTCTTGTGTTGAAAGATGCAGTGAAGGGCTCCAAAGAGAGATGGGGTTTTTATCCCATCTTTAATTAGATTTAAGGATTAGAATGTGCTATGTGTCGCAGCTGGGTTCAGTGCATTAAAAGGACAACAAACCTCAGGCAGTTGTTTTGCAGATGCCACTAAGCTACATCTCTCGCACTTTTTGAAAATGGGTAGGAAGATTTACGAGATGTTGCCTAGTGGCTAAAGGGAAAATAATAGGTTAGCCCAATAACAACTATCCAATAAGGATTTTCTTTCTTCTATGTTTCTAAGGTTTGTTCCTTGGAAACTTATTCACCGTCCTATCCTTCCTAATTTGAGTGTTAGTGTTGGAGTGTCATCTACGGAAACCATCGTTGCCACCTCCACCTCTAACGCTACTTCATTGTTCGGTATATTTTTTAACTTTTAATTTCTAGTTTTTAACCTTAGAATCAAATTACATGTATTAGCTTAGTCTTGCAAATTTGACTAAAGCACTCGGAATTTAATCTTAACTTATTTGGTTCCCAAGTAAATACTTATTGTTCATTTGATATTTGTTAAATATTCTGCAATGAAGATTGTGAGACTATGGAATCTAAACTTCTAAATTAGGTTTTTCTATTTTGGCACTGCTTCAAAATCTTGAATAAGTTGAAAAAATCATCTTGTTATTTCCCAATTCATGATCCCCAAAAATATTTGATTCTCCTACGTGATTCTTTAACAAATTGAAACCCATCTCAGGGGCTATGGAATGATATCCAGGAGATAGAAAGTAGGATTGGACCAGAAATATCACAAGATGTGAAATAAAACAACAGAAGATTCTTGCTGGATGTTTAGAAAACAAAACGAATTCATCAAAAATTCAGTGTGCAATGAAATTTTTTTATCTGCATGATTAGTCCATACTGTTTTCTTAGCTGAGATATCTTGAATGGTTAGTTGACGAATGATGACTACTACCTCAAAATTGGCTGATACATAGTTTTATTGAAACGAGTACTTGATGTGACAAACAAAGATGGTTTTTTGTTACTTAAGTACTCATCTATGTTTATACTTCTGCAATGCTAGGGCTGATATTGTATATATTTTATATATAGAAAAGACTACATGATGAACAAAGATGGCTTTTTGTTACTTAAGTTACTCATGTAACTCATCGATTATTTAGACTTCTGCAGTACTAGCGTTGCTTTTCATCTTCCCAATTCCACAGAAAAGGGGAAAAAAAGAGAGGAGGGAGAGACAATGAAAATAATGCTCTATTGAAACAAGGAAATCCTTTTCTTGACATGTGCAATGGATTATTAATCGTACTTTGGCTTGATAGAAATGCAATACATGGATATTTTATGCATGTATGAATTACTTGGTTCAGACTACCTTTCAACTTTCAAGAACAATAGAGTTGAAACCCAGACTTCAAAACTCTAGTACAAAATTTGAAACCTACCTTTTTGTTGGTGAATCCCTAGAAGATTAATGCCATCTATATCATCTGATCTCAGGAGATTCTTGTTGCTCGCCTATGTATTTGTTTTTAAATTTATTTAGACGTTAATTATAAGGAAAAAAAATTCTGATTTGCCAAAAATGAAAGTCATGCAATTTGCATATGTGGTGGTGGTTCTTGATGATTTTTGTTGTTTTTGTTTATGCAGTTCATGGATGATGCTGTCAACCTCATGAACAAATCCTTCGTAGATCGGTAGCAGTACAAAATTTTCGGTTATGAAGAGAAAAGAGGCTGCGGTTTGAGTATTTTATGTCATTTTTGCTTATGCAGTAGATAACATTTCATTCTGCATTGTATTCGAGCTATCTACTTTTAGATTAAATGATGTCTTGGTCAATAGCTGGATTGATAAAATGGAGGTTCTGTTCGTTCTGTGTTTGGCTCATTTACTTTTGTGCGGACTTTATATTAATAATATATGAAAGGGGTCATGTATTTTCATACTTTCTTAAATTTGAATGAAGCTGTTTTGATTAATTGTGGAGTGTCGTCTTTTATTTATTTATTTATTTACGCCATTGTGAAAGTTTGCTTGGAATTATTTTCCACTAATTATATGGGTTGATTAGGAATTCTAAGTATTTGTCACCCATTCGGAAAGAAAGATGAAAAAGCTGCAATTCTACATGAAGTTGAAGGACTAATAATCTCCTCCAACAATTTTTTGAATGATGTATGCATTTCTCATTATTGTCTATGAAGCTATTCTAAAATCTGTTAGGCGCTAGTAGGGCGGCAATTCCTCGGATTTTGGGGATTTTCGAAATTAGGGTTAAGGTTTGGTATAATTTGGATAAACTGATCGTTGAGAAATATTGATTAAGTGATAGATAAAGTTTATATATGTTCAATTTGAAAAAATTAGATTTTTTTTCTTCAAAAATTAAGGATTTTTGCAAATTTGTGTAATTAAGAAGAATTTAAGGTTTAAAATGGTAAGAAAAATCATTAAACGGTGATTTTGAAAAACTCAAAAATCAGCAACTCCAGTGGTGGTGTGCAGTGGCTTTAGGTGCGGAAAAGCATCGAAAACAGAAAATTAGCCAGGCAAATACGGGTAGAGAAAAAATTAAACCGTTTCCTGTTTGTGGTTGTGTTCTAGTGATTGAGCTGGTGAAACAGAAACATTTACACTGGATAAACTTTTACCAGTCATGAACAGAAGACCCGGCTCCAGGAGAGAGATGAGATAATATATGTTGAGTGGGATGACGATGCTTGATTCAGGTAAGGAGTAGATCTAGATCAAGATTCAAATTCAGGTTTTTTTTTTCCTGAAACTCTTATCTTATCCCTTTCACTTTATTAATCTTTAGCGTATAGAATATTGAGTTCCCAAGAGACGTGACTTGATGGTGTAGCGTTTATGATTTGACTTTCAGGTCATGGGTTCAAATCTAAGGAGTGCGTTTCTTGTAAGAGTATGGGACAGTTGAGATTTTATCTACTCCGTTTAAGCCCGGAAGAAAAAAAGGTTATAGAATATTGAACTCTTGATGCGTTTTTTTAATAAGCAGAGACAGAAAAGCTATCTGCATCTGCTATGAAAGTAGTTGTAGAAGCAAAAGACAACCTTTGCATACAAAAACAGACAAGACATGATGATGCAAAGAAGTGAGATAGAACATTATCTGTTTCAAAGTAGCCAAATTTAGAAATATTAATGAATGACCTCACCATTACCTTATTTGAGTTTCTAAACAAATAGTGGAGTTCTCACATACTATGGATGCCAAGTAAGAATTTCTGGTCACTGTTTCTTTTTCTACTTTTTTTTTTTTCTTTCTCACCCAATTTTTGCCAGCCTGTTGTTTTTTCTATAAGAAGGCTAGAACAATGGTTTATGAAGCATCCATGGAAGAAGAGAAATTGCGGAAGGGGCCTTGGCACGAGGAAGAAGACAAGTTACTAGTCACATATGTAACTCTTCTGGGGGACCGAAAATGGGATTACATAGCCAAAGCATCAGGTAATGCTTCAAGTACAGGTTAGAAATTGGACAAGAGACATTGTTTGTTTCATCTAGTGTACTTACAAGTTTGAATTATTCAAGAGTTGCAGGTCTAAAGAGGAGCGGCAAGAGTTGCAGGTTGCGGTGGCTGAATTATCTTCGTCCCAATATTAAGCACGGGTATATAAGCACTGAAGAGGAACAGATCATCATTCAACTTCATGGGCAATGGGGTAACAAGTAAGGTTCTTTCCTCCTCCTGTTACTTTCAAAATCATTTGAATTTGGCACAAACCCTTATCTTAACTTTGTTAAAACTGTAGGTGGTCGAGGATTGCACGAAGCTTGCCTGGAAGGACTGATAATGAGATCAAGAATTATTGGAGAACTCATCTGAGAAAGAAAATTCAAGCTCAAGAACAAGGTGCGTCGCCGCAATTTTCTTCAGGTTTTTTTTTTTATATGACTGCTGTAAAAACTTAATTATTCCTTGAGAAGTGATAGACATATTTACACTTCTACATAAAATAAATATACTCTTCTCACTGTACCTATAGTGATCGCTACAGTGATCACCGTAGCTACAATGAAAGAGGTGTAATTATTTTTTATTATTCCTTTCGATTAACAATTACCATTTTCACTCAAGAGAACTTTCAATTCGGAAGAGACAATGCCAAGAAAGATTTGTTTCAGAATCTTGCTGATGAAAAACACAAGCCTGCGGACGAAAATATTCCTGGAGCTGACAGCAACTCGCTTGCTGTTCCTGGATTTTCAAGCTCTGCATTTACAAGCACACCATACGAAACCAGGTTACTGGATTGGATGTTAGAGTTATCGGATGATCAAAGTAAAACAACAGGGCAAGAAGATTCTAACACTGCTGTGGAGTCATGTTTGTGTTGCTGGGCAAGCATTTCAGAAGCAACTGATACGTGGGATTGGTCAGGCTCAATTTGGGATATGAATTAAGAACACTAACCATGTTGAATGAACTTTGAAATGTTAAATATAAAGAATCTCCAAGCTGTAAATCCAGATTGTATATGTTGCCAAGTTATCAAATTGTATAAATTCCAAGTTATAATTCTTATCTACTTTTTTTTGATATCGGGGAAACCTCACGTCATTTATACCAGGATCATTGGATATTGATATGGATGAGTGGGTAAATCAGTGTTGTCACGGACTCTCACAAAGGTGTTATCCAAAATTTGAACCTGTGATATTGTTCAAGATTTTAACCTCAAACCGCTGGATTGCGCGGGACAATTCTTATTTACTTTCGTTTTCTTATGTGCACATTTTTGTTTTCTTTTCAAGGAAAAAGTAACTCAAGTTAGTTTATTAACCAATTATGGGATGCTTCATGATAATAACCAATTTTAATCTGTACCCTATTTGTAAAGTTGACCCAGAAGAATTTTAGTGTGTATGTATATTTTTTAAAGAATGATATTCGTACTCTTTTGAGTACTCTCAGGCACAGAGTTTTTATCTTTTTGTGCTAATTTTATCAAATTTTTAAAATTAGTTATGAAATTTTGAAATTATTTTGCTATTTTTTTTTATACAGATGATGAAAACTTATGTTAGGAGAGTACTCAAGGAGTGTAAAAAGTAATATTTTTTATGAATTTTTTTTAAAGGGCTCTTGCTACTATGAGTGTCACCTAAAGGCATAAAAATTAGAAGCAAATGTGATCTTATAGTAAAAAGAATTTAATTTTAAGGGTGAATTAATTATCTCAAAAAAATTAATTTGATTAATTTTGTAGTCCAAGTTTTATATTTATTAACTATTTTAAATCTGTTTAACACGTTTTAAAGTTACACATTGAGCTAATTCTGAAATAAATTTCATCCTTATGGTGGGGGACTTTAAAAAAGTGATCACATCTCCAAACTATCCTATCCCTTTATTTTTCGGTATGTTTATCGATCTTTGAATTTGGCTGTTTATAAGCATGTTGTTTGCACTAAAAATAATAAGTCCAGCCTCATTAAAATAGTCTAAGACCCGGTTTCTCAAGGAGTCCATTTTAGAGCCAAGCAGAAATTTACTATTTTTTAAGTAGGAAAATAATAAATTAAACAGGAAATTACTGAGGGTCCAAGTCTTTTTCTAGGAAGTGGGAGGATGAGTTAAAGAAGTTAACAGGACCTGCAAAAGTTCATGGAGAAAGTTACTTTCAAAAACAGGAGAGAAAACCACTTCCGGTTAAAATTACACAAACACATGTTTCCTGAAATAGAGTAATCTTGGAGGAAGTTGATAGAAAAATACAAGGACTTGGAGGATGAGTGGAGGAAATTAACAAGACGTGCAAAATATGTGTAAGAAGATGATGAGTATTTTGAGATAGTTATTTTCAGGAGTTATAAAAGCCAAATAGGAGCCAAGAAAAAAAGGGGATCACCGACACATCGATCAAAAAAACCTAAAGCATGTCAATTTTCAATTACTCTCTTAGTTAATTAGCTTTGTAGTTAATTTTCTTTCCAGCATTCCACTGTAATTTTATATCTCAATTACAGTAAAACTCGGTTTCTCAGTCCCTTTTATTTTTAGACTTTCAATTCCAGTAAAATTTCTAGTTTTAGTAGTTTTTAACTCTTAGTCTTTTTTAGCATCCTCATATATTTCAATTGTCTATCCCTTGCAGTTTTTAGAGAACTTATTTTTACAATCACTTGTTAGAAGTAATTTATGTTGAGAATCCACTCTTCTGATTAGCCCGCACACAACACCAATTTTTTTAAAGCCAACAATTGTTCAGTTGGTTTTGTCTAATCAGACTTTTATTGCTTGATTGGAAGAATTTTATTTGATAATATCTGAAATTCTGTAATTATTTTTAATGAAAGTTTTCCTTCTAAAAAAAAGAGTTATTCCATAAAATAAGTATCTCTTTGAGAGTGTGTGTAGAGGTAAAAGTACTTTCTAAATATATAAGTATTTGTGTAGGCGTTTTATAAAATAGCTTGAAAGGATTTATCATAATTTAAAAGCACTATAGATTATTTTTGATGTAGCTACTAAGTAGGTGGGTTTTTTTTTTTTTTTTTTTTTTTTTTTTTTTTTTTTTTTTTTTTAAAGTAGTAATTGGAGTGATGCACCAAAATTTCAAGTATTTTTTTGAATTCTAAAAATACAAATTAATTTATTATGTATTTAAATTTTTCAAGGAATAAGATGGTGACACGTGTTACATATCACTGGCAACATCAATAATAAAATTACGAGACATTTGAACATATCATCTATGTGATGTTGAGATCGGTTTTGCGAATGGGAAATCGTAAGAAGCCCATATATATATATATATATATATAATGATTTTTCAATACGGACGACCAGACACACATATATTCTACAAGAGCCCAAATATTCAGTAAATTCTGCTTAAAATCTATGAAGTGGCCAAATAGTTGGTCAAGTTTGATAAAGAAACAGAAGATAATATTATCAACATAGCAACTATATCAGCATATGGGAGCTGGCAATTAGACCAATATGAAATTAAAAGCTAGCATTATTTATTATTCCACACATGCTTAAAAGGAATTAGATATCAAATATCACATCCTAAAAAGTAAAATCTCCTACTTTTTTAGTAGCAAAACTACACCACAACTACATCATCTTCTATCCATTTATCCTTATACTTGTTTTTTTTTTTTATATTTTTATTATATAAAAATGGGACTGAATATATATGATAATCAAACTCGCGAAATAAAAGACTTTCCCTATTAGGTGGAATATGCTACATAGATAATTTGTTATCATTGTGCTCTATTCAAAATTATTATTTTATTAAGCTCGGTCAAATCTACGTCTTTTTATGATTTATGTTTATGTCAACTTAAGTCTTTTTCAACATCATTTGATATATGACAATATCATTTGTTCTTCTTTTCTCACCGGGACACTTAGATGTGTACTCACACACACATATATATATAATTTAAACATTTTTAAGTATCCTCATTGCACCACATGACGACTCATTATTAAGTTATAAAATTAAATTAAATTTATAAATCTATTAAATAAAAACCTATTAAAATAAAAATATATATTATAATTTAATATATTATACTATCATATTAAAATAAGAAATATTATTAAATTATAAAATTAAATCAATAAATCTATTAAATAAAAAAATCTATTCTAATAAAAATATATATTATAATTTTATAAGAACTATATTATAATAAGAAAACATATTATACTATCCTATTAAAATAAGAAATACTAATAAATTATAAAATTAAATTAATAAATTAAAAAATAAAAAACTTTTTATAACAAGAAAACATATTATACTATCCGATAACTTTTTGAATAATATCATAGATAAGACGAATATATAAATATAAATATATATGTGTGTATAAGTTTAACATTTTAAAACTTTTTTACCGTGTCATGTGTTATCTAATATCTATAACTATTATTTTTAATCAAATTACAAAATTAAAATATCCCTAAAATTATTTATTAATATTAATTTATAAAATTAAAATAAAAAATTATTAAAATAAAAAATCTATTACAATATAAAAATATAATCTCCTAATAAAATAAGAAACCTATTATTTTAATTAATTAATATTGTAATTTATTATTTTTTAAAATTAAAATGATAAACTATTAAAATAAGAAACTTATTACAATAAGAAAACATATTATAATCTCTTATTAAAATAAAAAATATATGCGACACATAATGTCTGTAATTATTATTTTTAATTTATAAAATAAAATAATAAATTATTAGAATAGAAAACCTATTATAATATAAAAATAAAATCTCATATTTATTATTCAATTATAAAATTAAAATATCTTTAAAAATATTTTTTATTATTAGATTGTAAAATAAAATATGAAACATATTACAGTATAGAAAACATAATCTCCTCTTAAAATAAGAAACTTATTAATTTAATTAATTAATATTATAATTTAGTATTTATAAATTATAAAATTAACATGATAAATATTAAAATAAGAAAACATATTATAATAAAAAAAGGTATTATAATCACCCATTAAAATTTTTTTTAAAAAAAAACACGTATGTGGCACCTAATTTATAACTAATTTTTATTATAAAATTATAAAATGATAAATGACAAATTATTAAAATAATAAATCTATTATAATATTAAAATAAAATCTCATATTTATTATTAAATTATTAAAAACTGAGACCTATTAAAATATAAAACATAATTTCTTATTAAAATAAGAAAACTAAATAGTAGTCGTTCAAAAAACTTAATCATTTTTTTGATTTCGGATCTATTGTTAATTATTGTTTGTTATTTTACTCTAAATTATTTCTATAATTTTTCCATGATCTTTTTATTAGTTGTTGTGCTTCATGATGGAGACTCTGACTATTAATTTTTGCAAAATTAATCTTGACTTTAAAATACTTCTATAAGTTTTTTTATGAATTTTTTATTTTTTATTATGTTTCATGATGCAGACTATGACTATTAGTTATTACAAAATGAATTTAGATTGATCAAAATTTGACGTTAGATAATAAAATTTAAGTTGAAATTGAATAAATTATATTAAATTTCATTAGAATTCATCTGAAGGAAATTAAGCATTTTAAAAGTTATTTATAGGTAGGGATATATATGATTCAAATTAGAGATAAAGATGATAGAGAAACTCTCATGTGAATAAGAAATATTATTTGACAATTGTTAGACAAATGAACATGATATATATATTAAATGTAAATAAATCAAATTATTTTATTTAGATTATAAAATTGATGAGATCCGAAATATTTACAAAATCAATATCTAAAATAATATTATGTTTTTTTAATATAAAATTATAGTTTAAGATATGTTTAACCCGCACAAAATGTGGTTATTGTGCTAATGATAATAAAGTGAAAGGCCCCCAAGTGGTGTGGCTTGGTGGTGAAGGGTCCAGAACCTCACCTTGAGGTTCTGGGTTCGAATCCAGGGGGTGCAACTTCTTGTAAGAGCCTGGGGCAGCCGGGGGTTTTACCTGCGCCGCGGCCCAGAATGGGTGGTTTGGTGGCGGGGTTTCCAACGATTTCAAAAAAATAATAATAATAATAATAATAATAATAAAGTGAAAGAAAGAGAACAAAATTAATGAAGAGAAACTACTTGAGAACTACTTCTTCTATCCACAAATAAGGGACTATTTTTCTAATACAAAGCTTCAAGAGTCACAAGTGCATAGAGGGAATTGTCTTTTGTTTTAAAG
Organism: Zanthoxylum bungeanum; assembly: GCA_019454045.1. Lineage (NCBI taxonomy): Eukaryota > Viridiplantae > Streptophyta > Magnoliopsida > Sapindales > Rutaceae > Zanthoxylum > Zanthoxylum bungeanum. Next base: position 616,258 of record SKCR01027528.1, read on the forward strand.
AAATGAATGCTTATTTATTTAGCAATTCTTTATCTTTTCATGTGTGTGGCTTATTGGATTTATCCATATAAAATATCTTATCGAGCCTTACAATATACAATTACAATATTTTTTTTTTTTGAAACTCTTATAAAGAATATACTCTTCGAACTTGAATTTAGGACCTGAAAATCAAATCCTAAACTCTTTTGCCATCAAGCTACACCTATTTGGACTACAATTACAATACTTGCTTTAAGATAAAGAACAAAGACATGATATATTTGTTCATATAAAAGTTTATATTATTAATGTTGGATTTTGAGTCCAGCAAACCATTCGACCCGAGCTTAAACGGAATAGATAAAATCCTCAGTTGTTCCAGACTCTTATAAGATATACACTCTCCGAATTCGAACTTATGACCTCACAACCAAATTCTAAATTCTTTTACCACCAAACTACATCCATTGGGACTACAATTGCAAAACTTGCTTTAAGATAAAGAACAAAGACATGATATCTTCGTTCATATAAAAGTTTATACTATTAATGTTGGATTTTGAGTCCAGCAAACCATTCGACTCGAGCTTAAACGGAATAGATAAAACTCTTAATTGTCTCAGACTCTTATAAAAAATACACTCCCTAAACTCGAACTTAGAATCTAACAACCAAATTCTAAACTCTTTTGCCACCCGGCTACACCCATGGGAACTAAAAATACAATATTACAAACACATGATATCTTCGTCCATATAAAAGTTTATACCATTAATGTTGGATTTTGAGTCCAGATTACTTGGTTCAATTAATATATAAATATTCTCTTTAGGTCAGTTTGCAGTACCCAGCTGTTGAAGAATTTGAGTATGAAATTTAAGGGTTATAATATGTTTGGAATTTGAGGTGCCATCACTAGTTGTTGTTGAATAAAATCATGGGAAATTATTATTCGTCCACGGGTTGTTAATTTAAAATCCAAAAATATTTCAGGTTTTTGAAATTTTTTATATGTCCATTTAAATTATATTAAAAAAAAAAAAGAAGATATTTTATGTCTAAATTATTAGTTTTTTGGGTGTAAAATGTCTTTTATCTATATTTAGTTATGAGTGTAAAATATTATTACTAGTTTTGGAGTATCAATATATTTATTTTTCATTATTATATAGGTGGACATATTAAAATTAATTTTCGAAAACTTATAATATTTTTGGATTTTTTTGTTGATCAAAAGACTGGAGTAATGATAATAAACGGCTAAGGTCTGTCCATCCATCCATCAGTTTTCAAATTAGAAAAAGGAAACAAAAAAACATATCAATTTTCACAACTAACTATTATTATGTTTTTCTATAAAAATTAGTCGACTATCCTCAAAATTTAAAAAACACAGCATCTCTTACCGTGAATAATTATTTGCCTCTCAACTAATTTTTTGCACTCAGATCCAAAAACACCAACAAGTTCTTTTTATCTCCACAAACATCTAGTAGATTCTTACCAAACTCTCCCTCAATTTCTATATCTAAAATTCCGAAATTAGATATAATTTCTTATTTCTCATTTTTTTAAGATTATTTTTCAAAATAATTTGATGAAATTCACTTGGGTAATGTATATGTATAATGATGATGATTAAATATGTAAGATTTTATTAAAAAGTTATGGAATCACATATCAGTCTCTGCTAAAGAATATGTGACGTACGCCTTAGTAGAAAAAATTAATTTTTTGGAAGACTTCTGATGATTATGGGAAAACAACGGTTCTCATTGGAAATATTTCTTACCAGCCGCCATATGGAGGTCCAATAGTAGGAAAATGACATAGCAAAGCCGCACCTACAGTGAAAATTGAGTATTTTGATTGGCCGAATTGTGGGTAGTTAAGGAGAGTTATTGCTACAATGATGACAATGACATGAGCTGACGTCAGGGGTTATGGAATAGTGAATTTGAAAGCTTATTTAAAGAAGTTGAAGCCACATATTCAAGTAGTGTAACTTTCACATCTCACAACTTGTAGAAAAGCAAGAGCTTACAAACTAGTGATAGAGAGAGAAAATTTGGTCGGTTACCGATCATTTGAGAGATTTGTAACGAGCTTATGTAAGATCCGATGAGTTGTAAACCTTTTGAAAGCTCACCACACCACTTATAATGTGCCTATGAATGGAATTATAGTTCAAGATTTTATTTTATTTTATTTTTAATCAAACCAGACACATACATTCTATACATTGCTTCATCATACATTAATATTGATATCATTAATTCAAACTTTATAAAATCATCAAAACAAGTTACAGGCATACATAAAAACTCCAGACCATACATTGCATCCAGTCCCAGCTTATTGCACCCAAACATATAGACAAGTTTGAACAATTATGCCTTATCAATTGTAAGCATTAATCAATTAAGGGATATCGACACAATTAAACTTATCTGATGTGAGATATGAGATGATCGTGATCATCTGCATCCGCCGGTCCGTGTTGGCTATTATCCCAATTGCCAAATGATTGCCTGGGGATGTTGTGGTGATTATTTATTCCAAAAAAGTTATGGAATCACATATCAGTCTCTGCTAAAGAATATGTGACGTACGCCCTAGTAGAAAAAATTAATTTTTTGGAAGACTTCTGATGATTATGGGAAAACAACGGTTCTCATTGGAAATATTTCTTACCAGCCGCCATAGGGCGGTGCAATAGTAGAAAAATGACATAGCAAAGCCGCTATAGGTGCCATAGATGACAGTGAAAATTGAGTATTTTGATTGGCCGAATTGTGGGTAGTTAAGGAGAGTTATTGCTACAATGATGACAATGATATGAACTGACGTCAGGGGTTATGAAATAATGAATTTGAAAGCTTATTTAAAGAAGTTGAAGCCACATATTCAAGGAGTGTAACTTTCACATCTCACAACTTGTAGAAAAATAAGAGCTTACAAACTAGTGATAGAGAGAGAAAATCTGGTCGGTTACCGATCATTTGAGAGATTTGTAACGAGCTTATGTAAGATCCGATGAGTTGTAAACCTTTTGAAAGCTCACCACACCACTTGTAGCTCGGGTCGGTCTTGACCCTGAGGAAGTAAAAAAATCCCCCATTTTCTCCTGTGGACATTGGTTTGAATCACTTTTCGCCGAATCACGTAAATCTTTATCTCTGTGATTTGTCTGTCTACTTGCTAAGTTTACTTTGGTTTCATACTATCCAAACAAATTCACTAATGGGGGAGATTTATTCGAGTAGTTGATTTTCTAAATTATCCTTAAAACGAAAAACAACCGTCAATAATTATTACCAAATAATGAAACTGCACTCGTGAGAATTTATGAAAGTGGATTGACAAAAATAAAGCAACATCCACAGGAAATGAGCTGTAGCAGGCAGAAAACGAAATCAATATTTAAGCCAGATGATGTGTCTGGAACCTTAGAATTAGAATGTGATGGTGTCGTTCAATTTCAGCTTGGAGAAGCCCAAATGGGCTAGCATGGGTTCCACTGGCTAATGTCACGGGTATTTTATTTGGGCCTAAGCCATTCACTAAATATATACACACGAATATAAACACACATAATATTAAAAATTAAATTATATATAATAAAAATTAAAAAGTAATAATAATAATAATAATAATTTTAGTGATGAAAATATATTTCTCCGGTTTTCTGTGATGACATTGGTGCCTCCTTTAGCAATGGAAAATTTCTATTGGTACTAAATCCTGTTGGTATTCTCTCAATAATGAGTAGCCCCATAAAGTAGTGTCAAATTTAGCTACAGATTTTTTATTGGTAATTTACCAATGGAAAAATACATTGTTATTTTTTTAACAATAATTTTTGTAGTTTATGTTAGTATTTCATTGGTAATTACTGACGGATAAATTTCCATGGTAAATTTTATCATTAATTTGACAGTTTTTTGTATTGTAAAAAAATTACTTTATTTTAAGATTAAAATTGTTCATATATTGAATTTTCCTATTTGTATTGAAGATTGTGCACACAAAATCAAGTGATGAAAATTTTAATCAATTAATTGATTATTATTTTGAATTTAAGTCTAAAAATCTAAGTCACCGATTGAACCGATTGATTTGATTGGTCTGAAGCCGGTCCGATAGCTAAAAGGGTCAATACATTAAGCCAGACCTTAGACCGGATCCTAATTTTCTCGATCAGATCATCTGATCCAAGTTTTAAAACACTGCGAAATATTATAAGTGGTTTGAGAGTTTATATATTGAAATGATTTGTGGTGCGTTCAATTAGGTTAGATATATGTTGGTCCCAGTAAAGTAATTTTATTTAAGAATATGTGTAATTATAAAAATATGGTTTTTTATAAGTGCAATCAAACCAAGCACATACATTCTATACATTGCTTCATCATACATTGATATCATTAATTCAAACTTTATAAAATCATCAAAACAAGTTACATGAATACATAAAAACTCCAGAACATACATTACATCCCGTCCCAGTTTATTAGGAGTCCAAATCTTCTGTCCCATCAATTATGCTCCACCAATCAAATTTGAACAACTAATATCTCTCATTAAATGGAAGAATTCTGATTTTAACACTCACCAATCAAATTTAATGAGAGATATTAATTGTCCAAATTTAATTGGTGGAGCACGAAGTGAAGCATAATTGATGAGACAGAAGATTTGGATCCGCTTATTAGACCCAAACATATAGACAAGTCTGAACAATTTTGACATATGGCACAAGTTGATGTTTCATGCAGAAAATGCTTATCAATTGTAAGCATTAATCAATTAAGGGATATCGACACAATTAAACTTATCCGATGTGAGATATGAGATATGAGATGACCGCGATCATCTGCATCAGCTGGTCCATGTTGGCTATCATCCCAATTGCCAAATGATTGCCTGGGGATACTGTGGTGATTATTTAGATCAGGGTCATTGTCACCAAGGAGATTTTCCTTACTAGGGCTTGCTTCAACTTCAAGCATCACCATCCTCCTAGTCGTCAAGCCAGCAGCCATTTCTGGCATCATAAGGGTTACCAGCAGCAGCAAGAAAAAGAGGAACTTCATCATGGCAAAGAAATGAAACTGTATTAATTTGACGATGCTCAATAAATGAAATTGTACTGCTACTTATAGAGGGAGATTGGAGACAAAGAGTGGGTGGAAACTTAGAAAAATCTGATGGTGGACTTTCCATTTTCTAGTAACGTCAGCTCCATCATAATTAGGTTATTTAGGTTAGTGCTCCATTTTGTGCTTGGCAAATTGAAGTTAATTTTGTACCCCAATGGGAAAGTACCACCTTGCTGAGGATATGGGGCCACAGTTTGTTCCATTATCAATAAGAGATGAGACCAGAGAAGCATTAGACAAAGTGAAATGATTATGAATCCAAAATGGGATTTTATATTATACAAGTCTGACGTTAAAAGCCCCCAAGGGGTGTGGCTTGGTGGTGTAGGGTCCAGAATCTCACCTTGAGGTTCTGGGTTCGAATTCAGGGGTGTATTTCTTGTAAGAGCCTGGGACAGCCGGTGGTTTTACCTGCGCCGCGGCCCAAAATGGGTGGTTTGGTGGCGGGGTTTCCATCGTTCCAAAAAAAAAAAAAAATCTGACGTTAAAAGATTATTTTCTTTGCCCACATGAGTTTGATTAAATGGTTTTCAATTAATGGATAAAGCCAAGGCATCCTAAAGACCAAGTTCAGTTCCTCTAGGCGACCTAAAGACGCGCGCATGAGTAAATTAAATTGAAACATAATATAAATTTCAACTTTATTGTTGAATAAATTGGAGCATCGTGACGCCCATACATGAAGATTTTGGCATGATCAACTTTACCGACTTGATTTTGATGGTGTCAAAACGTCTAAATATTAGCAAATCAAGTGTGATGAGGCCAAAGAAGCAAAAAGATTGATGAAGAGCCAAATTGAATTTCAAGATGATTAAGCGAGTAAAAAAATGATGAAAAAGTCAAATCAATAGTCAAGCAAGATGAAAATCAAGATAATGATTAAAAGGTAAAACTAATTGTAAGTGAGTTTATTCAAATATTTTAAAGCTATTAGGAATCATACATTTTACATTACTTACATTTAAAATGACTTAAAATGCTTAAAAATTCATTTGTCATTTATTTGTACCAAAATGAATTTCAATGAACAAGTGTATTGGAAAATGATTATGAAAAAATATCAAAAAGATGAATTAAATTTCAAATGATATATCGTTAGATAAATTTGTGTCTCTAGTTTGCTACAGTTCAAACGGAATACAATTCCGATAAATAAAACTTTTGCAATAGCTATATTACTACAATATGTACAAATGTGCGTTTTTTTTTATAGAGTTGTCACATTAAAAAAATTTCATAAAATTCATATTAAGGTTTTTGAGGCTGAATATTTTACGGATGATAGATCTATGTGTCTAGTTTATGTAGAAATTTATGGATATTAATTTGGAATTTTCTAGATCAAGTTATGGTCAAAATACTGAGTGATGTTAGGGTTACAACAAGCATACCGATCTCTGAAACATGCATACTTGTATCTGAATCCGGCATACCAGTCTCTAAGGCTGGCATAACGATCCCCATATTGGCCATGTAACACTGTCAGACAGGCATACCGGTCATGTAGATCGACATACCGGTCTCAGACTTGCATAACTGTCATAAACGATTAGTTTTGTGCAAAATCTATAAATCGGTCATTTTTTCTCACTTCTAACACATCTCTTGCACATGTATTCATCATCTAATCATGTCAAAATATTCTTGAGAGTTTATAAACATCTCCAAATCACTTTCTCTCCAAAATCAAATTTATAAAGCTCAGTATTTTACATTTTTATATTTAATTAGTGGGCTTTTTTAATTTGGATAATACACTCACATTCAAATCTTTAAAATCTTTTGTAAGTTCCCAAATAGCAAAAATAATTTTTAAAATCTTTTATATCTTACATTTTCTACATTTGAAAAAACTCATATTTCATCTTCATATTCATATTAGTGAGCTTTAATATTTTTTGGTTAAAATACTCACATTTAAATATTTGTAATATTTTATGAGTACCCAAATTGTAAGTTTTATATCATTCTTCCATATCATTTATTAAACTTGCCACTATTAAAATTAATATTGTCAATCATTTTTTCCACAATTAAAATCGATTTTTATTTATTGTTCATTGTTGAATATATTAATTGTGAAAATTGAATTCTAAGCATTATCGGTAAAGCTACTAATTAAGTAGGTTTATATTAAAAGATTTTTAATTCCGTATTATTTTGAAGTACCCAATTCACTCCCTCTCTTGGATATACTATTGTTCAAGTGCTCGTATGTAGTTTCAATTTCGACTGAAAATGTGATTAAATATTTATAAATGTCATTGTAATTGAGAAATGTGATTAAGAATTATATATGTGACATAGAATTATATGTGTGACTGATATTATAATTGAGTTGTATGTGTGACTGTGATTGTGACTATGATTGTGTCTGTGATGTAATTGTTGCGACATAGCGACTTTTGAAAGTCATAATTTTGAGAGAGGTTTCTGTAATGAAAGTTTTAGTTATGAATGTTAAATATATGTAGTATTTTGGATATTGCAATTTAAAGTCCGGATAAATGAGATTGTCTACGTATGGACGATGCTCTGAACCTTTTTTTTAGGGGTGGGCATCGGATCGGATCCGATTAGCAAATCCGATCGAATCCTGTTGGTCCGGTTTGACGGAAATCCGATCCGATCAAATTTTTTTTTTTAATATGCAAAACGACGTCGTTACATATTAAATAAATAAAAAATCCGTTCGATTTTTTTGACTCAAACCCACCGAATTCGGATCGGATCGGATCGGATCGGATCGAGTTCGATAACATGATTCGATCCGATCGAATCAAACAACCGTGGGCATTTCGGATCGGATCGGATTCGGATTCGGTCCGATCCGATCCGAATCCGATAATGCCCACCCCTACTTTTTTTATTAAACATAAGCCATTTGCAAAGTATCAGCTCTCTAGTTTCCAGAGAGCTGATTACAATTCAATTCTTTTTAAAATAATTTCAAACACTCAAAATCTAATTTTAATATTAAAACCAACATCAACACAAATTAAAGAACAAAATCATATTTTTTTAAATATCATTTATTTTTACAAAATATAAATTTATTCAAAATAAATACATGTGTAAATTTTGAATTTAAAATTAAAACCAAATAAAAATCTCACAAAGAAGTAACCCATTAACAATTTTATGTCACTTAAATGTGGTCAGGTGATTTTAAAACGATACCCATAATTCTAAATTGTTATCTAGAGTTCAAAACTATAATTTTGTGTTATATGTCCAACATACACAACATTTGACATAATCACGAGCATATTATGTTTATGCTTCCAAAATACCTAAACACAAATCTCTTAATCATGTTTCAACATTTTAAGTTATGTTATTATACATCAAATACATAATACATCTCAATATGTTTCATTAATGATCTCAAACCATTAGTAAAAACATAACTTATTTTAGAACATCAAAACATATAGAAATGGGAGAAAAGCCTTGGCCCGGATCGGCCCGCCCGTGCTTTGACTGGGCACGGGATAAAAAAATCTTGATCCGAGCCCCGGATTTAGAAGCCCAGCTTGGGCTCGAGCCCGAGCCGGGCTTAGCATATTAAGCCCGGGCCCGACCCGGCCCGGGCTTAAACAAAAAAAAATCATATATATACTTTATTATGTTTATAGCATTTGTATTTTTTTGTAGTATTTGGATTGTTAGTTTATCGATGAAACTTTTGATGAATTTATGAATTGTCTTTACATATAGAGTGAATGTATTTTGTATCTGTATATTTTTAGCTTTTTTTCAATTTTTTTTTTAAAAAAAATGGGTCAGATAAAGCATACGCTTGGGCCGAGCTTTTCCCGGACCCGGGCTAATATTTTCCTTGCGGGGCTCGGGCCGGGCTTGTCAAAGCTCGGGCCCGGCCCGACCCATTTTCACTCTTATCAAAACATACCTAGCAAGCTTGAATGAAATATTAAATCTTCTCAGTAAGAAAAAAATATAGAGAACTTCCAAAACTTCTCTCACACTTATTTTCTTTTGGTTGAAAACTTAATTTACAAAAATTACATAAGCATGTCTTAAATAATCAAGCTTTGAATCTTTAATTAATAAAAGTGTTAATTAATTTTTTGGTGGGCTTGATCCAATTTGTTTAGATATGCCTATTAGGTGTAACCAATCAACTTTATCAACCACTTTGATTTAATCCAATTAAATCAAGACAAAAGTTTAACCACTTGATTAATCTAACTAATCAATTTTGTCTACCAATTTTATTTAATTCAATTAAATCAAAACATATACACAAATTATTACTTTTCTCGTAATTATCAAAATATCCTCCAATTGTATATATATTTATGAAATTATAATAAAGCTATTGTTTATTATCAAATATAATCAGCTACCCGAGTGTTCAACAAGTACAATTCATGTTGTGGAACTCTCTAAGTCCAGACATGTTCGCCATATAAGACTGGCTCATATGTACGCAATTCGACCACCTTCGAATTTGCGAATAACACGAACGACATTTCTGAACGATACAAGTCGAGGATATCACATATGTTTAATAATCTCTTCGTCGTAGGCTAATCGAGTTGTTCCTAGGAAATATAGATTATATCATCAGGTTTCCAAGACACACATCTCATATTATCGACATGTTCAATCAGAACACCATTTCTAATATATATGCGACCAACCCTAGGTGATCGACTTCGACCAAAGTCTTAATAATCATGACTCACTAACATTGATACATTGGCCCATTATGGTACACATACGGACCAACGGATCCTATCTTGATACGCACTTGATGAACGAGTGTATCGGTCCATACCCAACGAACATCTAACAGCCAGACCATGAAAGGTCTCTGACATACATGACATCAAAGTGTGAAGGATCACACATAAAATTAATGATATAATATAGTCAAAGGATCATACATGTTATTCGACTCGATGAGATTCTTATTGAAAGTAGTGCGTACTTTTAACTATTAGGAATCACCTGTGAGTCATTCAGTATTCACTCCAACGAATAATCCCATGTCTTCATGAGCTTCCCTTGCTCATTGTCCATTGTTTAGACCATTGAAACTTCAATTCTAATATATGACAAGTGATAGTCTTATAGGTTATAGGAATCCGATCGTATTCTAAAACCAACGACAAGGAATATATACTTTAAAAATAGTTTATAATAGTAATACTATCCCAACGACGGACCACCCAGTGTCCAGTGTTACTACGTGACTATTCTAATGTCGGTGTCATTCTCAGCATATAAATATATAAATGTACTTATTAAATTAATATGCACTAAGAGATAATGACACAATAATTATCATTAACAGACTAAAACGAGAATGTAGTTATTTTATTAAAAAATAATAAAATATAATATACAACATTATTCGGATTGGCGTTCCAAGCACCAACTCCAACTTAATTGTGTCTAAAAAACCAACAAAATCGACTTACGTAATAAATAATTTTATTTTATTAAAATATGTTAATAAAAAAAATTTTGAACCTCTCCAGTTCACCGGTTTTGACCAAATTTGAACAGTTTTTTCAGGATCGATTTTTATCTTTAACTATACCGAACTCATGGCCAGTTTCTGATTCAAACGGTTGAATTAGCCGGTCTATTAGGATTTATAAAACATTGCCTGCAACAAGTCTTATTCTTCTCATTTTTTCGAATTACAAGTTAGGTTTTTTACCTTCACCCCGACCCAAAAAGATATAAAAAGTAACGACCCTTGTTTTGAAAATCAAACCAGACCAGTCGAATCAGGAACTGACCGTGAATCTGGTTCTATTAATCGATAAAAAATGGATTAAAAAATCAGTTAAAACCGGTCAAATCCGATAAAAATCGGTGAACTGTACCAATTTATTTAAAAAAAAAAAAACCAAAAACTATAATTTAATATATTTTAATTAAATAAAACTATTTATAATTCAAAATGATTCAATCGATTGAACCACTGATACACTAAATCTTTTGAATCATCAATTCAATTACCAATTCAATATTAAAAACACATCCAATTCGTCCCACCAAATGAAGTCCACTACTCAACCCTTACTACTCGCTTTCAATATCAACACCCATCCGCAAAGAGGCTGTCTTGTCCTTTATACAGCGATGTCATATGTAGACATTTATTCGGAAACCGTACTCCATATTTTCATTAATTACATGTAGGACCCCATAATCTCCTTTTATTGATTCTTCAGGATCACGACATCGACATCGACACCGACGCGGACCCCTCAATTCTTTTCAATTTTATTTTTACACGGCTTACTGTACTGATTATCATTAAACCCCATTTTCATATTGTTCATTCATAAAGGGCATCAAAGGGTATCATTCTTTTCTTTGATACCAAATTCCAAATGAACTGTTTCTGTTTGGCCATCTAAAAATCTAACTTGCTATCCCCATCACATATAATGTTGATCTCGTTTTTTAAATTGTTAGGATTTGATAATATCTTTCACATAAATAAATCATGTATTGATAACTAACTAGGTATTCGAGATAGGGGTGTTCATTTGCCGAATTGGGTTGAGTCTATTTATTATTTTTTAAACCTGCATAAGTTGAATAAAGGGAAAAAGGCTAATCCGCTATCTAGAAAAAGAGGAGAAAACCCATAACGAGTCGTCGGGTTGGGTCGGTTTGATAGATCAAATGTATAAACAATTTGATACAAAATAATTTAGGATCAAAATTTTAAAATAATATTTGAATTTTGAGAGTAATTGTTACGATATTAAAGTAATAATAATAAAATCATAAATATTCAAAATCTCAAAAATGGTCGGGTGAACCCGATTATGATGAATGACAGACCTATAATTTAATATTAGAGGGGTCGTTTCAAACAATTATATAAATCAATAATTTTCTTTTAAAAAAAAAAATGTAACGTATTCATTTATAGAATTTACTTCTAATGTGTTATATGTATACATACAATATATGTTAAGATGTAAAGATAACAATCAGTGGGATGGACTGAAATTTACCGATCTAGTTTTGTTTTGATTATGGATAGCGAGTAAGTAAAAAAATCAGGATTCAAGATTAAAAAATATTTTCGAATACGTACCCAATAATGTGCGATTCCGAATCCATCTCTATTACTATTATGGTGGCACTATTTTAACTTAAATTTCGACACTAATTTTAAGTCTAATTGCTCCGCCATTTAGTTACATAAAATAAATGGTTTAAAACTTGTGTCAAAAATTTAAATTGAAATATTAAAATTTTTTTTTTATATTCAATCATTGAAACCTCTTTCGATTTCATATTTGATTCTTTAAAATGAATTCTTTAAATTTTTTTTTTAAATATCCCAACAACAATTTCCAAAAGGAACCTAACTTTCAAAAGAAAAGTAATTCATTGGAGCAAAAGTTAAAATTCTGTAACTGAAATTTTGATAATATAAAAAATAAAATAGTATGTGATTAACAACTTAAAATTTATTGACTTTTTAAAATTTTTATTGTGAAAAATTGTTTGTAAAACTGTGTTAAAAAACATGATATTTTATTTGTTTTTTAAAGGGCACAAATGAGCCTCTCCTAGGCCCATGTTAGGTTCGTTTTTGTCCTCTTCACATATTCGGGGTCTAAAATAATTTTTATATTTTAAGGTATTTGATCATTATTTATGGTGATTTTTTTTACTCCGAGAAAGATTCAAATATCAAGGAGTGGTAGAATGAAAATTCCATAACCAAAAGTGAGGTGACAAAAGCCCAATGGCCTAGAGAGATGTGGATTGTCAAAATGACCTGATCACATGATCTACAGAAGTTCTCCCAATAAAAAAATATGCTAGAGATGGAACAAGTAATGATGTCAACCCGACCACGTGAAGATAGTGGAGCTTGGTTGTTTGAGAATTTATGGAACCCGACCCGAGGAGGTCATTGTCTAAGAACCCGACCTAATTGAAGAAGAGCTAAAGAGAGATTTGATAAGTGTCATCTGTCTCGGTCTGACTACCATAGGAACGAAGATTGGATCACAAGCTGACTAGTATTGAAGTCATATGACGTATGTCCTACTTGGAAATGTGTGCTTCCAGAAGACTAATGATGACAGAGAGAAAATAACGGTTCTCATAAGTCGTAGACCCTGCCAGCGGCCATAGGTCGGTGTAATGGGAGAGCATGACCGCCGTAGGACATCATAGGGTGGTTGAGGATGACATTGGTTGTAATGATGGCTAAGTGACATTAGTTGACGTCAGAGTCTGTGAAATATTAGATTTGAGGGCCTTTGTTGAAGCCATAAATTCAAGGGTTAGCATCTTTTGCATTTCACTACTTGTAAAAGCCAAAAGCTCAAGAACTTTAGATAGAGAGAGAAACATAGTCATTCGCCTGACCACTTGAGAGAATTGCACCAGGCTTGATAAGACCCGAAATGTTTATTATTTTATTTGTGATCACCCCCCATTTGTAGCTCAGGTCAGTCTTGACCCCGAGTAATAATAAAATTTCACATTTTCTCCCGTGGACGTATGTTGAAGTCGCTATACACCGAACCACGTAAATCATTGCTTCTGTGATTTATCTATTTTGTCAAGTTTGTGTGATTCCCTACCAACTAGGGGTGAACACAATTTTGGGTCAAACCGCACCGAACTGCATCGAACCGAACCGCGCGGTTTGAAAAAAATATTAAAAATAATTTTGAACCGCACTGAATCGAACCGCAAATTTCGGGTCGGTGTGCGGTTTTGACCCATGTCAAACCGCGAACCGCCCAAATCGTAAATTTTGACTCGAACCGCCTAAACCGTCGACCCGCGTTCAAATTAAATATTATTTTATATTTTTCTTCTTCTTTAACCAAGAAAATTAAGACATTTAATGATCATATAACAATATGTAATGAATAAATGAAAATTATGTATTTTTTTCTTCAATTATAATGTGAAAATATACAAAATTTTCTTAAAAAATTTATAATCAAAATCGCCGACCCGAACCGCCCAACCGCTAAACCGTCAACCCGAACTGCCGCTGTTTTCCTTATCAAATTTGCAGTTTCGTTTTCTAATTTCCCAAACCGCCAACCCGCGCGTTTGAAGTAAAAAATGAAAAAACCGCCCCGAACCGCACCGCGAACACCCCTACAAGTACCAACCAACCAAATTCGTTGCTTGAGGAAAGTTTATTCTATAGTTGAAATCTCTATTTTACGAAAAACAACCGTCAATAATCATATAATAATAATATAATATAAAAAATTGAAGTAATTGAACATTAAGTTATTTTAGAATTATAATAAAAAATATATGAGGAGCATAGGAACCGGTTTTGATATGTCTTGTGTGGGTCTGGTAGGACCGACAAAAAATTTATTTTTTTAATTGTCAAAACTTAAGCAGATTGTGTCCGTTCGGTTGGATCAAAAACTCAAAAGTTGTATTTGTTAGCAAAGCCCCCGAAGGACTCAGCTGGGTAGAAAATGATTTTGGACTTGATTGTTAGGTCATGAGTTCGAGTTTAGAATGTGTATTTTTTATAATAACATGTGACAGTCAGAAGTTTTATCTACTCCGCTTAAATCCGGATTGAGTGGTTTGGAGACGGAGTTTCCTACGTTTAAAAAAAAAAAAAAAAGATTTGAACCACTTATTTGTAAATGAACATAATTAGGTTAGCATTCTGGTACGTAGGTAGATTGATTTTTTCTCCTTTTTTTTGCCTTTTTAATCTGTTGCGAAAAGGGAAATGAAATTATTGAATTAGCTGGAGTGAACAGTGAGGCTAAAGTGGTGTAGTATTATTGCAAATGTGATAGTGAAAAAAGTCCTCAATGGGGGTAGTTCGGCGGTGTAGGGTCCAGAATCTCACCTTGAGGTTCTGGGTTCGAATCCAGGGGTGTACTTCTTGTAAGAGCCTGTGACAGCCGATGGTTTTACCTGCGCCGCGACCCATAATGGGTGGTTTGGTGGCGGGTTTCCATCGTTTCAAAAAAAAAAAAAAAAAAAAAACAGTAGCTTCAGTGCTTCACAAGTTGAGCTTTCTCGTTTGAAAACGAACCAGTGCTGGAAATTAGCACGAAAAAGAAATGGGAGGACATGACAGATGGGACCGATCTGAAAAGAAATATGAAGCATGGCCAAAATTGGCCTTGGCCCAGCTGCATATCGATTATCTAAATGGTCCAGAATTTTCACGTGCATTGTTCTACTTTATTATCATGATTCATTATTGAGATGCAGAAGTAAATCAATCTCTAGATACAACGATGCCT
This sequence comes from Zanthoxylum bungeanum, assembly GCA_019454045.1. NCBI lineage: Eukaryota > Viridiplantae > Streptophyta > Magnoliopsida > Sapindales > Rutaceae > Zanthoxylum > Zanthoxylum bungeanum. The sequence goes on from SKCR01027528.1 coordinate 631,673, forward strand.
ACTGCTATGCTTTCATTCAGTTCCGTTTCAAGCTTTGGTTCCGAGAGAAGAATTTCTTAATTTTAAATCGATTTAAAGTTCGGTTTAGATTGAACCCAAATCGATCCATTCAATTAACGGGTCTGGATCGATTTGAAATGGATTATTGCAATCGATTTGGAACCTATTAAGTCAATCTTATTATTCTCATTATTATAAAAAAAATTAAATTTAGTGTTTTTATTCTTATCAATCTAAAAATAAGTTTGGATGGATATGGCCTAAATCCGGCCACGGTTTCGATTCGGAACCAAAATCGAACCCGAACCGAACCGGATGGAACCGTAAGGTTACGATTCTATTTGGCTTCGGTTTCAAAATCGAAATCGGACCGAAACCCAAACGGTTCGTTACGGTTCTATATAATTTGGAACCGTAATTTTTATGTTCGGTTTGGTTCTGGTCCGGAACTAAACCATTTTTTCCCCTAAACAATAAGAAACTAAACCAAATTTTCCGATTGGATTCGTTTATACAATTTCAACTTCCTGAAACCGTAGAATCGAACGATTCAATTCGGTTCTAAAATAGAACCCAACCAAATCGTGGCTAAGTATAGTATGGCCCATACTACTAATATTGGCGTAGATGAAATGATGAGAATAAATTTTGCATTTTTATCTTTACAAATAATCACATTTCTTTTGACTTTCTTGCAGGATCAGGGCTCAAACGTGCATGAGTGCGCAAGTGGCCCCATTCCTCATTTGCAAGTAAATTACAAATAATTACCGCAACAACTCAATGTTTTTAAAATCTGATAGATCGGCTAGTTCAATCGGTCAAATTGGAAATCGCTCTGTGGTCCGATCACACAAAACATGACAAATCAAACCAGATCGATTCAATTTATTTTTTATTTTTTAATTTTAAAACCAAAAATTAAAAATTAATATTTTTTTATAATTTTAATTAAATAAAATTATTTATGATGTCAGTCGATTCTACCAATTTTTTTTTCGAAACGATTCAATCAGTTAAACCAATAACCCATTGAACCTTTTAGATCACTGGTTCGGTTCTAAAAACATCGATAACAACAACATTAACAAGTAATAGCAATACAACTAAGGATGTAATCGAACGGAGTCGAATAAAGTAGTGTACTACTTGACTCAGCTTTATAAATATTTATATAAGTTCGAACTCAAATCGAGTTTTATATGTTTGTACAAACTCGACTCAATAAGAAAATATTGAAACCAGACTCTGACTTAGAAAAAAATATTATAATTTAAGAAAATTTAAAAATATAATGGAAAATTATACTAACATAAAGTCACGAGATTCGGCATAGTAAAGCTTATCCACACAATTAGGAGGTGGTATTGATATATCATGTGCCGGGTGTATATGTCATCTGGTCACAACAGGCGGGCCCCGACACATAATATAATTTTAACACAACTATCCATTTCTTCAGACGGTACAAATTAGCTTACCATCAAATCAAATTAGCAAATTATTAAAAATATTAAACAAAAAACAAACAAAATAGATATGGCTAAAGGAAAAGAACTGCATCCACATCAAATCAAATCATACACAGCAAGAGCAGAATAACAAACAGTCACCCTCTGGGTTTCATAATCACACTCCAGCGGTGCTGAAGATGAAAACAGATCAACGGTCATAAATTAAACACCTCGACAACAAATTAAATACAACATCCTTGAAAATTCACATAGATATGGAAAGCTTAAGATTAGTACTCAGTTGGTAGCGGCTCATGGGACTGGTTGATAAAAAAGAACTCGTAGACGAGACCAGCAAGGCCACCACCAATGAGAGGTCCGACCCAGTAGACCCAATGGTTGCCCCAGCTCCAGCTCACCAGGGCTGGACCAAATGACACTGCTGGGTTCATTGAAGCTCCATCGAATGCCCCACCAGCTAAGATGTTGGCACCTACTATGAAACCAATTGCAATCGGTGCTATTACTCCCAGACTCCCTTTCTTTGGGTCGATGGCTGTGGCATACACTGTGTACACAAGTCCGAACGTCATCACGATCTCAAAAACGACAGCGTTCCATGCACCAACTCCGGATGAGAGAGCAAACGCCGATGTGGTCTGCATAGACCCATATTAAATGAAGTCACATAAGATAATTAAATTTTAAATTTTTTATCATCAAATCACATAATAAAAAGAATTATGTCGTTATCTCCCTATAATAATTTTAGGGTAACAAGTAAAAATCTTACTATCTTAAACTGCCTGACACGAAACGTAAAAAGTAAAACTCTTATTGTCTGGAATTCTTATCAAGAAATAAATCTCTATACTCAGAATCGAAAACCTGCCAATTAAATCTTACGCTTTTTTCATCAAACCACATGGCCAAAAAAAACTACTTTGTAAAAAGTCAGGTTTTAAAATTCAGGACAAGAAAGTCCGTGTCTCCGTGTAATAACTTGGTAAATTAGAGAGAGGAAAACTAACCTGGCCGTTGGTGACGAACTTGAGAAGCAAGCAGGCGACAGTGGAGCCCAAAAGCTGGGCGATCCAGTAGAGGATACCACGTAAGAGGGAGATGTTACCACCAATAAAGGCGCCAAAGGTGACAGCAGGGTTAACGTGGCCGCCAGAAATGTTGGCGCTAACGGAGACAGCAACGAAAAGGGCGAAAGCGTGAGCGACTGCGGCGGAGACAAGGCCGGAAGGGGTGCTAGCAGCGTTGTCAGTGAGCTTGTTGAAGGCCATGCCTGAGCCTTCACCGGCGAAGACGAATATTAGAGTTGAGATGAACTCTGCTAGGGCTTGCTTCAGGGCATCTGGATGTGTGGCCTCATGGGGATGGCCAACGGCAATGTTTCTGATCGGCATGATCAAGATTAGACGGTTGAGAGTTCACAGTCTGACAGTCACCTTCACTGCTGGTTCAAGAACTGGTTTCCACTTCTCAACTATGAGCTCTTACTTATATTCGAAATGTGTAGTTTCTGGAAACCGGTTATATCCAGTTACCGGTTAAAACATTTAAGAATTAAAAGTTGATTATGAATGTGTGTTTGGCATTGTTTCCATACCTATCCAAATTAATTTTTTTAATGTCAAAAAAACTTTTTTTAAACAAAATTAATTATTGCCACAGTAAAGCATTTGGAATTTAAAAAATAAAAAAGTTACTTTGTCTTAAAGTTCAACTTTTTCCTTTTTTAAAAAATAATTAAATTATCTTAAAATTTTTTAAAAAATTGTTTATTGAGATATTTTAAAACTAAAAAAAATTTGTTTAAAGTTTGGTTTTGAATTTTATAAAAAAAGATTTCTATTTTTCCATTATTGGATTTAATATATACTACTTACTTCCTGTTATTTTTGTAATAATCTATTATTTCTTAACCACAAAAAATAAGATTATTTTATCGATTTATTCTTGGATACTTATATAACGACATGATAATTAATACATTTATATAATTATTTTAATACTAAAAATATTATAATAAAAAAAAACTTTATTTCTTTAATGAAATTATTTTCACATACACCTTAAAGTAATTTATTTTGTGTGGCACAGTAAAATGGATAAAGTAAAATAAAACTAATAAACTAATAAATAAAACTAAAAATAATTTAAAAATAATAAATCATATACATGTTAAAGGTAATAAAAACTTATAACCTTATTAAAAAATATAATAAAAATGATTTAAATAAACAGTATTCTACCCAAAACTTCCGTAATTTGTCCTCTAAATAATAATAATAAAAAATTTGGAAAAAAAAAAACTCAAAATCTCAATTTATATATCAAATATTTACTTTACAGAAAAATCATAAAAATGAAAAGAATTAGGTGAAAGCATTATTTTAAGAGTTATTGCATTTTATAATTTTATAAAAATATAGTAGTATTCAATAAATGAATAAAATACAAACATATCTGTTTGCGCAATTTTTATGCGCGAAGAAAGAGAAACGTGTAAGATTCAAACCTCTTGAGATGAATGTTTGATTAAGTGAATAAGCCTTTAAGGGACGCAATCACACAAATTACTGTCCTAAAAGTTATGAAACTAAGAAATAAAAAATACGCTCGTTTGAGTCTTCATTTGATTGGGTTTTTTTCCCTCTTTGTACGAGTGAGCTTTTATAGTGAAGCTTGTAAACAGTTTGGGCAATTCCAGTATCTCCCTGCAGCTGCTGGATCGTGTCTTCAACCGTTGAGCTATGCGTCTCAACTGCTTTTTCTTGGAGGGAAAAACTGTTGTAATCGTGGGATCAACTGCATCACGTGTTCTCGTTCTAATCGCTTCTTCGGTCGTCCTGAGTTTTTTTGTCGCTCTAATCTAGTGAGTACTCTGATCGCTCTTCCTTTCGTCGCCCTTCTTGCCTTCGTCATTTATTCCTTCGTTCTAGGGCGATTTCGCTCCAGGGTGACATTTCTTCTTTTGTCAACAAAATCAATTATTATATTAATATAATAGTATTAAAAACTCAAGGGTAAAATTATTTTTAAAAAAAATCTTAATTTTTGAGGTTAGAAGATAATAAGGAATTATAAAAAGATTAAGGGGTATATGATATATATTGCAATTAGTATTGGGAATATTGGTATTCTACCTTTTAAAAAATACGATTTAAGCGTAGCTTTCAATATTAGAAAAATTCTAATATATAACTAATCAGATTTTACCGGACGTATTAAAATAATAAAAAAAATAAATAAATAATAATTATTCTTAATTATATTTTTATTAATTGATGATGTCAGGTTATTATTGGAACAGCGAAGCAGGGCATTGTTAAACGGCTACCAGATCGACACGTGTAAAAATGTGGTAGGAGACACGTAACGTGCTGCTGAAGTGGATTTGGTCTGCTCTTTTTGGCCTCTGGAAAGATCGAATATCTTTCATTTTAAAAATGTGCAATTATTTCCCCCCGAGTATTTCTTCTTTTTTTTTTTTTTATAACCGGTGTGTCCGGACCAGCTTACGCGCATCTCGACTAATCTCCGAGATCTGTGTCCTGTGCTCTCAAAAGTTTCCCAACACATATCAGGGTAAGTCGCTGGCTTTTCACACCAGGGGGCATGACTCAAAAGAAATACATCTAGTGTGATTCGAATCTTGAACATGAGAATGAGTAAACCACTCAAGCCCAAAATCTTTATCACTGAGACAACCTCTTGGGTTCCCCGAGCATTTCATTATTGTAAATTTAATAAGAGAGGACAGATAGTGTGTATTATTAGATGAGATCCACCATAAGGTATGATGTGCTCGATTGAACACGTGGCAGAAACTATCATGAAATAACCCATTTATGAATTTAGCTCAATTAGCTTAAACCCCGCGCTATATGCGGATTAATTTCCATTAAATATATTTGTAAGGTTGTTTTTATTGTAATTATAATTATAATTCTGGAATTTTTAGATTGAATCTCTTTATTGTCTCTATCTTTTGTATTATCAATTCAAACATATAATGTAGAAGAAAAAAATATATGAAATGATCAAGATCGCTACCAAATAATTTAAGCAACTATGATATAAAGAATAAGCGGTTTGGTGGTGTAAGGTCCATGATCTCACCTTGAGGTTCTTGGTTGGAATTCAGGGGGTGCACTTCTTGTAAGAGTCTGGGACAGCCGGTGGTTTTACCTGCGCCGCGGCCCAAAATGGGTGGTTTGGTGGCGGTAGACCTGGCCGCCGGTTCGGTTCCGGTTCGGAACCGAACCGAACCGGCCGGTTCCCGGTTCCACACTAAAGTGGAACCGGAACCGAACCGGTTAATTCCGGTTCCAACCGGTTCGGATCTGGTTCCGAAACGGAACCTTGGCCGGGTCTAGGTGGCGGAGTTTCCAACATTTCCAAAAAAAAATAAAAAATTATTAAAATGACATTATCTTAACTTTAATATATACTAGATTTTTATTTTTATTTTTATTTTGACACAAATCTAAGATAAAAATTATCTTAACTTTCAATCTACAAGTTTACAACTATAAATATTTAAGAATTTTAGTTTAAATGCTACTACAATATAATAGAAATAGCACCAAACGGATCATTAGATTCAAATATTCTAAAGATTAGACTCAAATTCAGTAAAATATCGAAAAGTAGCCAAATTAAATTTGAATGGTGTGCTTGCATACACAATATTTCACCTCTTGAAATGTAATTAATTAACATTTCCGATAAATATTATTGGAATAAACGTTTGTTAACGTTCTCTCGTGAAATGGAATCTTTGAAATATTAAAATCACAAGTGGGCATAATAATGTAATTATCGCAACTATTATGATACCCAAGGAATAAACATATTATTTTTAATATTAAATATGTAATTTAAATTATTAAACATGTAAATTATATCAATAAATATATAAATAATTTTACATTTTGAAAATTTTCATGTTTATTGACAAAATTTACATGTTTAATGATTAAGTTTTATGTTTAATATTAAAAATTATATATTTTTACCAGGGGTACTCTTGGGGTACCGTAGATGCGTTGTAATTATAGATTTAAAAGTTATAATTGTAGTTAAATTTATGAGCTTTTCTATTTTCGAAGTATAAATGGAATAGAATTAGACGTTGAGGTTTAGGTGATGATTATGGAATTAATAATTGATGCTATTGAAGGGATGAGCAGCGGCGTAGAACCCCTAAGATTAAAGGGATATTAATGCTATATTTTTTTTTATGTTTTTTATTTTTGTTTTAATATTTGTATGATTCTATCCTATCAAATTTATTATTTATTATTATTATTTGATTTTCTTAAATTTTTATTTCTAGTTTCCTCCCTAAAAATGAGTCGTGAGTGCAAAATGAAAGGATTTTTAATTTATAATATAAAAAGGAGTTTTTTAAAACACATTGTTGAAAAGTTGTATGATTGCCACCAAAATTACCAATATTAATGATGGTGCCAACCCTAGGGCTAGAGCTAATGTTTTATCATCTTTTGCTTGGGTGGCTTGTTGGTGTATGGTTCAGGATCTAACTTTAAATTTTGGGTTCGAATATAAAGAATACGTTTTTTGTAAGAGTATGAGATCATTGATATTTTACTTATTCCGTTTAAGTCCATAAATAATATTTTGATGACGGAATTTCTAACGATTCAAAAAAAATATCTTAACTTGACCTATAAAGAATTCAGCTCCTATCAAATGGACAAAGCAAATGATTAGGTGGTAGGATTAATGACATTAACATCACAAAGCTTGTGGGTGTTTTTTTTTTTTTTGAAAAGTAAAAGTTTCATTAATTAGGAAACGATATCAATTACATCTTCTGAAATATACTCTATTCATATAAGAGATCTCAGATTGCTAACTACATACTTAGCTAACTTATGAGCCTTCACATTACAAATCTTAAGAATAAAATGAAGACGTGTTACATGGAAAATATTAATTTTAATAAAAAGAGTAATGAAAACAAACTCTTGTAATGTTTTTTTTTTTTTTGAAAATCGTTGAAAATTTCGCCGCCAAATCACCCATTTCGGGTTTAGACGGAGTAGGTAAAACCTCCGACTGTTTAAAGTTTCTACAAGAAACGCATTATCTGGATTCGAACTCAAGACCTTAAAGTGAGATCCTGAACCCTACACCACCAAACAAGTTCTCTTAGGTATAAAATTGATTTTTTTGGTAAACTTTTTGTGGGATAGAAATATAAGACTCTATACCATTTGATGAAGTTGTATCGTATGAAAATCATACAACTAATAATTTGATAACACGTTAATTTGTACATAAAAAGTCAAAAAAATTTGATCACGAGTTTGCATCCCTTTTTTCAAATTTGAAGGCAATCTAGAATTTATCAACAAAGTTTACTTTTTTAGTATTTAAATTATAATTATAATAAATACAACTACTGTACAAGCACGGGCATAACTATTTACAAACTGCTCCTAATTTAATATTTTTATCATTTTAGGTTTAATTACACTACACTCCCTGTTGTTTGCTGTAAAATTAAAATGAACTAGAGGTTTTAAAAAAAATGAGAAAGGACGAAATGTAAATATTTTTCACCCTCTCCTTACAAAAGTCCCCTAGAGCATGTTTGAGGTTACATTAGTGAAAAAATTGGATTTCGATAATTATTTAAGATAAGTCTAAATAAGGTTTCTATTGCAATAAAAAAAATTAAAGTACGTAAATTAAATTGCAGAAATTAAGTAAATAATGAATACTAGAATGATTCAAAGAAGAAAACTTATAGTAATGATTAGGTATAGGTAAAATATTTGTCGACTCTATAATCCTCTACCGTAATAACTTGAGGCAAATCCTCAAGCTCACATCAAGCAGTTTTCTCCATAACAGTCGAAGTCTCTTCACATGCATGAACTCTTTCGGAACTCCGATAACTAATCTCCACCTTAAAAGTATAAAGATTTTGGATTTTGACTGGGTTTTTATGTTTATGGTGTTGATAGTTAATGAGATCGGCTCTCATGGGAAGAAGAAATGAATTTTCGATTAAGAGAGATTAATGTAAGAATACTAGTTCAATAAAATTCAATCTAAAAGAGAAATAACGGACTGAAGAAACCTTTTATAAAGTAGAGTATCAAAGACATGAAATTGAAATTCAAAACATTGAGGTTTCATTATTGCATTTCCGTTTGAATGGTGCGATAATGTGTTCGAACGAGAAGGTCTCTAGATCGTTCGTTCGAATAGTCATAATTCTCTGTTGAACAACCTTTGTTCTAACGAGATCCAAATTATAAGATGCACTTATGAAAAAAATTGTTATATATGTTTGTTCATTATTGTTTTTTATACATTCATTTAATTGATAAATAAACACATGTTTATATATTTGTTACATATGTCGATTTTTAACGCGTTTTTGGGAACTTTGCGTAAAATGTTGTTGCTAATTTTAACGGTCAAACAAAGTCGATGGACCAAATGTAAAAAGTTCAACAATCTGGACTAATGTGTCAAAATTTTAAAATTTTTGGCTTATATGATTTTGCAGCAAACAATAGGGATTGCTAACTAATTAAACACATCTATTTTGGTTAAACAAAATTTCCATGAGATCTCTAAATAGCTGAATTACAAAAGACAAAGTTGGGGCCTTGCAACAGGTGCAAGGTAGTAGGTGTGGATGGACCCGAGGTGATAAGTGTTAGTCCCGATTATAAGCGGGTTAGATGGTCCGCCTATAATTTATAATTATTATTTTTTTAGAAAATTTTATTATTTAATGATTTCAAATTTTTTTATTATAATATTATTGTATGAACGAAATTCTCAAAATATAAAAAGACATTGGACACTGAAAATACTGAGTATTGTGTGAGAACGTAGTTGCCTCGAACTGTAGGGGAGCGTCGCGACTCCCAGCTTCCGCGTCGCGACACCAAGGGCATATGAGTACTAAAACTTCATTTTCTTCGTTTTTGAGATTCTGGACTCCGATTTGGTCGCCATTTTTTCTACGGACTCGTATTGAAATTTAGTTTTTATTAAAATATTTTAAAATAGGGTAATTCGGAACCTGACTGAAACCAGATCGGAATCGAATTGGAACCGAATAATAGAGTACTCTATTTAATTGGGTAGGTTCCGGTTCCACTTAGTTAGGAACCGATTTTTTACGGGCATGGAACCGGAATCGAAACCGGTTTTGCTCACCCCTAATCCAAAGAGTGAGTTTCTTATAAGAGCTTGGGACAACCGTGGATTTTACCTGCTCCGTTTAAGTTCGGAAGGGGTGATTTGACTGTGGGTTTCCGACGATTCAAAAAAATATAAATAACACCAAATTCTAATTCCAACAACGGATAAGGATGTCTCATAAAATACATGTGCCAACTTGATTTTGCATATTTCTGTTGTCAATTCAAATCCTGAGTAATGGTCCCTTTCAACAACTCAACAATTAAAAAGCTTATCTTTTTTTCCCTAAAAAAAAATAAATAAAAGAAAATGATAACGTTGGATATGGATATGAAACAGAGGTTTTATTTTTATTTAGATGATTTTTTCCATATCCAAACAAAGAATCAAAAGATGGCACTTTTCCTGAGCATATTCTGATGCAATTCGTCTCGTCACATAATTTATTTTTGTATTACGTACTGATGAAGTTGTGGTTGGTACATAGCTTTGCCTTAATGGCAATTAGTATGCCAAGGGTCCCCTCAGATGACCTAATACTCATTTGACCTAATACTCATTAAAAAGTTTATGGATTATGACAGCTAATCTAATAACTTAAATATGTGACATGTGAATGAGTAGTAATTCTTTGATGTAACAGAGGTATGAATGACGTGATATCACTAATAAATTAATGAATGATATATATGATTTAATATATATATTTAGTTTTTTTTTAATATTTTAACATGCGTGGCAATAGACTATTAGACTGTTGTACGGATGACGTGATACCTCCATTATATTATAAATTTTCTCGTGAATGAGGGACTCTTTTAAGTAGGGAGGGCAAAAATCTCCGCAAAAACTTCTCGGATAAATTATTCCCAAAGACATTGTTTGAAAGTTTTGAACGTTCATTTATTTAGATAAACTCGTGCATATGCAACATTTTTTTCTAAATTTATTTGAACATCCTTGCGCGTGATTTATACTTATACATGTTAGGGATGTGCAAGGTTCGGTCAGATTCAGCATGATTATAAAAAAAAATTATAATTATAATTATTCGTTTAAAAAAGAAGAAGATAATTTACTTAAATTTTTTTATAATATAATTCTTCTAGTCATTACAACTACACAAACAAACGTTTTTCATAAGATATAATCATCATTTAAAATGTAGGAAAATAAAAAGAATAAAAACCAAAACAACAAAAATTATAAATATTTTATGAAATTAATCATCACTAAATACTAAATAAATTAAATAATATAACAAATATGATTATAAAATAACAACATAATATGATTAGATTTTAAAATTTTCAATAAATTAAATTATTCAATTAATTCGGTTCGGTTTTTTAGTTAAAAACTTATTCTAATTCGGTTTGACTCGATTTTTTAATTAAAATATTGAATAATTATTTTGAAAATAATAAAAAAAAAATTATCACTTCGATTCGATTTTTTCTGATTCGATTCGATTTTTCAATTTCAAATATTTTTGTTAGTTCCATTTTTATTGGCACGTGTCCGTGACAAAACGAGTTCAATTGAGTTGTAATATATCATGAAGATCTTTGTGCAATTGGACTGGTTTTTGGCTGCTGTGCATCAGACATGCGTTCGTTGCAGCGTTCGAACGTGTGGCGTTAGTGGCACGTTCTGCTTTGATTTCGAACAGGGTCATTCCAGAGAGCTCACGTTCGTTGTGCGTTCTAGTGGCGTTCGAACGAGTCTTCACAGAAATGGCGCGTTCGTGGAGCGTTCTAGTATGCATTTGAACGCGACTGCGATCTGAACGCGTTTTTGGCCATTTTCACTTTGAAAACACTAGCCTTTTCACCCTACCTATATATATGACATGTAGCCACCTTGCCCAAGAGTTGAAACATATTTCCTTTGAGCCAAAACCTCTTAAAGCTTTCAACTAACTTTGAATCCACCATTGAAGACTTCTTATCTTCTTGTCTTCTTCATTAATGGTGAGATTCCATCTTTGATAAACCTTCAACACAACTTAACCAAAGTTCCCTAATCATTTAGAGTTCTTTAGGAGGAAGTTTGGTAGTCGGAGTTCCGGCATCAGAGGTGATACAATCTACTCAGAGACTTCAGAGGTTCTGAATAAAACCGTGAGCCGCGGGCTTGAGGAGTTGCCTTGAGTTCTTGCAGTATTGAGGTACTTGAGTCGGTGGAGTTGTCACCATAGGTCTTGACCATCGCTGTAAGTTATTCTCTATATAGTGGATTAAGCTGGTAGCCGATATACTCAGAGTGATTTTTTATTCGCAAGAGTTTTCCACTTCGTCACCAAAATAACCGTGTTGATTTTATTTTCGGCAATTTATATTATTGATTTATATTGTGGTTTGCTTGTCGACTTTCATAGACACATTAATTAGGACTTGTCTCAATTAATTGTGATTTATTCCGCATAGGATCAGAACCTAGGCTTATCGCGAATTTTCAATTTTTTTTTGTCCACCTCTTATACATGTCCATGGAAAAGCCTCTCATAAGCTTACCACTCCTCCAAGATTAGTTTCTCAATGTAAATCAATTATTGCACTCTCTTCTTTCTAATATGAGAGTGATTTTTTGAAATACCAACACATATCCAACAAATTGTAGTATAATTGTAGTTTTTCTCCCTACTCGTCAGATTTTAATGGTTTGTCAAATTCTATATTATGATGGAGTGTGTATTGATATTAATGTTTGTTTTATCCCCTTTCTCATCTTATGAATGATCGACTAAAAGATTTAGGATTTTTTCTTCTAGGCTGGTGGAAGGAAAGATGAAAGGGATGTTCTGAGCCATTTTCAAATGGGAATACAAGGTTACGGGTGCGGGAGGATTCCAGTACTGGAGCTATTCCAGTGCCACGTGTTAGCACGTGGGTCGTTGGATGCGTATTAAATAGTAACAAATAAAAAAATAATAATTTTTTTCATTTTGTTTTACATCTGGACCGTTGGATCTATCCAGATATAATTAGGTTTTTTTTATATTTATTCTAACCAACAAACTTCACCTTCACCAACTCACGTTTCTCTCATTTCACTTCACATTTCAATTTTCACATTTTCACTTTCTTGTGAAATCGACGCACCTGTTCAAATAATATAATTTTTCTTTTTGCTTTTTCAGATTGAAATAAAAACAAGTAATTTTTCTTGATATTTTTTATTTTGTACATAAAATGCATGTGTTTTCTTAATGTTTTACTTCAATTTTATGCTTCCTTATTGTTTTTTTTTATTACGTTGTTGTTATTTTATCATGTGCCTACAGACTTGGTCGCACTGTGCGACGGGTACTTTATGTCAGTGTGATGACCTTGTCGCACAGTGCAATGGGATTTGTCGCACTGTATGATGGCGTTATCACATTGTGCGATGGACATTGTTGCACTGTGCTACAACATCCATCGCACGTGTGATTGGCTTTGTCGCATAGTGTGTCAATGTATGATATATTTCCCAATGAATCCATGTGATTGAAGTATAATTCTTTAAACAGATTATTGTATTTTCAGGTATAATAGACAATACAATGGTTGTGATTAAGATGGTGTTTGATGGTTCATGAGAGAGAACGATTGATAATCTCATAATGGAATATGTAAAAGAGAAAAAGAAACTATTTTTCTTCGAAAAATGCTACATTTAATTTTTTATATTATGATCGTCTTTCGATTCGTCCTTACAGTTCGGATTTCGTTCGGATACATTAAACGAAACATAAAATAGTGTCAAACAATGCCGATTAGCGTCCAAATTTTGTCTAGTCATCATGCGCTCGCGAAATACACAATTAATAGATGTACTAAAAATGATACAGCAAAACAAAAAAAATATTTTGAAAAATAATAACAACTAGTAAAAAAAAAAAAAGTAATGCGCGAATACACAATTAATAGATGTATTAAAAATGATCAAGCAAAAAAAAAAAAAAAACACTTTGAAAAATAATAACAACTAGTAAAAAAAAGAAGAAGTAATAAATGAATTCTAAAAGCATAAATCAATAAGTAAACTCAAACTCGTATTCAATTCGTTTATTAAACGAATCGAATCGAGTTGATCCACTTATTAAAAAAAAAATCAATACAAATCATATCATTTTTAATGTGAATCATATCAAATAAATAAACGAATCTTAATCCGGATTCACACCCCCTATTTTGCATAAGCATGAAATCAAATATGTGCTGTAGATTCTGTGTATTGTCAGCAAGTCTTTGATTTTGAAAGTGGTCTTTAAAATCAAATATGTGCTATGGATCCTGTCTTCTGTCAGTTCAAGCTTTTGATTTTGAAAGTGGTCAATTTTCGAGATCTGAGAGTGCGTTTCTTGTAAGAACATGAGACAGTCGGAGATTTTACATGCTTCGCTTAAGCTCGGAATGGATAGTTTGACAGTAAGATTTCCAACGATTTAAAAAAAAAAAAAGATAATAAGAGATAAAATAAAATAATATATAAAATAATTTATTTTATTATGTTTAAGAGTATGGTCATTGTAAAGTAAGAGGAAAAGTAATTAATTGGCATCTAAATACTGTGATTGTAAATGAAGAAGTGGTCAGAAAATTAGAGGTGGAATTAAAATAAAAAAATTAATGGGTCTAAAAATAAAAATAAATTTTAAGTTGAAAAAGTATCAGCCGTCCACCTCAAAAGTAATATAAAGTTACAAAAATAACACTCATTTTTTTAAAACTATGTTAGTCCACTTCAGTTCAAGTTATAAAAAAATTGATATTTTAGTATTTTATATCCAAATTACTACCTTTTGAGATATAAAATATCATTTTCATAATTAATTTTTGGGTATAAAGTGTTCACAATTATTAATTTTTTGAGCTAAACTTGAATATTTTGTATAACTAGAGATAGACAGATGATTGTTTTAAAAAATGAGAAATTTTTTCGAACTTAAAATTTTATTTTTCATGGATGGATGATAATTTCCCTTTTAAATTTAAAGAGACCAAATCATAAAAATATTAATTTTAATTTTTTTTTTTAAAAAAAAACCTCTGAAAAATTAAAATTCTACATGGCCAAGATGTGGGGGGTACTTTTATTTAGAAAGCATGTAATAAGCATCAACAGGCTGGCATGTCTGATTGGTTTGAAGGTATAATGAGTAGCAAACCAGTAATTGACAGCTGTAAGGCATCAATTTGCAGTAGTGCTGTGGGACTACTTCTTGTCTCCTCTGTCAAATGGATCGTTTGTACTCATCTAGCCAAATCGACAGAGGGATTAAGGGTAGATCCGGTCACGGTTCCGATTCGGAATCGAAATCGAAATCGAATCAGATGGAATCATAAAGTTACGGTTCCAAAATCGGAACCGAAACGAACTCTCAAACGGTTCGGTTACGGTTCCACAAATTTTGGAACCGTAACCTTAAGGTTCGGTTCCCCGAACCAAATTTTTTTATTTTTTCCCTTAAAATATAGAGAACCGAATTTTCGATTCTGTTCCGATTCGGTTCAGTTATGCGGTTCTAAAAAACTGGAACCGTAGAACCGAACCGTGGCCACCTCTAATTAAGGGAGTGCTTCATAAATGATTTTTTTTTAATATTTAAATTTCATAAAGATATTAAATGTTTAATGTAATTAAGTCTAATCCACACTTAATAATATTAATTAAAAAAAAATGTCCCTGCACTTACCCTTTGATGTTAGAACCTTAGTGAATAGAGAATAGTTATGAGAATAGAAGAGAAAGATATTGTAAGTTGATGTTTGATTTTAATAAATGAGAGAAAGAGAGGGAAAGGAAATAAGAGGAGGATAGGAGATATTGGTCTTTTAAAATTTAACTTAAAATTAGTATTCTTATATTTAAAATCAATTATGTCATATTATTTGTTTTTTTTTTTTTTGTCCAAAAATTCGTCTCTAAATCTGATCCAAATATGAAACATTCAACAAAATTCTAAAAAAAAAATTGATTTTTATGTTTTTATTTTTCGCTATATGGACCATATTTTAGGAATTCACATAGAGTTCTCGAAACTCAGGACTGCTAGTGGAAGGATGAACTTCAATTTTATTATTTGGTTTGTACATAAATTTTTTGGTGGTGTTAGATTTGAAGAAATGAGATGAGAGGATAATTCAATTTCCATTGGTTAGTTTGACACGAAATTATGGCGAAAAAGAATTGAAATTTTTGCTTGGACAAGTTTACCATTTAGTGTAAAACTCTTAATATTTACTATTTAAACTAGTTTATATAAATCATTGAAATTATTTTATTTATTCAAATTAAATAAGAAATAAAAATATAGTTTGTTTGTGTTAAGTTATTTTAATTATTTATTTTAATTTTTTAAAATCTAATTTTATTTTGAGGATAATGCAACAACAGCCTGGAAATAAGCCTTAAAATTTTAAAAGTAGCTCCATATCATAACCACACATTTTTTTTATTATTATTTTTTAATATAATATAATTTTGAAAGTTTATATGATATAAATATTAAAATTGAAAGAAAACTAAGTAAATAGAAACAATAGAAGTAGCATGCATATGAATGGCTTTATATTAGTTTCTTTTGTTTTGCCGTAAAATAATTTCAATAAGTAATTTCATAAAAAAATATTTTCCAAGGTTATCGTCTGAAAATATTTTATATAATTTACGAGTCCAATATTTTTTCAAAAATTATTTTTAGTGGTTAAAAGTAGGCATGGAAAAAATGTCATGATGTAGCCCATATCAAAAGAATGGAATTAAAAATTAAAAATTAAATACAAATTTAATATAATAGAATTAAAAAATATAAAAATAAAAAAGAGTGTAATTAAAAATTAATAAAAAGTACAAAATATAAAAATAAATACAAAATAATGTATTTAAAAAATTTAGAATATAAATGAAAAAAAAAACATGGTCTTCCAGATCCGTCCGAAAATACCCACATCTAGACCAAGTACACCGGATCCGGGTTCATATACTTTTTTTTCGGATTCATACCAGATCCACCAAAAGATATTCGGACTAAGATCCATGTGAATTCGAGTTCGGGTCTAGATTTTACTATCCCTTATTAGAAGCGAGTTATTGATGTTTTGGAGATGAGAAAAAAAATTATTTTTCCGTAAAATGACTTATAGATTTATATTTTATAGGTCAATTTTCGGAAAAATAGCTAAATTTTTTAAATGATCAAAAAATAATTTATGTTCACAAAATTCGAATATAGGCCAATATCGCAGTATGATGAGCCAGAGTCAAAATGGGTAATTCAAGCTTCTTAACATCAAAATCTGAATTCCTTCCTCATCATTAAGTGTATAAATAGATATTTTGCTAGTGTTTATAAGTTTGTGAATAAATATTTAGTTAGCATATCTAATTTTAATTTTGTTATTAGATAATAAACTAAATAAATCTTATTTATTTTATACTTATAATAATTTGGGCACATCCCCTCATAGGGACGATTTTATGTCTCATAGGTAAATATCCCCTTTTAGCATCTTTAATTTTAATCATTTAAAGAATTTTATCTATGCATGCAAATTGTGGGAGACTTAACAATCTTCTTTATCTTTCTTTAAATAGACTTAAATTCCTTTTTAAATCTTCATTTTTAAACATTTTAGGAATTTTATCTATATATATAGATTATGGGAAACCAGACAACCTTTTTGATCCATCTTTATAGATATTTATTCCCATATATAAGTTGTTGTAGTAGCGTATATTTTTTTTTTTTTTTTTTTTTTTTTTTTTTTTAAATCGTTGGAAACCCCGCCACCAAACCACCCATTCTGGGCCGCGGCGCAGGTAAAACCCCCGGCTGCCCCAGGCTCTTACAAGAAGTTGCACCCCCTGGATTCGAACCCAGAACCTCAAGGTGAGATTCTGGACCCTTCACCACCAAGATATCGTGATTTAAGACATAATATTTTATAATATAATTTATTATTTACTAATAAAAGATATTTATTTTCTATACATCGTTGTATCAATATTTCATGTGTATGTTTCGAGACATTATGTCAAATAAATATCGTTAATCCAAAAGATGCTTGTGATTATGAGAGTCAACGATATATATACGAATAAGTCTCAAATTAAGTTATTGGTAAAATGTGATTATTATATAAGACAATATATCGCTCGACCAATATTATTGTGTGTCGCCTAAATTGACATTTGCTGTAAATATAATAGATGATGAGTCTCATATCATAAGGATGCAAATGATAGATATCTTTATTAGTAGAATGAAATATCGAACACGGTCACAGAAACGTAAGATCACATGGTAATATAATCTAAGGTCATTGATCTCTGTAATAATACATTAGTGTCATTATATCCTTCTGACCTAAGATCACATGTTGACTTGTCCGATAATACTCATGATTCACTAGTATATCATCATTCACCTAACCATGTTCTTCTAATAAATACTAGATGGTCTTGAGTTGTTAACGTACGAAGTCATGTGTGGTTCTAGAATGGATCCGATGACTTTGATAATAGAAGCTAGAGATGTTCTAAGGAAACTCAAAGATATAGATGCAAATATTTTATCAAAGCAGTCAATATCTTAGAGATATCAAATCCATAAGATCGAGTTTTAAAATATATCTTAGTAAGTATTTGACCTAATCATGATCCCAGACTCGATAAGGAACATAAATATCAGAAGGAATGAGATGACATGCTCGAAGTGTATTCTAACAGGTTTATATGTTTTCTCACTTCATTCATCCACAAGGGATCATAGCATACTGTAAAGCGTTTACCCATGGGATGTGAGATATCATATAGATAAAATACTAAAGAGTTAATATCATCCAACTGTTACTCGATAATGAACCTATGAAGGTCGCACAAATATAATTTTCGTCTACATTACAAATGCAATAATGTTTATTAAAAGTTAATAAATGATTATTTTCGCAATTAATATGAAAATTAGATTTTCGATTAAAATATGATTGCCTAATAAGATTAGGACATTCAGAATATTTTGAAAATATTAATTTGATTAATAAATTAGAAATAAAAAATTAGATTTAATTGTTTAAATAAATATTTGATATTTATATTAAATAAATTAAATTTAATAAAATGTAATTTTTAATTAATAGTTAATTAAAATTATGTAAGCTTAAAATTAATTAATTATTATACCAAAATAACCCTAATTAATTAGAGTCCCAGTATAGATTAAAAATGGAAGTTTTATTTAATAAAGAATTATTATTTAGTTAAAATTTCCTAATTATTATTTGTGAATTAATCTTACAAAGAACAAATTTGATTTGGAGAGATCTTGGATGGTCCTTCTTGTATTGGGATACAATTACCTATCACTGTAAATAAAGGCAAATTTCGGCCAAGGGGAGTGCAATTCCTCATTGGCAGAATTTTTGATCTCTCTCTCTCTCTAGCTTGTTTCAAGTTTGTTCCAAGATTGTTTCATAGAAAGTTATTTCTTTAATCCCAGATCTAAGACTTCAACATCTAAGAAAGAAATAAAGTTTTTTAATTCTCAAAAGTGAGAGCGATTTGTTCGTAGACTAGTTATAGTGTGCAAATTGGAGGTGCAACACTTGGTGCACTACTACGAGGGAAACTCAAGAATGAAATTCAGGAAGGCTCAAGAAAAATAATAAACACATTCAAATATGTGTTACTATTGTTGAATTTTATTTATTCCGATGAATAAAGTTAATTACATGCATGTTTAAATTAGTAGAGATTAATTTATTAGTATATTTGTTTATATCGACAACGACATAACCACGATCATTAAAGTGGTTTTAGTAGAAAATTTTAAATTCTAATCACATGAATGCTTTCGTACTAACTCTAAAATCTTACAGTTTTGTCTCAACGATAACTTGACATATTACGACATTGAAATGTCATTCAGTATTAGTAATTTATCATCTACATATTACTTTAGGAATACTATTGTGTTATATTAATTTTCTTGTAAACATAAGATTCTCTTTTTAACAAAATCAAACTTCTTGATTATCTCATGAAAAGAAAATTTCAACTCTGAGATGTCTTATAGCCAACTTTTTTGCAATTTCCACAACTATGAAACCCTTGTGTTGTATCATATATACGTCCTCCTCTTGAAGGTTTTCATTAAGGAAAATAATTTTGACATCCATTTGTGAAATCTCTCTTATCATATTATTCAGTTATATTCAAACAAAATCTTAATAGACTTCAACATTGCAACTGTCAAATAAATTTTGTCATAATCAACTCTTTTAATTTATCTATAACTTTTGCTACTAACCTAAACCTCGTAGGTCTATTTATTACCATATACATATGTCTTTCTTTTAATGATCCATCTGCACCCGATAGGAGCTATCCCTTCAAATACATCTACCAAGTTCAAAAGTTGGTTAGCATGCATTGACTCCGTTTCGGATTTAATAACACTAAACCATTTAATAGAGTCAATATCTTACATTACCTCTTGATAATTAACAAGTCATCACTTTCAATAATTAGATCATAATCCTCTTGAATGAGAAATTCATATTTCTCAGCTAATTTTCGGAGCTCATTCCCTTGTAGTTGTTTTAGAGACAACTCTTGTATGCTGAAGATGCTCCAATGGTTTTTTGTAAGTAAAAGAATCGTGTAAATTTTGCTAAACCATCTAAGACACAAAACGTTAGTCTTCCAAGCTCTTTTAATCTTTGGTAATTTTGAGATCACATTTTATTTTCATAAAACCAAAAAAAATATAAAAATGAGTAGGAGATTGTATACAATTGGAAGAAACTAATTGAAGATTTTAAGATTTGCATACATATTCTATTAGGAATGACAATGAGTTGGGTTAGGTTTAGGTTTTGTTAAGTCCGGTCCGGTTTTAGATTTTATTGGATTGAGCCTAAGTTTGGGCGGACTGGGTCGGACATGTTTTTTTTTTTTTTTTTTTTTTTTTTTTTTTATATTTAAAAATGAAAATTTTCAATATTATTAGTGTTTTTTAGATTGGTTCTTAAAAATTTATTAATAAATATATGTATTTGGAATTAAAATTTAATTTTATATAATTAAAAAATTATTTGTTATTATATAAAACCATGTTTGAGTTTTTTTATTGGCCTAATTAAACCCGTTTCGGGGGCCTCACTGAACTCGGATTAGGATTTTTCTATCACCCTTATATTTTATAAATAAAAGAAAAGAGTTCTTTAGAAAAAGATAAACGGTAATTGTTTAAGAAATTGTCTAAAATATTATAATCTTAAGAGGTCGTAAAACTAAGTTTAAGGGTTTTAAACGGTTGCTAATTGCTTCAGTCTTGACTAGAACCCTTTGCCTTCGGATATTGTGTGTCTTTTTTGTTTTCATATGAAGCCCATGGCAATAAGTAGACATTTGATTTCTCTCTTTTCATTCTTTTCGTGTACAAAATTGCTGTTGGGATGATTTTCGTATAAACCCACTTCATTAATTCAGTAATTATATTAAACTACCTATAGATTCCACTTTAATATTCTTTCAAATTAAAAAAGTCGTATTCTACCACTTTATTATCATCTAGACTGTTTCAAGGCCGCTATTCATGTGACGATCCAGTAAAAAATAGAAATTTATTTAAAAAATTAATCATTTTACACTTGTAATTTCATTAATCTCCTTGATTTAGCACATTTGTGAATTAATAATTAAATTTATGTTTTATATATTTTTGTTATATTTTTTTTCTTATTTATTGTGTATGCAAAATACTGTTTTGGAAGCTCAATAAGAAAAATGGATATGAGATCTGAATTTTAGGACTCAGGAAACCAAAAATAGTGTGACATCTAAATTCAAATCGGATTTAGAAAATATTCACCGTGTTTATATTTACTAATTAGAATGTCTATGTATGTTAGTTTAGTGGCAAGTTACGAAAGACAACAAACAACAACATAGATAACATATATATAAATTAGCGTTACAAAAGATTAAACACGCACTCACATGATAATTTGAGACAATAATAATAAAATTGGCACAATCTTATGATAGAGCAAACATTTCATTAACAACGTATCCATTACGTGATCATTCCATACATAAATGGTTATGTAAGGGTAAGAAGGTTCACGGCTAAGACCCGAGATCATCGGTACTAATGACCTCTAAAGGCTATTAGATCATCTCTTAAAGAAGTTTTAAAAATAATAGACATGTGCCATAAAAAAACACATATAGTGCTTAAGTTGAAGGAGGCTATTAGCAGACATTGACATCCCATGACAAGTGATCGTGGACTTGACTAATGACTTTTGACAAGTTCGAATCTGTAGTTCGTTACACTGTGCTTGGTTCACAATTTATATGGCAAATAAGCAAGGGTCCCTTGCATGGCTGGTATTTATTCTTTCATCATTCACCACTATTTTCCATAATCCATTCTTATTTTTAATATAAGAATATTTAAACTCACATGTAAAGAATCATGTCTACCAAGATTAGATAATAATTTTAAGTATCTTAGACGAGCTCTTGAAAATGGTGTCCAAAAATTATGTCAGATTTACTAATTATATCAATATCTGAAATGATTTATGGGTCATAGGTCATAAATTTTTCTCCTAAATTTTTTCCCATGGACCATAGACTGTATATCCTTCAGAGCCAGCTCTGATACCCACATGTTTAAGTCTAATTTATCATAATTGAATATTATGGGCAACCCTTAGCTGAAATAAATATGCATCATTAGATTAATTTTGTATTTTACCTTCAAATGGTTTAGAAAACTTTGCATATTAGTTTATGATCATTGAGGATTAAGAAGGCTATTATGTTTTGTTGAATTGAATAACATTTTTTTATAGGTTATATAATCTTGTTCTCAATCTTCTTTCTAAATTGTTTGGCAATATAAATTTTTACAAGCTTCATATATTTTTTCAATATAAATTGATTGTGAAAACCAGTGTTTTAAAACCCGCCTCGGTTCATCGACCCGGGATGGCGAGAGCGTCAAGGGTCAGAGGTCGGACTGGGGGTCAATAGGGGATCGACCCGGCCCCTGGGTAACTAATTAACTATTTTTTTATTATAAAAAATGTAAAAAAAAAAAAAAAAACTAAATTAATAATAAAAAAGGCTCAAAAACCCGCTGAACCTGGATCGGGTCACTGGTTCAGCGGTTGAATCGGTCGGTTCGACAGGTTTGAGTTCGGTTCAAATGCTCCTCGGGCTAAAGGATATAGAATCGGACCTCGGTCCGGATCCCGGTTCAATCGGCCGATCCGATCAGAGTTTTAAAACACTAATCAAAACTCAAATATATTTTATTAATGCTTACTAATTGAATTCTTTATACAAAGCTCAAACTCATTGAATATGGTTAATTTAAACTAAATAAGATAATTTGTTCTTTATTCAATCTCATTATCTGATCATGTTCAGTGAAATGGTAGATTCCCCTCATTTCCACCTCAACAGCAATGGAACCAAGCACAAACTAAATGCTCATGGCTATTAATTAAGTTCTCACCACTGAATCCTAATTCAATCTTAAGTATGTACTTAACATATGTAGGTAAATAAAAATTAAAGTCTCTAGATTAATTTGTGTTAAAAAGCCTCCTTCCAAATCAGTGGCGGAACCAAAAAATTATTTTCTTAAAAGTAAAATTTGAAGCTCTCCAATTGAGAAAAATATAATTTTCATTAATTTATAAAATATATTTTAATAAAATTTTAGATCGTATCTTGGCTGACTATCCCATTGAGACAAGTGTATATGTCTCCGCGAATGTTACAAATCTATATAATTTAAAATGGATGAGTTGAAAATTTTGGTAAAACAATTTGTTTACGCGCGCACAATAAAGAATCTGTTGCATGACATTTTGTTTTCAAAGAAATTTGACATGGCTTTATAATCATAATTATAGCATTCTACTAGAATTAATCAGTTAAAAGTTTTTCTCAATTCAAACGTCATGGGTCAATTATATTTGAACTACGAAAGAATGAATCAGTTATAGGAGAAAATTTACAATACAACAGAGATATCACGTTATTTGTGTAATAATTCAATAATTTATTATCATTGAGTGTTAAAATATTAAAAAACAATTAAAAAGATGAATTTTTTTTTTGGAATAATTGGAAACGCGCCGCCAAACTACCATTTTCGGGCTTAAGCGGAGCAGGTAAAACATCCGGCTGTCCCAAGCTGTTATAAGAAATGCACTCTCTGAATTCGAACACAAGATCTCAAGGTGAGATCTTAGCCCTACACAATCAAGTCACGCGCCTTGGGGACAACTAAAAAAATGGATATTAAAACATACATGTCATTTACTAATTTGTTAGTGATATCACGTCACTCATATCTCCGTTATATCAAAAAATTACTCCAGTTATGGGATCTAAGCTTAGTAAAATTCGGACGTGTAGGGCTTTGAATTATTCCAGCTACATTGTTAGAAACAGGGGGGAAATTTTTTTTATAACCATTCAGTAAAATTATATATTTGTGATTGGAAAGAGATGAATATTCGGAAACCGAATCAGTCAAAAAGCTTGAAATCTATGAATAGCAAAACAAATATAGAAAAATAAGCAGTATTTAACGCATGCAGAAAGGTGGAAAATGGGAATAGAAAATTAAGAAATAAAAAGGAGGAAAGAAAAATTCAAAGGCAGAGCCAGACAGAAAAAAAATGGCGTCGCCTTTGAAAGCGTTGTCGTCAGCAGCAATGTTGATGCTGCTTTTAGCTGCTGCATTGCCTGATATTGGTGCAGGTCTAAAACATCGTGGACTCCATCATCATCTTCATCATAAACGAGGAAGGCATAATAAACACAACAAAAATCAACTGGCATGGGGAGCTTATCACAACAAGAATTGGAATTATTATAAAAAGAAACCACCAACCCTCTTGCCTCAGCCACCGCCACAACAGCCGCAGCCGCAACAGCCACAGCCACAGCCACAACAGCCACACCCACAGCCACTGCCTGTGGTTCCATCAATCCCACTCCCTGTGGTTCCATCAATCCCACTCCCAGTGGTTCCGTCAATCCCACTCCCAGTGATTCCATCAATCCCACAGCTACATTTGCCAGAGATCAAACCTGGAGTCCCAATTGCAAAACCATTACAACCGGATATTTCTTCAGCTGATATTGAAGCACACAAACATGATTTCAAGCCTGGCCATTGGAAACATGCACATGCCACATTCTACACAGGAGATACGGGATCGTTTGGTGGAGCTTGTGGGTACGCAGATGTTGCCAGAAATGGATATGGCGAAGGAACAGCAGCTCTTAGCACAACTTTGTTTCACGATGGGCAAACTTGTGGTGCTTGTTTTGAGATCAAATGTATTCATAACCCTAAATGGTGCAAGCTAGGGCAACCATCTCTCTTTATTACAGCCACCAACTTTTGCCCACCAAATTTCGAAGAAGAAACTCACGATGGAGGTTGGTGCAATCCACCACGTGAACATTTCGATATCGCTTATCCAGCATTCAAACACATTGCCGAGTACAAGGTTGGGATTATCCCTGTTGCTTATCGAAGGGTTCCATGCAAGAAGCATGGAGGTATCAGGTTTACAATTACTGGGCATAAACACTTCACTCTTGTCTCAATATGGAACGTAGGAGGAGCCGGAGACATATCACATGTCGATGTGAAGGGTAATGACAAGTTGAATTGGACACCATTGATTAGAAATTGGGGTGCAAAATGGCAAACAACTTGCAGTCTTGAAGACGAATGCCTCACTTTCAAAGTTACTACAAGTGATGGAAGAAGCGTTATCTCTCCTAATGTAACCCCTAATAAGTATTGGTCATATGGCCACACTTTTGAGGGCCTCAACTTCCGCTAATAAATCATA
Source organism: Zanthoxylum bungeanum (assembly GCA_019454045.1). NCBI lineage: Eukaryota > Viridiplantae > Streptophyta > Magnoliopsida > Sapindales > Rutaceae > Zanthoxylum > Zanthoxylum bungeanum. The sequence goes on from SKCR01027528.1 coordinate 657,228, forward strand.
GGATCATGATTCAGTGTCGAGCTAAGTTAATTATCATTATTTATTTAATATGATTTTACGTGAGTCTCATTTATCCTTTTTTCTGTAGATCTGATTCTTAGGATCCTAATTCTCCACTAAACTCTCTTCTTCAATCTTCCATGCATTCTTTGATTTGTTTAGGACTTGATTTGCATTCAATATATATATTGCATGCAAAATTTCATATGTGATAGAGATAGTTATACTTATCCTCAAACAAAAATAAGGTCAATGTTTCTTCACCAATACCTTTGTTATACCTACATCTCTAGGAGAAAAACTCTTTCATTTTTATTTTTTATTTTTTATTTTGTTTCTTCTTCCTCACTTGTTATTGTAATTTACATTCAACAATTTTATTAAAAGTCCACAGTAAATTTTATTTCATTTTAGGTTTTAGTACTTGGTGTTCTGCAAATAGGTTACTGGAATTGGAAATATGAGTTTTTGCCTACCAATGTTCAACTCTCATCTACAAATCTGCTTTGCTTATAATCATCCATCTCTGTCCCAAAAACCATATAACCAATATTGAATTCTGCTGACTGTAAAATTCTCGTTCAAAAAATTACTTAGATTATTCTGATATTGAATTCATTTTCCACATGCTGAATTTGTATTTAGGGGGGAATTTGTAGGTCTCTATTGCTCTTCTTCATTCCAGTAATGATAGATGTACACATAAATGACGCATCATAGATATAAAAATATGAATTTTTATTTTTAATTTTTTAATTATTATTATGCCTATGTTGTCTTTGAGTGTGTCATATGGGTGTGCACTCATCATTGATGTTTGCATATTAAAAAAGATTCTTGTTGTAATGAATTAAGAATAATAATAGACATATGATCGCGATTTTATAAATCCAGCACGCAAGCGCAAATATCGCTGAAGTAATATAATGACTGAAAGTCGGATGTCGAACCCATAACACTACAAGAAAAAAGGCTTTTACTGATACTAAATTAGTGTCAGTAAAGGGTTTTACTGACACTATATAAATGTGTCAGTGTTGCCGCAGCCAGAAATCACTGACACTAGTTCTAGTGTCAGTGATTCTTAATGTCAGTAAACGTTAATACTGTAGTATCAGAAAATTATTGACACTATGGTATCAGTAATCTCTCACACTATTTTAGTGTCAGTAATTATTGACACTATATCATCAGTATTTAGTGATACTATAGTGTCAGTAAATTTTGTTACTGCAGTATCAGTATATCGCATATATTTGATTTTTAGTGTCAGTAATTATTGTTACTATAGTATCAATACCGTCAATATCTTTTAAAATTTAAAAATCGTATTATTTCACAATTATATTTCTTATTTTTTGTAATTAAATTAATCATAAAATATATAATATATATATATATATATACCAACTCAATGAAATAAAAAACTAAAAAATTACATTTATATAAAATTCGCAATATAATAGATTAATCGTATTAATCAATTCAACAGTATCACATGATGAATACAAAAACTCCATAGACAATCTTTAAATTAACATATATATATTTCAAAAACTACTCTTAAAGTCCCATCAAAATGTCATGCCCCCACCAAAATTCATGATACTTGTTGAGAAGCCTGCAACAATCCCCCAACAATATGATATCTGGCACAAAATCTGAAATTATAAACCAAATGTTAAGAATTAGATAGACTTCCAAAAGTATCAATCAGAACATGGCAAAACTTCATCAGGTAAAAAACTATCTCCAAGTTCATGTCTGACATAGAGAACATCGAGACACTGTTAATAGAATATTTTACATCATGATTGTTTTAACTTTCAAGTCTCAAAGCAATCTTACCCACTAGCAAAACTCACAAATAAAACAAATTAACCCACCAAATTAAACACATCAGGGCATAAAACTGAAATAAAAGATATGATTCATATTGCTTTCACTGAAGTAAAAAATCTGGGGAAAAAATTCTAAGCTAAAAGTAGAAACAAGAATGTATTAATTTACAGAAAAGAGAAATATCATACTACTTCATTAACTCAACGAACAATAGCTATGTTGTCCTTGTCATTTGTATTCTGCAAGAATTAAAGATTTCCCAATATGTCATGAATTAAAGTGAAAAAATAGGAAGTAATAATCACCTCTGTAAAACATGTCCTTGTAATTACCTCTTCATTATACTGTGTGATTATATGTGCAACATATATTGCCCAATCATCACGGAGTTGCGTTATATATTCCAGAGTGTACTCATTAATCCCCTTGAACTTTAAAATATTTATAAGTTAGAATTTTAAACAGTAAGATATCTTAATTGAAAAGATATCTTAATTGACTAGTGATAAAACTTAACTATTGTTAACTTACATTGTCTTTTAGAATGTTCACATTTGTTACAATTTGCTGCATGTATTTCATCACATAATAACCGCATTCAAAACTTCCAGGCTGCATTGGACACTATAAAAAAGAATTATCATATCAATATTAGTTCATTTAGACATATTCTAAATATTCTCATTGTTGCATATCACAAAAATATATATATATATCATAACTTTGTACCTTCACAGATACCCAAGTCACACTACCGCTCTTATTATTAGAATGTAAAGATTGATACACTCTAATTCCCCTACAAAAAATTATAATTGGATATCATATAAATAATGCAACAATAAACCCAATGTTAAAATAAAGAGAAAACAACTATAACTTAACTGATTAACAATTTGCATCAACTCATCAGTAGGATTATTCCCCTTAGGATCCAGATAATATATCGTGCGTCGTACTATGTCAATTGCAAGAAGCACCCAGTGAAAGCTAAATAAGAAAGAAAGGGTAATAAAAATCTGGATTACATAACTTGAAATTGAATACTAAAAAAATTAAAAAATTATTATCTTGGGTTGTATGGGATCAATATGATTTGCCCCAACTCTATCATACCTAACAGTTTTGAAATGTATTGAGGTCCTTCTTTCAAAGCAACCTTTGATGGACGTATCATCTCAAAATTTCCAAACTGAACTGGTTTGGCAGTTTCAGTTTTATCCATCTCATCGTATAAGTGCCTAAGACAAGATAAACATAAAAACAAAGTAAATATTTATAAAACATTTAGAACAAATGAAGAAAGAGGTAAAAGAAAACATACTTGATCCATATGTTAATAGCACAGTTTGAGACCTCCTTAAAATCCATGATTTCTTCGCAAATTGCTTTGTCTAAGTATGACTTCCAAGTAATACCAAAAATTGGTATGTCATAATCAATCTTTATCAAATTCGGAAAACAGCTCTTAACAAGCATAAAAAACATTTGCATGTATGGACTCTTATCTTGTTTTCTTGTTTGTGCAGCTGCCCTCGTGTTCTTTTTAAGAACCAGCTTTCTTGCAATTTGTTTTTTCACAACTACTTCATTTTTTGGTTCCTTTACTGCAGGAGTTAACCTCGGAGATCTTCTTGGAGTCAATTTAGGTTTCGTTGGAGTTATTCTTGAAGTTGCTTCAATGTTTTGTTCTTTTTGATCATCATTTGGCACACCAACTTTAATAGGATCCTCCAATATTTTGCTCTTCACAGACTTTGGTGAAGTTTTACCCACAACTAACTGAACCTGTAGGTAGGATTAATCATTATTAGTATTTAATAATACATATATATGAAGATATTAAAAAAGACGCCAAATGTATTAACCTTTCTTTTTCCAAGTATGCTCGGGGAACGTTCAAGCTCTAAGCAAGCGCCACTTGAAGATTTTGCCTTGGGAAAGTTAGAACTACCTACTTCAAGTGTTGCTGTAGGCGTTCAGCCTTGCATTCATATACTCAAGTTGCGCTGTCATAAATTGAAAGCTCTCCTGATACTTCTTCCTTTCCATTGCAAACTCTGAAGATTCAGGAATTTGAAAGTACATGGATGGAGTGATAAATTGACCTATTCCTTGCACTCTAGATCCATTAGGTTGCTTCTGAATAGCCTCAGTCAAAATATCTTTCGGGCCTTGAGAATGAAAAGAACCTTCTTCAACTTGGCTCTTAAGATCACTCTAAAAAAACAGAAAAATACAAGTAAGAAATTAAACATGCTTCTATATCAGCTATTAAGAGTTATGGTTCATTTACTATTTTCATCTCTATCGCAGCCACTGCAGGTTGTAGATTGCCATCCTTATCTTTTCTTGCCATTATCCAAGCATCACTCCGATCAATTCATTTTCGGATGTTCCAGTTTTCAATTTCTGTGCCAGGTTGTAAATCAGTTATGATTCCAGAAAATAATAAATAATAATGTAAAAATAAAAATACATACATGTCTATATAACATGCCACTGTATCCCGTGCTTCCCAAGTGATGATTGTAGGTATTTTTCGCCCTCTTCTCTTTGGCTTGTTGACTTTTTACCTACACAAAGATAAAATATTTTAATAAATACTTAATCATATACACACAATCAACTTTAAACGCACCTGAAATTCTGCTGACAAAACTTTATTTACAAACAACTTCCAATCGCCATCTTTTATGCTTGGATACTCAATTGGAGGTGACCTAAGTGATTTCATGTCATTCTTGTTAGGTATGATAAATTCATTTGCCAACTCACTCCTGAAGTTCCTTAAGAAAAACTCCATCAACTTTAGCACTTGTCCTTTCATCTTTAAACTCAAAGCAAATTTTTTCTATACACAAATAAGAAAATATTAGCACTATAAATATTTAACAATATAGTTGTCATTGTAAGAAAATATCAACCTGAAAATGTTGCCATAGGAACTCCTTCACCTCTAAGGGCAACACCTCCAATCATCATATATAATCGAAATTGTTTCCGAACGATAATCCTATGTAATTTTCAGCTCATTTCTTCTTGTCCAATAGGAACTCGTATATATTGTACTCAACCACTATTTTATCCCCATCCTTTTGCAAATCTTTCTTCTTGGTTTGTTTTCTTCTTGAAGGCCTACCTTCAAGATCTGGAAGATTCATCTCTTCATGTTCAGCCATAACTCTATAATCCCTACAATACTGAAAACAACAAATAAGTACATCATTTAAATAACATTTTAACAAATGCTTTCTCTGATCCATATTTAAGTACATATATAAATCACTTACATAATTAGAGACACAAAATAATGTTTAAGGTAAAGATAAATAAAAGAGATAGACGAATCTAATAAAAAGTGTCATTTAATATAAGAACAAACCACTTACATAATTCAAAAACTGTCATATTCATAGCCTAATGAAATTATAAAATTACAAATCTTTATCTACTGGAATTCTCACATCATCATCATCATTCAAATTACAAAGTGGAAGTTTGTTGGATAATGGTGCATATACATCAATGTCATCACAACCATCTCCACTGGAATAATAGCTAACTTTTTCTTTCACTGAACAGACAATTGATTTTCTATTATCAATCTGGTCTTTAACATAAAATACTTGCTTTGCATGACCAGCAAGAATAAAGCAATCAGATTTATAGCCTATCCGATTCAAGTCAACTACAGTAAACCCTAAATCATCAATATTAACCCCTCTATCGTCCACCCATGAACACTTGAAAACTGTTTTCTTAAACATCAAATAATCAAGTTGCCAAATTTCATCAATGACCCCATAAAATTTCATGTTCCCAGAATGAGGATGTTTATCTTTTGAGCTTGAAATTTGCAAAGTATTAGCAACAACCATAACACCACTATTTTGTGTTTCACGGTTGTTGTCCCGATCCTTCGTCGTAAAACTTGAACCATTAATCTGGTAGCTGGGATATGTTACCACACTTGGTCGCAGTTTACTTGTCAACGACCATATTGTATCATCAATTGGCACATTATTTGCCTTATCTTCTCCTACCTATTGTTTGAAATCACAAAAGAACAATAATTACTTAATACGAACAATTTATGAGTAAAATTATATAAACATGTGTTTACCACTACAAACCTTATTTTCAACCCAATCACAAAATGTGCGAGTATGTTCAGCTTGCAACCACAAAGGTTTCTTTGACTGACGGGGGTATTTTAATTGCAAATATCGAATATGCTCCATATAGTGACACCAAATGTTATACAAATATTAATAAACAAATAACTTATAAATTAAAAAAATTAGACACAAACATACCCTATTAATGATTGGATTTCAGGGGTATTCATTAGAACACAAAGGTGTGCTTGCCTCAACATATGGGCATCTACTTCCTTTATGTGTGCATATCCTAATGGCCTTTCGATTGTAAAATCAATAAGACAACCAGTTGGTAGTCCAATGGAATCACAATTTGCAAAGTAATCAGCACAAAATTCAAGTGCTTCTTCAGCAACATAACTTTCAGCAATACATCCTTCAGGGTGGTTGCGGTTACGAACATAACCTTTAAGTCTTTTCATATCTCTCTCAAAAGGGTACATCCAAAGAAGAAAAATTGGCCCACATAACCTAACTTGTTCAACTAGATGGACAGTCAAATGGATCATGATGTCAAAGAAATTGGGTAGGAAGTACTGTTCAAGTAAGCACAGGGTGATAACAAGTTCCTTTTGCAATAGGTGAAGACTATCAGGATTTATTACCGTAGAGCACAATGAATTGAAAAAAAAACACAACCTGATTATGGCATTTCTAATATTTTTTGGAAAACAATTTCGAATTGCCAAAGGGAGTAGTTGTTGCATCAAAGTATGACAATCATGAGACTTGAGTCCTTGAAGCCGACAATCATCCATTGAAACAAGATTACGAAAGTTGGAAGAGTACCCATTTGGAACTTTGATACCTTGCAAGGTTTCACAAAACATTTTCTTCTCTTTTTTACTCAAAGTGTATGGTGCTGGAGGTAGGACATTGCTATTTGTGTCATGCACTAGTTTTTCCCTAACCTTGAGGTGATCAAGATCTTTTCTAGCATTAATCCCATCATTTGTCTTGCCTGCTTGATGAAGTATTGTACCATAGATGTTTTCACACACATTTTTTTCAATGTGCATCACATCTAATAAATGACGAACTAACAAATATTTCCAATACTCTAAATCAAAGAAGATCGATTTCTTTTTATACAATTTCAGAAAAATGTCTTCATCACCTTCACCTTCACCACCACCATCATCACGTTTTCGCTTTTTGATCTTTCTTTTCCCAAACTTGGTTTGAATATGCTCAACCATTTTAAATATTTCCTGACCTTTTAAATATTGAGGAGGAGAATCCCACTCTTTCTTTCCAATGAAAGCTTTTTTTAGTTTTTGAAATGAGTGACCAGGTGGTAGAAACCGTTGGTGGCCCATATAAGACATTTTCCGACTATGCGGCAACCAATGTGCACAAGTGCCTATCCCACAAAGTGGACAAGCATAATATCCCTTAACGGTACACCCAGATAGGTTTCCATATGCTGGGAAGTCACTGATTGTCCACATCAACACAGCTCGTAAATTGAAAATTTCTTTTTTATATGCATCATACACATCAACACCTACATTCCACAAGGTTTTTAAATCCTCGATTAAAGGTTGTAGGTACACATCTATATCATTTCCAGGCTGCTTGGGGCCAGATATCAAAAGAGACAACATCATAAACTTTCTCTTCATACACAACCATGGAGGGAGATTGTATGTTATCAAAGTAACGGGCCAACAGCTATAAGTGGTGCTTTGATTGCTATACGGATTAACCCCATCACTTGAGAGAGCTAAACGAAGATTTCTAGGATCTTGGGAAAATTCAGGCCACTTATTGTCAATTAATTTCCATGCCGGTGAATCTGCAGGGTGGCGAAGATTGCCGTCTTCAATTCTCTTATTTGCATGCCAAATCAAGTTTTCAGCTGTCTGTGGTGAATGAAACATTCTTTTGAACCTAGGAATAATTGGAAAATACCATAACACCTTCCCAGTAACCCCTTTTCTCAATTGTTTGGAACCATCATTTTTTCTTTTCCACCTAGATTGTCCACAATTGGGCATTCAATAAGATTTGCAAACTTATTCCTGTAAAGAATGCAATCATTTGGACATGCATGTATTTTATCATAATCTAAGCCCAACACTTTCATTGTTTTTTTTGCCTCATACATAGACTTGGTAGTAGATTATTATTTTTTGGTAATATATCAGCAAGAGCTTCTAACAAAGCTGAAAATCCTTTATCAGACCACCCATAATTCCCTTTGACATTATACAGTCTCATTAAACCCGATAACTTTGAATGTTTAGAACCTAATATAATGGCTTTTCAGCATCTTCAAGCATATCTGTGAAAGAGCTATGATCTTTATCACATTGCTCATACGCATCTTGAACCATATCAACTACATCACTATAGTCATGACATCTGAAACGTTGACTTTGTGGAAGGTCTTGGTAATTTTCAGAAGGAGATACAGGTTTAGATTCACCATGCCAAGTCCAAACTAAATACGTTTGGAGAAAGCCTTTCTGAAACAAATGAAGCTTCACCTCTTTAGGAGTATGAAACTCCATATTGCAACAACGGGCGCAAGGACATCTAATTAACATTCGATTTTCAGAATTAAGAATTGCAAACTCCAAGAATTCATCAACTCCAACACGATATTCACTGGAAAGTCTATCACAATATATCCATTTTTTGTCCATTTTACGTACCTAACCTGTTCATAATATGTACCTTGTCGATGTAAGTTTATAAAATTTTCATAATTAGTTTCAAAGGTTTAAAGAAAACATACATTAGAGTAAAATAACGAAGAACATTGGCTTGAATACATTAGGTTAAAACAATGAGCAAACAGTTTATTATATCTTTAGTGCTTAGATTCATAAGTTGTTGGTTTTTTTTTTCAGTTTATAAGTTTGAATGCCATGTGGCCATGCACAATCCCAGTAACGTACTAGATAGAAACAAAAGGGAAACAATCACCCAAAAACCGGCATGCTAAGTCAAAGATAAGCCGAAGCATAACAATACATAACATTAAACTTCAACACATAAACTATCAAAATAGGCATCACACATAGGAAATCACTAAAGAACTGTACAAGCCCTTCAATTACCTCCATAAGATGCACTAACTTAATATAGAAAATCATAAAATTTTTTGTACCTTTCCACTTTGAGGACTGCCCGAGCACTTGGTGGTATTATAACTTTTTGAAGCGTGCTTTAAACAATGATCCTGTGAAACTTCTTTTGTTAGAAATCTATTTTTTACATTTTGATAATATTACCAACAGCTCTATATATCAGTTCGAAATCTACATAAATTCTAGTAAAACCAGACATGAAACTCTGACCATCAAAATTTGGCCATGATGAGAAGCTCGCAAACCGTTATGCTGGATTTGGAAGAACAGAATACTTTGTAAATCAGTAAGGTTGTAAAATATTAAACATTAAACATTAAACAATCACCTTATCACAGCAAGTGAGCAGCTGAATTAGATTATAAACCCCACCAAAATTCTTGTCCAGAAAGCTCTGCAGATGGGTTATGCAATTAAGTAATATCAAACTCCCTAACCTTAGTGTCAGTAAAGGCCTTTTTTCTTGTAGTGCAGGGGGCTGTATTGTCATGAATATGGAGCTGAAATAAGGGGCAGTGGATGATTTGGGCTTGCGGCAAGGTAAAGGCAGTGTAGAGAAGGTTTGATGAAGGCAATGTGTGCAGTGTGGATAGGAGAGTGAGCCGTGTGTGATGGTGGTTTGGTGAGAGTGTGTAAGTGCCGTGTGTATCTTACTTTGGCGTGAATCAATTTATTGCTTACGTGATGGGCTGCATGTATGTGTGGCTTAAGGTTGAGTGTTTGGCTCAGTGAGATCTTGTTTTATTCAGTTAGTATGTGTGTGTTGTTGATTTTTGGTCAGGCCATGAGTGGGTTGAGAGAGCGCAACAGAGAATCCAAGATCCAAGAGAGATTTAGGGTTCTTTGATATGTGTTACCTTCAATATGGTGAATCGCCGTGTGTGGATCTTGTGAGCAGTGTGCGCTGGAGGCGTGATTAGGGTTCTTTCATTGTTTGCCGAGAGGGAGAGTGTCTCCTAGGGTTTGTGTCTGCGTTTGTTTGAGTGTTCCTCTGCCGTGCAGGAGCTTCGAAAGTGTTGATGCCGTATGTGAGTGAGAGTCAAGAAGCAGGTGTCGTGGCTGTGAGGGTGAGGTCTGTTTAAGGGTAGGAAGTGGGCTGGTTCGTGACTGATTTGATGAAGGGGCAGTGCAAATGTGGCGTGATGAAGAATTATTGGCGATGAAGAGGGTTGCTTTGGGCGTTGGAAAGCGTGTGAGGCTGCTTGTTTTTGACCCGAAATACATATATATTTTTATAAACCGCGGTTTAAGGAACAAAAGTCACGATTTGGCCCAGTGGTAAAGCCTTACAATAAAAAAAAATTTATATCAATGGATACAATTTCGAGTCCCAGCAGACTTAAGGAAATAATTTTTTTTTTTAATTTTTTTACTGATACTAAGGTATCATTAATTACTGACACTAAATTTACTGATACTCTAGTGTCAGTAATATATGCGAAAAACGTCACTTCCGCGAGGTGTTGGTTCGACTTCAGACGACTACGCGTTTTTTTTCTTTTTTTATTTCTTACTGATACTATTGTAATAGTAATTACTGACACTAAAATCGCTGATACCATAGTGTCAGTAATTATTGATATTTAAGTGAAAAACACGGAAATAGACCCATTTACACGTCGTTTCTGACACTTTTAGCCTAGTGTCACTAACCTTAGTGTCAGTAAAGGCCTTTTTTCTTGTAGTGTAAAGACTTAATATTTCTCTTATTAATATCAAGATTAACCTACTCAACTTAAACTAAACTAATAAGAAAGAGAATTAATTTGATGATTTTAATTGAAAAGTAAAGAAAAAGCAAATAACACATATTGAGAAACCTTATAGATAGAATAACATACTGCAACTTTACATAAGTACGCACACAATAAGTTCAAACACTTTTCATTCAATTGAGTTGTTGTTACTAATTATTAACCTAAAATAATACTAAGTTATTCACAAACCTCTTTCGATGGTCTGGTGAAAATATTCAGAATAAATCAATTAACTATATGTCTATATTAGTTAATTTAAACCAAATTCATTAAGGTCAAGTTCCAATCTTGGTTACATATGCCATTTAGGTTTATGTCTATCTACAGAGAAATCTATTCAACGAATATGATCACAAGTTATTATTCTCACGGCTAACCCAAATTCCCTTCGTCGAATTCCTAAGGATTTGCCAAAAATATTTTATGTTGGCCAGAAAAATAAAATAAACATTCAAAGCACAGAGGATAATAAATAAATAATAAATAACAAACCCAAATGAAAAAATATGCAATTAAATTAATTAAACATGTTTAAGATCCATTACAACTTTAGAGTAATGATTTAGCTGCTCATGATATTCAATAGATACAAGCTAATCATTATTAATACAAAACAAGGATTCACAAAAGATAAAATATAGAGAAAATGAAAAAAAAAAAACTCTCGTTGCAGTTTTCACTTTCAAACTTTAGCACTAGTTGAAACATTTGTCATTGTCTTGTTCTAGGCGTTCTTTATGCTATGGAGGCTCCAAAATATATTATGAGGTTTGATTCTATATTTTGGGACAAATTTATGCTTATATAGGGAGTTATGAGTTTCCTTCCTGTAAAATGTGAAGCCTTGTCATCCGTTGGATAAGGGACACGTGGCGCAATCCTTGCCGTTGTCCAAATACATTAAGTTGCTCACTATATAAAGGATGCTTAGGTTGAGTATTAGGAGAGAGTTTTCATTATTTGTATTCCCTTAATAATTGGCTAAGTGTTAAGCCTATTCCCTAGTCCAAGTTAGTGTAGTCTTCAATTGGAAATTTGAGAGATTGTCACTTTTAGAGATTAGGGTTCTTTGTGAGATTTGGGGAAATACATTTTGTAAACGGATTCAAGATTCCGTGTGTAATCTTGAAATTGCTTAGTGCAGCGAGCTCCCTATTCCGGAGTTCAACGTGGATGTAGTCGGGAATCTTTCCGGCGAACCACGGTAAAAATCGTGCATTCTTGATTGATTGATTGACGAATATTGCGACAAAAACTTAACAATTGGTATCAGAGCGGATTAAAGATCCAGTGGGCCGAAAGAGTGATCTGCTGAATTGAAGAACAAGGTCAGCCCAAGATTAAGCCTGGCTTAACATTCGGTGAAGCAGGGGCTGAACAACAAGATTCAAATCCCTAAAATTGAAGACAAAGGCGCAACAAGAATCATCAAAGGGGCAGAATAGCAGTGTGCCGATTCAAGAACAAGTCCTGCAAGACTCTGTTCTTTGGCCGAAATCAAGATCAAAAATTGAAGAAGGTCAAGAAGAACCATCGACGAAACCAAGAAATCAAGAGCAACAAAAACACTTCACAGCCGATAAAAACACAAATCGGAACGAAGGAAACCAGATCAGTTGATTCAAAATCAGCCCAAGAATCGGCAAGAAGAACAAACAGCCGCAGGGCATCAAGATTGAAAAATTCTTTTGAAGACCACAGCCAAAACAGGCGGCAAAAGGTGACCGAACCAACCGACTGAGCTGCTGAGAGAAGTCGCTGACCAAGAACAAAAGATTGGCTGAGTTCCTTCAAAGATTACCATTTGTGTTAACCGATCAAGATCCAAAAGATTGGTTGAACAAGATTCCCATTGCTTGAAGGATAGAACGGCAGACCTCAGACCCAAGAACAGTGGATTAAGAGGTTTGTGACCAAGAACAATAATAAGAGTTGGCGTGAGCTGTATTTTGGGAAAATTGGGCGTGAATTGGCGAAAGTGTTAGGGCATTTGGGTGTGTCCTCTGTTGTCATTTGATTGAAGTTGTAACCTGAGAAATTCAGGTCTGTAGAAGTTGCAGTCTGGGGGAGTAACTGCCGAAGGGTGTTAGGGCAAAATTGAGGCAGCGAATTGCCGAGTGTGTTATGGGCAAATTGAGCAGTTGTCTTGCCAAACTAGGGTTTCGAAGGCTGAAATCAAGCCTGTGATTCGGATTCTGTGTTGTGGTTTGGGTGAAGAGGCAGTGTTTTGCCGACTGTGTTTTGGGCAGATTCGGTGCGAATTGCCGAATTGGGTTTTGAACAGATTGGTGGTGTATCTTGCTGATCCTGTTTGGGCTGAGTCGGGGAGTAATTGCCGAGAGTGATTGCGGAATTTTCATCGGGTGATTACTGTAAAAGAAAATAGGAATGTCGACCATGAGACTCGACATTGGGATATTTGACGGAAAAGGAGACTTCACCACGTGGAAGAAGAAAATGAAAGTTTTGCTTTCTCACCATAAGGTGGTTTTGGCACTGGAACCGGATCCAGAAAAGTGGCCAAAGATGGAAAAGGAAACGAAGGAGGAAATCCTGGAAGAGGCTTACAACCTGATTTTCCTTCACCTTGGAGATTCGGTCATCAGAAAGGTTGACGGAATGGACACCGCCATTCAACTATGGGGTAAACTCGAATCTCTTTATTCTGTTATTTCTGCACCAAATTTAGTGTTCTTAAAAGGAAATTTGTTTAATTACAAGATGGATACTAGTAAGTCGATTGATGATAATTTGGATGAATTCACGAAAATGACTCAAATCCTTAAAGGAACTGACCAAGCCCTAGGAGACTCTAGCGAAGCTATGATCCTTTTAAATGCATTACCTGAAGAATATAGTGTCGTTAAGAACTCTCTACAGTACACAGGAGTTGTACCTAGGCTAGACTTGGTGATATCTGGTATAAGGGCTAGAGAACTAGAACTTAGAACCAGTAGGAGAGGAGGAGCGAACTTATTCGTGAAAGGTAAAAATGAAAGAAATATAATGGTCGAAAAATCATCAGACTAGTAAACAAGAACCTAAATGGAAGAAAAAGAATAAACAGGATAAGAATAAAGATAGTGACAAGAAGTGCTATCATTGTGGAAAGATGGGACACCTTAAAATGAATTGTTATAAGTTCATTAGGGAACAGAAAAATGGAGGCAGCGCCACTGTGGCTGCCGAAAAGGGGTCAATGTGCCTATCTGAGGCATTGACAGTGTCTAGTGATCACATTAGTAGAGAATGGATCCTGGACTCTGGGTGTTCCTTCCACATGAGTCCGTATAGGGACTGGTTTGTCAACTTTAGAAATTCTGACCAAGGGGCAGTGTACATGGGTAATGACAATACTTGTAGGATACAGGGAGTTGGGGACATGACACTTAAACTTCATGATGGTAAAGTTAGGATTCTTACTGACGTTAGATATGTACCTGACCTGAAACGAAACCTGATATCATTAGGAACTCTAGATGAGTTAGGTTTCACATATAAAGCACACAATGGGAAAATGCACATATCTAAGGGTAACAAACTGATCCTAACTGGTATAAAAAGAAATGGATTGTATGTTCTAAATGGCCAACATGTATTCTCGGATAAACCCATTTCTGCTTTAACTTCCAATGTTGATATGACTAATATATGGCACTTGAGACTTGGCCATATAGGCCAGAAAGGTATGCAGGTACTCAGCAAGCAGGGACAATTTGGAAAGGACCAGTTGAAGCCACTTGAGTTTTGTGAGATCTGTGTGTTGGGCAAACAGCACAGACAGAGCTTCCCAACTGGAATTCATTTGTCAAAGGCGATCTGGAGTATCTACATTGTGATTTGTGGGGACCAGCAAAGGTCCAGACACATGGGGGTAAGTAAAATATTTCCTCTCTATTGTTGATGACTACAGTAGGAAGGTATGGACATTCTTACTAAAATCAAAGGATGAAACTTTGACTAAATTTAAAGAATGGAAAGTATTGGTAGAAAATCAAACTAGTAACAAAGTAAAGGTCTTGAGAACAGATAATGGCTTAGAATTTTGTAATACTGAGTTTGATCAATACTGTACTAGTGAGGGTATCCTGAGACATAGGACTGTTAGAAACACCCCTCAACAGAATGGAGTTGCGGAAAGAATGAATAGAACCCTATTAGAAAAGATAAGATGTCTTTTATTCTCTTCCGAACTTCCGAGGGCCTTTTGGGGTGAAGCCCTCAATACTGCTACTCATTTGATTAACCTTAGCCCTAATAGTTCAGTTCAGTTTAAGACACCAGAGGAAATCTGGTCTGGTAGAGCTCATAAGCTTGCACACCTTAGAGTATTTGGCTGTGAAGCTTATGCTCACCAGTCCGTAGGTAAACTTGAACCGAGGTCAATCAAGTGTGTTTTCCTAGGATATCAAGAAGGGACAAAAGGGTATAGGTTATGGGAAAGGGAGTCACCTGGAGTCAAAGTCATAGTTAGTCGGGATGTTATATTCAATGAAATTTGTTTTCCTTGTAAATCTACTAACAACAATGCAGATGCCTTAGAAAAGGATCTAGCAGATTTTGATTTTGCAGGTGGAGCTCAGATGCAGGTGGAGCCAGGGACATCAAGGACCGCTGAGCAAGTTGGTGACATGTCAGGTTCGGAGACATCTGAGGACTCTCAGCCCAGGAGAAATATCCAGGAGAAAAACAGAAATGAAGTAGCAGAGATACAAGAACAAGTTGAAGAGGACACAATAGATCAAGTGGATCTAACTGAGCAGAATGATGAAACACCTCAAGACACATTGGCCAACTACCAGCTAGCAAGAGACAGAAGTAGGAGGCAGGTAAGGCCTCCTACCAGGTATGATTACTCAACTAATGATTTGTATTTCTGTGCGTTAATATCAAGTCATGAAATTAATGGGATTGAGTCTGCTAGCTTAGGAGAGGCATTAAAGTCTACCCATAAACTTGAATGGGAAGCGGCTATAGAAGAGGAGATGTTTTCTCTTAGTTCTAGACCTGAGGTGATTAAAATGGAAAATGTACCTTATGCAAATGCTATTGGTTCTGTGATGTATGTCATGATTAGTACTAGACCTGACTTGTCTTATACTGTATCTTTATTGAGTAGATCTATGTCTAATCCAGGTGGAGCACACTGGAGTGCTTTACAATGGTTGTTAAGATACTTGAATACTACTGTTGATTATGGCTTATGTTTTATCAAATCTAACGCTTTAGATTTGTTAGGGTATGTTGATTCTGATTTTGCAGGTGACAGGGACTCAAGAAAGTCAACTACCGAAGCAGAGAGTATATAGTCATAACTGATGTGTTCAAGGAAGCAATTTGGCTTCAGGGTATCTTAACCGAAATACAACAGCTGCAGGGGAAGACAGTTGTGTATTCTGACAGTCAGAGTGTGCAATCCATCTGAGCAAGAATCCAGTACATCATGAGAGAACCAAGCATGTGGATGTGAAGTATCATTTTGTGCGGGAAATTATCTCAAATGGTAAGATTGAGATTGAGAAGGTTCCAGCTGAAGACAACCCATCTGACATGGGGACAAAGATTGTGACTGCAACCAAACTCTTCCACTGCATGAAGCTGTTGCAGGTGGGGGTTGGCTGACCTTGCAGCCGACATGAGCGGTGATGTGAGTAGGTGAGTTTGCTGTGTTATTTTGACCTTAGTGTGTCCTTGTATATGGTTAGGAGTGATTAGTGTGTTTTGGCTTCAAGGTGGAGATTGTAAAATGTGAAGCCTTGTCATCCGTTGGATAAGGGACACGTGGCGCAATCCTTGCCGTTGTCCAAATACATTAAGTTGCTCACTATATAAAGGATGCTTAGGTTGAGTATTAGGAGAGAGTTTTCATTATTTGTATTCCCTTAATAATTGGCTAAGTGTTAAGCCTATTCCCTAGTCCAAGTTAGTGTAGTCTTCAATTGGGAATTTGAGAGATTGTCACTTTTAGAGATTAGGGTTCTTTGTGAGATTTGGGGAAATACATTTTGTAAACGGATTCAAGATTCTGTGTGTAATCTTGAAATTGCTTAGTGCAGCGAGCTCCCTATTCCGGAGTTCAACGTGGATGTAGTCGGGAATCTTTCCGGCGAACCACGGTAAAAATCGTGCATTCTTGATTGATAGATTGACGAATATTGCGACAAAAACTTAACACTTCCTATTTAAAAATCGAGTCCTTGACGGATCTAAGAAAAATCTCCTTGCAAATCTCAATTAGTTCGCGTCGCGAAGTGATAAGTTAAGTGTCGCGATGCGAAAAATTTAGCAAATTCTGAAGGTGACGTTTGCGCTGTGTTGTGAATTGTGAAGCTTGGCTCATCTCTCCATTGGCTTCTGTTAACAATTTATGAAGGCGACCGTTGCGACGCGCCTTAAGCATATATACGAGTGTTTTTATTATGAAATTAACTCTGATTTGTTTTGTATTTTGTTGTTCTCATGCCTCGTTAATTTCTTTGAGTCGTGATATTAGTTTGACCTGTAAAATACATCTAAAACACATCAATTCGCTCATCAAAATTTGAAATAACACATAAAATATTAAGAGAAAGGGACGAGAAATATCGTATATTGACCGCTCATCAACATACACCTAAAGACACACTCTTGAATAAATATTTTTTATCTTGAGTCAACTAAATAGAATTTTTTTTTAGGTATCTTTCTCTGGCAGCCTCTTCCTCTCAACTTAAAAAAACCATAGATCTAGCAGATCTTCCTCTGACCGCCGGCCACACCATGGGTTGTGGTCGGCGACTAGCCCTTCTCAACTCTTCCCTTTTTCCCCAACACCCCCACCCCTTTCAACCCTCCCTCTTTAGCCCAAATAAAGAAAACCCCTCATGACTACCCTTCTTTCAATCCTCCATCTATCTCCCCAAATAGAGAAACCTCCATTCCTTGACTGCTTTTTTCCTCTTTGTTTCCTCTCATATTTTCCTTGTGCTTGCTGTTTTGCCCCACTTTTTTTTTCATTTTCTGGTCTATTTCTTCTTCTCTCTCTTTCCATCTTTGTGAGCCCCCACCATCTCTCATGTTTTTTTTCTTCCAGACTTTTTTTTTTTTGTATTATGTTTGGTTCATTTTAGTACTATTTCTTTTAGTCTGGTTTCCACCCGATGCGGTGGTTATCAAATTCAATTAGATTTTTATCTATATTAGTTTTTTATTTTTGTATGGGCTTCCTTTCTTTGTACAGGTACATGAGGTTCTACAATAATAAAATAGAGGATTTTCACGACTTCGATTGATAGATTGGACCGTGAAATGAACAGTTTTTCATAGATTTATTGGTGTTTGTAGTGTAACGGTTCTATTCAGTTATTGTATTGATCTTATGTTTATTCTGTATGTTGTGTTTTCCTCTTCTAATTGTAAAATTTGTATTCACCAACTCATGTCAAGAGGTTAGAAATCAGGCTGAATCTGTAATTCCTCTAGGACTTTATTAGACTTAGGTGTGAATCCGAGTTTTAATTAGTTATGGGGACTACATGATATATAGAGTTTCATGTTGTTTATCCTTAATAGGCTTGAGTCTTAGATTTTTTTAAGTACTGTAATCGAGCTGATATGGTCGTGGATTTACATCATCTGTGGTGTTTATTATGAATGAATTTCATATTTAAAAAAAAAAATGTATATATATTTTTTTAATATGCTAGGACTAAATGTATTGGTTTTGGGCTAAATAATAAATATCCTTAAAGATTTGACATAAAATGAACATTTACCACTTTTTTTAAAAAAAAACAAAAAAACATTTAAGTCTCTTTTTTAAATATGGTACTCTCCCCTCATACAAACCTAATTTTTAGTATCTCGTAATATTTGAACATGTGATATCTTATTTTCACCACAAGAATTAAGTCAATTAAGCTATCATTTGGAAGTGATAAACAAATTAAATTAATATGAGACATCTATAGTGTAATAGTTATATGAAAGATTCCATTACAAAATTAAATTAAATTAAAAAATTGGATGAGACGGGATCCTATTGGAATTTTTAGAACCGTCCTGATCTTGTCTCGAATTATCAATTTTAAACCGAAACCTAACTAATATCTAATCAATCATTAAAAAAAAAAATCAATTGTATACCCAATGTTTGATATGTTATAAAAAATGCACAAATCTCAAAACTTTATTCATCCGTCCACCTAAAATATTACAAAGTATATCAAAAGTGTAGAAAATATCCATCTAATTTATATCAAATATGCTCAATATTTGACACATACTTCAATTTAGGATAACATATCCTAAAATTAAATAATTAGGATCTTACCAATCATGGTTGTGCAAGTAAACAAGTCTTTGAATATTCTCTTAAATCAACAAATGGGTCATGTAGCCTATTCCACTTGGTAATTTATTTGCAAAAGAATTCTACCATAAAATCATGGTATACATCCGTGCAACAACTCAATAATAAATCGGCACTTGCTAAAATATAAAAAACTAAAAAAATAATAATTATATTTAATATAATTTTGTGTTATATATTTATTGATCACACCCGTACAATAATAGTACCAAATAATTACTCTTATTTGTCTTGGAGAACAAACATTAGGTAACTTTATCACTTCCATTATGAAAGTGGTTAATAACCTCTACCAATATTTCTTAATAAAATTTAGAAAAAATTTAGTCCCCACTTGATCATTTTTTTTTTTATAAATCTTTGGTGATTCCGCTGCCAAACCACCGTTTTCAAGCTTAAACATAACAAGTAAAACATCCGACTGTCTCAGATTCTTACAAGAAACGCACTCCCTGAATTCGAAATATGGACCTGAAAATCAGATTCTGAATCCTACATTACAAAGCCACGCCCCATGAGGACCCCACTTGATCCACATGTTAAATGAAGAACAGTAAATAATAATAAACTCACAACCATAGATCTTCAAAAGTCGTAGGCATGTAAATTTTATCAGAATGACAAAATTCCCATAAACATTTGGGCCAAATTATTCAGAACCTGTCCCAAACTGCTGCCGCAAAATTCAAATTCCACCAGCTTACAGATATTACATATATTCCAACCAAAATTTGGAATAACAAAACTTGGAAAGCCAAAAGCCAAAAGCCAGAAGCCAGAAGCCAGAAGCCAGAAGCCGAAGCCCTCTTTAACTACTCTACATGCTTTGAGCTGCAGGCAAAAAAAAAATGTCGAGTATGCTTTGATGATGATCTCACTTGTTTTTCGCATCTACTCCTTTTGTCCTCTGTGAAACTGCTGCAATGATGTAGCAATGATCGTATTTAGTCCTCAGTTAAGCATATATTTGTCTATTCCTCAAAATCTTGCTGCTCACATCATGTCCAAGCATGTACATCACTTGATTTTTTCTGTTTTTTCCTTTTTCGTCTTTCCGCTTTTGTCTCGGTCATTGCTTCTAAACGTTTCGATTGTTGCGATCTGATTTCTTGCAACTTCACTTTCGCGTCTCGGAAGAGTGAATCTGACCTCGAAGCCATCAATTGCTGAATTCAAAGACAGAAGAAAATAAACAAAGGCCAGTGGAAATAATAATAGTAATAATAATAATAACAGATTATTCACTCACCTTAAGATGATCCATTGCAGCGAGATTGAAACCCAGAGTATCTTTGCATTCCTGAAAAACCTCTCAACTCAGTTAAGGATCAATTCAATATAATTATTTCACTTTAGAAATCTCAGATATAATATCATGAAGTGAAATATATCAATCTAATCGGTCTGTCCTCTTGTACTAGAAGCAAAAATATGTCAAGATTTCGAAACCTGCTCACACCAATCTTGTAATGGGATTAGTTTAAATTAATGGAGGAAAAAGTTTATTATAACATTATACGGTCAATATCAGTGCACCAATGAGACATGAATTTAGTCTAAAAAATAGGTTGGGAATACTCAGCCATCGAATTGAATCTAAAACATAGGTTGGGAATTTAGTCTACCGCACTCTATTGTCAAGAAACATCATCATGGAAATTCGAATGCTCTGTTCACCTAGTAAAAATCGATGCATTGTAGAAAGGGAAAAAAAAAACAATTATTACCTTGACTCTTGCATATAGAATTTCTTTGAGAACAGTCAGCACAGGTCTGGCGGATGAGGTAGTAATTAACTGATGATGATGTATCTGCAATAGCACCGTAGCAGCCCTGCAAACAAGCTCTACCTGCACATAAATTATAACAGTGTTACAGATCTGCTCTGCCTAGATAAACACACGCTAAAATAATTATATTTGCAAAAATATGGAAATGAATATTAAATTTACAGCAAAAACAGAAAGGTGCACCATGCACATGGAAAATTCTCCAAAATGAATAAATTTAAAAAAAAAAATAAGAAAAGGTATTCCAAGTTAAAACTTGCATTCCCACAGGTATACAGAACACATAGTAAATTAGTAATATATTATTTTTTTCCCCTTCAATAACTTACAGAGTTTTTTAAGGCAAGGTAAATATCCAATGGTAGGCAACAAACATTCACAAGCAAGCCAGTTATCAAATAGAGGGAGGGAGAAGGAGAATATGAGAGAAGAAAACAGAAAATGAAACGAATTATAATAAGCAATTGACTAGCAAATCTACATTAAAATGCAGGTATATATAATAGCAACTCTAGAAATGCTGATGTTTCTGCTTATAGGTGGATATAGAAGAACCTTATCAGGATTTGAAGTCCAATCCTTAAAGTAAGACAGCAGCTTCAAAGCATCTGAGAATGGTAAAGCCTGCACCAAAGTCAAATTTAAAATTCAACTGCCTATTAGGATAAACATTCAGAAAGGAAAAGTGAAGGTTTGAAAAGATCCAAGAATAATCATATAACACTATTTACTAGACCATAAACAGAGTTTTGAAAGTTTAGCACACTTGATGGAGTATTTTTTAATGTTTACCTCAAGAAGCAAATAAGATCCAAATTTTTCTTCTTGTATTTCTTTTGTCCTTTGTTTAATAAATGAACAGTGTCCAGACTCGCACATTAAGAGAATATAAGACATTGTGGATACATTCTTTTATCTATTTATCGTTTGTAAGGAAATTAACATCTGATGCAACCAGATCAGTAGGGAAGCACTAATAGACATAATGACTGAAATGCACTGGCCAAAGAGAAGGTCCAAGTCAAATTAGATTGCAAAGGATGGCTTATCAAGTACACAACAACCATCAACAGTGATTTCCAAAAATAGAAAACTGTAGTAAAAAGTTTCTTCAAATTTAACTAGTACATACTTTAAACCAAATGGGAATTCTTAGCTCCCTATTTTTAATTTAGCCCTTAGGCAAAAAACGGAATAGTTATCTGAAGATTACCAAATTGAATTCAGTGCTGCTTGCTTACCAGCAATGTCTGCTCCAGATCATTGGTGTTGACATTTGAGAGTGCACGAAGAACATAATCAGACGGAGACAGCCCAAGCATTCTCATGTCTGGTTGAAACTCAGAAACTTTTCCCCTGGTTTTCTCCTCCTGAAAGTTGCAACAAGAAAGCCATTAACATGTACTTAGTTCATATAAATTGCATTCATATTTTATTATTGGGTTTCTAATTCTAAATAAAAAATAAAATAAGATTTTCCCATTTTGAACACTTATTCTGGTCATTATTAACAATCTCAAAAAACCACGACATTTACTAGCATTAGTATTTCAGTTATAGATCATATATTGATGAAATTTGTTCTTAAGCCAAATAACTTAATTCTAATGGCTCAAGGCTGTTGATAAGGCGATTTTGATCATATTAGGTAACATCTCTTTGAACTCAAAAATACAAATTATTTGATAGTACAAAAGAAGGGGAAAAATAGCAACAGGCAGGCGGAAAATAAATCCTTATCACTGAAGCAACATTATGAATAGGCAGTTGATACAAAAAAAAATTGCTTAAAACGAAATCAAAGAAAGTAAGAATTCTTGCTGCAGATTAACGCAGCACCATATCCAATTTGCATTTTCTTTCTCCTAATCAGAAATCATTAAATCAATTGGGAATACCTGAAGCATTTTGAAGGAGAAGAACAAGGGTAATTTAGACATATAGTTAAAAAAAAAGATTGGATAAAACTCATTCACTGCTGCAACCATAGGCATTTATTCATTCTTTTATGGGAGAAAATGTTTCCTCAAAGTGGGTACCCAAGTACTACAGAGCACGGTAATGCTTTTCCTTTCCTAATAAGTAATTAGTTTGGTTATTTTATAATCGTAATGCAAATATACCTCATGTATTGCAATACGCTCCATTTCTTCTTCTGCTATATCTAGAGCTTCAATAATCGAATCAGTTGCTGTAAGGGTTTCTTGAGTTTTCTTCCCAGCTACAGCCACTGCTCCCTCTTCAGGGAGTTCTTCCCTGGGTGCATACCTGTTTTCTAATGCACTGTCAAGGTCAGACTCAAACATCTCCTCCAGCCTCTTTTCTTTCTCTTCCTGCAAATTCGAGACTTTACTCAGGCACAAAATATTAAATAAAGAAAATGAAATGGGTTAAAATCCTAAAATGGGTACAATGAAGAGGAAAGATCAACCACATCCTGTTTATCTCCACGAAACAGTATCAGTGTAGTAGCAGAAACAGTAAGAGAATACCTCAATGAAAAATGGCTCTTCAGTACGATCCCAACGACGTATGGACCGGTCATGAGATCCAGTGACAACGAAATCTCCACGATTGCTGATTGCAAGACACCAAACATCAGCATGATGCCCTTCAAGAGTTAAAAGTAACTCAAATTTATCAGCATCCCAGTATTTGACAAGGCGGTCTTTTCCAACACTGAACATGTAGTGGGTGTTGCGCACAAACTGCACTGCCATAACACTGCCACAAAAAAATATTGTATAAACTTACAAAACTTCTCGCTGAAGTTTCAGCTTATAATGTCCAAACTATAAGGAAATATTTTCAATATTCATATTCTATCACAGATATAAAGCACCTGTCAGCATGAGCAAAAATGGATTTGTGACAGTCACCAAAATCCAAACCCCAAATCTTCAAATTCTTGTCTGCTGAACCAGTCACAATCAAATCTCCATCTGATGAAATATCCATACATAGTACAGGCAGCTTATGACCATATAAAGAAAGGAAAAACTTGAGTGAATCCAAAAAAAACACCTGAGAAGAGCACAGATTTTTATTAAAACTGTTAACAGAAATGTGTCAAAATGGTAGCAAGATTACAGTAATGGGAAAATAAGGAAAGGTCGTATGAAATCATATTAAAGACATAATAAGTGAATAACAAAATGACAGAATGGCCATTACCTGGAATACTAGAGCTATGTGGAAAAATGTGTTAGATTAAAATAAAATAAGTTAGAGAAACAAAATCATTCTCCCAAGCCATATTTTAAACCAGGTGATTCTAAACCAGCTAAATTCAAATATAAATCCAAAAAAATTATCTGAAAAAACAACCCCGTTCCATCTATCATTACCATCACCCATCATCATTACAGTAATTGAAAAAAAAAATTATTACTTTGCATCTACGCTTGTTAGGATGAATTTAAAAATAAGTGATGTGTCAATTCATGACTTCATCATAAATCAGGTGTTTCAAATATAACTTTTGATAGTAAAGTATTGCTGGAAAACTAACTTTGTTTGTCTATCACTGGACCATCCCCCATCCCCATCACTGTAATGGAAAAAATATTATTACACTGCACCTATACTCAAGAAGATGAATTTGAAATTAATTGATGTGACAATTTATGGCAGAAAAAAATTGAAAACAAGAAACCATGAAACCCAGAAGACAGAAACTGAAGACAAAGAAAAGCGAAAAGTAGGCAATGTTAAAGAAATCAACTGAACCTTCACTGTGCAATCCAATAGTGCAACAGCAATGTATTTAGCGTCAGGGCTGACAACAACAGCCAAAACATCATCATTCATCTTTGTTGTTCGTACATTTGACAACAAGAGAGGCTTAGAGTCCTGTAAACCAAACAGAATAAATATCTTAACACAAGTCATATGTGGAAGAGACATGGATCTCAATTTTAAATTTGAGCTGCAATGCAACTTCAGAAGATATGGTAGAACACAGAAAAGGTTGTAATTACATACACAATCTCATCAAAAAGGAGAGAGAAGAAACCAGAAGAACAAAAAAAGGGAAACACCCGCTATTACATCTAGTAATTCATCTAATCAACCATTGTTGCCACTTGCCACTCTCCAACTAGCAGTTTTTACGATAAAATGTGGGTTGAGGTTGCATTCATCTAGAAAAGCCCTATCCCATCAAAGAAACATAACCATCCATTGTTAAAAGCCCTATCACTCTCCCCCGGTCTGAGCGAGTCTGAACAATTTTAATTTTTAATTTTATTTTTTATTGCTTTTTATTTAAATAAATATTTTAAATTATTATATTAAAAAATAATATTCAATCTCCTTTTATAAATATTCTAAATTATTTAAACTAATAAAATCATATTTTTTAATACTTAAATTTAATTCATTAAATTAATAGAATATTTTAAATTATCTAACAAAATAATTTAATATTATTTTAATAATATAAAAATTAAAATACACGATACAATCCATACAACATCAAACATGATACTGTATAAAATTTAATACAATCCAGTCCAGTACGACGCACCAAATGCACCCTAAGAGGACTTAAATTGGAATTCACTGACCAATGCTCTCTCTCTCTCTCTAATCTCTGACTCTCACAGTTAACAACGGAGATACTTATTCACTTATATATACAAGTCTAGAGGTATACTGTTTCTCAAATGAAAAAACCTCAACAGAAAGTGAAAGATTTCTAGAAATTAACAAGACAACCACAAAGAAGATAAGGTGTGAAGCACATACTTGGCCAGGTTTTTGTTTGACTTGATACTCCCAGAATTTAACATCATGATCTGCACTTCCAGTGACAAAACCATCTTCATTTGGAATGGCAGCAATCCAGTGAACAGAGCCACCATGGGCTTCCAATACTTCAATGCAAGTGCCGCTCCCAATGTCGAAAACTTCTATTGTTCCACTTTTAGTTCCAATAAATGCATATTTATTGTTAGGAACAATTAGACCACAGAGTCCATACCCAGAATCAATAGTCCTCAGGCAAGAACCAGTACTGGGATTCCAAATCTTCACAGCATTGTGACTTGTTGACATTAAAAGAGTATTATCAGAGCTAAGTGTAAGACTTCTGACATCAGAACGATGTCCTTGGAGCTCAATAGCAAGTGTTTTTGTATTTTCACTACTCTCAATAGAATAAAACTCCAATAAGTTATTGTTCAAAGACAATGCTAAAGCAGCCAGTGAACTCTTTGGTGTAATGGGACAAAAAGAAATGGAACAAATCTTTTTACTAGCTCGAATTGTTTGAAGAAACTTGAAAACATCAGTGACTGTAATCAATGGGTTATTTCCATCTTCAGTGCTGTGAATCGTGTCTCCATTTTCAATTACTTCCATTTCCCCCTTTGCAGATTTCTTCTCTTTCTTCCTGTGAAGCCTGCGTTTTGCTTTACGCGTAGCTTCAGCTGGATCCAATACACGGAATATCTCCACTGTTTTTCCAGCCACTTGACAAGCAATTAAATTTCCTGACTTATTGAATCTCACTGTTGCAACTCTATCCTTGCTTTGTCTTTGAATTTCACCAAACAGCTTCAGGATTTTCCATTTATCTTGAGAGGATGTATCTCCATCGTTAACAATTTCAGCTCCACTGACATCAGCTATGGACTGCCCCTCATTTAACTCATGCTTAACAGTGTAAACTCTCAGTACCTCATCTACTGAACCAGAGACTAGGTATCTTTCTTCAGGGTCAACGTCCATGGACCATATTTCACCATGATGACCACTAATTATTTGCATACAATGCTGGGTTTCAAGATCCCATACTCTCAAAAACTTATCTTTAGAGGAACTAACAAGCTTTTTACCAGAATCCAAGAAAACAAGGTCAGTCACCTACAATACATAAAAGCAATATACGCAAATCAAATTCAGAACAAAATAAACAGGAAACAATCATAATACATTGGATATAACTAAGTACTGCAAGTAACAAAACCTGGTCACGATGTCCGCGAAGGCGAAAGAGGCCGGTCTCTCCGACCACATCCCATAAGATAACATCACTATCTTTGCTTCCAGATGCAAGCAAAGAACCAAGCTTGTTATACCGTAGCACGGTTACAGCCCCTTTATGTCCGTTCAATGTCGTCTCGCAAGTTCCTTTTTCAGTATCCCAAATTCTTACACTACCATCCGCATACCCACTAGCTACCTACATTCAAAATCATTTTTCACTTTCCTATATAAACTAAAGGACCTCAAAAACTTTATTTAAAAAGAAATTGTTAAATAGTAACTGAAATTTTAGAATTTGATAGTAGTTACCAGAGAAGAAGGCGATGAAGCTATGGAGGTGACGGCGAGAGAGGGGCCGGCACGTGAGGAGGTAGAAGGAACTAGGGTTTTGGTGGAGATGCCTTGACGCACGTGCCAGACAACGAGTTTCTCGAGCGCGGCAGCGAGCAGGTGCTTGCCGGAGCTATCGTATGTGATGTTGGAATCGACGGAGGCGATTACGCCAAAGGCGGCCGCCGGTTCGTACCTTAGGTACGACTTCACCATTGCTTTGCTGCTTCCGCTTGAAACTTTTTTTTCCTCTACTGAGGTTTTTGTAAGGGTTTTAATCATATTTATGTGACCTTTTGATTGTTTTGTTTTTAATTTTTGGGCTAGATTTCCAGGCCCAACGGCCCAAACAAACTTCGGCATTACCTTCTACTAAAATGACAATTTCAAGGCAAGTCCTTGTTGTTTACCTAAAATTCAAATCAATTGTTAATTGTCGCAATCATTTAATTAAATCCTCTTTAATTTTCATATTGTCACTTAAGTGCCTATTTGGTTTGGTTTTAATTTAATCTCAAGTATATAGTGATATTGAAAAAAAAAAGGATAGACAAAGTCTAAATTAATTGTGTATCCCCACGTTTGAAGAATTCGAATTCAAGCAACCAACCAAAGAAATTTTTTTGAAAAACACTTATTCTGGCCCGGAGGCATAAACACAACTTTGTTAGGAATGTGAATAAACATAACTTAGTTTATATAAAATGAACATAACTTTGTCTATTCCCCTATTTGAGAAGAATGACACCTCTTAGAATTTATTTTTACTTTTCTTAATATTTCATTTCATCTCATCTGTAGGGTTAAAATAGTCACAGAGAAAACACATTATCAACAGATATATAACCATTTTACAAACAGCCAAAAGTTTTACCCTCCACCAGGTCGGATGGTTTAGCAACGGAATTTCCAACGTTTCAAAAAAAACAAATAAATGACCTTTTTTACAAATAAGCTAGGCTAACTAATTTAGATTTATAGAAGTTTTGGATAACATAAAAATATCAGCACACGATGAAAAAGCAAAAAATAAAAATACAGACAAATATTACTGCACTGAAATCCATGTTTTTTCATGAGAGAAGCTCTGCATCACCATGGCTATAAGTTGTTCTTTTGCAGCTTGAACATCCAAACAGTATCATAAAACATACAAAGCCAAAATGACAAAGCCCGAATACTATCAAGCTATCTATCTAATATTCTAATGAGATCCAAATTTCGATTTCATCACATCACATTTTGGCAACCAAATGTATCCCATACTGTCTTTGAGATTTAACAACTTGCATCGAACGGGGTCACGATTAGTTGCAGGACAACTGCATCAAGATGTGCTAATAACAGATGCCATCAGGTCGATTAGTGTCCCATATTAGGAGGCGGTGGCGGTGGACGATTTGGCATCTGTTGACCAACAAATCCTTGTGGATGAGGCCACATTGTCTGAGGCCTACCCACCTGAGTACCAGGAGTGAAATTAGACATTGTGCCACTACCCCCAGGAGGGGGAGGAGGAGCAGGTGGAGCTCCACCAGGAGGCATAGGCCTAGGGCCATTTGGCATTGGAGGTGGGGGAGGCGGTAATGTTCCAGTCATTGGTGGGGGTGGGGCTCTAGGAGGATTTCCTGCAGGCACACCTGGTGGTGGCCCCTGCGGTGGTGGCGGCGGCAGAGCTGCACCGTTTGCTGCAACAGAAGCTGGAGGTTTGTTCCCCTCTGCTGGTTTGGATTTGAAGTATAGCTGCAGCTGCACATCTCAAAGATAAACAAAAAAAAAAAAAAAAAAGGTAAGACACTGGAATTCCCAAAAAAAAAAATGCCAAACAAAACGGGAATGAAACCAGATTAATGTCTCAACCTGCCAGAGGCATCACACCATAACTAAGTAATCAAAAGGGATAACCTACAATAGAAGTCCAAAACAAGGAGCTAACCCAATTGCGAAGGTTTCGCTGAGTTTTGTACTTGCAAGCAAACTTCAAACAAGACAACATTGAAACACCCAATGACCAACCAAAGTTTAATAACCAATAATCCACTGAATTGACCGTATACACATCCCAGAAAATGGAAAGAGGGAGGAAAAAAAGGGAAGTGTAAACAAACTAACCGTGAACATCTTTGAGTCTGGATCCCAATGGGAAAAGAACTTGGGAGTAGATTTGTCAATCTCTGTGCTAGGAACCTGAAATGCAAACACAAATCAATAATTACAAACTTCTCCAGAAATGATTAATTGTAAAATAAAAATCAGCAAACAAAAAAGATCAATTTACCTTAAAAGCAATGATCTCATACGGTTCTGCTGCAAACAGGAGAAACTGGTATCTCTTATCAAATGGTTGAACTCGCTGCGCAAACATCGAAAGAAGAGATTAGGTTATGGTTTTGTCAACAATGAGGAGGCAATTCATTTACAAAAAGTGAGATAAAATTCATAAATGAAATAATCATGATGAGTGAGTATCATGATAAAACTGTTATGTATGAAACTCAGCTAAAATAAGGAACATACCTGCTCATAAGACGACATAAATCGGTGCCTTGGCTTTGCAAGGTCTTCTATCTCAGGATACTCAATCTACATATGAAAGAAAATCACTAAATCTGACAAATAATATACGATGCTAAGTAATGGAATTTCAAGTACAAAACATGAACTTTAATCATAAAAATATCATCTACCTGGAAAAGAAGAGACTTCTGCTTTGTCTCTGGATCAAACTGTTTTGTCACACGATACCCCGGCCTACCAATTTTGACTGCAAGCACACCACACACATTTGTACTCACCAGTTCAGATATTAAGAAACATGTTCTTAAACTCATCAATAAACCAAAAATCAAATTTCATGTAGAGGAAAATATGCATCAGTAAGCAATATCGACACTGACACAAAATGAAAACCTAACATCAAAGTATCTTAATTACAGGCTCATTTAAGCAGTGGCGTAGTCAGAACATTGATTAAGTGGGGGCAAAATTAAACTTTCACAAAAAGAAAATAGTTTAGCATGGGCAAAGCAAAATTATCCCATTAATTAACACGCCAGACTTTTTATTAACTTATGGGACACATTTTAATCAATTTTTGGATTGAGAGGGGGCAGTCTCTTAGTGGCTCCGCCACTGCATTCAAGGCATACGCGAGCAAAACAATACACCTCTCAAGGCATAGTTTCTAAATCCAAGTCAAATACATACCCATTATCAAAATAATGAATGACCAGACATAAGCAAATAAGGTGTATGATGTATCATCAGTACCCGCAGTGAGACAACCAAAGGCAAGATACTTTAGGTAACTAACCATCGAATTACGCTAGATTTAATTCTAAGCCAAGCTTTGTGTTCCCTCCCTAAGCATAAACATGGAAATCATAATATAAAAAACAAAGCACGAGCGTGTTAGAGAAAAACTGACCTGTTTTGCGAACGGAGACTTTTCGCTTGTGGGGCTGGGGCTGAGCGGGAGAGTCCTTGGCCTCGCGAGCAGCTCTCTTAGCCAAATTGGTCTGATGGCGCTTCCCTTGTGTGTGGGCCAAGTAGTTTCCCTCATTATTGTGAAGTGTCAAACACAGCTTACACTCGTAACTACAATTTTACATCACATCATATTCAATTTCAAATTCAAATTCAAATTCAAATTCAATCAAGATTCAAGATTATTATTATTATTATTCAAAAAGACAACGCCTTAATACCTGCCCAGGTGGTTCCGCATGAAGTAAGGATCTTTGGCCAAATCGATGGTCTCCAGGGCCAGACGCCGGAGCCTTTCCCGCCGGTCGATGGCTTCATTCTGAGCGGACGCGGCGCCACCGCTGCCGGGCTTCGAACCCCATTCTCTGTCCATAGTTTTTGATGAGGTTTAGGTATGTTTCCGAAGCTCTACGCCTATATAGGCCTTCTGCTGAGGCGGTTCAGCAAGCAATGGGCCTAGGCCCAACCTATGTCCCATTTTGTGAGAGAGTATAATTATACGGTTAGGATACATACATTAAGCCCGCGGCCGGTTAAGATTCTAAAATTTATTACGAATTTATATATATATATATATATATTATGATTTTCTATATATGCTTTCAATCTCTTGATGTTTTTAGTATTCCACCTAATTATATATTGAAGCGACACTTGACGTTTTATTACCAAATTCATATATATCAAGTATAAAAAAGGACATGCACAGCGGCCAGTTAAGATTCTAAAATTTATCACGGTCTATAAATATAAAAAATATATATATAATTTTTAAATATATATTATGATTTTCTATATGTTTTCTTCAATCTCTTGATATTTTTAGTATTCCACCTAATTATATATTGAAGAGATACATGACTTTTTTATTACCGGATTCATATATATCAAATATAAAAATAATTTTAGTTGGCTTAACCCTTACGGTTAAAATAAGGTCTATAAATATTTAAAAATAATAATTTTTAAATATATTTTATGATTTTCTTTATGTGTTCTTCAATCTCTTGATGTTTTTAGTATTCCACCTAGTTATATATTGAAGCGAAACATGACATTTTATTACCGGATTCATATATATCAAGTATAAAAGGAATACTAGTTGGCTTAACTCTTACGTGAAAATAAGGGGTTACATATTCTAATCCTATGGCATACATTTAATTTGGGTTTGTGTGGGTGAGAGTGTAATATTTAATAAAGAAATTTAAACTTTCCTCTTTTTTTTTTCAAGTATAAATTGAACTCCTAAAAGAATGAAGAAATAAATTGAGAAATGAAACAAAATAAATCTCACCAAAAAATAAAAAGATATTAGAAATGGAAAAAAAAATGAGTGTATATAGCGTTGTTGATTTATCATATATTGTTGACGGTGGATTTTGGTCTCAGGGCAATATGGAGATATTACTCCCGAGGACAATCCTCCCTCAATAGTGAATTTGTTTGGTTATGGGGGAAACCAAAAGCAAACTTAGCAGAAGACAGATAATACGCCAATCGACAAGGAGATTTAACGTGGTTCGGTGGATTTGGATCCGACCTACGTCCACGGACACAAACTGGATGACACTTTTATTGCTGAGATATGCTTCTCCGATATCTCTTGGACTTACAAGTGTGATTACAATGATCTTGATGATCTTGATCCCTTGATTCTGATGTTTTTGGATGCTCCCTCTCCTTATGCATACTCTACCCTCCTATTTATAATGGTGAAGAAATCAGATTCTTACTTGTACAAGAATTCCCAGTCTAAGATGGTTTTCTTTTCCTACAAGGTTTCCTAATTGAAACAATTCCCTTTTCTCATAAGGATTCATAATCAAAATTATCTTTACTCTCTTTATCCTATTAGGATGTTGACTTATCAATTTTCCCCATGGAAGTAGGATAATTAAATATCTTATCCTGTAGGAATAAGATTTCTTATCTTCTGGAGCACGTCTCGCCGGATGGCCGGTTTTCATGAGGTCGGTCATCATGATCCTTCGAGCTAAGAATGCTTCTGCCGATCTGATTAATGCCCGGTCGCTGATCCAAAGTGGTCAGTTACTGATGAAAGTGCTCGGTCTCTTACTGTTTATAATACTCATGTGACCGGGTCGGCATTTAATGACTTTGATCAAGAAGGGAATTACCATTTTGTCCCTACCGTGCTGCTTTAAATTATATAGTGCCTAAAAACACCATCAACACATATCCCCTAGTTCTCGGTAACAACGAGTTTGCGAGTTGATGCCGGGAACTATAAAAAAGATGGTGTGCCGATGAATTCGTCGGTGGTCACTCCAGGAACCGCAGAGAAAAATGTCTTGGCCGCAAATCTGGTCCTTCCTGCCACCTTCATGTGCTTAGTCAACGAGGATCCCGATATCTATCAGTGGAGAAAATGCTTTGCCTTTATGTTGATGACGATCGACCCGGTGGGACGTAGCCCGCCCCGAGCTGAGAAGAACATTTGGCTCCGGGGGAATGTCACATCCCCAGTCCAAAGAAGCTGACTCGGTGGGACGCGACCCGACCCCGAGCTGAAAGAAAGACTTGGCTCTGGGGGAATGTTACATCTCCAGTCCAAATAAGCTGACTCGGTGGGACGTGGTCCGACCCCGAGCTGAAAGAAACACTTGGCTCTGGGGGAATGTTACATCCCCAATCCAAAGAAGCTGACTCGGTGGGACGTAACCCGACCCCAAGCTGAAAGAAAGACTTGGCTCTGGGGGAATGTTACATCCCCAGTCCAAATAAGCTGACTCGGTGGGACGTGGTCCGACCCCGAGCTGAAAGAAAGACTTGGCTCTGGGGGAATGTTACATCCCCAGTCCAAAGAAGCTGACTCGGTGGGACATGACCCGACCCCGAGCTGAAAGAAATACTTGGCTCTGGGGGAATGTTACATCCCCAGTCCAAAGAAGCTGACTCGGTGGGACGCGACCCGACCCCGAGCTGAAAGAAAGACTTGGCTCTGGGGGAATGTTACATCCCCAGTCCAAATAAGCTGACTCGGTGGGACGTAACCCGACCCCGAGCTAAATAACCAAGCGGCATCGGCGGAACGAAATCCAGCCCCGAGCCGAATAAACGAGTGGCATCGGTGGAACGAAACCCAGCCCCGAGCCAAAATAAACATCGATCTCGGCGGTACAAGAGCAGACCCGAGCCGATTAACCAAGAGGCCTCGGCGGAACGAATCCAGCCCCGAGCCGAATAACCAAGTGGCCTCGGCGGAACGAATCCAGCCCCGAGCCGAATAACCAAGTGGCCTCGGCGGAACGAATCCAGCCCCGAGCCGAATAATCAAGTGGCCTCGGCGGAACGAATCCAGCCCCGAGCCGAATACTCATTGGGACTTATTCAGAAGGGAAGTGAATCAACCTTTGAAGCCCTACCGAATCTGGCACGGGCGTCCCCTTGCCAAACCAGTGAAAAACAAAAACAAATTTATGACAAATAAAATCAAAAGGTGGGGGTGACTTAACACTTGTCCCAAAGCAAAACGTTAAAATGTAATAACAGCACGGATGTCTCAGAACAGCGTCCCGTCTGAGGCCTCCAAAACACAATTCTGAATCTTTCAATTCAGCGTCCTGGCGAACCAGGATTTGGATCAGGTGAGCGTTTTGAATGGTAAGGGCACTTCCTCTGTACGTCAGGTCACTATGGAGCCTGCGTTTTGCACGAGGGCTCCTCCTTACCGCGCTGGAGCAGGCACACGCTACGGGGGCAAAACACCATCAACACATATCCCCTAGTTCTCGGTAACAACGAGTTTGCGAGTTGATGCCGGGAACTATAAAAAAGATGGTGTGCCGATGAATTCGTCGGTGGTCACTCCAGGAACCGCAGAGAAAAATGTCTTGGCCGCAAATCTGGTCATTCCTGCCACCTTCATGTGCTTAGTCAACGAGGATCCTGATATCTATCAGTGGAGAAAATGCTTTGCCTTTATGCTGATGACGATCGACCCGGTGGGACGTAGCCCGCCCCGAGCTGAGAAGAACATTTGGCTCCGGGGGAATGTCACATCCCCAGTCCAAAGAAGCTGACTCGGTGGGACGCGACCCGACCCCGAGCTGAAAGAAAGACTTGGCTCTGGGGGAATGTTACATCCCCAGTCCAAAGAAGCTGACTCGGTGGGACATGACCCGACCCCGAGCTGAAAGAAATACTTGGCTCTGGGGGAATGTTACATCCCCAGTCCAAATAAGCTGACTCGGTGGGACGCGACTCGACCCCGAGCTGAAAGAAAGACTTGGCTCTGGGGGAATGTTACATCCCCAGTCCAAATAAGCTGACTCGGTGGGACGTAACCCGACCCCGAGCTAAATAACCAAGCGGCATCGGCGGAACGAAATCCAGCCCCGAGTCGAATAAACGAGTGGCATCGGTGGAACGAAACCAAGCCCCGAGCCAAAATAAACATCGATCTCGGCGGTACAAAAGCAGACCCGAGCCGATTAACCAAGAGGCCTCAGCGGAACGAATCCAGCCCCGAGCCGAATAATCAAGTGGCCTCGGCGGAACGAATCCAGCCCCGAGCCGAATAACCAAGTGGCCTCGGCGGAACGAATCCAGCCCCGAGCCGAATAATCAAGTGGCCTCGGCGGAACGAATCCAGCCCCGAGCCGAATACTCATTGGGACTTATTCAGAAGGGAAGTGAATCAACCTTTGAAGCCCTACCGAATCTGGCACGGGCGTCCCCTTGCCAAACCAGTGAAAAACAAAAACAAATTTATGACAAATAAAATCAAAAGGTGGGGGTGACTTAGCACTTGTCCCAAAGCAAAACGTTAAAATGTAAATAACAGCACGGATGTCTCAGAACAGCGTCCCGTCTGAGGCCTCCAAAACACAATTCTGAATCTTTCAATTCAGCGTCCTGGCGAACCAGGATTTGGATCAGGTGAGCGTTTTGAATGGTAAGGGCACTTCCTCTGTACGTCAGGTCACTATGGAGCCTGCGTTTTGCACGAGGGCTCCTCCTTACCGCGCTGGAGCAAGCACACGCTACGGGGGCATAACGCCTCCCCGTGCTGCGCCTCTCTCAGATCCAAATGATGAATGGATCAAAGAGTGTCCGGGATACTAAGGGCATATTCCTCCTTAGGTCCGGTGTCACTGGAGCAAGCAATCGTCACGGGGGCATCGTCTCTCCCCGTGCTATGCTTTCCCACGGATCCATTACATCGAGTGGCCTCGGCGGAACGAAATTCAGCCCCGAGCCGAATAACCGAGTGGCCTCGGCGGAATGAAATCCAGCCCCGAGCCGAATAATCAAGTGGCCTCGGCGGAACGAAATCCAGCCCCGAGCCGAAAATAGGCATCGACCTCAGCGGTACTAGAGCAGACCCGAGCCGGAAAGAAACATCGGTCTCGTCGGTACAAGAGCAGACCCGAGCCGGGAATAGGCATCGGCCTCGGCGGTACTAGAGCAGACCCGAGCCGGAAATAGACATCGGCCTCGGCGGTACTAGAGCAGACCCGAGCCGGAAATAGGCATCGGCCTCGGCGGTACTAGAGCAGACCCGAGCCGGAAATAGACATCGGCCTTGGCGGTACTAGAGCAGACCCGAGCCGGAAATAGGCATCGGCCTCGGCGGTACTAGAGCAGACCCGAGCCGGAAATAGACGTCGGCCTCGGCGGTACTAGAGCAGACCCGAGCCGGAAAACATATATCAACAAAATCATTGCGTGGGCCATAATAAACAAGCATAATCAAATATCAGCCTATGAAAGAAGAGGTCTTTACTTACTTTTTTGGAATCTGTTGCCCTTTTTCCTCCCGCTATTTCGCTTTTCCTCCGACTGGTTCCTGCTTCAAGTTTCTCGTTGTTTATCCCCTCCATTCTCTCCAGTCGGTCCATCATGGATTTTAGAAAGGCTTGATTTTCCTCACTGTCTCTTCTCATGCTTTCTTCTATCTTCTCCATGCAATTCGTAGTTGAACTCCCCGGTGACTGGTGATTTCCGCCTTCTGCCATTGTCTTATCACGTGAACTGCTTTTTGTTAGAGTCCCCACAGACGGCGCCTACTGTTGACGGTGGATTTTGGTCTCAGGGCAATATGGAGATATTACTCCCAAGGACAATCCTCCCTCAATAGTGAATTTGTTGGTTATGGGGGAAACCAAAAGCAAACTTAGCAGAAGACAGATAATACGCCAATCGACAAGGAGATTTAACGTGGTTCGGTGGATTTGGATCCGACCTACGTCCACGGACACAAACTGGATGACACTTTTATTGCTGAGATATGCTTCTCCGATATCTCTTGGATTTACAAGTGTGATTACAATGATCTTGATGATCTTGATCCCTTGATTCTGATGTTTTTGGATGCTCCCCCTCCTTATGCATACTCTACCCTCCTATTTATAATGGTGAAGAAATCAGATTCTTACTTGTACAAGAATTCCCAGTCTAAGATGGTTTTCTTTTCCTACAAGGTTTCCTAATTGAAACAATTCCCTTTTCCCATAAGGATTCCTAATCAAAATTATCTTTACTCTCTTTATCCTATTAGGATGTTGACTTATCAATTTTACCCCATGGAAGTAGGATAATTAAATATCTTATCCTGTAGGAATAAGATTTCTTATCTTCTGGAGCACGTCTCGCCGGATGGCCGGTTTTCATGAGGTCGGTCATCATGATCCTTCGAGCTAAGAATGCTTCTGCCGATCTGATTAATGCCCGGTCGCTGATCCAAAGTGGTCGGTTACTGATGAAAGTGCTCGGTCTCTTACTGTTTATAATACTCATGTGACCGGGTCGGCATTTAATGACTTTGATCAAGAAGGGAATTACTTTTTTGTCCCTACCGTGCTGGTTTAAATTATATAGTGCCTAAAAACACCATCAACATATATTAATTTTTTTTATTTTAGTTTTATAGGAACTTATACTAAACAAATCTAAAATGGCTAACAGGAAAATTATGATTCTTTGAAGAAATATTCTGATGAATATTTATTTGATATTGGTTGTAAATAATTGTGCATAATGTGTATGATGGTAATATTTTTTTTAAATACATATTGATATTTTACAATTTATTATTAGTGTATAACATTTATTTTTATATGTAGGTTGGAATAAATTAATATTCAAGCAATAATATATTTTGATCTTTTCGATTATAAAGAAGTTTCCAAACTGAAGTATTAGTAAAAAAAAAATTTCTAATTTTTTTATAAAATAAATTATTTAATAATTTGTGTCTCCATTTGCTTAAGTTATATAGGTATTCAGACTCAAGTTTTATTTTCAAATGGAGGATGTTTTATTAGAAAGGAGAATTACTTTTGTGATCAATATTCTTTTAGGACAAAATGAAATTAGTATAAATTGTAATTAAAATAGTTCATGTTTATTTATTTATTTATTTGTATTATATCATCAATACTCCATAGCCAATTGAGTACATGCTTTCAATATTTTGCTTTTGATATAATTGTTGGGATTATCTTTTGTAAAGCATAAAGGATGTAATATATATTCTTAGGATTTCATTGTGAAGTTATGGGTTCGAGTTCGGAGATGTATTTTTTGTAAGAATTTTAGGCAGTCTGTACAAGTCAAATTTGGGCCAATGACAAAATCGTCTTTTCACTTCAGACCTAAAGACAAGTGAAGCCCAAAACAGTAACCCGACCCAAAAGACTTAAACCATTTACATATAAGACCCAAATCAACAGACAGCCCAAAAGATATTCAATTAATTCTCCAAATGTCATATCCCTTTTTTTTCCCAACAAATATACTAACCCTTATATGCAAATATTCTTCATCACCGAAAGCCAAGACCTCAAACACGTTGTGGGCCCACCTCCATAAATGCAGCTATTGTACCAACTAAAAATGTTATATTTCGCAACCTGTAAATAGAATCAGAATACAGATTCAGGTCTCATCTCTCACACTTGAGCTCTCAAGATATTTCTCATTCTAAACACCGACCCACCGCTCTCACGGCAGTCAACAGAGGTCAAGGTAACCTCTGACCTTGTTCTTTCGTCATTTACAGCTCTTCTTCACTACTAACTTGAGCGTCGGAGTGCATAAGGCACCCACCACATCGGTGGGTAAACTCTCCACACTCACTCTACCTTTGTTTTGCAAGATCACTAGTGCCACATCATACAAATCTCGATTGTGGACCTCAGGCGAAAACCAACGTCTACACAATCAGAGATTTTATTTTATCCGTTTAAATTCGGATCGGATGGTTTGACGGCAAAATTTCCAGGCTTAAAAAAAAATAGATATTTCAATATTAAAAATAGATCTTAACGTGACAAGTTAAAAGCAAATAATTAGAAATTTAAGAAAACACGTGTTGAGCTGTGAACCTATAGGCCAATGGCGCCAGCACTCCTCATGATTTTAGAGCATAAAAAGCTAATTAATTCTTATATTTTATACAACCAATAATTTATCGTACAAATTTATTATTAATTTTTTCTAAGGGGGAAAAAACACATTTCATACCATTAATTAACGAAAATTAGAATATTATTTACGTAAAATAAATAAAAACATTAATATATGTTAATTTTAATTAATTATTTTTGAATGATTTCGTAGACAAATAAAGCCTTGATGTGGGTAACTTTTTTCAATTCGATACAAAATAATAAAAGTGATGATTGCCATTAATATAATAAATAATAATACTCATTTCACTGAGCATTGGGTCCTCATCACCATACTTGGGTCTGCCATTAATGCAAACACCATGCCCACCACTATCTCAAAAATTAACTTATATCAAATATCGTTAATTTATATTCTCGTAAAATTATAATCTCATAATGTGATATTTATTTTACCCTGACTTATATTCTAATTTTTATTTCTCAATTTAGTTTAATTTATACTTTTAATATAATACTTCCGGCCAAACTCATCATTAAAAAGTAAATTGTCTAAGCATGCATGCACTTCCCACAACATCAAATCTCTATTCAAGTCAGTATGGTTTATGCCCCATATCTATCTAAAATTAATAATAGAATATTATCAAGATCGAAGAAATTTAGGACTAAATAATACGGGTGTTCACAGGTCGGGTCGGATTTTTAAACAAAAAATTCATTAACCTGATCGGATCTGGCAATGCGGGTCGGAAGACCCAAAATCTGAAATTTGGAAATGTAACCCATACGGGATGGGTCAACACAAGTCGGGTCAGACCGGGTTAGAAAAATACATAATATATATTTTTATGATAAATTTTTGATAGAATTTATAATTAAACCAAATTATGATAAATTAACTATATAGAAAAAGGAAAAAACTATCAAAA
Organism: Zanthoxylum bungeanum; assembly: GCA_019454045.1. Classification (NCBI taxonomy): domain Eukaryota; kingdom Viridiplantae; phylum Streptophyta; class Magnoliopsida; order Sapindales; family Rutaceae; genus Zanthoxylum; species Zanthoxylum bungeanum. The sequence continues at coordinate 697,345 of SKCR01027528.1, forward strand.
TCGGGTCGGGTCGGGTCAAATCCGATTTTTTAAACTAAACCAACGACCCGATCCGATTTTACAAGTCGGGTTCACTGTGATCCGAAAATTACATTTATAATTCTACAAACTCGATCAGATCGGGTCGGGTCAGATTTATAATTGAAGGTTAGAAGTTAAAAATGCTAAAATCCAAATTATACCTTGGCTATATACCCTTTGGTCTTAGGGCCTAATCCGCCATGCATATTAGCTTCCATATAAAAATGCTGAGATGCTTTTCTTGAATTCTAAAGAAAGGAATCTTTATAAAGTTTGTATAATCTTAAATGTTTCAAAGAAGATATATGATTCAACGAAATTTCGTGCAAGCTTACAAACCTATTTTTTCTATCTTTAATATAAATTGTGTGAATGATAACTTTCTAAAGTGAGGGCCAAATCACTAAAATGACATATAAACAAGGTATCAAGTGAATTTATTTGTTATTGAATGTATTGTCATGACATACTTCTACTTGCTTTTGAAATGACGAAAATATCCTTGTTATTCAATCTAAAAATGGTATTGGATCTCGAGAATATCATAACCGGACATGAGTTTTCTGATTCTTAAATTAGTATTTGATGTAATAAAGGTAAAGTAGAATGATATTTTGGTTTTCAAGGAGCGTGACTCGGTAGTGTAGAGTTCGAGGTTTGACCTTCAGGTTCTGAGTTCGAATCCAGAAAACGATGACATTTATCTACTGTTAGAAATGTTAGAAAATAATATTTAGAAAATGTTAATGGAGAATATGCGGTACACTCATGATGATAATATTTTTGGAGGTGTTAGAGGAAGTCATTAAGCTACCAAATGCACGTGATTAAATAGTAATCAAAACATCCAAATGCATGTGATTACATAATAATCAATGTTTGTTTCCAAGTGCATGTGAGTGAATAGGAAGCCATGCATGTGATGATATGATAACTTGACTTCCCCTCCTATAAATATGAGCATTTACTCATTAACCAAGACGATCAATTAAGTTTGATTAATGACATCTTTATAAGAAATAATATATGCAATTGTGTTATGAAAAACTTAGATTTATTTCAATATGTTTGTAAATAAATTTAGAACTAGGAATACATATATGGTTAGATCTCAAGTGAACCAATAGATTTATTTCATGAAAATATTAGAGATAATATTTCCCGACATCTACCTAACGGGACTTCCTAATAGGTCACATGCATTGAACACTAGTTTTAGCATGCTTAATTATGGAGTTTTGAAGTAAAGGTTGCATCTCATTTGAAATCCAATTGTTGACCAAAATGGACATTAAATTATTTAAATTCGTTCTATCCTAAATATCCATGACAAATTTTTGTCATATTTTGATATAATAAAAAAAATTCATGACATTTATCTGCTATATATGTATGACATATCTCAAATTATGTGATAAATGATGTGGTATTATATCATATGGTCATGTGATAATTAGTTACTGAGCATTACATTTTATTCAAGAGATAAATTTATATTGGTGTCACATTAGTTGAAATACAAATTTTATACATGAAATTTGCAAGTATATGATGCTCATTTTGAACTGCCTAGTTTGAAATTGAGCATGCCAATGATTTTTGATTTTTGATTTTTTTTTCAATTGGGCCACCTTGTATTATGAGTGGCTAACCAACAACCGGACCAAATTCAAAATAAAATTCAAAATGTATTTAATTAGATACTAGCTTATCCCCACTTTCAAGTTTAAACCTTGTTTTTGCCTTTTTGATAATAACCAGAAGATAATGAATACAAAAAGCCTTTTTTTTTTTAATTGAGTTCACAAACTCAATTACTGTTTCATTGATTTTTTTTTTTGAAATATCGGGAAAATCTCACATTATTCATATCGGGATTATTGGATCTCGATATGAATATGTGGGTAAATCGAAACTATCACAGACTCTTACTAGGATTTTATCCAGGATTTGAACTTGTGATCCTAGAAGACAAAAGTTCTATCGCTTTGGAACTTTTTAATTGTTATATGTTACTCCTTTCCTTCCTTTAATAGCCTTCTGATAATGAAACCAACATTTGCCTTTAATCTACTGTTGAAAACAGCACCAAAGAATGTCCTCGATAAATCTATCAAAAGAAAACAGTACAGTTGAGAATACAATCATAGAACAAAAATTAAATTAAACAGTACAGAAAACATAATCATAAAAACTTTTACATCTGTCTATATACAATATATTATAAGTCAAAACTCGATAAATCTATCAAAAGAAAGTTAATGTCCAAAGAATGTCCTCGCAGTTAAGTACCATAACTTCTATCTCCAATGTGGATCTACTAGAGAATGGATGACTTAGAGATAAGAGTTGGGGAATCCAATTTTTTTTGCCTAAACCTAAAGACTTATAAAGTGTCATAGACCAGCTGACACTATTGGGATTCATCTCAAAATTTTCATATCATTCCAATCAGATTCTCATAATTTATATCTCATTTCTTTTATTTTCCCTCACTTTCCACATATCCAAAACACTAATTTAAGCGTCATTTGCAGGTACTCCATGAACGCAATGCAAATATTTGTTTGCCTGAATCAGATGTTTAAAACGGTGCCCGAACATGCAAACACCACAACATAATATTTTGGTATTTAGCTGTTTGGACGCCCCGTTTAGATAAAGTATCACGACGTTTTCAAGAGACGCAGTCAAACAGTTTAAGTTTGAGATTTTATTTTCAAGATCATATGTTCAAATATTGAATAACACTCTTGTAATAATCTAAGACAGAACTAGTATTAAAAAAAAAGTAGCACGGCTCCGAACGCAAATACTCGATCAACGATAAGTCAACTCACCAATTCAAGGCCAATTTCGGTATTTTACCAAAAAAGTGATGGTATGTCCCATTCACTTATTCTCATGATTAACTTTGATTTCAGATTGCATTTCAATTTATAATATTATATCATATACAGAATTTTATACACTTTTTTTAAAAAAAATTGTGGAAGTTCGATTTTATCAATCAAATCTTAAACATTTTGCTACCAGAATTTTATAGACGCCTAGAAGAAAAGTAAAGAATAACTTTTGCCTTTGGTGTGAAATGTGAAAGAGAGCCATGAGGTGAGCTAGCCGTATTCTTTAAAACTTGGTATTGATGCCCACTACTAGTGCTCTGCCACCTTTTCCTCTTTATATACCTTTCTTTTTCATTTGTACATTTTTTTAGAGAGGGATAGAAGAAGAAGAAGAAGAAAAGTAACATCATTTTCAAGTTCAAGACTCTCAATTCTTGAGGTCCATTGTTAGAAACAGCAACATCACAAAGATAAAAGCTCAAGTGGGTGTGCCGTTTGAGGATTTATAATGGGATCATCTTCAGGGCAGGGCAGTAGCAATAGCAATAGCTATGATCTTTCATTCAAGATCTTGTTGATCGGTGACTCTGGTGTTGGCAAAAGCAGCCTTCTTGTTAGCTTCATTTCCTCTTCTGTTGATGATCTTTCACCCACTATTGGTATATTTTCTTTGCTTTTTTAACATGGGATTTTTTTTTGTTGGGATTCATTTGGAGCTTAGCTATTCCTGAGTGTGTACTTGTTACAAATTGCAATTTTTTTTGTTTGTTTTAGTTGCCCTCTATTCATATTTGATCTAATATTTTACTTGATTTTGGATCTTCATAATGTGATTGATACAAGATTATTTTGTGTTGTTTTGTCTTTAACAATTTGCAGGTGTGGATTTTAAGATCAAGCTGCTAACAGTTGCTGGGAAGAGATTGAAACTTACAATTTGGGACACTGGTAACGCAATTTCGATCATCTAGTTCTTTATTTAGAATCTGAATACTTTCAACAATTAAGCCAAGGCATGCAAAGAATGTTTGGTGTTCTCTTGAAGATGTGTTTTTGTTGTTATGTCATTGTCATTGCCATTTTTTGAAGCTTATTAGGTCATGCTAGAATCTAACTGATACAGTACAAATTAATCTGTAACTTGAGAAAATGGCCTCACCTAAAAAGGCCCCAATGGTTGCTTCACTCTCAACAACTTGTTAGGTAGAGAACAATGGTTTCAGTTTTAACTTAGAATCCACGTCTATCATTTGTCCTGGCAAGGTTGAGCTAGATGTCCGCCGAAGATTTAGTAAGGAAAAAAGAAAATCTCACCATAACCCCATGCTTCTTCACATTATTTGTTTAAGTCACAATGCCTCTTCATTGTCACCTGTTAACTTAATTTAGTTTTCCTCATGGTAAGATGACAAATTCTGAACTTCAGTGCTAAAAATCATTTTCAATCCCATTTTCAAGTTGTAAATTGCATCCTCCTTTGATCTTCAAGATAATTTATTATTCGACAAGATAATTAAGGTTCTTCATTTACCTAACATTACTTTGTCATCTCAGACAAGTGCCTACTTTTTAGAATACGCACTACAAAAAATTGCTTCACAATTTGAATGAACCGTGATTAATTTTAAAATCTTCTGTTTCTTGCAGCTGGACAGGAGAGGTTTAGAACACTAACCAGTTCTTATTATAGAGGTGCTCAAGGAATCATTCTTGGTATGCCTTCAACAATACATGTTCATGTCATTTCCAAAAGCATTAATGAAAAACTTTATTCTCTTAGATTGAGCTTACTGTGTCTATGGCAATGATCTCTACTTGCAAAAATAAGTGTTTGGCATCACAATGCAAAATGCACAAACATGTCTGGTAGCAAGAAGAGAAGTTGGCATTTATGCCATGTTGACTGCCAAGAACATTTTTAACTTGACTAAATTGCAAGCTTGATTTTTTACCATACATATATAAAATTGCTGATCAAGCTCTTCCCCTAAAATGTCAAGAATGGCGAAGGGCGAAGTTGAATTTGGGTAACTAGGATCGGGACCGACTAGAAAGACATGTGTTCAGGAACAGGGAAATACAAAATATGACATTGTTTTATGCTAATTAACTACTTGCTCATCGTCCCAAGTAACACGTGAACTTTCTTATTAAACTGTGTTATCTTTTAAAGCAACCTGGGCAACGATGTTCTTTCCAGCCCCTACTAAAATAAGTTTTTCAAAAACTTTCTGTGCTTTTACCTTATTTCTTTTTTCATCCATTCAAACTATCTAACCTGGTTCCATTACTGCATGAATTGATCATATACTTGATCACAGAGAAATGAAATTTGTTTCAGCACGTATTCCTCATGGAGCTCTTTGCTCTATTATTTAAGATTCATATACAATGCAAGCATCCTTTTTTTTTAAAATTAATTAAATAATTTTTGCTTTAACTGCAGTTTATGATGTGACAAGGAGAGAAACCTTCACAAATTTGTCAGATGTGTGGGCTAAGGAGTTGGACCTTTACTCTACTAATCAGGATTGTGTCAAGATGCTTGTTGGAAATAAAGTTGACAGAGTATGTGTAGTGATCTCATTAATCTCAGTTTTATTATTTGAGATTTTAATTGTCTCTCTCTTTCTCTCGGGTATGACATTGCAGAAACCTAGTGGTGCCCTATAATAATTTACAGGGGATCCAGCTCTTTTCTTCTTGTTGAGACTAAAATAAGAACTGATGAAAGTCTCTATTCTCATTTGATCTTGACAGTCGAAGAAAACTTTCCCTATGTTTCTTTTGCACAATATAAGTACATATAAAGTTCACTGTTCTGTTCAATTAAAAAAATTGAACCATGGTTCCATGTAGACCCGGCAGGCAATTCGGTTCGTTTCCGGTGGTTCCGGTTCCACACTAAAGTGGAACAGGAACCGGAACCGGAACCGAACCGTTCGGTTTCGGTTCCCTTCGGTTTTTTTTTTGCTTTATTGAAAATAAAAAATTGAGATTGATAAATCAATATAATTTAAAATTATGAATTTGAATTTATATAATACATTTACATTACATTATTACATTAAATTACAAATAAAATTCTTATCTAAAAAAAAAATTTATTATATAAATTCAAACCGGTTAGGTTCCGGTTCCGGAACCAGTTGGAACCGGAACCGTCCGATTCCAACCGGTTTGGTTCCGGTTCCGAACCGGCCAGGTCTAGTTCCATAATGAGGCAGGGTACCTACTTCCCATTGTAAGGATGTAACAAAATCCATAAAACTGGGAGAATGTATTAGTACATAAATTGTTAATATATAGTTTATCACTTGAATACGGTAAAAGTCCTCTCATTTATGTTCTCTTTCACCTGCTGCTAATTCAAAATTTATTATTATATTTGTTTCTGTTTTTATTTTAAAGTTTAACACTCTAGTTTACACTTGTATTTATGGTTTCAGGATTCTGAAAGGGTTGTAAGTAGAGAAGAGGGGATTGCTCTTGCAAAAGAGCATGGATGTTTGTTTCTTGAATGTAGTGCTAAAACCAGAGAAAATGTGGAGCAGTGCTTTGAGGAGCTTGCATTAAAGGTACTCCTTGAGAAAGCTCTTTCGCTTTATAAAATGTTTTGGCAATTTTATCCAGAATGAGGTTTCGTCAATTCGATTTACTTTATACTATAAGGTGGGAATACTATGCATCCTCTTGTTGTATAGAATCCTTTCCTTCTCCTTCAGTTCTAATGATTAACCGATAAACTTCATCAGAAGTTTGCTAGAAGTCTAATGATTAACCGATAAACTTCATTGTGCAGATAATGGAGGTACCTAGTCTTATGGAAGAAGGATCCACTGTAGTAAAAAGAAACATTTTAAAGCAGAAACCTGAAATCCAGTCACCTCCTAGTGGTGGTTGTTGCTTGTAAGTTGCTGCATTTTCGAGTTCTTGAAATCAACAGAAGCCGCAAGCTTCCTGCTAAAGGAACATGCACTGCTTCGATACCTATTAAGATCATGAACAGATTGTGTATTTGTGTAATTTCTTCCAGATTTCTTACTGCTGCTGTTCTGGGAATGCTGGCTCTCAAATAACATATATATTAGTTTGTGTAAATGTTTTCATTTGGATTTCGTTACTGATCCATATTAGAAACATAAAGTTGCTTGTGTTATTGATCTTATTCGAGTGTTCTTCTTCTTGCTTTGAGTAATAATTGTCTAATTGGGAATTTGAATCTGTATTGCGTATGATTGATTTTATATTCAGTAATTATCCAATCAGATCAATCTTTGGCCTAGAAGTTTGTATAAATTCTTAACCCACCCTGCTCAAGCAACTATGTTTTACATGGAATTCTGTCATTCTTGAATGTTAGTTTTCATCGAGGCGAGAATTAGATTCTCTGAGCTTAAAGGCAATTCAATCTTGTTATCGGTGCTTGATGATTTTTGATTGTCGTCTTTCATGATATAATGATCACTCTACTTAATATTTAAAAAAATAAAAGCCTTTAATGTCTTTTTTATAATTTTTGATCTTTTTCTAGCATCAATGAGCGTATTTATAGATATGGAAGGTTGTCTTTGAAGAGATACCTTATAATTATGTATGATTGTAATTTTTCAAATCACCTGATTTTGAACTATTTCATCATGTTTTTTTAACCTTTTATATTTAAAGTAGTAACCTTCCAAATGATTAAGCCACTTCAATTTGAATTTGCACATTTTCATTAATACCCTTTGATCTTTTCATTTTAAATTTGAATAATTCAAATGAACCATTATATTAACGACACCGTTGTTGTCTCTCATGATATAATGATCACTCTACTTGACATTTGTAAAAATAAAAATTTTTATTGCTTTTTTGTAATCTCTAATGATCTAATCTTTTGTGAAGAATGAAAGACATGAATTTGTATGTATGTTTGATTCTAGCACCAATGAACTTATTTATAAATACGGAAAGTTATCTTTGAAGACATACCTTATAATTATAAGAGTAATGATGCACTCACATACACTTTTACTTAAAGTTTTACTAACTCTCTCACTGTAACTACAATAATATAATGTAGATCAATATAGATACAGTGAGAGAGTTTGTAAAACTTTAAATAAAAGTGTGTCTGAATGTATCATGTAATTATAATTGTAATTTTTCTAATGGGTTACACCATTTCACTTGATTTTGAACCATTTGATCATGTTTTTTTAACCTTTTATATTTAAAGTTGTAACCTTCCAAATGATTAAGCCACTTCAATTTGAATTTGCACATTTTCATTAGTACCTTTTGATCTTTTCATTTTAATTTTAAATAATTCAAATGACCCATTGTATCTTTAAAGCTCAACGACACCGTTTAGAGTTGATGAAGCTGCTCGATGGTTTTGCCAATGCTCTCGTTATATCCACATAGCCACTAGCACTTCTAAGCTCAAAAGAAGCTTAGCCGGAAACAAACATGGCAGCAGGATTTCTTATGGTAGTAGATGTTTTAAGTAAAAAGGTCGAGCTTGCTGCTTTGAGCAAGTTTCGTTTGGAGCAGAGATGGAACTTGATACCTTACTACACGAGCTACTTCCAAACTCCAAAGAAGCTCTAAGGCATGGCGATGGCGAGGAGTCCGGTTAGTGATTGAGACTCGAGGTTTCGGATAGGCAAGCTGAGCGGACCAACACTTTGCTGGAAATGTATGCTCAATCCATTTGAGTGGGTTACTGGAAACCCACCTTTCTGGATGGAAACTTCTGCCACATCAAAATTGAATCAAAGTCCACTTCAATTTTGATTGAAAGACGTCAAAGACTTGTCATCTACCCAAATAAAAATTTATCAACTTAGTCGTGTGACTTCCCAGTCCAATTAAAAATGTAAACTCGAGGAATCTCATACAAACACAAAACAACAGGCATCAGATTCGGAGCTTCAAATGCACATGATAAAGCAAAGCTAAAGAGTCCATCTAATCCATTGATTTTAAAAGAAAAAAAGTATCACTTATATTCACTCAATTAAGATGTATGGCCCCTCTTCCATTTAGGGAAATAAAACCAATAGAAAACAGAAGTTTAATCTAATTCTAAACATTATCTCGCCCTTACCTATCTATCAAAACAAGTGAAGGGAGCACTTCAAACAGAAATAATGTTCACATAATATCCACTATCTAATAGAGTTTACTGGCAGGCATCAGCATTAGCAGCAGCTTCCAGAATTCTCCTAACCTCGGTGCCTGGATCTGCTAAATCACTTGGGGTCTGCTGAATCATTAATTATTAGAAGCATGGAGATTGAATGAATGATGGATTCATAATGATCATTTAGAATACTAACCTTTCCATATAGGTTCGCCTTTGAAGGAGAAGCACCAGAAGCCAGCAACAATCTTATAACATCCACATGTTCACCTCTTGCAGCATGATGTAGCGGCTGTAAGAGGAATGGCGAATGATAGGAATTCTAATAATTTAATGGCAGTAAAAAGGAAAATTCAAACAGCTGCTTTCACCAAACTAAATCATCTTGGTCATTGCATCCCTAGGTGGTAGAGGTCCAAAGAAGATTTCATTGTAAATACTCCGCAGTCAACGTAAAGCAAAAAATAGTGTCCTTTAAATTTTGACTTGGTATTAATAAGCTTGTTAAACAATCAAATCCCTTAAATGAAAACTCAAGATGCTTAAAAGGAACAGATAGTACTCACAGTATCACCTTCTGCATCAACAGTTTCTAACATCCTTTTTACACGTTCAGTGTCATTAGCACTGTTAATTAGAAGTTGTACTATCTCAATAAACCCTGCAGAGATCATTGGTAAGCGAAAGAGCTAGCATTAAAATTTTAAGCCACAAATAATTTGGGCATGAGCATGAACAATGAAATGACAGGACCTACCCCCAGCACAAGCATCGTGCAAAGGAACTGCTCCATCTTCATCCGTGGCCTCCATATTAGCCCCTCGTTCCAAGAGTAGCTACAAAGGAAAAATTCCAAGCGAAACAAATCAAAACTCGCAGTAACAAATTAAAAAATATATTAATTTCACCAAAATTTCACAGCACTGACCTGGACACAAGGCAGATAGCCATAAAGGCAAGCCAAATGCAGAGCAGTGTCGCCGTCTTCAACTGGTTCATCAATACTACCACTCAAGTTATCTACATAATCCATCACAAAATTGACAAGCATCAAAATAGAGGTCTAAAAAACATAACCAAATCAAACAATTAAATTAAATTTATCATTTCCCAAGGCTCAAGTCTAAATAATCACAGTACTAAAAATATCCCTTCACAGGATTCTGAAACCCTAATTACACGCTCAAAGTTATTAGAAAATAAGTAAAATGATAAAACCCTAGGGGGGGTTTATGAAAATAAGTAATAGCGCAAACAATCAAAACAAACCTAGAGCGAGGCGGAGGGATTGAACGTCGCCGACCTGAGCAGCGGCGGCGAGGTCACGGAGGTGCGGAGGAGTTTCCGATTCGAGGTCGATATTGACGCCGTCTTCTTCGAAGAGAGCATTGTCTTCCTCGTTATCATCTTCCTCCATCATCCCGTTACGCGGTACTGCCATTTTTTCTCTTAATGAATTTGTACGGTGACTGCAGAAAATTACTACCGAATGCTTTATAGGGAGGGCTTTTTTTATTATTATTTATTTGGTTCATTTTTCCAAATTTAATTCGTTTTAAGTATTAGGGGTGGTAAAAAAATCACGACATTCGGAAGGTATTTTATCCTAATAAAAAAAATTTCTCGAATTTTAATTTTTCATCTAAAATTTTTTAATACCGAATCATCCGTCCGAACTAATTACCAACTCTACTGACCACTCATATCTCTAAATCATTAGACTTTTTTTTTTTTTTTTTTTTTGAAGGATAATGAAAGATTTCATTAATAAAACATCACAAGAATGTAAATAAACGATCATTTTGGTTCATCTGGACACTGTCTCGGAAAGAGGCTCGTGATATCCCACGATTAAGATAATTGGCTGAATCCTGTGAAATCATTTCATAGAAGTTAATTGATATCTTCTTTTTATAAAGCAAATCGACTTCATTACAAACTTTCTAAGACTCGAACTTAATTAGGACGAAGTCTAATTATGAATACTAAAAATTATATATTTAATAAAGAAAAAATAATCATTTTACACTTGTAGTTTTATTAATCCCCTTAATTTAGCACATTTATGAAATAATAATTAAATTTATGTTTTATATATTTTTATTGTGATTTTTATTTCTTATGTAGTTGAAATGATACTTTGAATGCATAATTAGAAAAATGGAAATGACATTTGGATTTTGAAGGCTAGAAACTTGAAATGACGTTATAACAATATATAATTTCGAAAATTCTAACCTGGAAACTTAAATATCTACAACTTTGCTCCTTACAAGATTTTCTAATGATGAGGTTTTCAAGGTCAAAATTGATGAAAGAACCAATGTGTGTTGAATGTAGTTTTACTTATTAGAAAAAAATAAAAAATAAATAAATTACTTCCTCCTTTTGGTGAAAATGTGGATAATTTATCAAAACATACAAATAATTTACATGCAATGACAAAACAAATAAACAAAATGCATTCGTACAAAATGAATGAAAATAAAATGTATGCAAGCAAATAATTTGTAGAGGTGCTCGACATCTTCTGTAAATAGAGGATACTCGGCACCTCATTCTTCAGCCCGAATTTTATAGTTTTCTCTCTGAAAATTTATGGAGTACCAATTCTTGTTTGTTTTATTTTTCAAATTTTATTGTGATTTCTTTTTCTTTTAGTAATAAAATTATGTGTGTTTTTATTCAAAGCATGAGTAGCTAATTTCATCCCGTTGGGGTAAAAGGTGAAGCTCTTAATATGAAAATATAGATTAATTTTACTCATATTATAATATATGAATTGTAATCTAAACACTAATATTTAATTTAAATCTAGATTAATTATTGACAAATTTTATTACCGCATATATGATTGATTTTATATATTTGAAATAATTGAGTACCTAACTAGACTTATTATAGATAAATGTTATCAATGCTTTAATGACTGATTTGATATGTTTTGACATAATTAATTTCTGAAGTAAATTAATTAGGTAATAATGACAATTTATATATTATAAAATATAAACGTAGTCTAAATTTAAATCAAGAATGGATCTCTTAGTCCCAATATTTTATTTTATTATTACAGTCCAATTTAAAATTGTTAATCACTTCAAACAATTCAGCATTTTTATTTTTTTCACTTGAATTATTATTTTATTTTACTAAATCTATTTCTTGTGGATCACCCCCGAACTTACCGAATTATTTTATTACTTCGACACTCTTATACTTGAGAGTAAAGAACCATTTTGTAAGTGTGTCACCTAACAACATAAAACCACATATCGCGCATTACACAAAACTGTTCGGATCGAAAGTCGAATTCTCACGAAATCTTCTAAAGGAATTGGGGGATTTTATGAACTGGCTTGAATGTCCCACCTCTACTAGTGTTGATGAATACGAAATCCAGAACAGTTACAGAAAATATGCAGCGTACATAACATAAACTTTTATCTAATATAAGCACCTTATGATCACATTACCTTTTAAAAAAAATGGGGTTATGATATAATAAATACAATGTTATAAACAGAAACAATCTTAATGACATACACATCATAACTGAATCTCCAAAGAAGGCAATTGCAATTGCAGAATTTGCAGTTGCAACTACTAAACGAATGCATAGATTTGCCTCCTGTTCTCATTTACAGGACCATAATTATCAATGAGTCACTTATAAACAGAATAATTTTATCATTTTCTTGGGCTTGTATCAGAATATAGCTGCGAAGATTTGACAACTTACCGCGAAGAAGATGAAACAAAGGAACTTCGATGTTGTCGTTGAGTGACTCTCATGTATAAACCCTGTAACAGTAACAATATATTAGGATCTGCTCATGGTTTAGAAAGATAGAAGTCAAACACCAGCTACAGCTTGTAAATAGAAACTTAATTTATTCTATCTTCTTCTTGTTTATTCTTTTGGAAGCCACATTACCAGTAAGAACCAAATAAACTACTAACAATATGGTTTTAATGACTTTGATATGACCATTGTCCGCATAATTATCCTTGTTCACTTGATGTCACTGATGGAGCAAGTTAAATATGATAATTTTTCCAGGGATCAAAACTTTTATTCTATTTTCAGATCATCTTAATTATTGAGATAGAGATATTCCAGGACTTACATTCGTAGTGTGTATGGTTGCGCCAGTAGTCATGTTGATATTCTGATCAGGAACTAGTTCAAAGTTCATATTCTGCAAGAATATTGCTAGAGCAACAATAGCCTCTAGCAGAGCAAACTGATCTCCAACACACTTCCGTGGCCCTCCACTGAACGGAATGAATCTGTACCAAAAGGGTTTTGCGAAATTAGCAGTATCCAACTGACGACAAGCAGTACATAAAAAGAGTTATATCAGTTATTTTTATCCAAAACATAGTGCATATTTTCATGAATTGAGCACCAAAAGAGGGCATTTATGCTGTTGATAGTTAGAAATTACAAATACCTAAAATCTGTATTTGTTTCATTAGGCATTGGGCCTTCCAAGTTAAATCTTTCTGGCCAAAACTCTTCCGCTCTCTCCCAGACCTTGTTATATAGCACAGTAAAAGAAGAATCAGTATATGACATTTCAAATAACAGAGCTCGCACAAGATATTGGAAAAAACAAATTATTTTCAGCTCAGTTAAGCCTATTTCCCAACTAAATGAGACAGTTACATGGACCATTCCCATCTCAGTCTCTGTTAAAATGCTTGATGCACTTTTTGTTGTGTTTATTCAAACCTTTGATATTCTTCTTTTTCTTTTGCTGCCTATTACTAAATTCTCATGTCTGTCCAAATACCAATAGAAAGTAAGAGAACTGAATTTTTTAAGCAACAGTTTAAGGGTATGTTTGGAGTTGAGGTTTTATGGCTTTTAATCAACAGACAACATGAAAGGTAATCACTAAATGTCAAATATAAGCAGGTTGGAGTATACAATAGATGCGTAGAAAATTTGGGTGGTTACGAAACATTTTAGCTGCTTAATACTTTCAAAGGTAGGTAGAAACAGCAGTTACAAACATACCCTAAATAAACAAGTCACATTCTACCCACAGAAGTTAAGCTACCTGTGAAGAATGGTGGATATTGTAAACTGAAATCATTATATCTTGACCAGCAGTAACCTTGTAATTTCCAGGGAGCACATCATCAACTTGAGCTCTTCTTATCAAGACCTACAAAATTTTTAAACAGGGAAATCGTTAACAATTCCAGGACAACAAAAGAAAGACTATTTTACAAGAAGACTTTTTTCTCTTTTGTTCTTATTCTCTCCGTTTTCTTTTCTTTTCTTTTTTTAATTTTTATTTTTATTTCTATTCTCAAGAATAAAATAAAATAAAAGTGCATCAAGTGGAAGGAAAAGGATTGTAACCTACAGGAGGATGTGGATACAGACGCATTGACTCATTTATGCAACGTGTTAAGAATTTTAGATCTTTTATGTCTTCAAGGGATGGAGGTCTTCCCTGTAAGACTCTGTCAACCTCTTCTTGTGCTTTCGTCAACAAGTCAGAATCCTGAAACATATCCAGAAACACCGAGTACACAAAAATATGAGTCATTATTAATTAGGAAACACTGTGTTTCTTTCAACAGATAACCACAAGTAGACTAACTCACTAAGAAGAATATGAAAGCCTTACTTCACTAGATGCAGTTAAAAGACATAAAAGAATTTATTTAGGAATCATATATAGTTTGAAAGGCCCAGATTCTAGGCTAATGAACATAAATTGGTACCTGATACTATCAGCAAACTGAATTAATGTATCTTGTGTGCTAACAAACAGATGTTGTCATGGTCTTTCACTTTATATACATTGCTAACTGGATAAATAATATGACATAAGGCCCAAAATGTAAAACAAATACTTAGAGACTAAGCAGGTCACCAAACCATTTTGATAAGGATATTCTCAATAGAGTAGTCTGAATATTAAAAATTGTGGGGACAAAATCAAAATCAGTTCATAGAAAAACAAAAAGGTAGAAAAAGAAAAACCATATGTAAATAGATACATGCATAGAGTATGGATACAGGATACCTTACTTAGTAGATATAATGTCCACGTCAACACTGAACCAGTGGTCTCGTGGCCGGCAACTAACATAGATAAAAGGTCATCTCTTAATTGTACACTTGAAACCTGATATTCACAGAAAAATTAATGTCAAAATTAAGGTGTAACCATACACCTGGAAGGGGAAATAGCCTATTAGAGCTCGGGGCATAAAGTAAAGCTTTGTTCAATCGACTCAAAAAAAAGGTTGCCAGTCCCATGCAGAATAGAGAATAAGATAATAAACAATTATCCATTTCTCTTTATTGCTTACAAAATCGTAAAACAACCCGAGGCATATAATATGTGTATGCATAAATAATGCTATTTCTTTGATAGTGAAAAAGCAAATTTTGAAAAATGGACTCTTTAATGAGTATATTAAGGACATGTCGTGCGCTGAAGAATCATTTACTAAACCTAACTAACGTGTAAGTAGAGCACTGGTGAAAACGGAAGTTCACACAATTGCAACTCTATATAAAGAGAGTGTGAATTCAATTTCGGAATAACATGCCCCAGCAAACAAAAAGGACAGAATACATGACATATTCAACATATAAAAACAAATGTAATCAGAACGGAGGAAAATGTTGAGACCCCCCAAATCACTCAGTAATCGCACAACAAATCACACAAAAACATAACTAAATTATACTCTTATTCATGAAAAATTAACTGAAATAACAAAGATAGTTGAAGGTGAAATCGTTTCACCAGCCCGTGCTCAACAATAATGAGGTGTTGACAGCCTCCCTAGGGTTTCCCCTCCAATCTCAATTCCCAATTTTCACAAATCTCATGGCATAATGAAAACAAACAAAGCACCCTAATATATATCTAAACCCTAAATAACTAAAATGACTCTTTTGCCCTTTCTTATTTCCTATTATACTCATTGGGTCCTATCTCCCTTTGAAAACACGTTGTCCTCAATGTGGGAGTGCGGATATGAAGATAGCCTCAAAAGATATCTCAAGCATGAATGGCATTGTGCAATTGAAATCTCAAGCTTCTTCCATATACCCAACTGATTCAACTTATTGATAAGAGTCTAGAATTATCCCTTGTAGAACCAATCCGAAGACAACGGATCCACCAACAAAACCTAAAAAAGCACAATTGAAACCTACAATTTCTACATTTGAGGAATAACAAACAGTTCTGGTTCATTGTCTTTCTCCACTAATTCCACAAGTTGCAATGGTCCTTCCTCCTTAGCATGCTCTTGTTTCTTTAAAAACCCAGCCGCCTTAGGGGCACGATCCTCATCCTCAACGGCTACAGATTCCACTACATCGAGTTCTTCACTCTTTATCTCATTACATTCGGCTTTATTACTTGCTTCACTCTCATCCATGGGGACGGAATCCTCGTCATCAACAGATTCATCCTTCTTAATTTGACATACATGTTTCGGAGAACATGTAATCCTTGCTCTAAAATACAAGAGATATATTTGCATATTTGTGTCAAATTCAAAATTAGTTCACTACAACTGGAGAACACATAACACTCCCAACCCTCATTCAAAAAAAAAAAAACACTCCCAACCCCTCAACATCTCCATTATCAGTGATTCACAATCGGAGAACATGTAATCCTTACAAAAAAATTCAATGCTTTGAAAAAAAAAAAAAAAAAAAAATGCCTCTCCAGTTCCATGAGTGACTCACTAAAGGGAAAAACCAATGAAGGGTCATAGACTCATAGTGTTTCACTTGATATCAGCAACAATAAACACTTCGTATAAATCATCACCTAGCACCCATGTACCTGTTGTAAAATTTAGTGTAATCAAACAGTAATATAACTTGCAAACAAACAGATCAAAACAGCAAAAGTAGATCTAGATGCATGAAACCCTAAAACCAGAAAATCTTTAAAACAAACCAGAAAATGGAGAGTACAGAGTTGTCCAAGTCGAGATGATCTCTGTCCTTAAGAACTTATTGGCTCCGTCACAGGTGCTTTACGGATTCGTTTTGCCAACGTTCTCCCAGGATTACTTGGATTCTTCTTGTTCAAGGTGCACTCCTTAACAAGTATTCGAACTTGGAATCAATGGTGAATCTCTCTCAAAACAAGGAAAACATAAATGCCTTTAAAGTTGGTGTATTTCTGTATATGTCTTTTTCCTATCTATAATATTGGAATTAAAGCCTTCTTATATAAGGCATGGAGGGGTGCCAATAGGGCACCCCTTGGGGTGGGTTGCAACCCTCCAAGGATTGCAACCTCCCATACATCCCTAGGGAATTCCAATAATATACATATCCATATACATCTCATATTTAATGAATTTTGAGGAATTTACAATAATCCCCCACAATTCTTCAAATATTCATACAGGCATGTGAGAGAGATACCGTAAGCTAAAGCTGCATCGAAATGGGTAGCTTTCGCCTTGAACCTTTCCTAGTGAATGACAATCGGATTTACTTGGCAAACCAGTGACCCCTAGTCTTGAACTGTTCTGC
Organism: Zanthoxylum bungeanum; assembly: GCA_019454045.1. Classification (NCBI taxonomy): domain Eukaryota; kingdom Viridiplantae; phylum Streptophyta; class Magnoliopsida; order Sapindales; family Rutaceae; genus Zanthoxylum; species Zanthoxylum bungeanum. The sequence continues at coordinate 714,890 of SKCR01027528.1, forward strand.
CGTTGGTGTAAACCAAGACAATTGCCACACACACAGCTTTAATTCGACCATTTTCCCGTTCTACGGTTGTGTTCATTTTGGCCCTGAACAACGGTCCTGGATTCATCAAGTACTTTAGGGTAACCCGCCTTTAAAGGTTCCCATGGAAGCGGCCACACTTCTTACTTGAAATAGGTGATCTACTATGAAGAGGTAATCTGTCTTTACCCCCATTAGGACTCATCTCCTAATATAGTGATCATTAAAAACCTTAGCTTATCCTAACCAATGACAGACAGCACTCAGCGTCATTATCGGAATGGGAAAGAGTACGAAACTCTTCAGTGCTTGTTTTGAATTGCACAAAGTTTCTGTTGTCCCTTTTGAACCTAGATCTTGGGATCTCCAGTCAACTAGGTTGGGTTTCCACAGTGACAATTCTTAGATTATAGGCTTCAAGCCCATTCCCCTCGATGACTTCTCAACTTGCTCTCGAGGTAAACCTTTAGTTAGTGGATCCGCTAAGTTTTTCCTTCGACCTGACATAATCGATCGTTATTATGCCACTTGAGAGCAGTTGACGTATGGTATTATGTCTCCGACGTATGTGTCGAGACTTACCATTATACATTGTATTTTGGGCTCTCCCAATTGCCGATTGGCTATCACAATGTATGCTAATCGCTGGCACCGGTTTGGGCCAACTAGGAATATCCTCCAGGAAGTTTCTAAGCCATTCTGCTTCTTCCGCTGTTTTGTCTAACTATGAACTCTGATTCCATAGTAGACCGGGCAACACATGTTTGCCTCGAGGATTTCCATGACACGGCTGCATTACCAAGTGTGAAAACAAATCCAACCGTAGATTTGGAATCCACTATATCAGATATCCAGCGTCGCTGTATCCCTCTAGAACAGCAGGATATCTCTCGTAATGTAGCCCATATTTTGAAGTTTCTTATACCTCAAAACACTTACTATGACTTTCCAGTGGTTATGTCCTGGATTGCTAGTATATCTGCTAAGCCTATTCACAGCTTGAGCGATATCAGTTCGTGTGCAATTCGTGAGATACATCAGACTTCCGATGATCCTTGAATACTCTAATTACGATATGCTTAAGCCAGTATTCTTTGATAAAGGAAGAGTTAGGTTAGCTACTCCCAAATCTTTCATATCAAATTTGCTGGTTAACACTTCTTGGTAAACTGAATCAACTCATGATTATTACCAATTATCAGCATATCGTCTACATAGAGACATACAATGACATATCATTTTTGAGTTGATTTGGTGTATATACACTTATCACACTCATCGGTTTTAAACCCACTTGACAACATATCTTTGTCAATGTTCTCATGTCATTGTCTAGGTGCTTGTTTTAATCCGTACAAGAATTTTACAAGTTTGCACACCCTCTGTTCTTTCCCAGGAACATTAAACCCTTCTGGTTGTTCCATGTAAGTCTTTTCATCCAATTCACCATTCAAGAATGACGTCTTTACATCCTTTTGATGTATTTCAAGACCAAATATAGCTGCTATAACTATAAGCATTCTACTAATGTGATACCAATCACTGGTGGATAGGTGTCAAAGTAAACAAGGCCTTCTTTCTGTCTATAATCTTTTATGACAAACCTCGCCTTGTACTTATCTATTGATCCATCCATTTTCATCTTTCCAATTGTAGCCCAGTGGCTTACAACCTGGAGGAAGATCAACCAACTCCCAAGTATGGTTCTGTAGGATTGAATCAATCTCACTGATAATCGCCTCTTTCCACAGAGGTGCCTCCAAAGAAGACATTGCTTCTTTATAGCTTCGAGGCTCATTTTCTAAAATATGTCAGAAAATCGGATCTGACTCTTGGTCAACATGATCACTGTCCTTGACAGTATCAACAGCTCTTTTTGAGAGACTCTCTTCTTTGTCTTTCCTTACAAGGAAATGTCTCTTCAAAAATATTGCATTCCTTGACTTAATCATCACATTCAGATTGATGTCAGGAATCTCATACTTGTGTACCAAGAATCGATACGCACTACTGTTGCAAGCATATCCGAAGAATATACAGTCAACAGTTTTGGGTCCTATTCCACCTTCTTAGGTTTAGGAGTCATCACCTTGGCAATTGGCAAGACACCCCCACATTTTCAGATATTTGTAGGAAGGTACATAACCTTTCCACAACTCATATGGTGTCTTGTCCAATCTTCTGTGAGGAAGCTTGTTCAGAACGTAGTTCGCGGAAAGCAGGGCTTTCCCCCACAAGCTCTGAGGTCAACCAGACCTCAGAACTAGTCAACATGACATTCATCATTTCCTTCAACGTTCGGTCTTTGCACTCAGCAATCCCATTTTGTTGAGGAGAATACGGAGCAATGGTTTCGTGAATAATTCCGTGCACAGAACAATATTCACCGAATGATGAAACGTATTCACCACTTCTATCACTCATGATTCTTTTGATTTCCTTGCCAAGTTGATTTGCAACTTCGTTCTCAGTGTATAAAGCTCTCAATAGCTTCAGCTATGCTCCTCAGCAAATACACTTAACTGAATCTTATGCTTTCATCGATAAAAGTGACAAAGTACTTTTTACCGCCTCTTGTTTGCACAAAATTCATGTCACATACGTCAATGTGTACAAGTTCCAAGGGTTCAGAACTTCGTTCTATGATGTTCTATGTATTTTTGCTTCAACACATGCCTCACACTCATGTTGGCTATCAATGCAAATTTAGGTATAAGGTCCATGTTAATTAATGTATCATAATTAACATGTCCTAACCTCCCATGCCATACATTTTGTGACTCAATAATATAAGCAGAAGTTTCAGCTTTATTAATAGCACAATTGACAGTCATTGAAAAGACCCTCAGCGAGGTATCATTTTCCTACATAGACATCATTCTGGTCAATCCAATCTTGTCAGAAACAAATACAAACCCGAGACCGAGTTCTTCCGAATATCTGGAACATGCAAACATTATTATATGTAAGCTCCGTTCCGGATATCTTTTTCAGAACTACTGTGCCTTGTCCAACCACTCTAGAGGTAGACGAGTTTCCCATTGTCAGATGATCGCCGCCATCGACCTTTCTGATACGAGGAAAACATCTTGCTATCAGCACAGATATGACGAGTAGCCCCAGAGTCTACCCATCATTCTCTCGGATTCCCAACCAAGTTGGCCTCAGTTACCACTGTTGAGAGATTCATTTCTGAAATCTCATCAGTTAACTGCTCATCTTCAGTGACATAAGCCTCATATATCCTGCCATTGTCCTGAGATATCTTGTTTCTGCAGTCATTTGTCATATGACCGCTCTTTTCACAGTTGTAGCACTTCCCATTGAACTTCTTGTTCGCTTGGGAAGAATCAGCTTCACTGTTCTTTCTTTTCTTGCTACCCTTTACATCCTCAAAGATGTTGGCCTTAGACTCCATAGTCTTGTAGCTGGCCTTCTCGGACATCATGTTGTCCTGTTCGATTCTCAATCGAACTCCAAGGTCTTCAAGGCTCATCTGCTTCTTTCTGTGTTGCAGATAGCTCCTGAAATCCTTCCATGATGGAGACAACTTTTCAATTATGGTGGCAACTTGAAATGTCTCACAGAGTTTCATTCCTTCATCCAGTATTTCATGAATGATCTATTGTTGTTCACCCAACTGAGACATCACCGTCCTTGAAACTACCATCTTGTAGTCCAGGAACCTACCCACGACAAATTTCTTTTGTCCGGCATCTTCAGTTTTATACTTCTTCTCGAGAGATTCCCAGAGAATCTTCGCAGAAGTCATGCCTTGGTACACACTGTACAGGGTATTGTCAAGACGACCCCCACAGGTAGTTCTTGCTTAAGAAGTCTCCAGACATCCAAGTCTGTTCTCGCTCTTCCTTGGCCAATTCAGATCTCCCTCCACAGGACCCGGAAGATCTTTGAGGAATTTAGCCAACTGGAGAGTTGTCAGGTAGAACAACATTTTGTTCTGCCACTGTTTGAAGTTTGCCCCACCAAACTTCTCCGGTTTTCCTCCATGAGAGACCGGTACTGTGATGTTTCCGCTAACCATTTGTAGCAGGAAATCAACAGGGTTCAATCAGTCTACGAAAGACAAATTGCACAACGATCAACGAATGATCTTGTTCAAAGTGATGTACTAGGTAGTCACTTGTTATTCTAATGGACGAAAGTTCCAATAAACACAAGTCATTGAATTTTAACTAAAGATACTTAAGGAAAATTGAACGAACGAATATTCTTCGAACACCTTTTCCAATAGGATCTTTTAGCAATTCACAACCCAGATTTACACTCTTCCAATAGCACAATTATTACGATAAGTGTAGATATATAATGTCAATCAAGATTGGATGGAATTACTTGTGCAAAATTACACTTTAAATTCTCAACCAATTATGCAACAACCAATCAATTTCAACTTTATCACTATGTGTATGCTTGTGATAATTGAACAACCTAATAATAACTTAAATCCATACTACCAAGATTAATGTGTTAACAGTATATGACTAACCAAGTTAATATTATTTAAGTTTGCAGTTTATAAAAATTACAGGACTATTTCGTTAGTGTCGCGTTCGTATCTACGTTCGAACGAGACTGTCCAGTGTGTGTACGTTCGTGTTGCGTTTGATAACGCGTTCGAACGATGTGTTTCCAGAGAGTTCACGTTCGAGTAGCGTTTGATAACGCGTTCGAACGACTTGATTCCAGAGAGTTCACGTTCGTATGGCGTTCGAGAACGCGTTCGAACGGAATGATTCAAGAGAGTTGACGTTCGTATGGCGTTCGAGAACGAGTTCGAACGGAATGATTCCAGAGAGTTGGCGTTCGAGTAGCGTTTAGGACGCGTTCGAACGTTCTAAGGCAGAAGGCTTGCGTTCGAATTGCGTTGGAAGACGCGTTCGAACGTTCTTACAAATTTTCAGATTTATGTCTTCGCGTGCGTCGGGCGTTCGAACGCCCTACAGGTTTTTCATGCACAGTTCGTATTTTCCAGAAAATATTCAAACCCTATCATGCAAATTACTATCTAATAACACGATACAATAAGTTCTTAAGATTGTTGGTAAAATTTAGTGTAATCAAACAGTAATATAACTTGCAAACAAACAGATCAAAACAACAAAAGTAGATCTAGATGCATGAAACCCTAAAACCAGAAAATCTTTAAAACAAACCAGAAAATGGAGAATACAGAGTTGTCCAAGTCGAGATGATCTCTGTCCTTAAGAACTTATTGGCTCCGTCACAGGTGCTTTACGGATTCGTTTTGCCAACGTTCTCCCAGGATTACTTGGATTCTTCTTGTTCAAGGTGCACTCCTTAACAAGTATTCGAACTTGGAATCAATGGTGAATCTCTCTCAAAACAAGGAAAACATAAATGCCTTTAAAGTTGGTGTATTTCTGTATATGTCTTTTTCCTATCTATAATATTGGAATTAAAGCCTTCTTATATAAGGCATGGAGGGGTGCCAATAGGGCACCCCTTGGGGTGGGTTGCAACCCTCCAAGGATTGCAACCTCCCATACATCCCTAGGGAATTCCAATAATATACATATCCATATACATCTCATATTTAATGAATTTTGAGGAATTTACAACAGTACCTAGACTGTTCGGATCAATTAAAAGGAATGGGTGCTTTTGCTTGTAAGTAATACTCTTTCCCTTTTTATTAATCTCCTTCAACTACATCCTCAATTATTAAAAATATTTCAAGAAGTCGGTCTTTGTAGGCTAAATGGCATAAAAAGCTTACCATAAAAATAGCATTTGGCAGTCAAAATGGTCAATTCATACAAAATAAATCTGAGGATCTCTTTGAAAGCAAACTGTTTAACCGAGCTGAAATACACAATAACCCCTCATTGATTTTTGCCCCATTAAATTCTAATGCAACCTTTAAATGGACAAATGCTAGACCACATTGATTTTTAATTCTATTCTAATACCCTGTGAATACGTTCTAAATAAAGGAAAAGGAGCACATTGATCAAGATAAAGATATAACATATATCAGTCAGTAGCACAGAAAAACCTCTTCTCTACTGGCAAGCAAGAAACGGAGGATGCTTGGATCACTGTCATTCACATATTCCTCATTATCAATTCTTTCACCTTCAGTCTCCACAATCTCTTTACACTTTACAATAAGCTCTTCAACAGTTTTTCTAATAACTGTAACTGCTTTTTCGGCTTTTATTTGTCTCGGAATAATCTTACACAAAGCTTTAACCTGCAACAGGAAAACTTTCTAGGTTTAAATACCAAACTACATAAACAAAGAGAAAAGGAATGAAAGAAAAGGACATGCCTTCCAATATGGTAGAATATCAGTAGAACGAAGCTCTGCCTCTTTCAAAGCAGTGTAAACTGCATCAATAACCGGGCTGTCGGTCTTAAGGGAATCAAAATTATAGTTGAATACTGAAAGACCAATAACATCAAGGGTCAATTGAGAAAACTTTTCCTCCATATTAACAGCAGTTCCATTTAGAGCTTCAGTTTGCAGCTTCTCTACCAATCTCTCGGCACATTTACAAAATACACGGTCAACCATCACAGATAAGTACTTCTTGTGAAGAGATGGAACCACAGCCCTGCGCCTTGCCTGTAAAGAAACCAGATTTTGTTCTCAAATGAGGAAATACAATATGCAAATGGACAACCAGTTTTAAAGCTATTATACATGCTAAAAGCTTGAGAATGAATTTGGTATGATTCCAGAAATAATAAAACTAATTTGGGCAGGGATTTTAGCCTGTACCTGATACTAAATATAGCAACTTAGCATCAAATCAAAAGCATTCAATTAAAAAGATTTCTCTACAATATTAGGAATCCAGAAATGAAAACCACAATGTTCTAAAAAAACGCTAGGCGGAAGGCGTAAGGTGAGGGAGCGCGGTTTTGTTTTTTATTCAAAAAATTGGAGATACAAATTTGGGGAAAAACATACAGACCCGCCAAGAACCGCCTAGAGCTGGCTAGGCGGCCGTCTAGACCTGCCTAGGTGGCCAACTACAACCACCTAGACACATCTAATTGCTTGACATCGCCTAGCAACCGCTTTCATGCATAATCGGAACGGCCAGGCACCGCCTAGCGCCTAGAGGCCTAGGTGGCCACCTAGACTGTTTTTTAGAATAGTGGAAAACCAAAAGAACACCATACTGGTAATGTTAAAAATCCAACAGGTGATTCGAACTAGATATGAATAGAAAAACTAGGATCAAAATAATGGTACATTGACAAACTTACTATATCAATACCTTTTTCTGTATTAAATAGACCCCACCTTCAAAAGACAGGATGCTACGGGCAGTGGGGTTACTGATATTGAAACCATTTTCAACATAATATGCAACACTTACAAAATATAAATTGACATTTTTTTAACCAAAAGATGTTCAAAAGAAAGAGTGAAGAAATAACCACTTCGAGAAATGGATGGCAAAGATATAATTTTTCTCATATCGTAAAAATTTAGCCATGAGTTACTCCATCTTAACCAAATTAGCCCTAAAATCAGTTCAAAATAGCCCAAGTCAGCTAAATTACAGTGCAATAGTCACCATTGAAATGTTATATACTGACTTGCTCAAAAGCTAATATGTAATTTTTAGTCTTTGTATTTCTGAAGTTGTTTGTGCTTGTTTTAGATGTTCATTTTGTGTAAAATCCAGCCCAGCTAGTATGATATTGTTTTCTTTAGCAGACCATGGTTTTTGGGTCAAGCCCGTCAAAATTATTGGTACCAGAGTAGGCCGCGAAGAGCACGGTTTTATTCTGGCGGGGTGTCGGGACAATTTAAGCATATATCGACTAATCCTAGTACTTGTGTTCAGTGCCCTTAGAAGTTTCAAGGCACAGACGTATGCCCAAATGCGTCTTACTTCATTCCTTGTAAGCACATCAAAACATCTTTCCCAAGACATTTTCTGCCTTATTTTTTTAATTCTCATTGTAAATACTTTTGAGATACCCATTTTTTTTTTTTTAAAAAAAAAAAGCAAGCTAAGATGGAAGCTCCAAGTCTAGAATTAACAAGCACAAAACACAAATAAAAATACGCAATTGAGAAAAAGCTGAATTACCATCCAAAGAGGGCCTTCAGCAATAGCGAAACCCGAGCCGAAGAGAAACTCGGAGACCTCAGATACAAGACCTTTAGCATACTTGGTACCGTAGTTCCTGAGAACATGCTTAGCAATGGCCGGGTCACTAACCACAACGAAATTTCTGGGCCCCGCAGCGAGCCTGTAAATGGGTCCGTACTCGTTCATCCATTTAAACAATGGAAGGAACAGAGCTCCGCCTAGTAGATCAGTCACGTCATCTAGCTTAGCACTCGCTACAGGTATATTAGACTCATCGTTTTTTGTCATGGTCAGAGACCTGGTCAACGAAGTGAGCCAGTCCGGGCTAACCCACGAGCTTGCTTTGCTGCCTGGTTCCTTTTTTGGGTTTCCATTAATGGAGCATTTTATGGTTAAATAATTAGGTGTTTTGTTGGGTTTGTGGAGAGGTGGAGTTGCGAGGACGGAGAAAGATGAGACCAAATGTAAGGATTGCATGATTCAAACTTCAAAACGACGTCGTGGTGGGTATTGCTTTAGCCTTTACTTGCTGTTTCTGTTGCTCTGCTGCTAATTGCAATTTGTTTGCTTTCAGAGTAAAATGCAGAGAGAGTGCAAGTTGTCGTTTGTTAACACACAATCTTTTGCGTGCTTAACCCAATGAAGAAGATAAGGAGAGTAATACTCGCATCGTATTATTTGGTGTGCTGTTCAAGCAAATTTTTAAGTCGCATTGATATTATTTTTATATACATGGTAATGGGCCGAGCTCGTCAATATGGATTTAGGTCAGGGCCCGGGAAAAGCTCGGCCCTGACTATCATCGGGCCGGACTTGGTCAGGCTCCGATTTTTTAAATAAAAAAAAATTATAAATATAAAAATTTATTATGTGAATATGAATATAAAATTATTTATTATAAGTCCGGGCCGGGCTGGGCCCAAGCTTTTTTGGTTGAGCCCGAGCTTAAAAAGATATGTTCTAATTTATTTTAAACATAATTTTTTTTTTAATTTAATCTTTGACACAAAAAAATTAAAATCACGTTGATTTGGAAAAAAATGAAAAGGGGAGCTTTTTTTATCCAATTTTAAATTTAAAAACTAAATATATCTCAAAATATAAAGATTTTCAAGAACAAAAATGATATATTATTGATTTACAAATAATAAATTTTAAAACAAGTATCATGATCGATATATTTCGACAATTATATTTACAAATTACTGATCAACTTTTTTTTTCAAATTTTCGTATTTCATTTATTCGAACTCCATATCGGTATTTATGACGGTTTATATACCGATAAATAATTGTCTACAATAACAAAAAGGTGTGGTAACTTTATGTTACACTATTCTATATTATAAAACATAACAATATTACCATCACCATTAATGTTGATGGTGATTTTTGTGACAAAGTACATTGAACAGCTCGGCAATGGCAGAAATGAAATTTCAGCTTTTGGGAGAATGAATCGTCAGAGGATATGGGCAATTCATTGACCAGACATAGTATTCAGACCCGGTCTCCGGATTTGACCTACCTGAGGATATAATATGATGCACATATCAGAGACCGACGACATCAGAACCGACCCCGACCACTATAGCCGATAGCTCGGGTAAGTCCTATCATTTCTCCCCGATCAGAAGAATGAGCTCGGATATTACGGATCAGGTCGGACGTAGTTGGATTAGTTCGGCACAAGAGTTTGTCGTCCTCATTAAGTCCAACGTGTAACCGGGGCAGTTTGGGCATTTCCCCCTGACACATGCCACCGCGTGAAAGAATCTTTACAGGCTATCTTCTTAAATGTTGAGTGTGGAGCATTCCCAATAAGAGATGGTTTAAAGGAAAGTTAGATGACATACTTACTTTCGGCGGGGCAGAGAGCCCATCAAACAGCAGGAAATCCACGTGGCTGACGTTATAAAGATATGAGAACAATATTGCTTTTTCTTAGTATATAAGGGGAGGGAAAACACACTTGTGAGGGTTGGAAAATTCATTTGGGCCACTACTTGTAAAAAAACACTAAGCGAAGTAGCTCGGTATTACGCGACCATCCTTGAGAAGAGGTCGGGCGAGCTCGATTCAGTTATAAAACCAGTATTCTACTTTGTTCCCGTTGACGTAGGTTGAATCCATTCCACCGAACCACGTAAATCCTTTGTTGATTTTGTGTTTGTTATTATCTTCTGCTAAATTTGCTTTTGGCCCTAATAAACCAAACAAATTCACATATGGAAGATGATTATTCTGGGAGCAGTATTCCAAACTTGTCCCTGTAACGAAAATCATCTGTCAACAATTAATAATAAATATTAATCAATGATAAATATATTTTTTGTCATAACCTATGAATCCTACATAATTGAAATGATTTTCACAGAATAAACTTATTAATAGATATCATAAAATAATTTATTAGAGTAATTATTTTATAATCCAGATGTTTATTCCTTTTACAATTAAACCTTCACATCTTCCATAAACATATGATACTCTTACTTAAAAAAAAATATAATAATAAAAAGGAACAATGAAAGATTGTTCTTTTTTGTTTGAAATTCAAATAATAGCCTTGACAATCTCATCCTAACAAAAATTCAATTTCAGAAGTTTATTTATTTGTCAGCTAATGTTCATGATTATTTAATATAATTATATTCTTACAAGACTGATGGAAGTAACAATTAATTATATTTTATTCTTACACATGTTATTTGAGTTTTAAAACCATTGTGTTAGAAAAAAAACCAATTGTTAGTAATATAACAATAAACACATCATAAAAAATTATGAAATTGAATTGATCAAATATGAAACAAATAAAACCGAATTTGTGTTATTTAAAATGAGATATAGAGATAAAATCGGAGGTCTGTGTAGCAATCAGTGTCCTTAAAACAAATTTATTTCCTATTGTTGGTGCTTATGATTATTTCGACTAGACCTGGCCACGGTTCCGGTTCGGAACTGAACCGAATCGTTGGTCGGATCTACTACAACGACCTTAATATAGAATTGAGAATTAAATTTTTTTAGAAGAAATATGGTTTTTTTTTTTTTTTTTTATAGGAATTCATATTTTTAATTATATTTATGAATGATTTGGACCCGAATTTTGATGACAATGATTATAATATAACGTGATCAAATATGGCGTTTGTCATTTCGATCATTTCTATATATTAAATTCTATTTTTTTCTCATAGTAGGAACACAAAATTATGACTGACATTATAAATGCGATTCAATATTTTTAATAATTGAAAATTATGTATGTGATTGACATTATGATTGAATTGTATATGTGAACGTGACTATGACAGTGTGATTATGTAATTATGACTGATATTATAAATGCGATTAAGTATTTTTAATAATTGAAAATTATGTATGTGATTGACATTATGATTGAATTATATATGTGAACGTGACTATGACGTTGTGATTATGTAATTATGATTGCGTGATTGCGACTGTGTGACTAACTGTGGCTATGATTGTGACTGTCGTGATATAGTAATTTTGGGAATAGTTTTAACCATGTAGAAGTCATAATTTGAGAAAGATTCATTAATGAAAATTGTAGGTATAAATAATAATTATATGTAACATTTTAAAGATTGTGATTTGAAATCTAAATGAAATAGATATGAATATTTGAAATGGCTTATGAGTAACTTATAAATGTATGTTAACCTATTTTTTCGTTGAAATTTATCGATCTTGATACTTGTTCTAAAATTTTTGATTTGTAGATTAATATTATATTTTAGGAGATATTTAGTTTTTAAATAGAATATTATGATAAATTTAATAAAATTAAAACTAATTATCAACTTATCATTTTTAGGAATTAGTGACAATAAAAAGAACCCAAAAAAAAAAAAATTTATCGACCAAGCAAAGCATTAATGGCACGGAAACGGAAGGTCCAAGAACCAAGCGTTTCAAAACGGAACGGGGAACTCGAAGCATTGACTCTCAAGTTTCGTGTGGCTATTGATATACACGTGTCAATCCTCCACATGTGGCGTCAATTCCTCGCAATCCCATATTTAGATTCTTCTTCTTCTGTTTTTTTTTTTGGTATTTGTTGTTGGATAATCAGAATCTTGAATGATTATGGCTGAGACGTGTGCTTTGTGCTTCTCTCCTTTCTCTTCAAGAAATCCATCCGTTTCTCGCTACAGGGATACCAATTCGCCGTTACTCTTCACGTCCGTTTCGCATCGTCGGTCGTCTCGTTTCCTCCGATTCATTGCCAAAGCTTCAGATTCCTTCGAGTTCTTCCCTTGGCCCCACGGTGACAGCGGTACGCCCCGTTATTTTTCTAATTGGGAGTTAATTTTGAAACGGAAAAAGATGAAATTTGCAATTTTTTTTTATAGGAATCGAATGGGTTCAAGAGGAGAGAGTGACCCTATTTACGGCTGATGGGCTCGTTCAGATTGGTGGTTCCATGGTCCCTAAACGTGTCACTTCTTCTACTTCTGATGTATGTGCGCCGTCATTTCTTTCTCTTAAAATATTCCATGAACCTTAGTTGAAATTCATGGGCATTGATAGAAGAGGGTTGCCCAATTCATTCCCTATGTGTGATATTTTCTTCAACACTCTTCCTGACTTGCAGATCGGTTTTTTTGTTTAGTTCGTGTCACGTGTTTAGTTCGTGTCACGTGTATAGATAGTGTGTCCAATTTTGCATGAGTTTGAAATTCATACGCCAAACTCAATCGAAAAACTGGCTTAAGAGAATGGCGGTCTAATGGTTATATTTTAAATTCATTCTTTCATTCGGGCAGATGTGAGATATTTTTCTTAACAAACCAAACTGAAAATAGGAAAATAATAATAATAACACCTGTAATATGAAAGTATAAGCAAGTATGTTGCTCTTGAAAATATCTCGCCAAAGTATATTCAACTTCCAACCCTTAGACCTCTTGTTTCAATCCAACAGGTTTTGCTAACAAAACGAACAAGTTCAAACCCATGTCATGAGTTGTTTGTTGATTGCATATTTATTTCCATTAAAGTTTATTCGCAACCAACTATTGTGCCTCTTCTTCTCTTTTACTTGAGTGGAAAATATATTTTGGACTCATGTATGGATTTTACTGAATGCATAAGAGCTGGCATTCTAGAATTGGATAACTTATTGGATTCATCTCTTGTTCTCTCTAATATCTCATTTCATTGTAGAATTTGTTGTTGGTGAACTGAAAAATGTGAAATTTTTAACAGAAGAAGCAAGGGAGCTTGAAATCCTCGCAAAGATTGCAACGGTTTCAAGAGAGTGATTACATGGATCCAAACCAGAGACTATGTCTAGGTGCTCTCTTTGATATAGCAGCAACAAATGTAAGCTATCTGTGTACTTGTAATGTAATCCAGTTCTTAAGATTATAAGCTCTCTGTCTTTTAGGGTTTTATTTTGTTATTTAGGGACTGGATATGGGAAGAAGGCTTTGTATACTTGGGTTTTGCCGTTCCATAGATATGTTAAGTGATGTTGTGGAAGATACAGTTTTAGAGCATGGCGGGGAGGTATGGCATATTGCATTAATTTCCACTTTCGTAGTGTTATTGGAGTACCATGCTAGTTTTTTACCGTTATTTCTGTTGGATGTAGTTGGTTTAGAAACATATCGAAGTGTAGCATAAACTATATATTTTAATTACATCTATCTAATAGTCTTTTGTCCCCAACAATGAAACCATCTCATCGTTTCCAACAGCACCCTCTGTGTGTATACATTATGAGCTGGTTACTTCTCTTATTTTCCATCTCTAATCTCCTGCAGACTCTTATGTAGTGTTTGATATAGAGTTTGGTGAGCTTATAAGCTAGTTTGTACTCCACTGCAATACTTATAAGCTAGCTTATATTCTCAATCAATACTCTCTACCAAACGGTGGGTTAGTTTTTAGTTCCTCCCTGTGTTTTACTATTAGATGGTATTGCTGTATTGGTATTTTGAGAACTGGATTGGTCTGTTGACACGATAAATTGATTCAGCCTTGTAATTTATTTTTTAAACACTTGTTTCTAGTCCTGTTTAATAACATGCATTACTACCTTTGATCCTATTCAATTATATGCATATTATTTATCCTTTTCAAGATTTTATTTTGATTTCTTTTGTTTATATGGAATTTCTGGAAGCAGACCAGTTATGGTACAGTATGATGTCTGCAGACTGCTAAAGAGAAAAACGATGAAACCAACTTGGTTCATATTTTGTTGCTTTAATACACCATCTGATGTAATCTGAGTGGCCATAAAAGGCAGATACACGATTACGAAGTAACATATAAAAGCAGACGTTTTGAGTTCCTCAAATAGCTTCTTAACCTTTTAGGATCTCTTCTTTTAGTTTAGTATTAGTAGCATGGGCAAGTTATTGTTTAGGTTTGTGGAAATGCAACACTGATGGCGAACCTCTGGTTCAGTTTTAACCAAATGGTGAAGTTTGTAACATGTATAACCAAATCAAACCAAACAAAACATTTTCTCACTAGGTAAGGTTGGCTACATATATCTTTTGACGTCATTGTGCTCTATTTGAGATCATTGTTTTATCAAGCTCCATAAAACAACGTATTGCATGCACGTTCTTTTAAATTCTAGCTTTCCCGCCATTGCCATAATGTTAAAACATGTGCATCTTTGTTCAGGTGGTTGCTGCTGAGAAGGCAAGCAAAGGTGGCTTGCATGAAAAGCTAACCATGACAGTTGCAGTTCCATATCTTTGGGGGGTTCCTCCTGCCTCTGAAACACTTCACCTTGCTGTTCAGAGTGGTGGAGGGATTGTAGAGAAAGTTTATTGGCAATGGGATTTTTTGTGAATAATATAAAATTCTTTTAATTGCCATCATTACATTATGTACATAAACTGTTTGTATTCCCAATGTACAAAATTATTCCAAATGCAAGTATATATATTCTATTATTGAAGACTTGGTGTTTCTGGAAATGTTCCATGATTGTTATCTTGTACTGAGTTTTATAGCCCACCTTATCTCTCTCTCTCAAAAATACGTATTTCAATTTGTTAAAAGATAAATATCGTATTGAAATTTATATTTTATCTGTTTTTTAGTTGACTTAACTAGTTGAGGGATCCATTATTGGAAACCTAATATATATTATTTATGTATGTGCGCGCGCTTGTGCTTGTGTTGTTAAATCCGAAAATTATATTATATGCCGGGTGTATATGTCATATCTCTCACAGCAGGCGGGTCCCGTACATACCACCTCAGTTAAATCGGCGATTAATCGCAATGTGGCATACTAGCTATTCGATTTGTCCAAAAATCAGACCTGTTAATTGATCCAGAAAATCTCCCGATTTTTACCGATTATGTGCCATATTTCGAATTTTCCGAAATTTAATACATTGATGACTTGATTTTTTATTTTATTTTTTGCATTTAATCACACTATTAATCCGATGAGAATTTAATTTAATTATTTCACCTTATTTTTCACTGTTGATTGTGAAGATGTGTGTTAAAATTAGGAAAATTTGATTATATCCGACCCGTTCAATCAATATATATAATAGCTAACCCTTATATGGTCTCTGTTTACACTGAAATTTTCCATTTATTCCAACAGATATGCCAATATTTATATCCTATCTGTCTAAAAAATAAATATAAAAATTATTTCTTTGCCCTCTCGGTCTATATGGTGACCTGTCCCGATCTAAGTTGGCAGTGAAGCTCAACTATTTCATCACTCTTTAAAGTTGGTGAATCTGGGACCCACTTACCAACCAAGTCAACAATAGTGGTAGGTAAACCGATCAGCTAATCTAGACCATCGATATACACACACCTCCAGCTGGTCCCACCAAATCGTACGGTTCACTTCAAAACAAACTCTATACTCAGTTACAGCTGATAGTATCTTAGTTACCCATATAAACTGGAAAGCAGAAGAGAAACTGCGAAAAGAGCGGGAGAAGCAACAAGTGAAGTCAAGGCAAGTGAACGAGTCAATCGAAATATAGCTTTTCCCAATTTTAATATTAAACCTTCTTTCACACTGACCCTTTTCTTTTTCTTCTTCATTTCAGCCTCTAAGATTTACAAAACTCACTTTCAGGCCAGTTTCATTTGCTGGTAAGATCTGTTACATGTTACATCTTTTATTACTTGCATGTTCGATGTGGGTTTTTGTTGGTCGTTAAGTTAGCATATTGGTTGATTTTTGTAATATAGTTGGTTTAGCCACTGATGGCTTGTTCATTGATAGAGGATTGATCTGTTATTAGCTCAAATCTCATTCCTGATAGAACCAAAAATACATGAATTTCTCATTTATTTGATGTTATATTTTTAACCAAACCAAATAAAAGTCTTTTCGGATTATGCCTCTATCCGAAATCGTTGTTTCATTAAGCTTAAAACTATTTGCTGCTCTTATTTTCTCAGGGCACTTATATGTTGGGCATTACATATTAGTAATAGTTGGAAATTACGCCGTCAAATCATTCTTTCCGGGCTTAAGTAGAATTGTCTCAGTCTCTTATAAAAAGTACACTTGATTCGAACCCAAGACTTGAAAGTCGGATACTGAGCCCTCTCCCACCAAGTCACACCCCTTGGGGACTTACCAAACGAAAGATGTAATCTTGTAACTTACAACTTGTTTTTTATGTTCTCTTTCAGATTAGAGATGGAAACTTTCCTCTTCACCTCTGAATCGGTGAATGAAGGTCACCCTGACAAGCTCTGCGACCAGGTATCAGATGCCATTCTTGATGCCTGCTTAGAGCAAGATCCTGACAGCAAAGTTGCTTGTGAGACTTGTACCAAGACTAACATGGTCATGGTTTTTGGTGAGATCACAACCAAGGCTAAAGTTGACTATGAGAAAATAGTGAGGGACACTTGCAGAGATATCGGGTTCACTTCAGCTGATGTTGGACTTGATGCTGATAACTGTAAGGTACTTGTCAATATTGAGCAACAGAGCCCTGATATTGCTCAAGGAGTTCATGGTCATCTCAGCAAGAAACCTGAGGAAATCGGAGCTGGTGATCAAGGCCACATGTTTGGATATGCCACAGATGAAACACCTGAGCTTATGCCATTAACTCATGTCCTTGCTACCAAGCTTGGTGCCAAGCTCACGGAGGTCAGAAAGAATAAAACTTGTCCATGGTTGAGGCCTGATGGTAAGACTCAGGTGACTGTTGAGTACCGCAACGAGAGTGGAGCCATGGTTCCAGTTCGAGTTCACACAGTTCTGATTTCAACTCAACACGATGAAACTGTCACCAATGAGCAGATTGCTCAGGACTTGAAACAGCATGTGATTAAGCCTGTTATCCCAGCTCAGTATCTTGATGACAACACCATTTTCCACTTAAATCCTTCAGGCCGGTTTGTTATTGGTGGACCTCATGGAGATGCTGGACTCACTGGCAGGAAAATCATCATTGATACTTAATTGGTGTGCCGGAACCACTGTCAGTGTTTGTTGACACTTACAAGACAGGAAAGATTCCGGATAAAGATATTTTGTCTTTGATTAAGGAGAATTTCGACTTCAGGCCTGGAATGATCGCTATCAATCTTGATCTGAAGAGAGGAGGCAATTGCAGATACCAGAAGACTGCAGCATATGGTCATTTTGGTCGCGATGACCCGGATTTCACCTGGGAGACTGTTAAGAACCTACAGACCAATGCCTAAAATCTGTGATTTGGCATGGCAGGGAAAGAATAAAGAAGCTTCAATGCATAACCCTGAGGTCAAGATTCAACATTTCAAAGCACATTTAAAGTTGAGGCACTGGCAAACTTAGGGACTAGCTGCAGTTTGAATATGTCATTTGTCTTTTTGAACTTGCATTATTTCTTGTTGGGAGATACTGTTGAGTTATTTTCAGCAACTATCCATTTTGGTCATCGAGAGCTCTGCCTTGTGATTTATTTGAGTGAAGTGAAGTGAAGTTCAATTCATAATATGTTTTTTTGGTTTATAAAATTCATTGTGAAACGTACTTCATGTTTATCAATTATCATATTCAAACTATCTGATCTGAGCTTAAGTAGAATAGGTAAAACTTTCGGTTGTCTCAGGCTCTTACTAGAAATGCATCACATGAACTCAGGACTTGACAACCAAGTCCTAGGCCCTTTGACACCGTGGATTCAAATAATATCTTTGATACTAACCTAATTTTGGGGATCGTCAAAATTATTCGGTACGACATATTGCGTCTATCATGTCAGCTTAAATGATCATGCAAAAACAAACTTAATGTTAATCATCTATAAAATGAGTTAAATAAACATCGATTTATTATTCATTCACATGACAACAAAGCGATAAAACTACACAACAAGAAAAAAAATATAAGCATCACAACGAGAGCATAACAATAAAACAATCAAAGCACATGTTTTCATAAAAACGTATTATTATCTCGATTTAAATCAAGGAAACATTTCATGAATTATTTCTATTTGATACGAGTAGTTATAGCAGTATTTTAAAAAAGTAAAGAAATTAGAACCAAGTCAAAATAATACGGATAAACCCTTTGCGCAAAAGATCTTATTATTTCTAAAAAAATTAGAGTTACATCTCTTTTTTCATTTCCATTCAATAATTCTTAGGTTTTTCACTGCCTGTCTTAAGCCTGAAAATTTGACAAAATGATTAACTACTTTATTTATAAATTTTATAATAACAGAAATATATGCACTACCAAAACAGAATTTTCAACTTAGTATTACCTTGAGTAGCTGGCAAAAATTTGGTTCCATGATGAAAAAGATGATTCATTGTAGATTCAATCTTATCAGATCTTGAATTTCTTTTCTTTTCTTCCATTGAATAAGACTAAATTGCTCCGAAGAGGCGTAATTTTGTGACAAAGGGTTTAGAACTTGATTGTCAGATCCTGAGTTCGAATATAGATGGTGCATTTCTTATAAGAACTTAGGACATCCGAGACCGAGGTTTTATCTGCTTCGCTTAAGCACGAGTCGGGTAGTTTCCAACATTTTCAAACAAAAAAAAAAAAAAAAAAACAAATCCCACATAAGAATTTCACCCAGAATTCATATACCGACAGAAATTAACCCCTGCTTAAATAAGTCCCAAGTAAATCGAAGCAAATGCTTTTATATAATCAAAGTCAAATTGAACCCAAATTTCTAGGATAAGAAAACGTTATCCTAGAAATTTTGGGCAGCAACAACAATCCAAATCGAAGGAAAAATAATATTTTTCAGCAAGATAATATAGTAAAGAGCAAGGAAACAGGGCTGCTCCAAATATATTTTAGTGTGATATTAATATAATACGGAGAAATAATGCAGGCAGCAAGTAGGCATCCGTAACATGTAATATTCATCTTTGTTAAAAAGTTAGTCAGTGTTCTAAAAATGGCCTAGGCGCTAGGCACCGTCTGACTATTTCGATTTACCGGA